>JABFTP020000021.1:42115982-43365982 GCA_013387265.2 Cryptolaemus montrouzieri
ATCTATGGTGACCTCGAAAATAACAGAGTTCTCGAATTATAGACAATACAGACTAAGAAAATTATGACTTTCCTGTTCTAAATACCATGATCAGAAATATACGAATTTCCTTACCTCAAATAACGCCCCACTCATATTCAATGGTTGTAACATTATAGTCCAGTCAATTCAGAGAATTCAAGTTACAGAAATTCCGACAGAGCAGCAATTTGGAAAAGACCTTTCATCATTGAAAATAAAGTGTCAAGAGTCTCTATCGATTTCATGTGTGCTAAGTTACTCGAAGTCAAAGTCAAACTTGGGTTTTTCTTGTACGTATTAACAGAAAAGTAACTCCAATCAAAGTTATAGATCTCAAACGATTCTAAGTGCCAGTATTCCTGAGATATCGCGATTTTAAAAAGCCTCTACATAATATGTACATAGTAAAGCATGCCTATCTGTGTATTCTACATCACGTTGTGTGCAACTGCATAAAAGGTGATAGTGCCAAATGTGGCTGTAAAAAAGTACGGTTAGAGTGTTCTTCAGCGTGTATCAATAGCCAAGGTCAAACTTGCTGAAATATCCAATTAAATATAACAGAGGAAAATTCGTGTGATTTTGATAAAGGAACTACTGATTCATTTTCGTTTGAACAGTTTATGAACACTCAGCAAGAGGAAGAAGATAAAGAAGAAATCAAAAATGACATAATCGTTGAAGTTGACTTTGAAGAGTTTAAATGAGAATATCGAAAGAATATAGAGAATAAGCAATTCCAATATCAATTAAAAAATTATTACATGAGGGCTCGAGGAATAGGCCTACTGGGGTAACCACATTAAAAACGCACGGGGTACATTACCCTCATAGTGTAGAAATGTGTGCACAGTATGTAGGATGTGACCCTCACATATCAAGAAAAAAAGTACTTCCAACCAAGTTGTAGATCTTAAATGATTCTAAGTGGAACTATTCCAGAGATTTCGCGATTTTAAGAAGCGAAATAAATTCCAAATTAGACAGGAAAATTTTAGATACAAGGGGACCGAGGGGTGAACTCATAACTAAATCATTATTTTGTGAATATATATCTTATTATTGAACTGAAAATAATGCAAAGATGAGTTGATTTCTCTGTTTGATTTATGCTCTACACAAAATTGTTTTCAGTTCAATATTGAGATATATTTACAAAATAATGGTTTAGCTATGGGTTCACCCCTCAGTTCCCTTTTTTCTGAAATTTTCATGTCTGATTTGGAAAACACTAAAATTATGACTTCACCTTTGATGAAATGTCATGTTCTCTTTTGGTATCGATATGTTGATCACATTTTAGCATGTTTCATTGGAACTAATAGACAGCTGGAAACCTTCCTGAATTTCATCAATAGTATTCATTCTAAACTTAAGTTCAAAGTAGAAACAGAAGTCGAAAGTAAAATCAATTTCTTAGTCATAACAATTCCCGGGAGAATAATAACTGTTCATCAGTTAATATCTTCAGAAAACCATCGTACACGGATAATGTCATACCCATAGATTCATTCCTCCCTTATTCTGAAAAAATAGCAGCCTTCAAATCCATGATTCACAGAGTGATTTCTTTGCCTTTATCGGACATGGACCGAAAATCAGAATTTAACACAATTATGTCAATGGCAGATAACAACGGCTTTGATGTAAGAGCAATAGAGAGTTTAATTGATCGAAAAATAAGCAAAAATACATTTAACATGATATATCCCCAATCCTAGAGGGTAAAGCCCGAAAACTTTATGTCTCTCACATATTTTGGGAAGACATCAGAACAGATTGCTAGAGATTTGTCAGATAGTAAAAAAGTTTACATTGCTTTCAAACCAGTTAGCAAATTGTCAGGCCTCCTCTTCAACGCAAAAGATATAACCAATGAATTTGATAAGTCTGGAGTATACCAATTAACATGTTCTGATTGCAATTCCTTTTACATATGTCAAACAGGACGCCCTTTCAAGGCTTGATAAAAGGTACATTTCTGGTCATTCCTACATCAGAAATATGATTTCGCTTCAGCCGCACATTGTCTAAGTGAATGTCATCCTTTACCAGAACTTCAACAGCTAAAAATTCATTCTTGTGATGAATCTTGTGAACTCAATTCCTTTGAATCGATGGAAATTTTCAAAGCATCTAGGGTAGAAAGAGATAAGCTCCTTAACGACCAGGTAGACTTAATCAGTTACCAATCACCATTATTGAAGATGCTGTGACCCCTACTATCATTATCTTGATGTTAGTACATGAGTATTTTGTTTTTATTAGCTTGTTGTTGATGATGGACGTATGTCCGAAACCGGTACAACCAATGTAATTTTTTATTCTTTACAACAATACATTCCTGATAGTTAAGACATAGTAACTTGTTTTATTTCAATATTCGTCATAAATAGATTTAATATATTTAATCAATTTTAGTATTTGTTTTTGTGAGAACTTGTTGTCTGCTCTTGAGAGCCAATAATAGTTCATTCACCTACGACCACCTCTCACGCTGAGCTATTGTAAGCTGATCTTCGGTTGGTCACTGAAGGATAATGAGCACGAAAACCCACATAACTTGTTACAGTTAAGACTTAACTGATTCAATTGGTTTCTCTGCTTTTCCGAAAATTGATGGAATATTCTATTTATAACAATTTAATGTGGTTTAGTCTGTTACACTACCGCATTCTCCTTAAAATACTCAGAAAGACGAACCTTTTACCATTGCACATATTAAAGGATAATCAGGTTAACTGAAAACTGAATATTTCGAAAATCACTCTATATCTCCAAAACAAAAGGGTCTATGAAGGTTTAGTTGGCTGCATCTATGTTTCATCAAAACGTAGCGAAACTTCGTGAATATCGGATCCTTCTAGCTATATTGGTATGACAGTTACCATTCAAGGACAACGAATTCAAACAACTTGTACTAATTATATGATGAAGCCATAGTGTGGTTAAAAGCATCGTAAGTTTGTGAATTCAGTGGAAATTTAAAGAGCATTTTTTTCTTCGATTAAAAAAACCTATTTTTGTATGGTACTAAATTCTATCAAATAAAAGTCTCTTTTACCCAAATGTATTATTTTTTCCAACAATGTAAATAGAAACAGTTACATAAGCATTCACCCTGTATATAATTGCTTGCTAAAAGGTCTCTGGCATCGCTTCGTTAGTCAGGCGACTCTCATCAAACCTATTAGGGTCTCAATTACGGAGGCAGAGATCTATTTCTCTGTAAAGGCGCACGATGGGAGGGATCTCTCTCGAAATTGTTAAAGGTGAAATCAGGGTTAATCGAATTACACAAAGAGCATTCAGGTTGTCTAGAAATGAGCGACATACATCTGTCCAATTAATGCGAGAAAATGGACTGTCAAACTTCGAAACGAATGCTCACAGAATACATTCTCAACTGAGGATACGGCTATTATATCCTTTCATTAAGCACATAAAGCACTATTATATAATTCGTCCAGACACTGTAAGGGTTGTCTGAAAATAGACCCTGTCTTGGTAGATTTGTATGCTTCAATAGCGAAATTTTCAAATAAAGTGTAGAGTTATAAAGGATATTTCATCAGTATAGTAGAATTTACAATGTGTTGCAACGAAAATTTTGGCACCCCTTCTGGACTGATTGTGGCCGAAAAAGATGAGACGTGTGAAGTTTTGATTAGATGGAGACCAATTTCTGGGTTCATTCACAGCATGAAATTCAGCACCCTTCTCTCAGCAGCACCTAGGTCACTATTCATTATGGGGAATGTGGGCCGAAGGGAATATCTCTGGGAAGTTCTTTCAATTATCTATTCGAGAATTTTATCTTTATGAATGGTTTATTCATAAAGAATTTAATAATGCCAAAAATCGAATTAAATGCACGAAACTATCTCTTGCTACCTCCATACAATGATGCAAACGTTTCTCGAATTCTCTTCTAACATTCTGAAGAACTTATAGTTCCAAAAGTCTGCATTCGGTGAGGATTATTTCACGCAGCTTTCAAGTTTTCAGTAAGTGTAGCATAAACTCTCAATTTATGATGATCCCATAAAAAGAAATCTAAAGGACTCAAATCCGATAACCTGGCTGGCCACACAACGGTTTCTTTACTGCCAATCCACCGACCTGGGAAATTTGCATACAAATATAGTCGCACACCAACATCGAACTGTGCAGGAGCACCATCTTGCAGAAAACGTATCTCCTGCTCTGAAAGAGTTTCATCATTTTCCAAAATATTGTAAGCCTGTAATTATGAATTCTTCCGACAAATGCAAATAAGTGTCTCTATTGAGATTGCATTCGATGAAGAAGAGTCCTGTAATATGGTTAAGAGAATAAGAGCTTAAACATTCAATTTTTGCGTCGTTTGCACGTATGCCTGTATGAACCGATGAGAATTCAGGGTATCCCAATATAGACAATTATCCTATTCACTTCACCATTGAGAATGAACGTACTCTCGTCAGGAAAACAATTATGTACAGAATATGTGGATTATTGTCTATAAATTCACATAATTGTAAGCATCAATCAAGATCATCTTCGTTTATTTCATGAACTAGTTTAACTTTTCAAGGGTGAAATTGGCGATTGCAGCTGATACATCAGACACGTATAGTCAGTCATGAACTTGTGTTCTTTGAGTTCCTGACTTCGGTTTTTCATCACATACTAACTTTTGGAGAATTAACCTCAACTTTCTAGGCCTGAAGATGGAAACAATATATATTTCCGAAAGCTTGCCATGAAAAAAGAGTATTCCTTTGTTCCAAGACTACTAACCCGTTATCAATAAATTTATATATATATATATATATATATATATATATATATATATATATATATATATATATATATATATATATATATATATATATATATATAGGGGTTTTACCCCGACGAGTTGCCCATATATCTGTTCATGCAATCAAACTGATTTCATGAAAAATATAAATCCACCACCCGGTAATTAATACCATTGCCAGGCAATGATTATAATCAAAACATATCCTGGAGTAATTATATATTAGGATAACGTTAAATGTTATGAGAATATATCCATCTACCAGAATATGTACATACTATAGCATCATTAGACAATGATATCAATGTACCAACGAGTAGTGTCAGAGGCTTTCTCCCCGGAAAAATCCAGTGTACGGACCTTAGTCAAGTAACACTGAATGTTACTCATTAATAGTTTCCTTTGTGTGAAGTGATGAACGATCGAATAGAATACTGCTCTGAATATAAATATGACAAAATTGTCAGTTAATTATATTTCATTTATATAAACAAATAAATAAAATATGAAATGAGATTCTGAGCAGTATAAACTAAAGAGAAAACCTATGACTCTACCTCATTACTATTTTCGGAAAGAAACCTACGAAGAATATTACAAGATTTGATGACTGTTATCTTTTGTAACTGTTCAAACAAATTTTCTTCAGACCCAAAATCTCAATACTTTTGTGAAGATTTCTAGGAATAACGCCTGTTGTAGAAATAATAATCGGTAGAATAAATATTTTCTTCATTTTCCACATTTTTTAATCTCGTCGCCAAGCATCATATATTCAGAAATTTTTTCATTGTATTTATTTTGTATATTATGTGTGTCGGGTATAGCAATATCAATTATATATGTTATTTGATTCTGTTTATCATTGAGAACGATATCTGGTCTATTGTGTTTTACAGCTCTGTTGCAAAGAATTGTTTTATCAAAATAAAGTTTATATTTGTCATTTTCACAAATAATCTCAGGTTCATATTTGTGAAATTTTTTCTTTTGGACATTAGGTCATGTTTAATTCCTAGATTAAAGTGAATAATATTAGCGACGGCATTATGTCTTTTTAAATAATCTGTTGAATCAAGGACTGAGCAAGATGATAATATATGAAAAACTGTTTCTGAAGAACAGAAACATCTACGGCAAGAATCATCTATATTTTGTTTGATGATGTGTTTTCTATAATTCCTCGTGAAAACAACCTGATCCTGGATCGCAATTGCCAAGCCTTCTGTTTCAGCAAACAATTCTCTAGTTACTAACCATTTATTCGATGCAATTTCATCAATATAATCATTTTCAATTCTTTAGGGTGCTTTCCGTGTAATTCCTTCTGCATCCAACTTTCTCTTTTAGAATTATCATCAAATATATCAAAATCTACCTTTTGCATTCTCAAGTTCAGAGGTGTAAGATTCTAATCTGAAGCAACAACAATATCATGTAATTTAGACGTTCTCTGTTTATCATGAAAATGGGAACGTAGATGAAGAACCTGTTTACTATGAAGATTATTCAAATCAATTAATCCACGACCTCCAAGATGTCTAGGTAGTGTAACTCTCTGAACAGCTGACTTTGGGTGGTGCTTATGATATTTACAGAGCATTTTCCTCGTTTGACATTGTAATTCATTTAGATCAGTTTTAGACCATTTAATAATTCCAAAAGAAGATGTAAGAATAGGAACAGCATAGGAGTTGATAGCTTTGAAAAGGTTTTACTAGTTAAATAACTCTTGATGATAAGTCTTTTGTAATATGAACTTCTAATATTTTCTTTAGTGCTACTATGGTTAATTGTCTTCTCTTGACAAAATCCAAGATATTTATATGTATCTCCTTCATGCATTGGCTCGATTTCGATATTGGAAATCTTTATATAATCAGAGGTGATCTTTCCTTTTCAATAGAAAGATTTTTACATTTTGGAAGCCCAAATTTCATATGAATATCATTGGAATAGTTGAAAGTAATCTCAAGTAGACTTTTAAATGAGATCTGGTTCCGGCATATAATTTAATATCATATAAATAAATTAAGTGACTTAATTTGAATTCAGTTAATAGACTCTTTATTTTGAAGCCGAAACTAGTAGCATTTAATTCATGAGATAATGGATTGAGGCAAAGACAAAACCAAAGAGCACTTAAAGAATCACCTTGAAAAATGCCTCTTCAGATTGGAATTACTTCGGATTTTAACGATTGTTTTGAAATATTTAAATGAAGATTGGTTCTCCAATTTTTCATTACAAATTCAAGAAAATGACGAAGTGTCTTATCAATTTCATAAATTTCCAAAATTTCTTGAAGCCATGAATGGGAGAACTATCAAAAGCCGTTTGGTAATCAATGAAGGCTGTATGAATATTTCTCTTCTTAGTTTGAGCTTGATTCAAAGCAACAGAATCAATTTATATATATATATATATATATATATATATATATATATATATATATATATATATATATATATATATATATATATATATATATATATATATATATATATATATATATATATATATATATATATATATATATATATATATATATATATATATATATATATATATATATATATATATATATATATATATATATATATATATATATATATATATATATATATATATATATATATATGCTAACTGCATTAATATTCTTTCCGAACAACAAAAGGATGTAGAAAAACACCTTTATACTGAAGAGCAACTTGTAATTGATTTTGTTGCTTTGAATCAAGCTCAAACTAAGAAGAGAAATATCCATACAGACTTCATTGATTACCAAAAGGCTTTTGATAGTTCTCCTCATAAAAATTGGAGAACCTATCTTCGTTTAAATATTTCAAAACACTCGTCAAAATCTGAAGAAATTCCGATCAAAAAAGGCATTTTTCAAGGTGATTCTTTAAGTGTTCTTTGGTTTTGTCTTTGCCTTAATCCATTATCTCATGAATTAAATGCTACTAGTTTCGGCTTCAAAATAAAGAGTCTGAACTGAATTCAAATTAAATCACTTAATTTATTTAGATGATATTAAATTGTATGCTGAACTACATCTTATTTGAAAAGTCTACTTGAGATTACTTTCAACTATTCCAATGATATTCATATGAAATTTGGGCTTCCAAACTGTAAAAATCTGTCTATTGAAAACGGTAAGATCACCTCTGATTATATAAAGATTTCCAATATCGAAATCGAGGCAATGCATCAAGGAGATACATATAAATATCTTGGATTTGTTCAAGAAAAGACCATTAACCATAGCAGCACAAAAGAAAATATTAGAAGTTCATATTACAACAGACTTAGAATTATTATTAAGAGTCATTTAACTAGTAAAAACCTTTTCAGAGCTATCAACTCCTATGCAGTTCCTATTCTCACATCTTCTTTTGGAATAATTAAATGGTCTAAAGCTGATCTAAATGAATTACAATGTCAAACGAGGAAAATGCTTTGTAAATATCATAAGCACCACCCAAAGTCAGCTGTTCAGAGAGTTACACTACCTAGATATCTTGGAGGTCGTGGATTAACTGATTTGAATAATCTACATAGTGAACAGTTTTTTCATCTAAGTTCCCATTTTCATGATAAACAGAGAACGTCTAAATTACATGATATTGTTGTTGCTTCAGATGATAATCTTACACTTCTGAACTTGACAATGCTTAGGGTAGATTTCGACATATATGATAATAATTCTAGAAAAGAAATTTGGATGCAGAAGTTTTCACACGGAGAGCACCCAAAAGAATTGAAGAATGATTATATTGATGAAATCGGATCAAATAGATGGTTAGTTTCTGGAGAAACTGAAACAGAAGGTTTGGCAATTGCGATCCAGGATCAGGTTGTTTTCACGAGGAATTATAGAAAACACATCATCAAGCAAAATATATATGATTCTTGCCGTAGATGTTTTAGTTCTTCAGAAATAGTTTTTCATATATTATCATCTTGCTCAGTCCTTGATTCAACAGATTATTTAGAAAGACATAAGGCTGTCGCTAATATTATTCATTTTAATCTAGGAACATGGCCTCATTCCCAAAAGAAAAAAAATTACAATTATGAACCTGAGATTATTTGTGAAAATGAGAAATATAAACTTTATTTTGATAAAACAATTTTATTCAACAGAGCTGTAAAACACAATTGGCCAGATATCACTCTTACTGATAAACAGAATCGAATAACATATATAATTGATATTGCTATACCTGACACACATAATACACAAAATAAATACAATGAAAAATTTCTAAATACATGATGCTTGGCGACGAGATTAAAAAATGTGGAAAATGAAAAATATTCATTCTACCGATTAATATTTCTACAACAGGTGTTATTCCTAGGAATCTTCACGAAAATGTTGAGATTTTGGGTCTGAAGAAAAATTTGTTTGAACAGTTACAGAACATAATAGTCATCAAATCTTGTATATATATATATATATATATATATATATATATATATATATATATATATATATATATATATATATATATATATATATATATATATATATATATATATATATATATATATATATATATTCCTTTCCGAAAAAATAATGAGGTAGCGTCATAGGTTTTCTTTAGTTTATACTGCTCAGAATCTCATTTCATTTTTTATTTATTTGTATATATAAATATAATATAATTAGCTGACATATTTATCATACTTATATTCATAGCGGTATTCTATTCGATCGTTCATCACTTCACACAAAGAAAACTATGAATGAGTAACATTCAGTGTTACTTGACTAAGGCCCGTAAACTGGATTTTTCCGGGGAGAAAGCCTCTGACATTACTCGTTGGTACATTGTCTGATGATGCTCTAGTTTGTTTATATTCTGGTAGATTGATATATTCATTTTCCTAATATATAATGATTCCAGGATATGTTTGGATTAGTGAATATTGGAAGCTATTCACCGAAGGCCATCTCAGTATCAAGATATTTCGACCTGAATGTCAGTAAGACTGTGTCCATTTGAAATTTAATCTTCGTTTCGATTTATTTAAGAAGAAGTACGTATCTATTCTATTATAATCCAAATTTAAAAGTGAATGAGACTCAATGTGTTTGAAAATATTCAATTTTGATCCAAAGAAAGTAAGATTTCGATTTCTGTGGTTATGAATCTATGAAAGCAAATTTAGTAGTTATATGAAATACTTATTGTGTAGAACCACTTAATAGTACCATCATGAAAATGAGCAAAAATATTCAGTAATAATTGGAAAGTAATATGTAAATGTTATAAATCTCCTAAAGAAAGAAATGGACTACGATTATTACCATCGAAATTTATTTTTGGAACTATTGTTTTCATAGTTGGCATCAGATCTTTATTGACTTCTGAATACTCCGATATTCTCTTGTGTCATCTCAATTTGTACAAGAGGTAATTATTATGAGTTCCTACAATTCATAATGCATTGTTACACGTTTTCGAGAAATTTCATTAAGGCTGATGAATGAATAACAGGTATTCCTTATTGATTTGAAGTTGAAATCTTTTCTTTTATAGGTGTGTGATAGTGGGAAACATGATGTTCAAATCTTTTGAAGTTGTATATGACGTTTCATTTTGTACAACAACAACTTTCAATCCAAGGTTTATGAACGTCACAGAAAACATACTGCTGCTTATGTGAATCAGATTTTGGAGATAATTCAACTACTACTTGGAGAATGCTATGTATATTTGACAATTTTTGTTTATGAGTAATTTATGATTTCATGATGTACTGGTACTTTAGGTATTTTATAAAATTGTGTGAAATGTGTACGCTTATCACGTTATATGGAAATATGAAGTTATTTCAATGCAATTTCTTCCTTTCATTTTCATTTCACAGTATATTATAAAGTTTCACAAGAAGATGAATTGAAGAGAAGTAAAATTGAAAAAAGAAAATTCAATTATGAGTGCATGCAAAGCAAGTCATTTCAAGTATACGCTTTGAATTCACTTTTGCTTATCTTAAGTTCCTATTTATATAATTCTCATATTCTTATTTGCCCTCTCGTATTGTTATTTCAATATTTAGTACTCATTTCTTCTTAATATCTCCTAATTTCTAAACGTGCATACGATTTTCCAGTTGGTTGATAAATAGGGTACAGTATCCGACCACATTTCGAAATTTGTCCCAATTCTAGGAAAAAAGACAATTACGTTGAACAGACCTAATTAAGTGAACATAACTTTGAAAATTTTATGCGAATCGATTTATCCTTTTTAAAGGCCTTCTGCACAAAACAGGCAGTGTATTCGAAAGAAGTCCGCACTGGTTAAAACAAAGAATGGTGTCGATAATCCACGGATATTTACTATAATCAGTTAAAATATCTTCTTCTCCTTCTGAATCACCTTGTATACGTTTGGTAAGTTCGATCAATTTATCTTTAATTTAATTTTACATTATTTTGAATATCAAATACTCTATTCGAAAAAAGATGTTTCCTTTAGATTCATAAAGAATATATTTATTCCCAGAAAGCTAACAAAATTCAAAGTTTAGAATGTATTACAAATCTCGTAATAAAACGAATCTCGTTGAAAAATTTGCATTCGTGGAAATTGGCTAATTTGAAGAATCAACAGAGTGAGGTCCGTAATTCGTTAATTGCTCGGAACAAATTATTTGTTCTAGAGAAATGAGCTTCTTTTTTGTTATTTGGAAAGATCCTGTTCCCTTGACGGTACTTGAATAAGAAATTACAGAGCTGGCCAACCATTCTTGACCATGCGATTCAAACGAATATAGAGCTTTTTTGTGATATACTCGGTTGTTCACCGTCACCATTTTTTTCGTTTAATACTGTTATTATATTGCTTCAAGCTTTAGAGCAAATCAAGATTGTTCTTCGGAACATATGTTTCAATGAAGAAATTATTTAAATTGAATCATCGAAAGAAGTTCGAGGTCTCTTTGAGACGAGATTACAGAGTAGAATTCGAGCAACAATTAAAGCTACAACATAGCGAGACCGTGTCTCTACCGAGCAGTAGCCGAGCTTCTATAGAAAGAACATTGCTACAAATTTTCGCCTTGATGAAATTTAAACTGCATCTAAATGAAATGAATCATTTGAAAGTTGCAAGTGATGTTGAATCTGTGGTTTTACAAGGCTCAAGTAACACGAAATATAATGAATGAAAATATGTTTGATATATGTTTCGGGTTTTTTATTCCATTTTGAAAATGGGGAAGATTAAATATTAAAATGTTATTTATTTCTAAGATACAGATGAGAGATCGTTAGTTATTGGTAAACAATGTTTGTGAGCGGATAAAATTTCTACGACTTCTTAGAAATCTAATATCTTGCTTTTGTAACCTGGCTGTAAGATTTAGGTTTTCATGAAATCTAAGGAATGGTTTTCTTTCATTCAATGTCATGGATGACTCTTCGTTTTGATACCTCATTGTAGGATTTGGGTTTGTATGAAATCTTGGAAATAATTTCCGTTTATTCAATGCTTTGATAAAGCAGTTGTTGAATTGTATCATTAACTAAGCGCAAATTCAAATATTTTATTTATACTCACGAAACAGATGAGAGAAGTGGAAACAAACGGAAATCAAGCTGGTCGTTAGTTATTAGTGGATTATGTTCGTGAGCTTCTACGAATTTTTAGAAATTCAATCTCTTGCTTTTGTTATCTGATTGTAAGATTCATTTTCCCTTACTCACTGTTCTGAAAGAGCAGTTGTTATTTCTTTATGAACTAATGATCATACCAGTTTGGCCTATATGAAAATCAGGTCAATCAATACAATATAATTTATATACACTGCTTCTTTTACCTATATCATGTCTATCATTGTTATTGGCCAAGAGCCAATATGGATTCTTCTTATTCATACATATTGTGTTGATTTTAATCTGTTTTGAAAAAGACATAATTCAGCTCTTATTCGTGGAACATAATTAATGCTGTTTCATTTTGTTTCGTGAATCGGAAGGGTGAGGCAATTGAGTAAAGTAATTATCTCGTTGGTTTTTAGATATTGATTGTTCGATGATCTTATTACCATACCCATTATTCAAGGTTATTGTTTTCAAAATTCTAATGTTTAATATTTTCATTTGATGCGGATGGTTAACTATCATTAAGAATTATGGTTACAGTAAACGTTTGTAATTCGAAAATCTAAGAAATTAAGTGCTTAATGCAGATTTTCAATTTGCATAGTGTATTTTATCGTATCGTGGAATGAATTTGAGAATTCTGAAACAAGATTCAATGGTCTCAATTATCCATAGGTTAGGTTAGATTAATCCTTCTTTTCTTCCTATCTTCCCCTCTTTTCTTCAGAAAAGGTTGTGCTCCTACAATCATCATAATAATATACAAGGTGTGAATGAATAAGTGAGAAAGATTTCACGAGATGATTCCTCTAGCCATTTTATGAAGAAATATTCCAATGAACAAATGACCACAAACGTTTTTTACCGAAATACAGGGTGTTGAAATCTCCAGATTTTTTCAGTTGTTATTTTCCTATGATTACTACGGTTTTCCAGATACTCAGTTCGAGTTCGGCACATAGTTGCTGTTACCGTGTTCACTACGCTATCGACTATAGATCGCTCTAGGCCCCTCCAACCAAGCGTGTTACCGTATTGACCACGCTTCTGAATCACAAGGCATAGAAGGCCCTTTTAACAAGCTAAGCACAAAAAGTACTCTGAGCCTACCTGGACAGAGGGGTTTAGATATCCGTGAATTTCTGAGACCCCTCTTTTTCTTCGCCGACGACATCACACTCCGTAAATTGTCTGCAGCACGCTTTGCCACGAGCCGATTTTACTGACCCACGTCACTGGCCATATTTCCAGACCGCCGTTGTCTACCAGTGAACCACGTGTTCTTATTTGATCTTATATTCAAGTTTACATCAAGTGTTTGTGTTAACCATAGACGTTTTCTTCGTGTATGTGACTCCATCCCGATAGCAGTGCCTTCTTAAAACCAACTTGATTAAAAACAATCATGAAAATCTACAGGATGGTCCTTTTTCAGGTGTCACGTGTATTTTCTGCCCTTATATGTTTTTTTCAGTACCCCCCGAGCAATTTGTGGAAATCCTTTATAAATTTTCAATTAATTTTTTGTAATATGCATTTTTTCTGCACCTGCCACAGTTTTTGTGTAACAAATTGATCAATTTCATATGTACGATGGAAACAATAATTGTTCCGGCTTCTTTAACTTCAAAACTAGAAAACATGATTGTGGTTGCCTCCGAGATATTAGAACACCAGAATCATAAGGAGCTTCACTTAATTTAATTAACGAGCAAACCGATACTAGCCCTAGGAAAATTTTTTGACAGCTACATGTTAATTATATGACGTTATTTCCAAATCAACAGAGCCACTCTTCTTTCCATATCATGTACAAAGAGTCTAAGCACTGTTCATTTGATTTTCCTAACAATCGTCTTGCTTTTTCACATTGGATGCAAGATATGATTAGACAACAACGTGAATTTCTAGAGCATATTTTATTCACGGATTGAGCAAGTTTTTCGAGAGATGCCATTAATAATAACTACATATGGCCGGAAGAAAATCCTCTTTTCTTAAAACTCATCACCAAGAACAATTTTCATTGAACGTGTGGATTGAAATAATTGGAAATCACCCTAGCTGTCTAACCTAACCCACAGAACCATTGTACACGACGTACGAGACTTCATAAACCGCATTATTATTCCTTGTAGAGTCAGTCGAAATAATCATGGGATCTTCAATCAATTATTCCTATGATTCGATAACGATGATGATGATATGTTTATTTGACCATCAAATATATTACATGGTCAATCAATACTAAATATGACAATCTATAATAAACATACGTAAAAACAATAAAAGATATTTTCGAACAATATTTGAGGAAGCAGTTCTGAAACACTGAGTCTGATCTCACAAAATTAATATTACTGTTCAGAAACTTCTCAAAGGAATATAGAGTCTCTTTGAGGAGGATCTTTTTTGTCTCTAAGGTAAACTTCTGTAGAGTGAGTGCTTATAGGTTGCGTGGTATTTTATTTTAAAATTCGACACCTAAATGATTGAAACCCAGCTGACTTTTTCCTACTCTATGAAAACAGATTACCAGGTCTTGTTGCCCTCTTGTATTGTGGGAGTGAAGATCAGCGTTTGTCAGGTATTCAGCCTTGTGCGTGGAACATGTTTTAGACAGGCCAGTATAAATACGGATGTAACAGTGAGTATTCCGTGCTGTTTGAAGAGTGTACGACAACAAGTTAGACGAGGAACCGCACAGAACAGTCTTAATGCCTCTTTTTGCTTTATGAGAACTGTCTGGGCACTCTCACAATACCTCCAGAGCAAAATGGCATGAGTAGCCACAGAATACACCAAATAGCTGGCGTCGAAACTTTTTTTATCATTTTCATGGTATAAAGCGATGTACTTAGGCTGCTCAATAAATCATCCACGTAGTCGCTCCTATCCAATGACACTCCGAGCAGTGTCAGCGTGTCTTCACCTCGCATTCCAAGAGTGATCCTCTGAGTCTTACCTATATTGATTTTGAGTCCATTTCTTCTAAACCTCTTTTCTGCTTGATTGAGGAAGGATAAACTCTGATGTTTCTCGTCAGAAGACCTCATATTGAGGAGTGTTGTGTCATCGGCGTATAAACCAGTTTTTTCAGCCACAATATTTTCGGAGTATCGTTAACAAAGATGATAAGTAACAAAGGACCAAGTATGGAGCTCTGAAGTACCGCGTAGCATATCTCCGTCTCTGCTAAATAACCACTCTTCTAAAACATTTTCTGCTTTCGACCTTTCGAGCACGACCCAAAAAACCCCAAAGCACCATAGAACTCCATTATCCTGAATAAAAGGTCTCTGATCACACTGTAAAATGCCTTAGATAATGCCAGAACTTCCGCGTATTCATATCCATCCAGAGCCTCATCAACTCCATCAATTAAATTCACCAAGGCTGGAGTAGTGGACCTATCCGATCTAAAACCAAGCTGTACCAGTTGCCTTCTGAGTACTTCTTCCAAGTTCTTTGACATAGTTGACAGAACGGAAATCGGACGATAATTGTTACAATCATTTAGGTCGCCTTTCTAGTGAACAGAAATAACCTTGTCATATTTGAGCTTTTCAGGAAAGACACCTCCTTCCAGGCATTGGTTGATGAGTCTGCAAATAAAATCTCCCAATATAGGGAAAATTTCTTTTAGGAGAGATGTCGTTAAACCATAGATATCTACAGTCTTACAACTTTTCATATTTTCTATTGTGCTCAGGGGCTCAAGATACGTGACTGGACGAATTAACATCTCTGACTGGCATTCGTCTTCTAAAGTTCAGCATATTCATTGAGTCCTGGACTGAGGGCTGAGTGCTTGTCAGAATGCCAGGCCCAATGTTAGCAAATTAGTAGTTCAGGTCATTAGATGTCAAAGTGCTTCCAGCTGCCTTGTCATATCTCATCTTTCCATTCTCTCTAATTATAACGTCCCAAATAGCCTTAGTTTCGTTCTTAGCATTGGCAATGTATTCTTGATTCTCTTCGTTCGTATTTATCAAGTAACTTCTCGTCAGATGTGTTTTCAGGATACTTAGTAAATGCCTGGAGTGTTCTTCTCTCCTTACCTCATATATGGTTTGTGCAACATCAACTTCCTTTTTCAGGGCCTCAGTGGATTCAGAGATCGTCCTTTTCTAAGTCCTTTGTTTGACATTGATCCTAAGGAATGTCGCATCAAAAATAGTCTGGCAAGCAGCATAGAAGATTTCCCAGGAGGTTTCTGTGTGTAGTAATGAGTCTGTGCAATCTACTGATTTCAAGCAATTTTTGAAATATATGATTTTCTTTTTAGTAATAGGTATTTCAATACTGGGATAGCAAGTATTACACCATTATATACTAGTTTTTGAGCCTTGTGATCAGGGAGATGAGCGTCAATTGTCTAGTACTGACAAAGGTGAGGACCGAGATTTGTAAATATAAAGATTTTGAAAAGGCACCTATATGCCAAATATTATCTGAGTATCTGAAAAACTGTAGTTATCATAAGAAAAAAATTTATTAATCTTAAGATTTCAACACCCTGTATTTCGATAACGAATCGTTTTCGGACATATGTTTATGAAACCATTTCGTCATGAAATAGCTCGAGAAACCACCTCGCGAAATATTTCGTACTTTTTCATTTACACCATGTATTTTGTGAAATTCTTCAATTATTCAATTATTCAGTAAAAAATTACCAAGTTTAGCTTGTTTCTATATCTTTCATGAAAATAATAGGTCCTTTAATCCATCTTAAAAATTAGTTATTAGTTATGGCATCACTGAATCAAAGACTCACCATCACCAAGTGAAGAATGTGTTTATGCGTATAATTAATATTCGGAAATTATCAGAAAATTCCTGAACTGTACCTTGAAGTTTGTCGACGTACATATCCTTTCTAAAACAAATTGTATGTGTGGAAAATGATGATCTCCGAAGTAGTGTGGAATAATGTAATTTGTTGAGGATTACCAGAATCTGAAATGAAGAGAACAATATATTATTAGAAAAATTCTCAGACATAGTTCTTGAATAATGTCAACTTGAATATCGAAGTATATTCAACACCTACACTTCGCCAAGAAATTATTGAGAAATTTTGAATTTTCAAATATTTTTCGGTAGGTAATTACTTGTTGTGTATCTAACATATGAATGAATATCATATAATGATAGAATGGAAGTATACAAAATAATAATAAACAATTTGTAACACGTAAGGTTTACTGGATACATCTATAGACCCACATTTAATGTTACAATATCTGCTGTACATAGAAAGAATATAATTCGAGTTTTTCAACAGTATATATTGACTTCATTTACTTTTACATCCACTAAACGTACTTTATATTCAAGAAAAACTCAGATTGAAAATATTGACTAAAATACTAATTAAATTATGTTTGACTTTTTATGAGTTCTCTCTTCAAAAACCAGCATAAATCACCGATCATGGCTAGATCACATTCACCTTGATATCGAATCTTCATTGTCAATGAAAATGGTGAAGGAGGAAATGAAGTTTAGATAACATGTGATTTGTAGGCATCTAAAAGTCCATTAACCCTGTAGTGGTCGCCCTATGTTTTGTAACAACAGAGGTCGCCCGCGGAGTGAAAATCCGCATCGCGATTTTCTATTTTTTTCTCCATTTGAATGGTTTTGAATGGAAGAATAAAATATTTGAAGCATTAATTCTATTTGAGTAACAAAAAGAAAAGATGGAAAGGGACTGGACTGGAACAAATATAAAAAACTTCAACTTCATTGTCATATGAGCTGAAGAAAGTGATTAAATTAACTAACTCAATCGGCATCCTCTTGATTGTTTTGGAAGCATTCCGAATACACTGAAGTGGCATGCTCAAGGCTCAAGAATATTTTACAACTCTTGCAAAAATATTTTGTGCGTCTGTTCTTCACCCCATCACACACCTCACACCGTCCTCGTTTGTTTTCTGTCTCTGGTCGTTTCTGCTTCGCCAAGTGCTCTTCAGTTGGATTATTCTTTTTGAGGATTTCATTCATTTTTGAGGTAAGACTTCTTGGGAGGCTCTTTGACAACCTTCGAATCTCCACATAGGTGATCTCAAAAGCAAGATCACTCAAAAATTCCCTACGCTTAATTTTTGAATTCGGATTATTACTCTTGAATATGATGAGGAATTTACGCCACCAATATTCAATAGAGTAAAATATAACAATTGCCCAACGTCGCGTATTACGTGCACAATTGTATGTAGAACATAACTGGTCGAGAGTATCAACTCTTCCCTTTGTTGTGTTATACATCATAATCATCTCTGGTTTTCCACTAGTGTCATCAATTTGGTTGTCATGGCGCATACGAGTAATAGATTTTTACCTTTTTTTGGAATATAAGATACGAGTGTCACATTTTTTTGAGAAGCGAACTTTTTATTGGTCTTTTTACAGGACAAGAAAAATCAAATGGCAACTCTCGCTTATTTTTTCTGATAGTTCCGACCACAGTGAGCTTGAAATCCTTTTTGAATTTTTCCAGACGATCAAAACTTGTGAACCAGTTATCCACAGTTACGTTTCTTCCAATTCCTCTTATTGGTTCGCACATTCTTTTCATTACAAATTATGGAGAATTGCTGACTTCATAAAGCCCTGGAGGCTGTTTCCAACATAAACTTCCAAATTTACCGTGTAATATAGTCTTGAATCACATAGCGCGAATATTGATGCCGTATTTGTTAGGCTTGTTAGATATGTAGTAGCGAAATGCACATCGTCCACAAAAGGCCTCTAGCTTGTCATCCGCAGTTACATAATGAAGAGGAGTAAAACCATTTTTTGCACTGATCAACAAAAATCTCAAGAACAGCTCTGATTGGGGCAAGATTGTCGGTTGCTCGACTCAACTGTTTAGTTTCCAAATCATCGAAACGGATGTGTCTCAAAAGAAATTCGAAACGCCGCTCAGACATCGTAAGTCGAAATTTGTCAACACCAGTGCCGTCGATTTTCTACAAATTGTTGTTGTTCAGGTGGTTACTCTTCAGTACTCTGGCCAAGTAAAAGAGTGCTTCTATTTCCGAAATGTTGGTAAATTTCGAATCCCCTTCACGGGAGTAATTTATGGAAGTTTGTTGAATATGTATATTGGTATTATCAACTATTGTATTCAGTAGTTGGTTCGGAAAAGAATAATTTCATATATCGTACATCGTTTTCAGACATTTAGTCGTATTTCGGGTACCAGGCAATTGTGTTACAAGATTTTATCGATCGAGTTCTTATAGTCAGTGTCGGTTTATGTCCCAGCTACATTGTTTTGCCATCTTTGCCTATAAACTTTGGACCTTGATTTACTTCCGTTTCTTCAATTTCTAGTTCATTTTCGGAAATATCTTGCTCGCTTTCTCTGTTAGCCGCATCATATTCTATTTCATCGGGCTCTTCTTCATCTCCAGAATCATCATAGATTTCACCCTCATCGTCATCGAATAAAAAAGACTCATCTAACAAACGCTGCAATCTTTCCTGTTCTTTTCCCTAAGAATAATTCATTGGAGAATCAAACACGAATAGCCGGAAAAGATAAAAAAAAACACTCTTATCTTGATAATATTTGTAACACTCGTAGTCGCGCGCGGACTCTCACTCCGCAAAAATTTCTGTAGCCGGCACACCTTCACTTATAAATCTCAAACTCTGTACTAGGATAATATACGCGATTTTAGGAAGGTAAATGAATCGGGATGACTTCAAGTGGTGGGGATGCAAAGGTATCCAAGAATTTGCATCGGTTCGGAACGAGGGGTCCGCGCGCGACCACTGCAGGGTTAACTGACTGTGGGAAGTTTGGACCCATATTATTGCCAGAAAATCAACAAACTAACAAATGAGTTCCATGCTTAGAGTTCCTGACTGGCATGGAAATTTTCTGATTTATGGTGCATAAAAATGTCTTTTTTATTTTGGCATCACATAACATGGAAGAGACTTCTTCAAAGTATCTGAGCTCATCGCCATCTTTATTTACATCCTTCACAAAGTTTTTCATCAGCCCAAGTTTAATATAGAGAAGAGGCAGGATCCTAGTTAAAATTCATTTCTTTCTGGCCAAACTTTTGTTTTATAATGCTGATTTACTGCACAACTATCCCACATACAAAGAAAACAGCAATATTGTGTAAACGCTTCCCCTAATCTCATTAAAATTCTTATAACTTTTGAGTTCCCACATACTCTCCATTTATAGTTGTAGTTTATTCTATCCAAAATAATTCTTCAATTCAATAACACAGCTTCCGAACTATATATAGACGAATCAATAATTAACCGCTACTCAGAGGTGAAATGCTCAATATTAAGTTGCTTTATTAAACCATCGAAACTGTAGAATGCAGGAAACCGGGTCTGTATTTTTCTAAAATTTTAAATTCCAATCTTTAAGACGGAAACCAAGAAATTCTAAAATCATTTAACTTGCTTTGAACAATTAAATCTGGGTTGCCTAAACTGGGACCTGGAGTAAAAGTAGGGTAGATGCACTGTTCTTCGGAGCTGATTGATGATGCATTGTCACCAGTATCTTTCACAACAGCATATTGCGGATTTGAGGTACGATCGGCACTGGTAAATTTGCATTATGAGGAACAGGTCGTATGGAAGACCGCAAATATGGATAGTCCATCTTGCGCTTGGCCTTCTTAGAATACCCTTCATCCTTTGTCAGGCAATGATAGCAATCGTCTTGAGGATATGTAGGTGCTCGCCATACCATAGAAACTGCGAAACGCATGTTATTTCTCTTCTCATTCATCCACTGCAACAAAGATACACTACAATTAACACAGCGCATATGGGACGCCCATTACTTGTCTTGATATCCAATCATCCAATGATCCTTTTCAACATTTTCGGAAAATGGCCAGGCTTGTAATTTCACCATGAATTTTCCACTAATATAGCAAAATTTGTCAATTTTGAAACTGCTGTTCGTCTGTCCCGACATCTCCATAGTTGGAACATTATTTTCTATAAACACAGGGAACCTCTCACTCCGAAACTCAACGAAAACTGATTTATAATCTTACTTTTATGTATATTATTGAGAAGATATAAAATTCATCCAGCAAACCATCCCCTCATTACATTTACTACCTGTAAATGTTGAAGGATCTTGTTGAGCTATTGAAAAAAGGTACGTGTTAGGGCTTCAGGAATAAGGTTCCTTCTATTAGAAGAGTATGTCCATTTGAAAGATATAGATCTGCTATGTGTTACGAAAATCTTGTTGTCCAGTGTTTTGATCACATTAACACATAACGAATATATTCGAACATATAAATGGAGGAAATAAATTGAGATTCCACGAGAAGCCACCACAGTGCAGTTGTTGATCAATTTTAACGACTGACGTTGGTTCTTCTTAAAATTTTCAGTTTTCGGTAATAATTCTACGCGATTCACGAAATTTGACCCCGGCAGAATGTGCAGAAGCAACAGTGTTAAATGACCTAGGTTGCACTTAAACAAGAATAAACCCAAGACTTGTCCCATTCAACTGTTTCCAGAATGACCTGCAGGACAGAGAGACTGGAGTCATGAAAGAAGAGCTGGGCAAAGCGATCCATGATCGTAATTCAAAAGTTTCCTCGTAGAGATAACGGTGAACTGCTTGTCCACTTCAAATGCAGCTTTGACAAAACAACGTACAAAATATCAATGAAACGATCGACAACGTCTCAGAGAATTTGGTATGAAGCGTCGTGCCGTAGCTCGAGGCCCACCTTTAACCACAACACATCGAATTTTACCAAGAAACGTGTCATTTAGTTCAAAGCTAACTGAGAGGGAGTTTTGATATCAGATGAAACGAGATTTTGTCTTTTTCATTACAATCGACGTTCTGAGTGTATAGACGTCGAAATGAGAAATACTCCCAGTTTTTTACCAATCCTTTATTTTGGTGGAGGTTCAATAATGGTATGGCATGGAATTCCTTTGAATTTCTGCAAGGATGGGGCAACACAAGAAGAAAAACGTTCATGGTTCACATGAAAACTCATTGTAATCGTAAATATAATATTGAATAAAACGCGTGTTCGCTGGTTTCACAATATGGCGGATGACGTGGGTTGTCTGTAGAGTCGACTCATCGCAACGCAGACGATCTACGGAGACGATGTGACCTCGATGAGGTTGGCGAAGGAAAAGACAGAGAGAATCTCAGAAATGCTCCGGAATTTAGACCCACAGGTCTGGTAAATACAGATTACGTTCTGTGCTCTGCTTGGTTAGAGGAGCCTTGGGTTATAAATTACAATTAACACGTTAACACGGCCCCCCTCTAAAGATCGCGGTTAGGTTAGGTTAGAGAAATTACTATACCGGGTAATCAAACCATGTTGTATCTTTATTTACGACATGTGCACGCATATACATCATACCATTGAAAATTTGGAAAAAAAAAGAAGAGAAATGTTATCTCGTTATCCTACTTGAATCCAACACCACCCTTTGTGCAGTGCGTCAGTGGCCTTCTTACTATATCAAGTATCATTTGGCATCAACGCGATGATTACAGGGGAAATCACAGAAAAATAACACCTTGCCTTGCGTAAGTGAGTCGTATGGTTTAGCTATTCCCGATATGAGAGCGTAAGGCCCTATTTAAATCTGAAATGAACAATCAAACCTGAAAGGGGGAAGATTAGATGTGAAACGCATTTACTATGCATCTTTATTTGTCAGTTACATAAATCTTAGATATTGAAAGTATCTGAAAAAGTGAAAAAAATTCTAGAAGAAAAACAATTTACTAATCTAAGATACATAAGACACGTGATGAGTTCATCGTCCGTTGAAGAGCTGCGACTGAGAGAAGGTTCTGGTTCACAAGTGCACTAGTCGTCTTGAAACACTATTCTCACAAACTCGTCGTTGGGCGCCACTTAGTGTTGTCTTAGGTCTAAGAGTCGGTTGCTTCCTTAAAGCCTGCTGCGGTGGTGGATTTTGTGGTGGCTGAATTAGCGGGATATTATTATCGAGCGTCGCTTTTATCGCTGGCATCGATCCTACCACGTGCGTTGGCTTCAACTCGTGTGCGGAAGTAGCGCAATTATTCACTTTACTTCTCGTTATCACCATTTATCGGCTAACTCAATCGGTGATTAGATCTTCTTCTCAATCCAGAAAAACATGCCCTGATGTACACATTGAGCTCCACTTGCTACCAGGATGGGGTCTCATACATAAAGAAAAACACCAATAGTTCGCACAAACTCTCTTTGTAAACGTAAATATAAGATTAAATAAAACACGTGGTTCGCTGGTAAACAACGGCGGTTCGGCAATATGGCAGACTGTCAGGGTTTTCTGTAGAGTCGACTCGTGGAAACGCGTACTGCAGACAATCTACGGAGACGATGTGTCATCTATGAGGTCGCTATGACAGAGAATCTCAGAAATTCATCGATATTTGAATCCTCTTGTCAGGTAAACACAGAGTATGTTCTGTGCTCAGCTCGGTCGGAGAGGCCACTAGCAGTCTATGGTTAAAAAGCATAGTTATCACGATATTAGAATTGCCGCACTGTTCCGGTCATCGTAAATAATTGAACCTTGAATGCTCAAAGGTACGTTGTAGACATTCTAGAAGAACATGTTCACCATTTGCGGCAAACTTCTTGAATATTCATGATAAAGTAAGATCCCACCAAACTCATATCATTAGAAACTACCTTTAATATCACGAAACATGTCTGGGACAATTTCAATAGAAGATTGGGAAACCAGCAACCATCCAGCTACAGTGAATGTGGTTTGGTTAGGTAAGGTTACAATATAAAATTGAATAAAATACTTAGTTCACTGGTAAACAACGGCTGTTTGGCAATATGGTGAATGGCCAGGGTTTTCTGTAGATTCGACTCGTGGCAACCCATACTGCAGACAATTTACGGCGACGATATATCCTCTATGAGATCACCGAAGGAAATGACGGAGAGAATCTCAGAAATTCATCGATATTTGAATCCTCGGATCAGGTAGACAGATAGTACGTTCTGTGCGCAGCTTGGTCGGAGGGGCCACTAGCGATCTATGGTTAGAAAGCATAGTTAACACGATAATAGAACTGCCGCACTAATCTGGTCATGGTAAATAATGGAACCCTGAATGCTCAAAGGGACATAATAGACATTCTAGAAGAACATGTTCACCATTTACGGCAAACTTCTTGAATATTCATGATAAAGTAAAACCCCACCAAACTCATATCATTAGGAACTACCTTTAAGATCTGAAAACATGTCTTGGACATTCTCAGTAGAATATTTGGAAGCCAGAAACACCATCCAGCTACAGTGAATGAGGTTCGGTAAGGTGAAGTTGCAATATAGGATTAAATAAAATACTTAGTTCTCTGGTAAGCAACGGCGGTTTGGCAATATGGCACACGGCCGGGGTTTTCTGTAGAGTCGACTCGTGGCAACGCGTACTGCAAACAATCTACGGAGGCAATGTGTCCTCTATGAGGTCGCCGAAGGAAAAGACAAAAAGAATCTCCGAAATTCATCGATATTTGAATTCTCGGGTCAGGGAGACACAGAGTACTTTCTGTGCTCAGCTTAGTCTGAGGGACCACTAGCGATCTTTGATTAGAAAGCATAGTTTACACTGTAATAGAACTGTCGCACTGATCTGGTTATCGTAAATAATGGAACCCTGAATACTCAAAGATACGTTATAGACATTCTAGAAAAACATGTTAACCATTTACGGCAAACTTCTTGAATATTCATGATAAAGCAAGACCCCACCGAACTCATATTATTAGGAACTACCTTTAATATCATGAAACATGTTTGCGATATTCTCAATAGAAGATTGGGAAACCAGCAAAACCATCCGGCTACAGTCAATGAGGTTCTGATTAGACTGGTTTAAGGTCATTGATTTTGAGTATGAATCGTAGATATCATGCAGTATTTTTATTTTTCGAACGATTGTCAAAATTTTTTCGCAAATTTTTCTTTAAATTGAACAAGATCCACGAAGAAATAATATGTGGGCGATGTCAACCCAAATTATTGGATCCATAATCATTCTAAAACATCTATCCTCGGCATCCTGCTTGATTGCATTATTGTGGCGCTTGGGGGCTGCGTGCGTGGCGGGCAGATTTGGAAACTAGCTCTTGTCAGGAGGGATTATTCATTGATCTACGGATTTTTGAATAATTCGTCTTGTCTCAAATTTACATAAATAGACTCCACGCGAAGTTTATCGCGGAAGATATTTGGCCAAATATTTACCGACGGGAGGTTTATCTCGGAAACAGAGCACTATTCCAGCGGGATTATTTCGCTCGTTTTCTACTGTTGACGTGATTCACGGAACGGCGAAAGATGTCTCTCAAATGTTTGGAATTTTTAACGTTTCCACATCTGTTTGTTACTGTTCGTATCTTTCTCGAAGTCCGGTAGCGGGTTCGCCGTGTCGGTCCATAGAGGGCGACTCTCGTACGTATGTACGAGGTGCGTCCTTTCTGGAATTGATACGGTACCCCGATGTAGCTTGGTAGGATGCTGAGAAGCGATATGCGACACTGATGAGCTCCTAATAAGGGCGAAACTGCAGTCTGCCGCTTCGTTTCTCGGCATCCTGCTTGGTTGGACTATTGTGGCGCTTGGGGGCTGCGTGCGTGGCGAGCAGATTTGGAAACTAGCTCTTGTAAGGAGGGATTATTCATTGATCTACAGAATTTTGAATAATTCGTCTTGTCTCAAATTTACATATATAGACTCCACGCGAAGTTTATCGCGGAGATATATATATATATATATATATATATATATATATATATATATATATATATATATATATATGCAGTTATTCTCATCAGGGTGGTAATATCAGGTATCAACAGTTCTCTGCGGACTTAGATTTTTCCAAAAGTTTCACATTTTCATTGTCAGTTTTATTTTAATTTCAACCATTTTCATTTCGATTGTTCTCAAGCTTTCCTTGGTGCTGGTAGATTACCTTGAAATACTTCTTCGAAATATCTTAAGCTCATCTCAAAAAATTTGAATTTTTGATTTTGTGCTATTTTTTTGGCGCAGAGTATAATGAGATTTGAAAAAGTCTTTAACGAACCAATTTCGAAAGTAAATCAAAGCTTTCAACAACCAGCCTTGTTCAAATAGCTGGCGCCATCCAACAACTTCTATTCCGAGTCTACAAGTACAGAAATGGTTTGGAAATAATTTAAACCATAAATATGAGACTTCGTGATTGTCGCCAAAGCTGCGGGTTAAACTGCGGTTGCTAGAAAGTTGAACTTTCATGCTTTATACTTTGAGGTAATTGTTTTGGTTTGTTTCTCTTTAATGAAAGTAGGGGCGAAGGAAATTTGAGAGGTCTGGAATAAGAGAGAATATACCTTTGAAACAATTTATTATAAAAATGATGTATGCACCCCAATTGAATGCTGATGAGAAATAACCTGTTAACCCACTAAAATCTTAACTTTATTTTACGATAACAATTATGTATGCACCCCTATTGGATGTTGATAAAAATAATCTGTCGGCCCACAAAATTAAATTTTGGAGAAAACTAAACACAAGTAGAATTTTTAATTATGTTTTTTGATTACTGTTACCGGAGTTTCGAAATCAGGTTCATTGTCGGACAGTACGACAACCAAGCATAAAGTGACATGAATTATATATGAATACATTCTGTCAAGAAAGTATCAGGAATTGGTAAACGAATCACAAAATATTTATTTTTCATCCAAATTTATTGTATCGCCTCCAAAATATTCCCCTTCCGAAATAACATATATAGGCCAACGAATAATCCAATCATCAAAACATTTTTCAAATGCTTTTTCCTGAATCGAATCTCGCCGCGAATTCTCTTTCATGTTTTCTATCGATTCAAAACGGGTAACTCGAAGTGGTGGTTTGAGTTTCTTGAAAAGAAAATAGTCGGCCGGAGCCATCTCAGATCGTTACGATGGTTGTTACAGAAAACGATACTAACTTTCGATTTTTCAATGGGACACCCGGTATTTTTTTCTTATTTGAATTGTTCATCTCATCCGAAGACTTTTCACCATATTTTTAAAAGAAAACCAAAACACAATCTTTCTTTCGCAATTTTCATCTTTCGTTCTAGAAGGCCATGAACTGTGACAATTGGGTTAGCTCAACATTTCCTATCACGAAAATATAAGATTGTATCTAAAAATTTAATTGTTCATTCTTTACTGGGTGTTAAAGTTGATAACAAAAGAGCTAACAGCGAAAACGAAATAATTATAATAAATGTTCCAAAAATACCTCAACACATCGCACGCGATTGATGGTTTCCCTCACAACATTATTTAAGTGTTGCTTGTAATGCCTGCAATAATCTGCCTCAAACGGTTCCCCAATTTTTGTTGGGTTCTAACAGGTGTTTGGGAAACCTCAATTTTCAAATGGCCCCACAAGAAGGAGTCCAGTGGATTCAAATTTGGTGATCTAGCTGGCCATCTTATAGGACCGTTTGTACCTATCCATTTTTATGGAAAAAATTCGTCGAGTTACGGCGATACCTCCTTCGTGTTGTGAGGAGGTGCACCATCTTATTGAAAATATATTTCATTCACAATAGCTAATGACAACTTGTCAAATTCATCTAGTATTTGGATCCTAAAAAATTCCAAATATCTCTCTCCTGTCGATGAACCTCCAAAAACTATAGGCTCTTTTAAATATCTTCCCATCATCCCCATCCAGATATTGAACCCAAAAGGTTCTTGAAAGTTTCCATCTTGATATCTGTGATCATTTTGTTGCGACCAGTACCTGATATTTGGTCTATCGAACATCCCATTGTTCGTGAAACGTGATTCGTCACTGAACAAAATCTTTGTGGGATATTGTGGATCACCGTCCATTTTATCATTAACATACAGATGTTGGTGCAGTTGATATTTGGATTAGCAGTATTTATGTTTTTTCAAAATTCTCCATGCGCTTTGGCTGCAAATTCTCTTGTTGATGTGGTTGGATTAATTAATATCAACAAATGTCAATACATCTATTTCGTTATTTTCGTCGATAACGAAATCCTCCTCTTCAGCAGGCTGCACCTCACGAAATTTCCGTTAAAGAAAAATAGGTTCTATTCGGATTAAGACTTTCCGGATAGCGTTCTCTGTATAATTGATCAGCTTGAACGCTATTTTGCCTGCACTCTCCATAAATAAGGAGCATATTGACTTTTTCACTTTGGGTGTATTGATTCATACTCAAACCTGTATTCACTAATTCACAATGTCGATAATTAACACCAATGGAATTTTGACATGTCACACTGATTTTATGATTACAAAATATTGTGAGTATGGAGGTGGCCCAAGTTTCAGTTACATATGGTATTTTCGAAAAGTTGGGTAAAAATATTTTGCCAATGCATCCATGGATTCTATTCGCAAAAGTGTCTAAAGAATGTTAAAATATTTTTCAAGTAACTTAATCAGTACCCAAGATATGGTTACTTGCTTAAATACCGGAAAATCGAAAATTCCGGAATAACATAAAATGATAATTGAAATACATAACACGCTCCTTATGATCACAGAATATTACAAGTAAGAACAAAAATTTTGTATCGCTAACGTAGTATTTGTTATTAGCGAATGGGGAAACTCTGTGTAGGTATTTTTTATTAGAACTCCGGAACCGTAAAGAACAGAGTGACGTGAGTGGTATAAAAAAAAAGATAAAAAAATACTGTTTCTGTAATAACGGGTGGTCCGATATGGTTGTCTCAGAAGAAAACCTACTTTTTGAGGAAAAATTGAAATTTTTATCTTTAACACCCTGTAAGAAATGAGCAATTAAATTTTTAGATACAATCTTGTATTTTCGTGAAAGGAGATGTTGAGCTAAGCCAATTGTCACTGTTAATGGCCTTCTAGAACGAAAGATAAAAATTACAAAAAAAAAATTTTGTTTTGTTTTTCTTTTGAAAATATGTCAAAAGGTCGTTGGATGCAATGAACAGTTGAAATAAGCACAGCAAAAAATACAGAGTGTCCCATTTGAAAATCGAAAGTTGGTATCATTTCTGGCATAAGCGGAAACGAAATGTCAAACATATCAATGCTATCAAAATCGAAATATTGTATTCTATCTGATTCCCAAATTTCATCGAAATATTACAAATGGAAAAAAAATTGCAGGGGTGGCCCTAGTTTCAGTTCCATATGGTGTTTCCAAAAAGTTGGGTAAAATTTTTTTTTCCAATGCATCCATGGATTCTATTCGGAAAAGTATCTAAAGAATGTGAAAATACTTTTTTATATAACTTAATCAGTACCCTAGATATGGTTACTTGCTTAAAAACCGGAAAATCGAAAATTCCGGAATAACATAAAATGATAATTGGAATACATAACACGCTCTTTAAGATCAAAAAATATTATAGGTAAGAACAAAAATTTTGCATCGTCAACGTAGTATTTGTTTTTACCGAATGACGAAACTCTGCAAAAATTGTCTAGGTATTTTCCACTAGAACTCCGGAACCGTTAAGAATAGAGTGACGTGAGTGGTATAAAAAAAGATAAAAAATACTGCTTCTGAATATCTGGTGCTCCGATATGGTAGTCCCACAAAAAAACCTACTTTTTGAGGAAGAACTGAAATTTTGAACTTTGACATCCTGTAAAAAATTAGCAATTTTAAGATATAATCTTGTATTTTCGTGATAGCAGATGTTGAGCTAAGCCAATTGTCACTGTTCATGGCCTTCTAGAACGAAAGATGAAAATTACAAAAAAAAGATTGTGTTTTTGTAACCATATGGTTACTTGCTTGAATACCGGAAAATCGAAAATTCTGGAATACCTCAAAATGATAATTGAAATTGGTTTTCATCGATGAGGTTTTCTCGAAAATCGAGGCCGAGAAAATGTGCTCATTTTTTCTATCTTCAATGGTTGACATAGCTGCTCCACGAAACAATCGGATTTGGGACACCCTGTACCATGTATTTATATTTAGTTCAAAATCGTCCCTCGCTACCGCTCTGCCTCACGCAGTGTAGAAACGTTGTACCTGAATTTTACCAGAATCTCAATAATTACTGAGCTTTCATCCATTTCAAAAGAGAGTATTTCGTAAGTTCAGATTTAATGAAATTAAATATTCTTTTAGAAAAGTTTTTCATCGTCTAGGGTAAATAAAGTAAATACATTAAGCAACTAAGTCTCAAGTTTTCGGTATTCTCCTCTGTATTGTCTTCTAATAAAAAACTTATTTCTGCGCAGAGTTATTATTTCATTATGCTTTCCATGTTTAATTTTGGAAACTGAATTAATTCAGCGAAAGTAAGCGATTCATTTTAATTTTGATATAACAAGATTATGATCTGAGAGTTATATGAATATTGGCTATGTTGGCATGGTTTATTCTCTTCCGATACCCCACGGTATCGCATTCGCGTGGTTTCACCCTTTAGTGTATTGCGAACAATAACTTCTAGGATTAACGTTAAAACTTATTTTATTTGAAAACTATTCATGCAAAAATATTTCCAGTATGAGAAATTGATTATTTATGGCTACAAATCAAATATTATTGTATTTTCATGATATGTATGGAATTCTCGCTTAACATTTTGTGAAACATGATTGATAAATGATTCGTTTAACACTTGGCAAATGTTTCACAAATGTTTCCTGAAAATACTCGACATATGTTTCGGGTTGTCAGCCCATTACCAGGAGTTATACAATACTAAATTCAAAATGAGTGATTTCAATTATGTATAACGGCATTCACAACATGGGGTAATTTAAAGTCTAGTTGGTCGTTGCAAATTGGCTGGTTTTTCCTATGAGCGTAAGTAATTTCAATAATCTCCAAGATGTCCATCCTTTTTCCTTTATTATCTGTATGCATGAGTTCGATATTCTCGAAATCTATGAAATGATTTTCATTGATGCAGTGGTCTGAAAAACCCGTAGAATTTTTATTTTGGAGAATAGATCTTTTATGTTTTTCAACTCTCTTCTCGATGCATCGTCCGGTTTGGCCTATATAGAATGTCTCGTATTCACTGCAGTGTATTTTATATACTCCGCTTTTATCCAATCATTTTGTTTTATCTTTATTATTAACCTGTAATGAACGCAAATTCTTTTAATTAGTGCTGGTGGTGTTAATATTATTTCTGTGTAATCAGTTACATATTTTGTTGCTAAAATTAGGAATATAGTTAATTGGTAATTTTCTGTTAGATTTATCAGTAAATAACGGATAAATGCTTTGCATTAAAAGTATATGTCGTTTTTGTCTTATTAAGATATCAATTAATTTTGCCACATAGCCGAGGCTTATCATAGTTAATTTTAAAACTTGAACTTCCTTCCCAAAATCGACAGCAGACAAAGGAATAGAAAGCACACTGTGCACAAATGAATGAAAAGCACTCAATTTGATACTCTGATATTGGGAACTACTGTTTTGAATCAGGGTATCCGAATAGGTTGGTTTTCTGTATATTTTAAAGGCGAGTGACTCATGAGCTCTACTAATCGAGAGTCCAAGAAGTTTAAGGATTTTTCATTATTTTCATTTTCTATTGTGAATTGAATCCATTGATGAAAAGAATTTGAAAACTGTAAAAAACTATTGTCTGTCTGTGTCAATCCAAATACGAAAGATATCATCTACATATCCTTTCCATAAAAATACATTATTGATTGGGATGTTGCGGGAACTAAAATTTTATTTTATAAATTTGTCATGAATATTTCATTTATTAACGGAGACAATGCAGGGCCCATAGGTGAACCATCTAATTGTTGATATATTTTATTATTGAACCGGAAATAACTTTGTTCATTGAGTTCAAAACTAATGTATACCTTAATAAGACAAAAACGACATCAACTTTCATTGCAGAGCATTCATCTGTTGCTATCTGAGAAATTTAACAGAAATTTCCAATTAACTATATTCCTAATATTAGCTTCAAAATATATAACAGATTACACAGAAGTAATATTAACATCATCAGCACTAATAAAAAGAATTTGGGTTCATTATCGATTAACAAGTATGGTTAGAAGATATCGGATTTTTCGTCAGATAACCACAAACACAGAAAGTTCCATCACGGCTTGAAGTGAAGTTTGCACTTCAAAGAGGGTATTTACCATTCTGCATCAGAATCTCCAGTCAATTGGTACTGCTTTCAACAAGTTCGAACTCCTTGCCCGAGATACTTGCAATTTCTGAACATTATAAACGCTTAGAGGAAATCAGTACATATCGTTCTGATGAATACAGATTGGTTAGGTTTCTGCCGTGAAAGAGGGAAGCATGGGGGAAGAGCAATTTTGTGTCGTGACGCTTATGAGTATAAATAAAGGCCTGATCTTGAATCGTTAAGTGTACCAAAGCTGTTCGAATGCTCTGCAACTCAGGTATATAGTGCTAGTCTCAAACTCATTATTATTTGTATATAAAGGCCTAATACGCCTTCTTTTTGTGATGTAGATTTATTTTTGTGTTCTGCTGCACAAGCCGAGGGCAAGTATCGTAAGTCATTCCACTGAGTAATAGCCGTTACATGCGAGTTGTATACTGTACTTTATCTACTGCGATCAGAAAGAACAGACACAGAGCAATGAGTTGCCAGAAGATTTCTATTTCGAGAAACATACCATTCTCAAATTAATTTTCATTATCGTAGTAGTTGATGGTGACATTATAATTATTGAATGCGTTATAAGGAATTTCATTATCGATCGCAGTAAGTTTTTCATACGTTTTAATGATAGTGATTAAAATTATTTTCACCCTAGCACAATCTATATATATATATATATATATATATATATATATATATATATATATATATATATATATATATATATATATATATATATATATATATATATATATATATATTCTTTAACTATTGCAGTTGACTTTCAACCTCCTAGTAATTTCAATGTTCGTAGATCACGTCCTCAGTCAAACACATAGTTGTTGATCTGCAGAACGAGTGTTCCGTATACAGTGGCATACATAAGAAAATATTTATATACATAAGTAACGTCCAGAATGCCAAAGAAAGTGGTTATATAGGATTCTTTTTGTAATTTTCTTAAACTACCTGAGTTTATATTATAAGAGTACCATTGATTAATGTAAGTTATGTTTACATAAAGGAATTTATTATGATTACGACAATTTTCCTTGTTTCCGTATGTATAATTAGTCACGTACAAGATTTTGTCATTATTAAAATGATCATTTAATTTAGATGAATGTTTCAATTATTATGCTCATTTTTATCCCTCAAATAACTATGTGACTACCGATCCTAGACACTGTGACAACCATCCCTGACAAGGGGTTAAAATTCACATTTCTCTTTTTTTAGAAATATTGCTAAAATTTCTCCATGGATGATGTAAGATCAAAAATGTGTCTTTTTTAAAAACTAGAGTAAATACACTATTTTTTAATATATAAATGTCATTGATGAACCAAAAACATAGTCACTAAAAATGCAGGCTATCTGTTTTTCAGAAACACAGTTTCCGAAAATACTCTTCTGTAAGGATTGCCAATCCATAAAACTTCAATAGACTGCATTGTCGTTTCCTTCTGATTTATTTGGCAATGAATTATCTATAGTTGTCACTGCCAGTTTCATCATTACAGGCGATTTTCAATCAAATACCTCGTCTAAAATAGTGGGAAACGAAATAAGACACTTTTGTCACTTTTCCACAATTTATTTAATAATTACGACCGGTTTCGACATTACAGTCATTTTCAAGTGAATAGCAGTATAACAGATGACTAGGTTAGTACAAGTACAGAGTGAAAGGTATCCTAGATATTGAGTGGTGGGGATGCATTAAGCTCTAGTTGGCTGTTGACGGTTGTAGCAAATATTGTAATACATTGTTATTTAAGGCAATTTTTCTGATTTTAAGTTCAGTTTGGAAATTTTCTGTCGAAAGGGGAACAGAGTGAGCTCTATGAATCATGGAGTTATATACAGCTAGTTTGTGGCTCAAATGACATTAGGATCGATGCGTCTGTTAATGTTTCCTTGCTGTAAATTTCATAAGTGTGATATATATTTGAATTTATCATGGTTAAGACTAGGAAATTCATAGAATTATAACTTTCTATTTCAGCAGTGAAACAGATGCGACAATGTATAAAGAAACTCAAAAATTGCCGAATTTACCTGTTTGAACCACGAAAATCAATTAAAATGTCATCTACATATCTGTATCAGAAAATAATGTGTTTTTTAGCAAAATCTGTGTTTAATATTGAGTTTCTCTCTAAATTATCCATGACAAATGTCAGCTAGAAGGGGGCTAAGAGGTGATCCCATTGGAAGACCTGGACTTTGTTTGAAGAATTTAGATTGAAATTGAAAGTAACTTTGAGATAGGCATATTTGAAGAAGATTGCTAAGTTCATTAGTGATATATGGCAGTGTGTTAGACTCGGATAAGACATCTGTAACAAGGGGAAGACACTCATCCGTTGGACTGTTCGTGTGCATATTTCTGACATCGAAAGAGACTAACGTAATATCTTGGAAGATTGTGAGATTTTGAAGTTTGTGAATGAGATCTACAGAATTCGAGATGGTGCGTGAAAATTCGTGAGGTCTAGAAATTTTTGATTCAAGAATTTTGCTAGTTTACCTGATGGTGTGTTTATACTGTAGATTTACTAATTTGATGATCAGGGTGAACAGACTGCAAACTTCTTGGTAATATCATATCCGCGCATCATCAAAACCCCGATCCATTCTGCATCACTGAGCTTGAACACCATTATTAGGAATTGAAGGGCAGAAATCTAAACTTCAACAAATACTTGACAATATTTGTCAACTTGTGTCGTTGATTATCAACACAAAAGTAATTTGATTTAGGTGATATAACATTTATTTTTTCAATTTTTTATGAACTCGACATTGAAAGGAAATGTTTTTTGTTGATTGTTTCTGAGAAAAGTTTTCTTCTCTGAATCTAAAAATTAATAACCATATAGGGTGCTACATTTGAAATTCATATTTTTTTGATCATTTCCGGCTACACCGGAAACACTAGCGAGCACAAAATACAACACTGAATTCTTTATGTTTAGCAATGTAGGAATACCAATTTTCAAAGAAATCGCTCGGTAAATAACTGAGATGATTAACCGTTCCGGTACTTTTGCCTAACCCTGCATATGACACTACAGATCTTGCAGATTTGGTTTTCTTATGTAGTTTAATCAATCCGTACATTTTTGGAGCATGAACATTCATTGAAATCAGTTTCTTCTTCTCCCATTCTGTGTGTGCTAGGTGTTCTGACAAACTTAGCACTTGTTTGATTTCATTTGTGAAAAGTTTGGTTGAATCTTTTGTTATTTCGGTAATATCCATCGTTTTCAGTACATCCTGCATCTTTTCTTCGTATAGGTCCTTATTGAGGCATACTTTACCATTGCCTTCGTCAGCTTTAGTCATTATGAGATCTTCGGCTTGGATTTTATTTGATATGGTTTTTATTATTTTCTACAATAAATTCTCTAATCCCTTTTTGGATTAATCTCAGAGAATAATAACAAAACAGGATGAGAGTTCACAAAATGGCAAGATAATAAATAATAGGTCTTTTCATCATATGACGTGCGCAAGTGTGGCTGCCATATTGAATCGTAGGCAATTCAAAGCATTCGTACTGTTTTAATCAACAATGGCTGGGCAAGGAATATTATCTCCACAAAAAAATAAATTATTGGAATAAACTATCAACGGTGCTTCACTCATTTATAATTCAGTAGAAGCTCATAATTGTGATGAATTGAAAAAGTGTCTCAATTATCATTGGCGTCCGCAAAAAGGAAAAAAAATGTGCTGATTGAAAGGTAAGGCGTCAACGTTTGTTTACTATTTTAAAAACTTATAAACAAAATTAATATTTACGATTTTACTCTTATTGATAATGTCAATTCATTTGTAATGATTAAAAATATATTTTGAGTCATATTTATGGAAATAACTAATAGTGTAAGGCTATTTATGATATTATTAATAAGACAAACGTACATACTGAATTGAATATGTTTAATGGTTTTATCCTTAATTAAATGTTTAAAATGAGACAATATATAAAAATTTATGATATTTACAGAGTCAAAAATGCAATAAGGAATAATGTACCAGTTGACAAAGAGAAATGGCTAAATAACTTAAATACACCCTATCAAAGTCCTAATGTATTGAGTTAAAAATAAATTATAAAAACATTTGGCCATTCGATGTAATTTGATTATTTTTCTCCGATATTGAAAACAAGGCTTCAGAAAATTTATAAAATAGTATGTATTGGTTTTGAATAATTTGTACCGTGCATCTCTTTTACAGACTCCAACAACACCGTTTTGTTGTTCTTTTTCGTACAGACAACATAATTATAATGTACTTAAAACTTCATTTCATCTTTTTTTTTGAATTATTCAACTTAGCGCATGTGAAAAAGAAATTTTGATTTCATTTTAGTTTTTCTTGAAATGGATATAATTTTAATGTTGAAACGTCGTTCTGGCGCTATTTTTAAATTTTCTCTTTCAGTTTAGAAAAAAAGGTTATCCGTTTAAGAAGACTATGCATAAGAGTATATTTGGTTAATAAATTCATTTATTTTTTCTACAAATTAAATATTCAAGATAGTAACACATTTGAATAAATTGAGTACGATAACATTAACATCATATTTTTCGGCATTATTTCTTATGAAAATCGAAAAACAGTTTTTAGTGTGCAAGCCAATATTGCACTTATCACATATGAACTTCGAATTTTTATGGCACATTTTACATTTTTTGTCAGTTTCAGAGTATTTGACCAAATGTTCCACATTATCGAATCTAGCATCGTTATTGTTGACTAACTATTGGCAGCTTCTGACTGATCCACCCCTCCCATGTATTTATTGTAATTTGATGCCAATTTTGATTGGGGAACATTCTGTTTGGATTTGGCTTCTTTGCACCAAGTGGCTATCTTACCACGTTGTTGTTTTTCCATTAAGCCATCAGAATTTTCTCGTTCGATAAAAACTGAAAAGATCCTCCTTTTTCTCTATTCCATACATTCTTCTCTGGAAAAGGACATCCTTCTAAACGATTTTGGAATATAGTACCAGTAGCACAGATATTGCGCTCCGCTAGATGGCACATTAGATCAATACCACTAAAAAACTTATCGAAATATAGTTTATAACCCTTACTCTCTTCCAGTCCTGCTAATCGAATGAGAGATAAAATAACATCGCCACCCAAACCAAATTGTTTTTCATCATCAAATTTACCAGTATATATTTCGAATACTAACGTTCCCCCTCCACTCTGACAAAGGACTCAATTTTTAAAACCAAATCTGATTGGCTTTCCTTTGATTATTGCTTCGCATAATGCTTTCCATAGCATGGTATCATGCTCTCGTCAATCGATACATACTCATCTATACCGCCGTGCTCTCGAAAATTTTGATTCAATCCGTCAATAAGTGGACTCAATTTGTGAAGTTTATCTGTCGAAATATTGTTGTTATTATGGAAGTGAAGATGACGTGAGAGAAGCTCAAAACGGAGTCTCATCGAGTTCCGAAGTATTGAAGGGGTTTCATTAGTGGCATTCCAATAGATGCGTTCATTAGGGTACTTGGCATATCCACTGAGCAATAAAGCTCCAAAGAATACATACAGTTCATCCACAGAAAAATTCAAAGAAATGTTTTTTGTGACCCATGTAAATCAGTCTGGTGAACGATATGTTCCATGATGGCCTCCGTGAAAAAAAGTTTGAAGCATTCGGCTGGAGATTCGACCGACTGTGCATCGCGAGATTGAGGCAAAGGATCACAAGTGGTATTAATACAATATTTGGGTATATCCTCCGTCCACTAATGAATTTCTATTTTTATTTCTTTGAAAAGTTTTACCTTTCTCCTTCCTGGAAACCTGTTGTTCTAGCAGAAAGTTGTTCATGAGTTTCCTCATCTTCAATATTCTCGAAAGAAATTTCGCATCCTTTACCCAGAATAACTCTGGGTAGTTGGTTTATACCGCCAGCTTCTTGGTCTGAAACACTGCTGTCTTCTTCAGATTCTGCTGTACTTTAATGGGGAGGTTCAATATATATTTTTGTATTACTTTCATAGAAATCATCGCCCTCTACGATGTCCAAAAGTTGATGCAGAGATAATCTGAAATGGAAACAGAAATGACCCCTGTACATATATTCATTTTAAGCGGATCGCCGAGAAAAACTTGCATTAGAAAAAAACTTGGTAAGAAAATATACAAATGACATCGAAGTTGTAAACAAGAGACCATAACGCGTCGGAATTTTCCAAAAATATTTTGTTGAATAGAAATTGAATATTACTTACCCGCCATTTTCAGTAGAATATAAACTGGGATCCATGATCGTCAATTCAACACTATCATATTTCACGTCGTGCCAAAGACATAAATGCTTCTGAGAGAGGCCTAATGGGAAGGTGCACGTGTTGCCGGCTCCCCACCACTCTCTGAAGATTTACGAAATACATTTATATTATGATCCTTTTGAAAAGTCTGTATGCACTAATGCGTTAAAGTAGTAATATTCAATATCTGATACACGAGAAGCGCACATAAAAAAATGTGATGAAAAGGTCTATGGCTGTCCTCGCTTCAGAAGCATAGATGAATTCCGACATCCAGAACTGCAAAGTAAGCGCGATCATAGAATTTATTCAATACATCCATTATTCAAACGACCTGACATAATTATTACTTGTCAAAATATTTCCTATAATGCATGTATTACTGCAAGTTGTAGATAAATTCATCTTATTTTATACTTTCTCCCTTCTTTGCAAACAAATAAGAACGTATTCAATAGGGATATGGGAATTTCCCCTACATGAGATTTATGAGATACCTTAGCTCTTTCACGTTTGCGTAAACTAAACTCTTCAAATCCTCCAAGTGTAAATAATGTATTTATCCGAACTCAACGATCTTGGATTTACTCCTCATTCTATATATCTGCCCTCATACACTCCAGACAGATATTCTGGATTTAATAAAGGGAGATTGACTCAATCGTGCATAAGCAATAAGATGAATCATAAGTGAATTGCAACCGCAGCATAGTTACGAGATGGTTGAACCGCGATATATCCCAATTGAGCGGACAGGATAAAAGGGGGTAATTTCAATATCTCAAACGAATCAACTGTCTCGTAAACTCGGATGAACTTATGAATCCAAGAAATAAAATTTCTATTGTCTTTTTTGGGATCGTCATCGTGTTTGATGAACTAGAGTTCAAATTATTTGAAAAGTATTCGAATTTGGGAGGCTTTTACACTTCAAAAATCCATAATTGAATGAAATAATTCATAATTTTAGGATTTTTGTAGAAGAAGCAATAAAATTATTAACAAAGCTTTGAAACAAAACGTTCAGTTACTTCATACCCCTGAAAATTTAGATCAGCTTGATGTAGATACCGAAATTGCAATCAGAATAATAAACAGCTTATTAAATGCCAAACTTCCTAATTAATTGAAAATGAACCTCAGGCATTTCCAATAATTGAATCTAGCTACCATATCATAAAACCCATATAAACCAAATCAATTAAGGATGAGATAATTTTTACTAAAGCAGATAAAGGTAAAACAGTATCAGCATTAAACAAAAATGACTGTATTTCTAAAGCGAAAGACTTTCTCAACTATCAAAATCTATTCACAAAATAATTTATAAAATACTATTGAACTTTCGCTAGATGACGCAACCAAAATAAAACTAATAGTAAATAACCTACTAGCTCCTTATTATATTCACTCATTATACTTCATAATCGGGTACTCTCTTTGACGAATTCTTTCCTATCTTTCAACTGCTGCGGTTAATGTACCTTATTTGTTAATTGATTTGATAAAACGAAATTGTGGATTTCAACCTAAATATTGTAATTCCTATGAACTAATCTATAAAATACAAAATATACCTAGACAAAATAGTAATATTTCGCTATTGCCGATGATATGACACACAATCCCAATTTGTCAACTGAAGAGGCTTTTACGTGATAGAAATCCATTTTCACAAATAGAATTGAATTTGATAAAACAGATCGCAATAAATAATGGTTATAATGCAAATTTAGTTAGCAGCATATTACATAAGAAAAAACAAAATTAGTTTTACAACATATATATCCAATCGGTGAACACCAAGACAAGAAATTCAATGGTTTAATATATACAGGGTGCTTCAACGAAAAATAAACAGAGGCTATATCTACCAAGATATTCATTTCTGATCAAAACGCAAAAACTGGTCAATTTTCGTTTCAAGGGGGACATTTTTTGTGGTGCAAATCTTGAACATTTTGTATAGGGAAGATGGGTCGAGTGATGACTCAAAAGAAAGGCGGTATCTTTGTCTACATCGCCTTGAACGAATTTTCATTTTTAATTGAAAACTGTAACAGATACAGGGTGAGCAACTGAAAGATAGGGAAGACTATTTCCCTGAGACTCTTCAAGTTTCAGTGAGGTAAAATGGAACAGATTCATGCTGATTAATGGCAGGCATCATCAAGTACCATCCTCATCTCGAATTTTAACCCCTGGAGCATGGGTGACAACCCTTGAAAATTTCAGTAGTTCACTCTGTATCTTCTACAGTTTTAAATCAAAAATGAAAATTCGTTCACGGGGATGCAGACAAAGATAATACCTTTCTTTCGAAGTATCACTCGACCCATTACCTCTTCCAAATTTTCAAGGGAGGTCACCCCTGCTCTAGGGGTTGAAATTCGAGATGAGGATGGTACTTGATGATGACTGCCATTGATTATCATGGATCTGTTCCATTTTACTTCACTGAAACTTGGATAGTCTCAGGGAAATAGTCTTCCTTATCTTTCAGTTGTTCATCCTGTATTTTTTACAATTTTCAATTGAAAATTAAGATTCTTTCAAGGCAATGTAGACAAAAATACCAACTTTTTTTTTGAGTGATCACTTGACCCATCTTTCCTGTTCAAAATGTTCAAGGATTGCCACCCCCACTTAGGAGCTTTATATTTCAGGCAAGTTTTGTACCCCAAAAGATGTCCCCCTTGAAACTTTCATTTGCGTTTAGATCAGAAATGAATATCTTGGTAGATATAGCCTCTGTTTAGTTCTCGTTGAAGCATCCTGTATAGGCAATATTAGCAAAAATGTGAAATACCTTCTCAACAATTCAAAGTTAAATATAGCGTTCAAAACATCAACAAATTTAGGTTCATTTATCAGGAATTATAAATCTCCAATTAATTAAGAAAATAAATCAGGTGTTTAAAGATTGGATTGTGCAGATTGCACTTGTTTTCATATAGGTAGAACAGGAAGAAATGTTAAAATCTCTGAACATAAACGCAGTTTCATCAATGGAAAAACTGATTCGAATTATTCAAATCATCTTAGGGAGAATGGTCACTCTTTCAATTCAGAATTTAAAATCCTACATTCTTCGAATAGACGTATAAAACTCAACCTTCTGGAAGTACTTGAAATTAACAGATTTAGGTATTCACCGGAAATTCTTAATGATCAGGTAGACATAAATAACTCACCTTTATTATATTTATTTTCTAAACATTAGTTCAAGTAGAGATAGCTCTTAGTGGATGGCTCTTTAGTATAAATAAAATTTGTTAGTAAGATATATTTATAGTATTCATTCGCTCTTGATGAAGAAACTATGTATCGAAATGCGTCGAGCATTCAATAATATATTTAAGTAGAAATCATCATTCACTTGTATTTGTAAACCCAATTTGTGTTTATGTGTCAGTTTATTTTAATTTTTGAGAATGAATGAACTGTGAACATGTCAAACCACATATGGTTTTCTATGCTGTAAGTGTTAAACCGAAATATTCAATGAAAATTCTTATGAACTAATAGATGAAATACAAAATATACATCAAATTAGATCTTTTGATGTCATTAACTTATTTCTAAGTATCCCTCCTTAAGACCCGATCGGTATTTTTGAAGAATGTATGAAACTTAACACGTATGGCGCTATCTCACCCTGGAGCGTGAAAACACAGTTCCATCCGTGACAAGAATGGCTCGGTGGCGTAGAGGATATGATGCTCGTCTGCTGCGCAGAGTTACCTGAGTTTTATCCTGACAAAGTCAGTGCGATTTTTCGGATTGTGGGAATCGCTTGAGTATCCATCTTTCGGAGGAGATGTAAGACCGTCGGTCCTGTCTAACAGAGATGTGGTGGACATTAAAGATCCCTTCCCTCGACACGAGACGGGTTCGGCAAAATTCCCGGGTTAGTGAAGTGACAGTATTCCCAGGCGTATCATTGGCCGAAAGGCGGATATAGAGCTCGTTAGAGGAATAACAAACAAACAACGTCCAGGGACGTTACTTCTACCTGTTCTTTTTTAACGGGAAAAAAGGGTCTAGTCACTACCTCGACCATTGGTATTCTCTTTAGTCGTTCGTTAGACATCATTCAAGTAAGATATCTGATTACTTCGTGGTTTTGCACGCCATTTTTCGAAAAAAATAATCGTCGTCTGTGCAAGTTTGGGAACTTAATTTTCTTCATTGCGATCGAATATCAAGTAAACTTACATTATTTTATTGTCTACTAGCTGACCCGGCAGACCTCGTAATGCCTCAATTAATAAATAAAAGACCCAAACTTTTGTATAAAATATACTTGAAGCAAACAAAAGGAATCTGTAATTAATAAGATCCAATGCTATTTTGAACATGTTTACTAAATTGTTGTTCTAATCAAAAAACATAATTCTTGGCAATTAACACCTACGCCATTCCAGTGTTGCTTTACTCATTTGGAATAATCAGATGGACTAAGACAGAACTGGATGATATTCAAAGGCAGACCCGAACGATGCTGACAAAGTACAACAACCATCATCCAAAATCGTCTGTGATACGAACAACTTTGAAGCAGAAAGAAGGAGGACGCGGATTAATAGATATTGTCAATTTACACAGCGAACAGATAAAAAATCTCAGAGAATTCTTCTCAGCAAAAGTTCTCACTTATGACCTCCATAGAGTGGTATCGTTGGCTGATAAGGGATATACACCTCTAAATCTTGCTACCAGAGATGACCTTCTGAATCTACCATTCCTATCAGATACTGAAAAACAAGAGCAATGGTCAAGAAAGGAATTGCATGGACCACATCACTATGAGATTAATCAACCACACATCGACAAAGAAGCCTCCAACAAATGGTTGATGAAAGGAGAATTATTCGCAGAAACAGAAGGATTCCTTGTGGCCATCCAAGACCAAGTGATCGCTACAAACAATTACAAAAAATTTATTATGAAGGACGGAACATTACAAACAGATAAGTGCAGATAATGCCATATAAGATCGGGGACTATCCAGCATATTACGTCTGGATGCGAACAACTGGCCAATACGGAGTATCTTCACAGGCATAATCATGTGTGCAACATTATCCACTAGAAACTTGCACTCAAGTATGGACTTCTGAACACCTTCCAGCCATATTACAAGTATTGACCGGCACCCGTATTGGAAAATGACTCTATCAGATTATACTACGATAGGCCTGTTATGACTGACAGAATGGTGACGAATAATAGGCCGGACATAGTGGTGTATGATAAGAGAGCCAGAACAGCAATGCTGGTGGATGTCGCCATACCGAATAAGAACAACGTGCAGAATAAGTTCCAGGAGAAAAAGTCCAAATACACTGACCTTGCTATTGAGATCAAGCAGATGTGGCACTTCGATAAAATAGATATTGTTCGTATCATCGTATCCTCGACTGGTTTAATACCCAAAACTTTGCATGGATAGCCTTAGGAAATTAGAATTGCATAAGAATACCTATATAGAAATGCAAAAAGCTGTAATTCTTAATACATGTAGGATAGTTAGGAAATTTATGTCAAGTATATTGTAATCGAGCCTATTCCCTTTGATTGCTGAATCTGGGAAAGGTAAATTATATCCAGCTAACAGCTGAGATAGTGCATAAGTCCACTAAAATAAAATGTTTATTGTCATCGTGTCCTCGACTGGGTTAATACCCAAAACTTTGCATGATAGTCTTAAGAAATTAGAATTGCATAAAAATACCTATATAGAAATGCAAAAAGCTGTAATTCTTAATACATGTAGGATAGTTAGGAAATTTATGTCAAGTATATTTTAATCGAGCCTATTCCCTTTGATTGCTGAATCTGGGAAAGGTAAGTTGTGTCCAGGTGACAGCTGAGATAGTGCATAAGTCTACGATAATGAATAATGTTTATTTTTTTACCTCAGGGGCTCAGGAACATTGTTTCTGAGTAGGGGCTTAGCGAACCCGAGGAACCCAAGCTGAACCTGGCAGTAGGTATAAAATGCAACTTATCCAATGATGTACAATCTAAGGAATAAACGGGTGAATCGACATTGTACCACCATAACCTCTCTCCTCCGGTTAGCGACGGAAGCAGCGTGATATCGAGTAGGGATACTGCAACTCAAAACCAAGTGGGAAATAACATTAATACCTCCCAACTGACTCTTGATGTTTCAACGGTGGCGCAAGCCATTATGCCTACGACCACAAGAGCCGGACTCCCTAAGAAACGCATGAAGTGGACCCCAAAAATGAATTCCTTCATTATGCGTTCCTTATACAATATTACAAACTTGGAATCGGAAATGACAGCATACAGATACGCGTTACATCTTGCGTTCATAGAAAAATATCCTGAATTGCAGCACATATCCGAGCAGAGAATTTCGGATCTACGAAGAACAATCGTTAAAAACAGGCTACTTTTTTTAGAAACGCTGCAAAGCTTACGAGAAGAGGTCATAATGGAACTCAGAAGCGAAAATGATACTCATAACGGTATACCTGCTGGAGTCAATTAAAGTGTTACAGATAACATCGAAGCCTCGGAAACGAATATTAACATGGAACGCCCTCCTGAGCCGAATCAGCAGAACGAATATATGTATTCAGCAAGATCAGAACTCATCAGAGCAATAACTGAATTCAGTGGTAGTAACCCAACTAAAAAACCTAAACTGCCCAAACTCAAGACGAACAAGAACACCAATATCATCCTAGCAAGCGTAAACTCAGTGTTTGAAGAATATACCGACCAGAACACCTTGGAGAAGATTCACACTTTGATTTACTGTGGAGCAGTAGCGTTTCTTCGACTTCACAAACAACAAATCTCCACAACTCTGATTCAAGCTGAGCTAAAAAGCGTCAGAAAACCACCATGGCAAAAACGACTGGAGAAGGATATTGATAATATTAGAGCAGAAATCGGTTGCCTCACAGAATTCTTGAAAAACAGAAAACCCTCAAGGCGCTTGAAATCACATATACGCAAAATTTATAGGAAAATTGGTACGAACACAAAACACCCTGATCACAAACAACACATCGACGTGTATATGGACACTTTGAATCAGAAACTCCAAGCAAAAGCAAAGAGGCTTTCAAGATACGTCAAGTGTACTGAAAGGAAACAACAACACCAAAGGTTCCTCCAAAACGCAGCAAATTTTCATAAGGGAAATAACAAAAATGCGACCAACAATAACAGAGAAGTACCTGACGCACAGTGCTTGACCGACTATTGGTGATCACTATGATTGAACCCCAAAGAACACAATAGAGATGCGGAATGGATCACGAATGAAAAAGAACGCCTCGATATCAGACATATGGACTTCGATGGAATAACGTAGGAAGAAATCACAACAGTAGTTCAAGCGACCAACAATTGGAAGGCCACAGGTATAGATAATATCCACAACTACTGGTACAAGAAGTTTGATAAGCTCCATGGCGCCCTAGCGAAGCAGCTCACGTATGTTCTTCAACATCCCAAGAAAACACCCACTTTCCTAACGCAAGGCTTAACATATATGCTACCTAAGAGCGATAGAACACAGGATCAGTCTCAATATAGGCCAATCACTTGCCTGCCAACACTCTACAAAATACTCACCTCATGCATATCCAATCGAATAACCCAACACCTTGACGACAACAATATATAAGCAGATGAGCAGAAAGGATGCAGAAAGAAACACCACGGGTGCAAGGAACAACTCATCATCGATTCTGTGATAATGAAACAGGCACACGTAGGGCATCGGAATGTTCATTCAGCTTTTCTCGATTATATGAAGGCATTCGATAGTACCACCCATTCTAGGCTTGTTGAAGTATTGCCGATATACAAAATTCACCCAGCCCTGGTAGAGTTCTTGAAGACAACAATGACGCACTGGCGTACATCTCTGCAGGTCAACATGAACAATAAATCAATTAAAACCGACGAGATACCCATACGTCCTGGAATTTTTCAAGGAGACTCTTTGAGTCCACTATGGTTCTGTTCAGCAATGAACCCATTGTCCTCAATGCTCAATAGAACAGGATACGGATTTAGGATGAAAGCAGAAAGGAATTATCATACAATCTCCCAGCTGCTGTATATGGATGGCATCAAATTATATGCTTCGAACAAGAAGCAATTGGATGATTTGCTGAAAACTGTCAGTGAGTTCTCGACAGATGTTCATATGAAATTCGGGATTGAAAAATGTAAGACCCTGAACATTCAAAGAGGGAAAGTCATAGATGGTGAAACACAACTTCCAAACGGTGATATTATACAGTGCATGAGAGATGGCGAAACATACAAATATCTGGGATACCAACAAGCCAGATTGCTAGACCAAAAACAATCAAAGGAGAAGATGCGTTCAGAATACGGTCAGCGTCTGAAGTCTGTGCTGAAATCGATGTTGAACTCGGGGAATCTAGTCAAGGCAATTAACACCTACGCCATTCCAGTGTTGCTTTACTCATTTGTAATAATCAGATGGACTAAAACAGAACTGGATGATATTCAAAGGCAGACCCAAACGATGCTGACAAAGTACAACAATCATCATCCAAAATCGTCTGTGATACGAACAACTTCGAAGCGGAAAGAAGGACGACGCGGATTAATAGATGTTGTCAATTTACACACCGAACAGATAAAAAATATCAGATAATTCTTTTCTGCAATAGCTTTCACTTCTGACCTCCATTGAGTGGTATCGTTGGCTGATAGGGGAGATGCACCACTAAATCTTGCTACCAGAGATGACCTGCTGAATCTACCGTTCCTATCGGATACTGAAAAACAAGAGCAATGGTCAAGAAAGGAATTGCATGGACGACATCACCATGAGTATAATCAACCACACATCGACAAAGAAGCCTCCAACAATTGGTTGATGAAAGGAGAATTATTCGCAGAAACAGAGGGATTCCTTATGGCCATCCAAGATCAAGTGATCGCTACAAACAATTACAAAAAAATTTATAATGAAGGACGGAACATTACAAAAAGATAAGTGCAGAAAATGCCATATAAGATCGAAGACTATACAGCATATTACGTCCGGATGAGGACGTAATATACAAGTATCAGCCGGCGCCGGTATTGGAAAATGACTCTATCAGATTAAACTACGATAGGCCTGTTATCACTGACAGAATGGTGACGAATAATAGGCCGGACATAGTGGTGTATGATAAGAGAGCCAGAACAGCAATGCTGGTGGATGTCGCCATACCGAATAATAACAACGTGCTGAACAAGTTCCAGGAGAAAAAGTCCAAATACACAGACCTTGCTATTGAGATCAAGCAGATGTGGCACCTCGAGAAAATAGATATTGTTCCTGTCATCGTATCCTCCACTGGGTTAATACCCAAAACTTTGCATGATAGCCTTAAAAAATTAGAATTGCATAAAAATACCTATATAGAAATGCAAAAAGCTGTAATTCTTAATACATGTAGGATAGTTAGGAAATTTATGTCAAGTATATTGTAATCGAGCCTATTCCCTTTCATTGCTAAATCTGGGAAAGGTAAATTATATTCAGCTAACAGCTGAGATAGTGCGTAAGTCCACGATAATAATGTTTATTTTCCTATACAATTTTGTATAGGAAAAAGTTGTAAAAATAAACTCGTGTTGTGGAGAATTAACTCAGAAAATAAACATAAAACTGCAAAGTCATATGACTGCAGTGTACTATTCTAATTTTCTCCTGAAGTAAACCTAACACACCGATACTGATCCGCTAAATAAAATGAAGAGTGAAAACAAAGCTCGAACAGAAGAACTCTATGATGTCATGAATTTTATCTCTACCATTACAAAGGATAATCTTCTTCAGCTCAAATTTAAACTTCCTCATGTTAGTAACATTTTTTTATTGACAATGCCAAAGCATTGAACAGTGTAGGCCCCAAGAAAGAAAAATTTAACTGGCCAATGAATTTATCTGTACGAGGTGTCACATAAAATTTATGTTCTCGTCTGGTATTATAGGTATGATGAAACTCCTCTAGTAAGTATACATTCCGATACAAATGTATTACACATGAGAATGCAAACATTTGACGAATATCCAAGATCCGAGCTTCATCATACAGACGTGAAGTATGGTAAGTATTTTTCTTATTGAAGATGATTTTTAAAAACTTTTTTTGTAGAACCTCGATACAAGCCATAGGCTCAGCCCTTGCAGCCCTTTTTGATCGAGAACATTATTGGGGTATTTGAATCTGTACAGCACACCGAAAGAGTTGCAACTACGGTACAAATATGATGGTACCAACGTAGATGGCTGTCAAAAACAATTTCCAAACACTTATAAGTGACAGCTTGGCTTGCTTTCCTTTTTTCAGCAACATCTAAAGTTCTAAAAGATGGCATATTGCGATTGTAGCATGAAAAAGGTAAGAATTTAGTCTTATCAAAATTGATTGCAAGCAGCTATGCATTCATCCATCTTTCTTTAACACTCATATCCGCTTCCGCCTTTTTCTTTGTTTCATTCCAACTATCACCCTCAACTATTGAAGTGGAATCGTCTGCAAAACTGACTATAGTCCCATTCAGATTCAGCTGAAGCAAGCCATTAATATATATCAAAAATAGTACTGGACCTAGCACGCTGCCCTGTGGTACACCAAATTCAATCATTTTTTCATCACTCATTTCTCCGTTCAAACAAACAATCTGCTTTCTCTCATTCAAGTAACTCTCAAAAAGGCGTAGAACATTCCTCCTCATTCCAATCTCATCCAAGGCTTCCAATAATTTTTTGTGGTAGACGGTGTCAAAGGCCTTTGCGAGATTCAGAAAAACACACATAATCTTTCTACTGTTATCCAGACCCTTATATATTTTGGAGTTATACTTGACAGTGCATCCTGTGTGGATTTATTTTCTCGAAAGCCATACTGATTTGAAGAGATGATGTTAAAATTTGTCCAGAAATTCACCTAATCGTTTTTTTATAACCTCCTCAAAAATTTTTGCCAAATTAGACATAACCGAGATTGGTCTTTAGTTATAAAATTCAGTTCGCTTTCCTCCTTTATATAACGGTCGTACGAAAGCAGGCTTGAACTGAGGCGGGCATTCAGTGGTTTCTATTATTTTATTGATAACATGACATAATGGTTCCGATATGATTTGAGCCACTTCTTTCAAGACCTCTGCCGTTAAACCATCACATCCAGGAGCCTTTCTGTTTTTGAGACTATTAATTATTTTTTCTATTTCAGAACTATTCTTCGGTTTCAAGAACATTGAATTTCGAATATTTTGTTTACTTTTACTTGGAATAACCGGCGGTAAACTAAATGGAACCCACATTTGAAAAATAATCACTGAAGTGATTAGTCCTGTCAACGTTTTCCTCAATCATATCTTTATCTACAGTTTTCATTTTTTGATACTAATAGATTTACCCTTTAAGTTAGATATTTCATTTACAACCTCCCACATATTTTTACTACTACTGTCTTCTGTTAACTTTGATTTGAAATTGTTATATTTTGTTGTTTTTATCAAATTATTCAACTTGAACTGAATGAACTTATTTTTATGGAATTAATTTCATGGGTTATTCATCATACTTTTATATAATGAATCTCTTGTTTTTATTGATTCAACCAGTCCACTAGTAATCCACTTTGCACGTTTTATGTCTCTTTGTCTCAACCTCCGTTCGCTCGTGCTAAGATCTTGAGCACTTTTTATAGCATCAATTAAAAATTGTGTCATTTTCCCCACATCACTTTCCATGGCATATAGATCATTCCAATGAGTATCATTCTGTAAAACAAACTTTAACTTTGCGACATGCTCCACGAGTTTGAAATCATTTTTATCATTTATTTCTGACTGCATTGGAATATTTATCTTCATAACACAAGAGAAATGATCCGTCAAACTTGTATGTAAAACTTTAGGACTGATACCATATAAATCCTCAGTCTTTTTGAACCTTATGAACAAATGATCGAATCACCCTGAATTCTTGTATATTTATTGATAGTTGAATGGAAATTGAACTCACTCATAACATTAAGATAATCATGTGTCATCTGGAATGGATTCTTTTCTAATATATCTATATTTATGTCACCACTTATGTTATAGTCTACATTTACCTTTGCATACGTTGCCAAATATACTTCCATACCATACACAAAAGAATTAACATCTAACGAGGGGATCGGTATATTGCAGTTAACAAGAATGTTTTATTATTTTAGCTGAACTTGAGCTGAAGAAATTTATTATCCGATACATTAATGATCTGTTTTGAATTTTTAGATTACATACAACACCATCATTTTTTTATTTTACCCTCATTGTATAGCAAATCATATCCTTGAATTCTGTTGAAAAATCAACATCAGTCAACTGATGAGTTTCAGTCAAAATCAGACAATCAAATTCAAAACTATACTGATGCAAAATAACTGAAATATATCAAATTGATGTGACAAACTACGTATATATATATATATATATATATATATATATATATATATATATATATATATATATATATATATATATATATATATATATATATATGAAACAATTTGAGACTACTTCCCTCAATCATAATGTCTTCTAAATCCCACGGATGAAATTCGAGAGTATTTATCTTCCAATAATTATAATCTCTGATAAAACTGTTCATAAGGATTAATTAAGATTGAACAAAAATGTCACCACTTACTTTAATCCAAAAGTACTTAAGGCACATAGTTTTAGAGATCATTAAGAACGTCCAACTTTTAATCAGAATAGCTTGACCATCTTCAGTTTTTCTTATATATATATATATATATATATATATATATATATATATATATATATATATATATATATATATATATATATATATATATATATATATATATATATATATATATATATATATATATATATATATATATATATATATATATATATATATATATATATATATATATATATATATATTATTGTCTTCTTAGAACATCCATAAAAACATAAAAATTATTTTAGAATGCCAACGCTATGAGGTCAAAAATATTTCGATTTCAGCTGAAAATCAAAATGGAAAAATTTCTTTACGCTACTTTTACCAATTCTTCGAATATTCAATCTGTCAAATTATTCACAAAAGACTGAATTATGCACAACTTTCATCGTTTCGATATTTGGAGGAGGATAATTTTGATGTATCAGAAAAACACAAGTGTGAGCTCAGGAAATGTAATATATATATATATATATATATATATATATATATATATATATATATATATATATATATATATATATATATATATATATATATATATATATATATATATATATATATATATATATATATATATATATATATATATATATATATATATATATATATATATATATATAAGAGGTATAAGAACAATTCTCTCTTCTATAAGAATACTAAATTATTCTACAGATCCCTCGAACAATCTGACACTGCAGAGGGCGCTCCTCCATCTCCTAACGACGTGCGCACATTCTGGAGCGGCATATGGGAGAATGATATATCACACGACGAGAATGCGTTTTGGATGGATGAGGTGGAGTCGAAAATACCGAAACACAATATGCCAGATATCACTATAACGGCAGAAGATATCTCGGGAACACTTAAGAGACTTCACAATTTTTGGTGGAAGTATTTCAAAAGCATCATAATACTATTGATACCTTATTCCAACGCGCCCTTAGAAGACCCTACTAGTGTGAGTGCACAACTCACCCTCGGAGTAACACACTTGCTCCCAAAGAGTGGTGACTCCCAGGACCCTAGGAATTTTATTGCCTTTTACTCGATTTTGTTTCTATATTTAAATTTTACGTGTGTTATCCGATGATCAAAAGTACACTACCTGTGAATTTCCCCATTACACGTGCATTTGTATAAGCTTTCCTCGGTCCTTTTTCGAATGCATAAATCTTCTGGATGCGTGCACTTTCATCAAACTTCTAATTATTTCTTACCAAGACATCTGCGACCTCATCAGTTTTGGCTTATATGAATTACTTCTATAATACAAGAGGTGGATCATTTTGTATAGATTAGAATCCCATATAATATTTGGCTGCATTATTCACGATGTTTTTCAGAGGAAATATGGCATATTCGGATTAGAAAGATTGCATAATAATAGAATATAGCAGACCATTTATAAAGGATTGCGATGAGTTCTGAATTGACAGTGGAGTGTTCAAAGGAGGAGAATATATAGGGTGACCAGAGAAAACCGGACTGTTTTTTCCGTTATAACTTTCGCAATTTTAGAGCCAGATCATTATTTCTTGCTTTATTGGAAAGCTAAAGGACTAGGTTTTTCAGAAATTGTATCGAAATTAAACTTCCGGTGAAATCCATAATGGTTGACTCATTCGAAAATGAGCAATATTTCGAGATCATTGAAACGTGTCTTTTTCACTAAAAAATTCCAATGGGGCATTGAGTCAATAATTCAGTCTTCTGTGAATAATTTGACAGATTGATCTTAAAAATATTCCAAGAATTGGTAAAAAGTAGCGTAAAGAAATTTTCCCATTTTGATTTACAGCTGAAATCGAAATATTTTTGACCTCATAGCGTTGGCACTCTAAAATTTTTATGTTTTTTATGGATGTTCTAAGAAGACAAAGAAATATATATATATATATATATATATATATATATATATATATATATATATATATATATATATATATATATATATATATATATATATATATATATATATATATATATATATATATATATATATATATATATATATATATATATATATATATATATATATATATATATATATATATATATATATTTTTCACCGACAGTTGCAGGTAACTCCAATAACTACCGGGCTTTGTGGCCAAGGTAGTCATCTTAATATCTCGCGGCTCTTTCATTGTTGAGAAAGCCGCGTACAATTCTGGTGGTGCTGAGAACAACTTCTCGCTGCGATCTAGTGATAACTGCTCTATCGAGACCCAATCTTTGGGTATTTTGCAATAGGTGCCCCTCCACGAGGCCGTTGACGGATATAATCATAGGCATAATTACAGTGGTGCTCAGCTCGTGAATTTGCTTCATTTCAATGGCCAGATCTCTGTATTTATCGATCTTCTCCGAATACGCCCTCGGTATATTATCATCAGCCGGTATCGTCACATCCAAGAGTACAGCTTTTTTCTTTTGCTTATAGAATACAACGATATCTGGCCTATTGTGCGATATGGGCTGATCACAGATTATATTATTATCCCAGTATACTTTGTGCTCCTCATCTTCAAGGACAGTTTCAGGCGTATATTTCTAATTCGGTACTCTGTCCTTCAGAAGTCCGAGCTTCAACGCTATCTCCTGGTGGTATATTTTGGCCATGCTGTTGTGCCTGTTGAGGTAATCCTTGGCGGCCAAGATCGGGCATGATGACGTGACATGCTGGATTGATTCCAGGCCCCTGAAGCAGCGGCGACATTGGTCTGAAGGGGTATTAAGCTTAGCGATATGCTTGTTATAGGCCCTTGTTGACACAACCTGATCTTGTATGGCCAGCAGCCTGCCTCCAGTTTCTGGGTGTAAATATGCTGCCATAAGAAAGTTCACCGACTCACGCTTGTCAACGTTATACTCTCAAGGACCCTGGGATAGCGGCTATGTAATTTCATCACCTTCCACTCATTCATCCTTTCTTCAGGAGTGTGGCTTCCGTGTGCTATTTCGGCCCTCATCAGTTTCAGATGAGTCACATCATCGAATGCACGGATGGATCTGTGAAACGACGTGTTACTTGCCGAGAAGTGCCATCTTAGTCTAAGGATAATTTTATCGTGGGCGCTTTCTATTTTTGATATTCCTCTGCCTCCCTGGTCTCTTCTAAGGAAGAGTCGGTTCACCGACGCATGAGGGTGGTGAATGCTATATTTTGTCAGCATCCCTCTAACTTTATTATCTAAATTCCGCAGCTCAGTCGTTGACCAGTTAACAACTCCGAACGAGTAGGTTATGCTCGGGAATGCCCAGGTGTTAAGAGCTGTCACCATTGCCTTGAAATTCAGTTTCGGCTGGAGTACAAGTTTGATTCGTCCGAACAACTTCTTTTTGAATGCCTCTCTGACTTCTGAAGTTTTGAAGTCCAAGTCTTGCTGTATGCCCAGGTATTTGTAGGTTTCTTGGGGTCCAAGTGCAGGAAGCATTACCTCATTGAAGAGCTGAATTCCAGGCCCAATGTCAACCATCTTGCCTCTCCTGACACAAACCGCCGCACTTTTTTCTACTCCGAGTTGCATGCGAACACCCTCGCTAAAGGCTGCCACAGCTTCCAGCTGCCTCTTCATTTGATCTACTGTACCTGTATATAGTTTAAGGTTATCTTAGTATAATTGGTGGCTTATCCGGGTATTGCTCCCTCTGTCATAAACGTAGCTGTCTGTGCTGTTGTTAAGAAGGCAGCTCAGGGGGTTCAAAGCTAGACAGAACCAGAGTGGACTTAGGAGTCCCCCTGAAAAATTTCCCTTTTCATCCTGATTTCACCTGCAGAAATTTCTGCTCCTTTCAATCTTAGACAGAGTGAGGTTCGCCATGTACTCATTAGTTGTCTCAGCAAGCCCACCACCGAACCAGGAACCCCATACAACTCCATAACCTTTAGTAACCATGAATGTGGAACCGAGTCGAAAGCCTTTCGATAGTCAGACCACGTGATACATAAGTTTCTAAGCTTTTTGGGTGCGTGCTTCCTTACAATATAGTCTGTAACTAAAAGTTCTTTACATCCTCTGGCTCCGCTCCGACATCCATTCTGCTCATACGCGAGAATGTTATGCGCTTTAATGTGCTTGTTGATGTGAATTGTCAGGATTGCCGTCATTAGCTTATATAAAGTAGGCAAGCATGTTATAGGCCGATAATTCCTAGGGTCCTGGGAGTCACCACTCTTTGGGAGCAAGTGTGTTACTCCGAGGGTGAGTTGTGCACTCACACTAGTAGGGTCTTCTAAGGGCGCGTTGGAATAAGGTATCAATAGTATTATGATGCTTTTGAAATACTTCCACCAAAAATTGTGAAGTCTCTTAAGTGTTCCCGAGATATCTTCTGCCGTTATAGTGATATCTGGCATATTGTGTTTCGGTATTTTCGACTCCACCTCATCCATCCAAAACGCATTCTCGTCGTGTGATATATCATTCTCCCATATGCCGCTCCAGAATGTGCGCACGTCGTTAGGAGATGGAGGAGCGCCCTCTGCAGTGTCAGATTGTTCGAGGATCTGTAGAATAATTTAGTATTCTTATAGAAGAGAGAATTGTTCTTATACCTCTTATATATATATATATATATATATATATATATATATATATATATATATATATATATATATATATATATATATATATATATATATATATATATATATATATATATATATATATATATATATATATATATATATATATATATATATATATATATATATATATATATATATTATATATATATATTTTGATATGAAATCGAACTATTTTTGATCATATATATAAAATATATATATATATATATATATATATATATATATATATATATATATATATATATATATATATATATATATATATATATATATATATATATATATATATATATATATATATATATATATATATATATATATATATATATATATATATATATATATATATATATATATATATATATATTCTTTTACATCCATAAATATAACAATTTTAGAGTGCCAACGCTATGAGGTCAAAAATATTTCGATTTCAGCTGTAAATCAAAATGGAAAAATTTCTTTACGCTACTTTTTACCAATTCTTGAATATTTTAAGATCAATCTGTCAAATTATTCACAGAAGACTGAATTATTGACTGAATGCCCCATTGGAATTTTTTAGTGAAAAAGACACGTTTCAATGATCTCGAAATATTGCTCATTTTCGAATGAGTCAACCATTATGGATTTCACCGGAAGTTTAATTTCGATACAATTTCTGAAAAACCTAGTCCTTTAGCTTTCCAATAAAGCAAGAAATAATGATCTGGCTCTAAAATTGCGAAAGTTATAACGGAAAAAACAGTCCGGTTTTCTCTGGTGCACCCTATATATTCGCCTCCTTTGAACACTCCACTGTCAATTCAGAACTCATCGCTTTCCTTTATAAATGGTCTGCTATATTCTATTATTATGCAATCTTTCTAATCCGAACATGCCATATTTCCTCTGAAAAACATCGTGAATAATGCAGCCAAATATTATATGAGATTCTAATCTATACAAAATGATCCACCTCTTGTATTATAGAAGTAATTCATACAAGCCAAAACTGATGAGGTCGCAGATGTCTTGGTAAGAAATCATTAGAAGTTTGATGAAAGTGCACGCAACCAGAAGATTTATGCATTCGAAAAAGGACCGAGGAAAGCTTATACAAATGCACGTGTAATGGGGAAATTCACAGGTAGTGTACTTTTGATCAGCGGATAACACACGTAAAATTTAAATATAGAAACAAAATCGAGTAAAAGGCAACCAATTTAAATTTGCGTAGCTTGCGAAATGAAAGGGCTGCATTATGCTAAATAGTAAATTTGTTATTTGATGAGAAACTCTTTTCTTTTTCCATTAATTGTGATGTACTTTAAGTGAAATATTATGTATTCCATCAAACTCGGAAAGAAATTTTGATCTTTTGATAAACTATTGATATTTTTCTCCACGGCCATCACTGAATCTAATAATTCTGAAATCATTTTTAATAATAAAATTTAAATATTCACACTCTTGAGTTTGAATTTTTATTCTAAAATACTTTACTCTTATATGTTTTTCATTTTCATTCTATAACTAGATTTAGAATGAATATTCTGTTCTTGAACCAAACATCATCGATTGCCATGAATTTCAAAACAGCGTCAGTGTCAGATTTACAGTTATACAAACTCAGGAAAAATCGCGAATATTGGGAGTATGACCAAATACAAATAGAGAAAGGGTGTAAAGTGCTAAATTCGCGTCACAACAATTTGAATTAAAACACCTGATTCCAGTCAACCCTCTAAATGTGTCACGCCACTGGTTAACAGTATGATGCGCATCAGGCTATCGGATTGTATGCTTACCGGCTCCTGAATCTTCTCCAAACTTTCTTTTCTTTGCCGACCTTTGGACTGATTACTCGAACTCGAAAATCATATTCAATAGTATATGAAATAATTAAATTATATTAAAATTCTCTATTGAAAATTAGAGACATATCTTTACCATGAATACTGTGTAACTAGTTTTACGCTCAGGTAGCTTAGCGGAGGAAACACAGAGTTCATAAACATTTAATTCAATATCACTATCAACCATAAATTCTGAATATTTATATATACACTATTTACAATAATATGTCGTCCTGGGGATCGACTGCTACTCCACCTCCTGATCTAGCTGCGATGGTAACTGTACTCAGTACGTACAGCTAGGTATGTGGCCACTCAATACGTGGTCACCGACTAGGACTGTGATTGAACTCACAACGTACAATCACTCAAGGATGGTAATAGCTGAACTCAGTACGTACATCTAGGAGTTAGACCCAAGTTTCCTCAGTTCGAAACCTCGAATGCCTATCCGTGTTCCAAGCAGTTCCTTTTATACCGTTTCGCCTGCGCTGTCAATCTGCGTCGTAGCATCGTGCCCTATGCACGATGCTACGACGTCGTGGTAGTACAGCTGTGTTGCCTGATCTTGTGTTACGCCGTGTAACTTAGTGATGGTAACAACGTTGCCATTACGGTGTAGTGAGCTATATCAAAAATATGAGGTAAGTTGAAAGTTCATTCAGAAAAATACCGCACTTAACCTTGAAAATCCTTAGGTGAGAAGCTCTAGATAGACATTACTAGGTTAGGAGCCCTAGACGGAAAGTCCTAGGTGGGGAGCCCTAGATAGAAATTCGTAGGTGAAGAGTCCTAGACTCAAATTTCTAGGTGGAGATTCCTAGGTAGAGACTCGTACGTGGTGCTCAACAGCTGAAATAGAGGTTTTCCCCAAAGGCAGCAGTAAGACCAAGAACCACCAAGATCAGTCTTATTGCCTGTATTAACATATGAAGAAGTATTTGTATCACTTTGTATCATTATCATAATTTATGTAACTGTTTAAATATCTAAGCAAAACTTTCTTGACTTTTCTTCCAAGATTTCAGTGACGAATATTGAATTAGATTCTTATTGCTCATTTTTTTCTGGGATTAACAAGGGTAAAAAGCTTAATTTTGTTACAATCTCTTTCAGCTATTGAAAAGTGATACGCGTTAGGCTTTAGAAGTTTTTCACACATTATTAGAAGGATATTTCCATTTAAAAAATGAATATCTGCTTTCTGTTACGAAAATCTTGTGGACAAGTGTTATCGGTTCTCTGATCGTTGAGGATTTGATTCCTTTTCAATTCATAAGACGTCGATCAGCTGCTTAAATTTCGCATGAAGGTGAATATTTTGATAATCTGGTCTTAGATGTACTTCTGATTACGATTATCAAAATTTCATTACCTCTTTTAATATTTCAAAATCGTTGAAACACTTTTGTGTATGAACTTTTCGCCATCCTCAAATCCAAGAATCACCCACAGCAATATTTCAGATTCCTTTGGAAACACTTCTGTACTATCCCATAAGGGATTATTTTCACATATATCCTGGTGATATCACGTTTACTTTATTGGAGTTTTATATCCCCTTCCAACCAATTGATCCCCATTTACGTGTTCTATTTCTTGTAAAAGTTGATATGAGGTTCCATCGCAGATTGATTACTTTGGAATTATACTCTCTTCAGAGACTTGAGATAGAAACTAGATATTTTGAGTGCTGTAGGTAAACAAAAGTTTTGAACACCATTGGGCTGAAAAATTATTATTAGTTTCGCATTCAAATAAACTGCTTCAAGAAAATTAGGGATATAGTTTGAACTTTCATTGAGTCAAATTATATTTGTTTCTCATTTTGAGAATATTAAATGAAAAAATTGCCGTTGTGCAAATACAGTGTGTATCCGGACGAAAGAGTAATAATGTAATGAGTAAAAGAGTAATAGTAATAGAGTAACTGGAAACATTCAAATTTAGTGTATGAAAGTCTTCCAAACTTCAAGGTTTTCAAGATTCAAGATAAATTGTTGTTTTTAGTCAAATGTTCAATCATTCATAACTCGAGGTTCCGTACACCGAAATCGATGAAGTTTTACACATTCATTAGGCTCGTCTTACTAAATCGACGATGGAAAAACAAAACGCTGGTCCGAACTGAACCCACAATTCATATTTTCGGAAAACGGACAATAAATACATTCTGTATATGGACAACCTGATTTTTTTTGTACTCCAGACCTATGATTCATACCGGTCCAAAACGTGTAAAAAAATCATTATACCATATTCACTATGAATTACATAAACAATGAAAATATAATGGTCGCCAGTTTTCAGGTCATATAAAAAAACTCATGTTGAATACGTTGTTAATTCATGGTTTTTCGAACGGATTTTTCGTTGTTTTTATGATAAAAGCTATCAAGCATGTTCGCTACTGTGTAATGAAATGAAGAATGGACGAAAATGAAATCGACGCTTCCGATATTATTTCCTGATCAATTACATTGACATGGATGTATTTTATTTCCGAATGCGCTTTATTCAAGAGTTTGCATTTTCGATAAATTAATCATCACAGAATTTTTTTTAATTTCATTTATTTAGCCCCATTTCTGCTTCCAAGGCCAAATATGCAGATATTTCATTATAATATGTAAGGTTACAGAGAAAGAATGCTACTCTACGATTCTAAAACTGCTCTTTAGTGATTCCAATCAATGATCTGTCAGAGTAGTACCTGATAAAATTCATTCGAGTTTGGGATCAAAATCTTCAAAGTGTAATCGAGAGAATAAGACATAAACACCTAAACAAAGTCTAGGGAACACCTCTGAATATCGATATATCGTATCCAGAACGATCAATATGGATGATTTTTTTTAAGAAACAAACACCTGCATCAATTTCTCATCAAATTATGTAGAGTGCCGCAACAGATTTCAGTTTTTTCTTATAAAAAACTAAAAATGCAGCAGATGTGACGCTGCGTTATAATCATTTCATGTATTCAGTGTTTGAAATCAGTTAGTTCGCACTTTGTTTCTGTTGTAAGCACAAAAAAAGATTCAAGTTTTGTGATTCGACCATAGAAAGACGACATTTGACTAGAGAAGAGATGTTACGAGCCGTTGGCATGATCCAAGCTGGGAGCTCAAAACGGGAAGTATCCAGGGTTCTGGGAAGTAGCCCAAGTGTCATAATCCGTTTATGGTCGTGTTTCAATGAAACAGGTAGCGTGGAAGAACGCCATATAGGTCGTTTCAGGATTACTACAGTCGCCCAAGGCCGATTTTTGGTTTTACAAGCCAGAAGACATCGTACTACCACAGCATCTTAATTAGCTCAAGAGCTATCACGAGTTCATAATGTACAAATTTCCGACCAAACTGTGAGAAATCGACTGCACAAAGGTCACCTCCACTCCAGACGTCCTTTAAGAGTTCCACAACTGACCCATGAAAATCGCGCTGCTCGTTCAGCCTGGTGCCAAGAACACGTAAACTGGGATCACGAGAGGTGGGCCACAGTTCTCTTCAGTGGTGAATCTAGATTTAGTTATTATCCCGATTCGGGAATAATTCGAATATGGAGGGAACCTGGAAAGCAAAACCATCTCCAGCATGCTCGAGGAGTTGTTAGACAGGGAGGCGGATCAGTGATGTTTTGGGGAGGTATACGCCTTGGTGGAAGAACTGACCTCATCTTCATACAAAACAACCTCACGAGAAATTCTTACGCAAATGAGATAGTTTTACCTGTAGTGGTACCGTATCTCCAAACAATGGGTCAAAATCCACTCTTCCAACAAGATAATGCCCCCCCTCGTCGTGCAAGAGTTGTCTTGAACGTTCTTGAACAGAATGATATCGATTTCATACCGTGGCCATCCAGCTCCCCAGATCTGAAACCCATCGAGCATGTGTGGGACACCTTAAAAAGAAATCTCCTGCGTCAAAACGTCTTCCATCATGAACAGGACCTTCGATTAGCAGTTCAGGGGGCTTGGAATAACTTAGGCCAAAATGTAATAGACAATTTAATATTAAGCATGCCGTGACGATGCCAAAGTGTCATTAATAACAGAGGAGGACCTTCTGGGTACTGAAAAATATAAGTGTTTCCATATCGTTTCGAAAATATTAGTTCAGGATTTTTTTTGTGTTTTACCAAATTTCGTCATTTTCAAATTTCAAATTTTTTTTTATAATAGGTGCTTTGGAGAAATCAAATTTTATTTTGTTCTCTTGGGAATACATTATATACAATACATCCTAACCAAACCGAAAGATTTCTATAAATTCGAATCATCAAATTCATATTTTGAAGATATTGGTAAGTGTTCCCTAGACTTTTTTGAGGTGTTTACCTTATTTATACACAAATAAAGAATATCTCAATATATGGTGTGTTCTTATGGATTTCGCATAGGTGCGGCAAGGATATTAACGACGCTTCAGAATCAGCAGATTCCAAATTACAAAGATTTTTACAAGATGTTTAGATTTAGATCAGTGAGGGCTGCTTAACATCCCGGCCATTGCATTCGACAGGTCTGTCATGGCACACTGTGTCCTGAATTTCATTTACAACATCCATCATTCTTGTGAAGGATTTAAGCTTGGTGAGAGCTTAATAAGCTCCGTCAGCTGAAGTTTGTTAGATCCAAGGTCCTGAAGTCTAAATCTGTCCCAAAGTGAGCACTCGCACATAACGTTTTCCATTGATTCTATATCCACTTCACATAGTGAATATGGCAGTTAGACTTCCGACGTCTTGCCTAGAATGCTTAAGCCAAGCCTTGGCTCTAGCAGGGGAAGATCCACTAAAGGCAAGTCGAGAGTGTCTGAGACCTGTGAGGCCCAGTTAGTGCACTCGTACCTTTAGTCCAACCACCAATCATTATCCGTCCCTGCAGTCTCCAGAGGAATTCCGAGCCTATCCTCAGCTCTGGTGAATCCAAAGCCTGTTCCCCGAGCTATCAATGAGTCCGCGTTCTCATTGTGTTATTTTCTTCTTGAAAACGGTGAAGCGACATTCCTGCACAATAAGTGACGAGCAGATTTCAGATGCCAATGCCTTCAGGGCAGCTTAGCTATCGGTGATGATTTTTATTGACCTACCTTTTAATCCCCCTGCAAGTAATAAGTTATCACAATAGTCAATGGCGAATATTTCTGCTTGAGCAACAGTCGCAAGCCCGTCTGTTCAGATCGACTGTTTCTTGGTAGCTCCTCAACCAACAACTTTTGCAGTTTTGGAATCGAACTAACAGGGGCTCGCAAGTAGACGGTCCTTGCAGCTTGTCCATTTCTGTCAGCTAGGAATGACAATCTGCAATGGCAGCTCCATGTTGTTTTCGGGTATTGCTACGTTAGACTTCAGATTCAGCATCTCGTTACCCTTGATTTCTGACTGTACAGTGACAGGCTTTGTGCCTGAACTTGTTCCATTTTGGAAAAGTTAATGAAATATGTAGGTAGCCATTCTAGCTGCTCTTCCATTCACCAGGTGAAGTGGGGCAAAGCCTAGTTCCATAATCGCAGTAGTTAAAGAGGTAAATCCAGTATCATTATGCAGGTAATTTTCTGCAAATCAGAAAACCAAAAAAGGCAGCCATGTATGATATATGGTCTGATCATCATCATATATAGCCATTGAAGTTGCTTCGGAACAAGACCGCATTTCCACGTGATAGGCCGCTAAAGTCTGTCGGAGACGTCGTCATCTCCGACAGGCAGCGTATGCTTGAATATAAACATCCAATGCGCCGAATACTGCCGAAAGATCATTGACCAGCATGGACAACAACAGAGGGGAATATTCGTCTCTCAGGGCAGCCTCTAGCAGCCACAAAACTTAGTACTTCCCTTTTCAGGTAAGCGCTTATCACTCTGGCATCTAGCATGTTACTGATCCATTCTGCAACGATATTTGGTACTTCTTTGGCTCACGCAGCCAACATTGTGACCTAATGGAGGCCGTATCAAATGCACATAACGGCTGGACCTTGGAGTCCAGACACTGACTGATCCTCCTGACTAGGTTGTTTTATGCTGAATCAGCTGATTTACCTTTCTTGAAGATGTATTTAGGATCAATCAGAGACTGCAGCGATAACAAATCTGTCCTGATGAATCCATCTTATACCTACTCTAGGGTTTTCAGAACGAAAGACATGAGACTTATCGGTCTTAACGATGAAGGTGTTTAATAAGGTATCTAAATTAAGAACTCTACCCTTCCGCTCCAAAAATGAAAGTCCCGTCAGGCGGAATATACAAAAAGAACAAAATATCATGAACATAGTAGATCAAATCCCAGAAATCAATACGAGGAAGATGAGCCGTTTGTCTCATTTAAGACAGTTAGGAGAACGCTTAAATAGGAAAATTTCGAAACATTTTATAGACAAACTGTTAAATTTCTAGAGCCAGGAGATGACGACAGAATTTTTGCAGATGGGTTTCATCCCATAAACTTCTATTCGGTGGGTATTTAACGACGAGGCTCAATCTACGAGGGATTGAATCTACAATAGCAGAACAGAGCACATGTAGATTATCATGCAGTCAGGTATAAACGATCGGTTATTTATCTTAATTTTTTAGATGGAAATATCCTTTTAATAATGGGTAAAGTATTCCTAAAGCCTTAACGCGTATCATTCTTCAATAGCTCTATAAGATCCTTTTACATTTGCAGGTAGTAAATGTAATGAGAAGAAGGATAGCTTATCAAAATCTTTTGAGTGTAATCCAGAGAAAAAGCCATGCCTTACAAAAATAAATAATATTTCAATATAAGGTGTTTTCTTATGGATTTTGCAGAGGTAATGCACGAGCTATTGGACGAGGATATGAACGACGCTTCAGAAATCAGGAGATTCCAAATAACAAATATTTTCACAAGATGTTTAGATTTAGATGAGTGAGGGCTGCTTAACATCTAGGCCTTTGCGTTCCAGAGGTCTGTCAAGTTACTCTCTGTCCTAAATATCATTTACAAGATCCATCATTCTTATAAAGGATTTAAGCTTGGTTAGAGCTTAATACGCTCAGTCAGCTGCAGTTTGTTAGATCCAAGTTCCTAAAGTCTAAACCTGTTCCTAATTGAGCACTTGCACATAATGTTTTTCATTAATTCAATATCCACTTCACATAGTGAATATGGCAGTTAGAACTCCGACGTCTTGCCTGGAATACTTAAGACAAGCCTTGGCTCTCGCAGTGGAAAATCCACTGAAGGCAAGTGTCTCAGACCAGTGAGGCCCAGCTAGTGCACTCGTTCCTTCAGGTCCAACCACCGATCATTTTCCGTTATTGCAGTCTCCAGTGGATTTCCAAGCCTATCCTCAGGTCTGCTGAATCCCAAGCCTTTTCCCTGAGCGATCAATGAGTCAGCTTTCTCATTGCCCTAAATGCCCAAGTGTCCGGGTAATCACACCACTAGACGGAGGCTCATCCTTTCTTACATTCCCCCTTGAAAGGGGTGAAGTGACATTCCTGCACAATAAGTGACGTGCAGACTTCAGATGCCTCATGACTTCAGTGCATCTTAACTATCGGTGATGAGTTTTATTAACCTACTGTTTAATTCCCCTGCAAGTAATAAGTTATCACAATAGTCAATGGCGAATATTTCTGCTTGAAAAACAGTCGCAAGCCCGCATATTCAGATCGACTGTTCCATGGCAGCTCCTCAACCATATACACTAACCTCAACAGCTTTTGCAGTTTTGGAATCGAACTAACAGGGGCTCTCGAGTAGACGGTCTTTGGGCTGGTTCATTCCTGTCTGCTAGGAATGAGAATCTGGAATGGCTGCTCCATGTGAGTTTTGGGTATTGCTACGTTAGACTTTTTATGCAGCATCTCGTTACCCTCGATTTCTGACTGAACAGTGCCAGACACGAAGCTGAACATACTTGTTCCACTTTGGAAAGGTGGTAGCCATTCTAGCTGCTCTTCTTATCGAAAGATGAAGAGGGGCAATGCCTTGTTTCATAACTGCAGTAGGTGTAGAGGTAAATTCAGTAATCATCATGCAGGCAGTTGTCTGCAATTAAGAAAGCCAAGCAATGCAGCTATATGTGATATATGGTCTAATAACCATCATATATAGCCAATGAAGTTGCTTTGGGACAAGACCGCATTTTCACGTGATCTTACTATCCAAGGTAACCCCCAGATATTTTGCTTCCACCGCAACTGGAATAAACACTCCACTCAGAATCCACGGAAAAACAAATATCCTCCTCTTCCTGGCGAATAGTACCATAAGGCTTTTGCGAGGGTTTACACTTACACCACCCTTGAATTGCTGAAATAGCCTAAAGTATATCGGAGACGTCATAATCTCCGACAGACAGATAGACTATATCATTAGCGTATTCTTGTATATAAACACCCAATGCACCGATTACTGCCGAAAGGTCATCTACTAGCATGGATCACAACAGAGGAGAATACTCCTTAGTACTTCCCTTTTCAGGAAAGTGCTGATCACTCTAGCATTTAGCATGTTACTGATCCATTCAGCAATGAGATTTGGTACTCCTTTGGCTCTCGCAGCCAACATTGTGAACTATTTGAGGCCACATTAAATGAATTCTCTATGTCAATAAAGGCTGAACCTTGCGGTCCAGAGACTGACTAATCCTCCTGACTAGTTTATTTAATGCCGAATCAGTTGATATACCTTCCTCAAAGAAGTATTTAGGTTCACTCAGAGACTGCAGCGATAACACCTCGGTCCTGATGAATCCATCTCAAATTTACTCAAGGGGTTTTCAGAACGAAAGACATGAGACTTTTCGGTCTTAACGATGAAGGTGTTCAAAAAAGTATCTTAATTAAGAATTCTACCCTTCTGCTCCAAATATGAACGTCTTTTAAGCGGAATATTCAAAGGAAACAAAATATCCTGAACATACCCCAGAAATCAATACGAGGAAGATAAGCCGTTTGTCCCATTTAAAAGTGTTAGGAGAACGCTTAAATAGGAAAATTTTGAAACATTTTATGGACAAACTGTTCAATGTTTAGAGCAAGGAGATGACGAAAGAGTTTTTGCAGATGGGATTCATCCCATAACCTACTATTCAGTGACTATTTAACGACGAGGCTCAATTTAAGAGATTGAATCTACAATAGCAGAACTGAGCACATTTAGATTATCATGCAGTCAGGTATAAACGATCGTAGCAAAGGTTTTCTGTTAATGTGTGGTGTGGTGCATGTGAACGTCTTCTGGATGGACCTTTTTTTTGAAGAGGCTTTGACAGGTGAAATGTATTTAGATTTTTTGGTCAATATTCTGCCAAACCGCTTAGTAAAGATACGTATGAGGAGGAGTTAGTTCCAGCACGATAGCGCTTCACCTCATTTCTCAAATTATGTGAGGAATTAACTGAGCCAAAACTAAGAAAATAGATGGATTAGTCAAGGTGGGCATGTTGCGTGACGCCCAGGGTCAGCAGATCTAACACCCAAAGGTTTTTTTCTGGAGGGTTATCTGAGGTGCAGAGTCTATAAAACAGATATTGTTCACAGAGAGCAACTTGTAAATCACATTATAGAAGCCTGTACGAATATACAAAATGAAGGCAAATGATTCATTGAAGATGTAGATGTAAGTCTACGATCCACGAAACGTTTAGAACTCTTAGGTAGCCATTTCGAAAATGGACATTAGATATTTGGTGGCTTTACCCATCAAGTGGTCTGAGAAGAAGAGGTATTTACATGTGTTAGATGACATATGAGAGAATAGAAATCTAATGGAAGTCATTAGCTCGAAAAAAATCAAATAAGTTATCTTTTAAGTTGCAATATTTTTTAACATATATATTTGAGAGCAAAATCAGAAGAACAATGAAAAGAGAACAATATTTCCGAAATTACTATGAACAGTGGATCTTTTAGTGCAATGCATCGTTCCGTGGTGATGGTGATGATGATGATGAGTCTACTGATTGACATATCTTCCGCTTTTTTTTCAGATTCCTCGTTGAAAATTATCAGTTTTCCTTCGGGACACCTTGTTTATCTGCAAATTCACTCGAAACTCTCGAAAAATTTCGTTAATTAAGAATCCGATATTAATTTCTCTGTCCTAAATTTGTTTAGACAAAAGGGAAGGATCAGATAATGGCACCTGACGGATTTCCCATTTTGGCTGTTTTTATTCCTCCTCGTTTCTTTCTCCTGTTGGATATTTATGTGTTTTTTAAATAACTTCCATTCATTCATAATTACTAGTATCTGAAAGAGATAGAGGCCAATTACTTCATCAGCATATTGTTGATTAATGGTAATATGAAAGTGCTTTATTCCAGTGTTATATTTCAATTTGAATATTATGTTTCAACCGATTATACATAACCAAAAAATACATAAATTCCAACGATTATATGGAGTTTATTTAGGCTAGAGAAGGTGGACATTTGTCGTTACAATTCCATGTTCGTTTGGAATGGAAATAGACACTCAAATATATGACAATTCGATTCTCAGCATCAATATTGCGAGTGCTCTTCAGTATTAAATAACTTTTCTAAATATCTTCACATCAGAAATAAAAATTGGTAAATATATCAGAATAACAATTCTAATAATTGTGACTTAGGACGCGTACCGAAATGATTCTATCCGCTTGTTTCCTTAACAAAGTGTCCAATATATTTTATTTTTGGAGGACATTGATTCGGAAAAGCTAATTTCGTGAGTAATAAAAAACAAGTACTGTGTTTTAAGGAATGTTACTTAATAATTGCGATTCGTAACGCGTTTCACTACACGGTAGCTTCTTCAGAATGATTCATTCGTCCTTCTAAATTTTAATGTTAGAAACATAAACGCAGTTTCATCAATGGAAAAATGGATTAAAATTATTCAAATCATCTTAGGGAAAATAGTCATTCCTTCAATTCAAAATTTAAAATCCTACATTCTGAGAATAGAGATATAAAACTCAACCTTCTGGAAGTACTTGAAATTAAGAGATTTGAGTATTCACCGGAAATTCTTAATGATCAGGTAGACATAAATAATTCACCCTTATTAAATTTATTTCCTAAACATTAGTTCAAGTACGGATAGCTCTGAGCTGATTGCCTCTTTAGTATATATAAAAATTTGTTAGTAAGATATATTTGTAGTATTCATTCGTTTTGATAAAGATACTGTATATCGAAACGCGTCCAGCATTCAATAATATATTTTAGTAGAAATCATCGTTTACTTGAATTTGTGATAATGGATTTCCATCACGTAAAAGCCTCGTCAGTTGAATTTTACACCTTTTTGTTCTCATCTGCGTCCTATTTCCAAAAATTCAAGCTGCTTTCTGTAAATGAGTTCGATATTTTGGACGTCATACCCCTGAAACAGATGACTCAATTGGAATGCGAATTTCAATATTCAGTAGTTTGAAACTATTTGAATATTTTTCATGAAAGTTAATTCGAATTTAGTGAAAGCGCAGTTTAGGTAATTAGTTAAGACACTATCATTTGATGATATTTAAAAATCTTGGACTAATCTTTTCACATTTTCATTCTGGCCCAAGGCCAGACTCCATAAAATTCATTATATTGCCGGATGGTTAATAACATTCGGTATATTGCTGAAATGATAATCTAAGTACATATCCGTGCACAATACAGACTACGGTTCAAGTATGTATAGGGTGGTCTGGTCAGATTTTGATGTTTAAGTACTAGGTGAAATATTGTAAATAGAGGAAAATCGTCTCCCTTACCGTGGTCTTTCCGCGTGAGGAATTCATTGTCACAAATAGATACAAGCTAGCTTTTCTCGTTTTGGAGTTATTAGAGAATTTTCGAAATTTTCGGTTCATTTGAAATTATACAATTGTTTTGACATTTTTCTATAACGAATCGAACTACCTGTAGAGTATTTTTTGTCCACCGGTCTTAGAGTTATAATGCAAACTTGCAGTTTTTTGAGTATAAATAATAGGTTCCTTTAATTTCACTGAATAGAGTTGTTCTTCCTTCTCAAAAATATATCACATGTGAACTTACTTTTCTCATCCTAAACGTGTGAAATACCGAAAATTATATATTTTTTCTTAATTTTATCTAGTAACTCTTTGTCTATTCACAGGTTTTACACGAAATGAAATAGTTAAGTATGTTCTGTGCTCTCATTCTAAGAGTACGAAAAATAATTCAAATATATTGCTTCCATTTTTCATCACGTTTCAACTTCAGTGTGAATATAGTATCTGTTTTCAGAAAAAACCGAATATTATATATCTTTTTCTTAATTTTATCTAGTAACTCTTTATCCATTAACAGAATATATACGAAATAAAATAGTTAAGTATGTTCTGTGCTCTCCTTCACTTGTTATAACGAAGCGACCATGCTGTACGAAAATTTTAAAAAGTAACGAGCAAATTGCCAACCCATCGAGCAAGCAAATTGGAATGAAAACAGGGGTATCTAAAAGTCACGCGCTCAGTAATCTATAGAAAAATAGAAATGAACCTCATAAAATTAGTATATTCCATTTTTTGCAGCGGGGATATTTCTAACGCTGACTCCATCCTGTCCGAAATCTGAAGAGAATCCGCAGTTTTTGGACTGATGAAGTTCGCATCAGTTGCGATGCGATATTCAATCGTCAAAATCATCGTGATTACTATCATTAGTGCATCTTTCAGAGGAATGAATCATGCCGCTGGGATCCAAGAAGAGTGGCTTCAACAACAAGGCGTAGCCTTTAGAGAGTACACTGATTGATATATCGTTCGCTCCTCTCAGATTCGTCGCTGGAAATTTATCTTCGAGATACCTTCTTTATCTATAAGTATAAACTCTCTGAAAATCGCGGTCATAATGAGTCAGATATTAATTTCTGTGATCAAAATTAGTTACGATAAAATGGTAGGATGAGATAATGGCTGATGACAGAATTCCAATTTCGGCTGTTTTTCATTTCTACTCGTTTCCTTCTCCTGTAGAATATTTATGTGTTTTTAAATTGATTTTTATTCATTTATCCTTACTAGTATCTAGAGGAGATGGGGGCCAATAACTTTAGCAGAAAATTGTTGAGTAATGGTAATATGACTGTGCTTTATTCCACTGTTATATTTCAAATTAAATATTATTTTTCAACTAATTTATTATAAGTGTCCTATTGAAACTTAAATTCCTACGATTAACTGGAGTTTATTTAGGCTAGAGAAAGTGGACATTTGTAGTTACAAGTCCATGTTCGTTTGGAATGGTAATAGAAATTCGAATATCTGACAATTCGATTTTCAGCATCAATGTTGCGAATACTCTTCAGTGTTAGATAATGTTTCTAAATATCCTCACATCATAGATGAAAATTTTAAAATGTCTCGGAATGCCAAATTCTAAATGTTACTCAGGTAATATTTCCGAAAAGATTTTATCAACACGGAGTGAGGAATATATTTTAGCTTTAGAGGATGTTTTGAAGAAAGTTGAATTTACGACATTGATTCACTGGAAAAGCTAATTTCGTGATTTTGATCCATGACTTCTTTCTATCAAAACAGTTCGTATTCAGTTAAAGGCATAAACTACAAACTCACAAAAGGAAGTTAAATAATGTCGTTGCAATTCACGAAGAATGGGATTTCGGTTAATTTTTGGTCGAAATTTTAACTGGCCGGAAATATATAGGTTGATTTTTCAGCAAAGGAGGTAGAAGTTATACGTTAGGTGTGGGTATTACACCTTTTTGTAGGCAACTGCGTTCTATGTCCGATTATACAAGTTGCTTTCTGTAAATGAGTTCGATATTTTGGACGTCATACCCCTGAAACAGATGACTCAATTTGAATGAGAGTTTCAAGATTCTAAAGTTTCAAACTGTGCAATTATTTTTCATGAAAGTTGAATTAAGTCGAATTAAGTGAAAGCGCAGTTTAGGTAATTAGTTATGACACTATCATGCGGTAAATTTCTAGGTTGATGATCGATCTGAATGAATATATCGATGCTTGATAATATTCAAAAATCTCACACTAAGCTTTTCACAATTTCATTTTAGCCCAGAGCCAAACTCCAAAAAATTTATTATATTGCCGGATGCTTAATAGCATTCTGTACATCGCTGGAATGAGAATAAAAGTACATATTTGTGATCAATACAGACTACGGTTCAAGTAAGTACAGGGTGGTCAGATTTTTATGTTTCAGTACTAGCTGAAATATTGTAAATAATGAAAAATGACCCCCTTACCGTGGTATTTCCGCGTGAGGAATTCATTGTCGCAAATAGATTCAACCTAGCTTTTTTGTTTTGGAGTTGATTTCGAATTTTTGAAATTTTGCGAAAATGTTTTTGATATTTTTTCATAACGAATCGAACTATCAGTGGTCTTAGAGTTATAATGCAAACTTGCGCTCTTTTTTTAGTATACATCATAGGTTCCTTCGATTCGAATGGAAAGAGTTGTTTTCACATGTGAACTCACTTTTTTCATCCTAGACCTGTTTTCAGAAAAACCGAAAACTATATATCTTGTTCTTAATTTTATCTAATAACTCTTTGTCCATTCATAGAAATATACACGAAATAAAATAGTTAAGTATGTTCTGTGCGCTCCTTCATTTGTTATAACGATACGATCATGCTGTACGAAAATGTTAAAAAGTAACAAGCCAATTGCCAACCCATAGATTTTGAACAAGCAAATTGATATGAAAACAGGGGTATCTAAGAGTCGGCCGCTCAGTAATCTGTAGAAGAATGGATATGAACCTTATAAAATGAGTAAATTCCATTTTTTCAGCGAGGAGATTTCTAACGCTGACTCCATCCTGTCCGAAATTTGAAGGGAATCCGCAGTTTTTTCGAGTTCCTTTGATTTCATTGAATAGAGTTGTTTTGTCCTTTTCAAAATTATATCACATGTGAACTCGCTTTTCTCATCCTAGACATGTTTTCAGGAAAAACCGAAAATTAAATATATTTTTCCTTAATTTTATCTAGTCACTATATGTCCATTCACAGATTTTACACGAAATGAAATAGTTAAGTATGTTCTGTGCTCTCATTCTAAGAGTGCGAAAATGAATTCGGATATATTACTAATGTTTTTTCATCACATTACAACTTCAGTGTTAATATAGTATCATTTGTAATAACGAAGCGACCATACTGTACGAAAATTTTGAAAAATACAAAGCAAATTGCCAACCCATCGATTTTGAAAAAAATTGAAATGAAGACAGGGGAATCTAAGAGTCGAGCGCTCAGTAATCTGTAGAAAAATAGATATGAACCTTATAAAATGGAATCTGTAGAGTATCCGCAGTTTTTTCGAGAAATAATTTGGACTGATGAAGTTCGCATCAGTGGCGATGCAATATTCAATCGTCGAAATCAGGAGGACGATCGAGAAATTCACATTTTCGAGACATCGAAGTAGTGAAACAAAGCCAGTTCTAGCATCAAAATGTGTACACAACCTCACTTTTATCGAAGCGCGTGAAGAATTGGTGGGGCCTTAGATCTTTAGATCCTGGATGGCGTTGTGAAAATCTTCCTGAAATGTAGAAATCTTCCAACATTTTGGTTCATCTTTTAGTTCCTAGATCTCACTCTCGGTGTAGAAATCTGTCACGAGTGGTTATAGAACTGACAACTATCATAAAATTTTCAACTGTCATATGTCAACTGACAGCCAACTTCCATTTCAAATTTACCATTATCCGTCCCTAACCTAACGCCCCTCTCATGGAATTGTATCTAATCCTAAAGTCCTTCTTGTCTTGTAGGGGGGCCGTATTGAAAGTTTTAAGGCGAGTGTGAAGTCAGCAGTGAGAATAAACGTGTTAGTTTCGATGAAAAATTTCAAAACCTTATCGCGGAAGATCGGTAAGAGTTTTTTCTAGTGCAAAATGTAAGTGAGATCCAATTCCGGCCCCCACTTGCGATCGTTCTAAATCCCTTCGAATAGGGCCTTAAACGCTTCGTCTTAACGTCGGCATCAAGAATCAACGTCAGCATTAAGAAATCGTACAGCTGAGACCAAAGAAGAGTAGCTTCAGCAACAAGGCGTAGCCTTCAGATCTTGATGATGAGTATACTGATTGATATATGGTCCGCTCCTTTCAGATTCATTGCTTAAAATTATTAATTTTTTTCGAGACACCTTATTCATCTTTGAGTAAAAACTCTCTAAAAATCGCGGTAAGTATGAGTCGGATATTAATTGTCAACAAAATTTTGTTAAGACAAAAGGGTAGGGTTAGATAATGACGGATTTTCCATTTCGGCTGTTTTTCATTTCTTTTCATTTCATTCTCCTGTTGGATATTTATATGTTTTTTAAATAATTTTCATTAATTTATTATTAATATAATGAAAAGGAGATATAGGCCAATGACTTCAATAGCAAATTGTTGAATAACGGAAATATGACAGTGCTTTATTCCAGTGTTATATTTCAATTTAAATATTATGTTCCAACTAATTTTACAAGCCCTGATGAAACATGAATTCCTACGATTATATGGAGTTTATTTAGGCTAGAGGAGGTGGACATTTGTAATTACAATTCCATGTTCGTTTGGAATGGAACTAGAAACTCAAATTTCTGACAAATGATTTTCATTTATTTATTATTACTAGTATCTAAAGGAGATGAAGGCCAATGACTTCAGCAGCAAATTGGTGATTAATGGTTAAAGGAAAGTGCTTTATTTCAATGTTACATTTTATTCAATTTGAATGTATTGTTTGAACTAATCATAGATGACCTAATAAAACATGAGTATTAACTACAAACTCAAATGTCTTACAATTTGATTCTCAGCATTAGTCTTGCGTGTGCTATAGAGTATTATAACTTTTTTAAATATCATGCCATCAGAAATAAAAATTTATAAGGTCCGCTACAACTTTTTCCCATCTTTCTGGCTGAGCTCGAATACCGTGACGATAGAAATGTTCGTCTTTTGAGGCTTTCCACGAATCAAGCCATTTTTCGAACTCTTCATATGAGGCGACATGCTGATCAGCTAGGCCATGTGCCATCGAACGAAACAAGTAATAATCGGGTGGTCAATATTTGGGAAATATGGCAGGTGGTGTAGGACTCTCCATTCGAGCGTTTGCAGTAGGTTTTGACGGGTTATGCAACGTGATGTCGAGTGTTTTAATGCTGTAGAATCACTTTTTCGTGTTTCTGCTCGTATTGAGGCCGTTTTTGGCGCAGTACTTTACTGAATCGTATCAATTGAAATTGATACCGTTTCCCATTGAAGGTTTCGTTCGATTTCAACAGCTTATAATGAATAACAACAACTTGGTCCCACCAAATACACAGCATAACTTTCGCAGCGTGAATATTCGGCCGAGGCGATGACATAGAAGCATGACCGGACAGTCCCCAAGATTTTTTTTTGGATTGCTGTAATGTTACCACCAATTACGAAGCGATGAATAACACCCTTCCTTTTTTGCCGCTGGAGCAGTTGTTCACAGGCGAGAAAACGACGCTCAAGTTCCTTGCTTTTGAATCATTCCCAACACATGCAATCCCTTTAAAATAGCCTGGCGGGTAACTCATAAGGCTGAAGCAAACTTGTCTTTCGTTTAGCATGGATCTTCATCGAGCAATGCCTCCAATTCAGCGTCTTCGAAGATTTTTGGCCTTCCTTCACGAGGACGGTCGTCTACATCGAAATAACCGTTTTTGAAGCATCAGAACCAATCCCGTCACGTTGTTTCACTCAGAGCAGCATCTCCGTAAACTGTTAGGAGCTCTCTATGAGCTACAGCCGCCGTTTTCTTTGAGTGAAAGAAGAAAATCAACGCTTCCCGCAAATGACGATTATTTGGCACAAAATCAGACATTTTCTCACAACTCAAAGTATATGACGCAAAAACAAAATCACGAATGTGCCACAATAGTTTGTTTACCATATGTCTAAGCTTTGTTCAAGTCGTTCTTGATATGTAAAAATCGACCAGCACTTAATGCTAGAGCCATCTATTGACAAACAGCGAAAACTTAGGTGCGCAGCTAATGAAAAAGGCTCGGAATAAAAATTTCTAGAAAATGTTACTCAGAACGCGTTTTCGAAATGATTTTATCTACTTCTTTCTTCAACAAAATGTCGAATATATTTTATTTCCAAAGTATATTATACTGTGTATAGTTAATATTTACACATTCAAATATTTAGTGATAGTAATCAGTAAAGAAAGTTGAATTTAGGACTATGATTCAATGGCCAAGATAATTTTCAATTTCAATGATTTTGATGCCTCAATTCTTTCTATCAAAACAGTTTGAACTCAGTTAACTACAAACTCACCAGAAGTAATCTGAACAATACCGTTGAAATTTACGAACAATAGCGTATCAGTTGATTTTTAGTCGAAATTGAGACTGACCAAAACTATACAAGTTGATTCTGCAAGAAAGGTGGTAGAAGTTATACGTTAGATGTCGGTATGAAACCTTTTTTGTCATCTGCGACCTATTTTGGAAATACAAACTGTGTTTTTCTAAATGTGATCGATATTTTGGACATCGTACCTCTGAAACGTATGAGTCAATTTACATGAAAATTTTAAGATTTTGCTACCGAGATGGGGTCACACACACGATGGAAACACTGATTGTTAACACAAACACTCTTTGTAAACGTAGAATTAAAATGAAATAAAAAACACGTGGTTCGTTGATAAACAACGGCAGTTTGGCAATATGGCGTGGGTACGGAAAGCCGGCTCGTGGCAATGAGTGCTGCAGCCGGTTTTCTGAGACAAAGTGTATTGGAAGAGGTTGAAGAGAAAGTGCCGGGAGTCTCCGAAATGCACGGATATTTAAACCCTCGGTCCAGGTAGGCCCAGAGTACGTTGTGTGCCTAGCCCTGTTGAAGGGCCTACTAGGCGATCTGTGATTAAGGAAGCGTGGTTAACACTGTAACACGCTTATTCAGAGGGGCCTAGAGCGATCTATGGTGAGATACTGTAGTGTAGTACTGTCAGATGGGCGAAGAACAAAAGAGATAGCAAGCGGAGGAAGTTAGAAGAATAATACGTTCTGCCATGTGATGTCAAATAGCTATCAGGGTTGGCGTAAGGGCTTTTCGAGAAAACTATCTCTCTTAGGCATATGCAGAGTACTCGATCATTTTAATTTCTATTACAAATAAGTGAGTCACAGACTCATCACCAGTTAGACTACAGGAAATTTTTCATAATAAGCACTATTGTTTTCTTCTTATAATTCAAATTTTCAAGAATACATGGAATCTGTACAATAGGATGAAATATAGTAATTGAAGGTTGATATTCAATAGGGATTTGCGACAAAGGATTAGTAACTATGTTTTTCCTAATAACCTAGTATCTTTGTGATACCTCGATGGGTTTATATAGAGTTAACAACAACAAAGAAAATGGAAATTTTAAGAGGAGCAATCCTATTGCGCTATCGTGAGGACGAATGATTCGGATTTACCTGGTTGTCAGTTTGATAATACAAATTCATTAAAAATAGTAAAAACTTAATTCATCTAGTTAATTTGTGCAAACAATTCAAATACAAAACACAAAATGAGTTAAATAACGAAATATTAAAAATGTTCTTCCTGAGATTATCCTTCATCAGAACTAGAAGACGCTGTCGCTGTCAAATCAATTCAATTTATTTGCAGAATTCACATATTACATAAGTAATCCTACAGAGTTATAATACCTGTCCATAGGTCTCATGTTCTTATACTAAACTTAAAAAACTAACTTAATACTTGCAACATACTGTTTGTAGGATCAATAAGTGTGTTTATCACAATAATCAATTCCTCAGTTGGTCCATTACTTTTCGAGTTATGTCGCAAAAACTGTCTTTTCACGATACTAATGCTTTGCCGCAGCTTATCTTTTATATGATGATACAGATGTATACTGAAAATTCACGAATAATTTAGGATAAAATTTCTGTTACTTTCGTCTGCTTGCAAAGTAATTATGAAATTTTCGATAACATCATCCAGCATAGGTTCTTGCTTCATAAAAGATTGTTCAATTTTCTGCGTATTGGCGCATAATAATTTCCACAAATCTGAAGAAAACGAAGTAGAACTCACTACACAGTTTTTCCACGTTTTTCATAGAGAAATCAACATTCCTGTCAGCTACATAAACTTTCATGACTGCCTTTTGCAATCGAGTTTAAGTCAGGATGATATGGGGAAAGTCTAAGTACATCGTGGGCCTGATCATTCAGGAGTTTGTCAATAGCATACGTTTTATATCTGGGTTTGTGCAATTTAATTAGATCATAAAGCTCTGCTTTGAGCATCCCATCTGCGAAGGTAATATTTCGACGTTGCAGCCACTTTTTCATTTCTTCTTTTCGGGAAGCAATGTTCGGATGTTTTTCTGTTTGTACATTGTGATATTTGGAATAAGTTTTACTATCAACCTTTTTTCGTAGTTTGCGAAATTCATATCATCGTGATAATCACCATTTTTACAATTGGACTTAAAGGCCGGATATGCCATTCGTACAAACCCACATTCACTACTGGCGTTCGAAATTGTCAGTCTTGGTCCTTTCGTAGCAGACTGACGTAGGCCGTTGTTTGTTTCGTCAATCCAAGCCTTCTTGTGTAAATGGGAGGACTGAATATATGTTTCGTCCATGTGAATTATTGGTCTCTTTTCTTGAGGGTATCGTTTGATACCGTTCTATTTCTTCTATTCTTAATAATTCAATGGTAGTTGATGTATTTTAGGTTTTTCCATAAGTAGCTTTCTATTCGTTTTCGTATCAATCCAACGGAACCCCAATCATCTCAAAACTTTTCGAATGCTCTCTCGTGATCATGCATATTTATTTTCATCGACGAAATTTTGATGGATTTGCTTTAATCTGGGTATGATTCTATCCACAAATTTAGAATTGACGACTGACCTATGGAGCAGGGATCAATCTAACTCATCGATATCTGTTTTCTTCTCTTTTAATCGGGAGTTGAAAAAGTGTTATTTTCGTTAACTCCAATCTTCTTCATTTCGCTCGAAATTTTTTGCACAGTTCGCAAACCTATTCCTGTTGCGACAGCTACACGTTCTTGAACCTTTGTCAAAGAAATTACAGGTTCATTTTGCATCAAATAAAGAACAAATGCTAAGCGGATCCCATTTTAGTGTTTCCAAAATGATCTGCAGTCAACGGCGATCCATGATCGTTAAAATTTTCTCTTTGGGAAAACGCTTTGATTCTGCTAAGCTCCTTCAGGTGATGCTTCAATAGAACAGCGGTGTGAAAATTAGCCCTGAAACGATACGACAACGTCTCTGGAAATTTGGTTTGAGCCCTCGTGTCGTAACTAAAGCCCCAGCTCTAACTGCAATACATTGAAGAGCCTGATTGAATTTTTGGCCGTGAAACATGCTAATTGATTGGAAGCTGACTGGGAAAGAGTTCAGATTTTGTCGTTTATATTGCGATTGACGTTCTCTAGTATATGAGAGATATGCATAGTGCATTTTTTATCGACCTATGGTTTTGATCGACGTTCAATAGTGGGATGAGAAGGAATTTTTTCAAACGCCTGCATTGGTCTGGGCATAATCAATAATGTAGGCGTGACTGCTGAGAGGTACGTTACTAACATTTGAAAAGATATATGTATATATATGTTTATATATATATATATATATATATATATATATATATATATATATATATATATATATATATATATATATATATATATATATATCATTTACGGTAAAATGAAAATGAAATGGCTGAAAACTTTTTATTCATGCTAATAAGGACAAACTTCACCAAGCTCATATCGTTAGGTTAGGTTAGGTTAGGTTAGGTTTGGTTCCATTTGTCGCAACTCGAGCCCCAGCTCTAACTGCAGCAAATCGACGAGCCCTATTGAATTCGACCATGGAACATGCTAATTGCTTGGAACCTGACTGGGCAAGAGTTCTGTTTACAGATAAGTTCAGATTTTGTCATTTTATTTGCGATCGACGTTCTTTAGTACTCGAGAAGAATATCTGTGCGATTGAGATTCTTTTAAGATACGCAAAAAACAAAGGAGATAGTGAGCGGAGGAAGTTAGATGAATAATACGTTCTGCAATGAAAGGTCAAATAGCTATCAGGGTCAGCGTAAGGGCTTTTTGAGAAAATTATCCCTCTTAGGCATATGGCATTTCAAGGTACTCGATCATTCTAATTTCGTTTACAAAGAAGTGTTACCAGCTAGACTACAGGCAATTTTCAAGGCAGGTGTTTTTCTAACTAATCCTTCATAATAAGTACCACTGTTTTGTATCTATAATTAAAATAGGGATTTGAGGCAAAGGATTAGTAGCTATGTTTTTCCTAAGTAGCTAGTATATTTGTGATACCTCGATGAGTTTATATAGAATTAACGACATAACAAAGAGAACGGAAATTTTAAAAGGTAAAATCGTTTTGCGCTATCGTGAGGACGAATGATTCGGATTTACCTGGTTGTCAGTGTAATAATACAAATTCATTAAAAATGGTAAAAACTCTATTCATCTAGATAATTTCTGCAAACAATTTGAATATGAAACACCAAATGAGTTAAATAGCGAAAAAATAAAAATTTTTTATATGCCAAATAGTTCTTCATCAGAACAAGAAGACTCGCTGTTGCGGTCACAATCGTCTGCTTGCAAAGTAATTATGAAATCGTCGATAACGTCATCCAGCATATGTTCTTGCTCCATGAAAGATTGTTCAATTTTCTGCGTATTGTCGTATAATGCTTGCTACTGATGTAGAGAAAACGAAGAGAAAATTTCACTCACAGTTTTTCCACATGTTTCATTGAGAAATCAACATTCCTGTCATACTACATAAACTTTCATTCCTGCCCAAACTTTTGCAATCGAGTTTAAGTCAGGATGATATGGTGAAAGTCTAGGTACATCGTGGCCCTGATCATTCTGGGGTGTGTCAAGAGCATACGTTCTATATCTGGATATTCTAGATTATAAAGTTGTGTTAAGGCAATATTTCAACGTTGCAGTCACTCTTTCCGTTTCTTCTTTTCGGGAAGCCATGTTCGGTTGTTTTTCTGTTTGTACATTGTGATGTGGGGCGTTATCGATTTCATTTTCATCATTTTTCGTAGTTTGCGAAATTTATATCACCGTGATAATCACTGGTTTTACAATTTGAACTAAAGGCCAAATATGCGTTTCGTGCGAATCCACATCAACTACCGGCGTTCAAAATTGGTCTTGTTCCTTTTGAAGCAGGCTGACGTAGACCGTCGTTTGTTTCGCCAATCCGAGTCTTCTTGTGTGTATGGGAGGAGTTTGTTTTGTTAAGGGTATTGTTTGATGCTTTTTAAATAATTCAACGTAGTTGCTGTATTTCTTGTTTTCCATAAGTAGCTTTCTATTCGTTTTCATTTAATCCAACGGAACCCCTTTCCTCTCTCAACTTTTCGAATGCTTTCTCGGGATCCTGCATATTCATTCTCATCGACGAAATTTCGATGGATTTGCTTTAGTCTTGGTATTTTAACGGTGATGTAAGAATTGACGACGAACCTACGAAGCAAAGTTCTATCGAAGTTATCGAGATCTGTTTTCTTCACTGATTTTCTACTCTTGACATCGGGTGTTGAAAATCTGTTATTTTCGCCATCTTCAATCTTCTTCACTTCATTCACAATTATTTCCCTGTATTGCCCACTCAATTGTTTTCCTTGCAACTTGGAAACGAACTCCAACTCCACGAAATCCTTGGAATATTGAAATGAAATTTGCAGGATTCGGTCTTGTTCGCTTGGCTCTTCTTAAAGCTTCAATGGTTCATTGAGAACTGAGCTCTTAGCCACATGACCGCCAAAGTTAACGCGCAACAAGGGGAGGGTCTATTTCACTCGCACATATATTCTTGTCTACCCTTGCATATCTGTGAACAATATATACTGCTGTCTCCAATAGATTCAAGCTAGTTCTGTTTCGAAGTTACTTGTGAATTTTTATAATTTCCGTGATGGGACAAGAGCCAATATCTTGGTTGTTTTGAAGTTATGTAAGAATTGTTTTAACATTGGTTTTTATAAAGAGTCGAACTACCTGTGAAATTTTTTTGTTCACCGTTTTCAGAGTTATAACGTAACTAGCGTTTTTTTAATATGCACTATAGATGCATACCGGGGGCATATAGGGGAGTAGCAACCTGTGGAGTTGCTAGTTCCCTATAGGGGGCCTCTGCAGGTGGTGGATCGGGGAAACCCACCCAGATATGGGTAGCACCGGGGAAATTAAATACCCGGGGCGAACCAAAACTAGCAATGCAACGTCTGATCCAGAATGGGCGGTTGCAAACAGCGTCTGACTCAAAATGAGCGACTGAAAAATAAACTCACCAACCCGTTTGGCAAGCGTGGTGTTTCAAGTGCCAACGAATCTTCTTAAGATCCATGTCAATGTCGAAATTCGAAATACAAGTACCCCAGGTGGGTAGAACCTCAAATTTGGAATCCCACCTTGATATAACCTCGGACTGTCTCATGGATTCTGGGGGAGGCAGAAAATCGAAAAAATTCGCTAAACAAACCATAGTTAAAGAGTCACCACTTACAATATTTGAACAATGGGCACATCAGACCACTTGAAAGAGTTGGAACAAGAGTTCGATAACATATTTTCAATGAAATAAAACTAAAGTATTTAGATTTTCACTATATTAACAAAACTATGACCGGTTTCACCACACTGTGGCTTCATCAGAGAGATACAAACTACTGAACAGAGTTATTCCTTAAATATTAGTCTTATGTCCTACTCAATATTACAATAGGAACAAGAGGTATGTTGGAAAACCCATCGAAGTTGATTACCTTATGAATTGAAAAGATTGAGTAAAGGAGAATGATTTAGATCTAATTGATGAATGATTTAGATCTACTTGAATTCTTTTCTTTGTTGATCTCTAAAATTTCCAATAGATTGAGTTTTTGTCTATTATTTTAATCGTGTAAAATTTAAAATTATCATTAAAGTTATGGTTTTCTTCGAATAAGTGATTAGAATAATTAAAAATACGTTTATTCTCGGATAATCTAACTTTGAAATTTCTGAAAGTTCTACCAATATAAATTTTATTACAATCCCCGCAAGACAGTTTATAAACACCGGATTTATTAATTTTATCATTTTTAGATTTGCAGTTTTTGATATGTCAGCCTAAAGAATTATCAGTTCGGGATGCTATATTGAAGTTATAATACGAAAGGAATTATTTTAATTTTAGACTAGGATTACCAATATAAGTTAAGCTGTTGTATTTTGTGTTAGAACTTTTTATACTTGGAAATACTTCCTGGATTGCTTTTTGAAATTTTTTGCGTAAAATCATGTTCTCAATCATAGTTGGGCTGTAATCGTTATAGACTGCTGTTTGTTCAATTATTGTTATCTCTTTTATGAAATTATTTTGACATTGGGATATTAATGAGTCTATGTACCATACTATTGTAAGCTGCTAATTTATGTGAAAAATGATGTGTAGATGAGCTGTGAATAGTAATGCATATGTATGCGTTGGCCTATGAAAAATAGAAAAATCATGTTTGCCGTTGATTTTAGTAATAGTTTAATCCAGAAAGTTAATAGAGATTTCTGTTTCAATCTCTAACGTGAATTTAATATTATCGTGAATTTTGTTAATGAATGTTTTGAATGACTCTATTTGTCTATTTGTGCCAGAGACACAACAAATGATATCGTCGACATATCTAAACTAATAAATGAAGTGTTTGAATAACGGATGTTCTTGGATAGTTTTTTCAATATTATCCATGAAAATTTCAGCGAGCAGAGGGCTCAGAGGATTACCCATGATTAAACCTTCTTTACTATCATATAATACTCCATTAAAATAATTTTGTTCTAAACAAATTTCTAAAAGGTGTAAGATTTCTGATTGAATTATCGGATTGACTTTATTAATTTGAAGAGCGTTCTTGATGAGTGTCACTGTATCACTAGGTGGGACACCAAGGAAGAGATTTACTACATCCCATGACTTAAGTTTAGCGTTCGGTGGTAGTATCATGTGCTGAATTTTATTTATTAGGACTGAAGAGTTTTTTATTGAGAATTTAGCTTCAAAATGAGCGTACTGTTGAATGATGTCTATGAGAAAGCGTGAAAGTTTTGTAGCTGAAGTTTGAAAATATGAAACTACTGGTCTAATGGGATGCCCTGTTTTATGGAGTTTGACGAGGGTGTAAAGTTTTGGTGATTGCGGGTTGTCAGTGGAAAGTTTATATTTTTGGTTGGTAGGTATTATAGACTTGGCATACTCTAAAGCGTTCTTTACTATGGATTGAAATTTATTAGTTGGATCTTTATCACTTTCTTCATAACAACCTGATTCAATGAAATTTTGGGTTTCCAATAAATAATCTGCTTTATTAAGGCTATGACTGTATGACCTTTGGCTGCTTTGGTGAATATGATATCCTCAGATGCGGTCATAGATTTAATGGACTTAAATGTTGTATTTTCGAATTCCTTGGGTTGAAAACTATTGAACTCTTTTTGAAGTAGTAACGCTGAACAGTGTTTTAGATGTTTGGCTTGTGGTGAATAATTTAGGGCTATTTCGGTTTCAATTCCTAGCAGATAGAAATGGAGACGAGCGTTATTTGACACTAAATTGTGTTTAAAACCCTTTTCTAGAAGTGAAACTTCATCTTCGGAAAAATTATCATCAAAAAGATTACTGAACCTAACATTAAATTGGCGATCGGAAAATCTACACTTGATTTTCGAAGTTTCAGGTTTATTACTCAATAATTTATTTAATTTTTGTGAATTAATGAATGAACTTTGAATCTTGTTCCGGAATCTAAAATGTCAAATTCTGCTGAATGCAATCTATGAAGCAACTCCGAATGGATTACCTTTAAAAAGATATTGTAGTTGTCTCGTTGGCTGAATTGAAACTTGATGTCTTACTTCAACTATTTCTTTTTGCCTTGTAGTACTCCATTTCGGGCTGCGGGACTGATATTATGTTTCTTCAAATTTAAATATTTCGGAAATACTTCGTTCTTCAAACAACTGGATAGGAACCAGATATTTTGTGTGTTGGTCGCACATCTCAGAATTTAATACAATTTTAAAGTCCATTAAATCTAAGTCCGCATCTGAAGATATCATATTCACTAAAGCAGACAAAGCTCATACAGTCATAGCCTTAAATTAAGCTGATTATTTATTAAAAACCCAAAATTTTATTGAATCAGGGTATTATGAAGAAATTAATAAAGATCCAACTAATAAATTTCAATCCATAGTAAAAAACGCTTTAGAGTATGCCAAGTCTATAATACCTACCAACCAAAAATATAAACTTTTTATTGACCACCCGCAATCACCTAAATTTTACCCCCTCGTCAAACTCCATAAGAAGGGGCATCCATTAAACCAGTATTTTCATACTTTCAAGCTATAGCTACAGAATTTTCACGCTTTCTCATGAACATCATTCAACAGTACGCTAATTTTGATCCTAAATTTTCAATAAAAAACTCTTCAGTCCTAATAAATGAAATTCAGCACACGATACTATTTTTCATAACCACCGCATACAGATATTACTATTCACAGCTCATCCACACATCCTTTTCCACATAAATTAGCAGCTTACAATAGTATGGTACATAGACTCATTAATATCCCAATGTCACAAAATAATTTCATAAAACACCTGAATATAATTAAACAAATAGCAGTCAATAACGGTTACAGTCCAACTATGATTGAGAACATGATTTCACGCAAAAAATTTCAAAAAGCAATCCGGGAAGTATTTCCAAGTATAAAAAGTTCTAACACAAAATACAACAGCTCAATTTATATTGGTTATCCTAGTCTAAAATTAAAATCATTCCTCTCGCATTATAATTTCAATAAAGCATTCCGAACTGATAATTCTTTAGGCCGACATATCAAAAACTGCAAATCTAAAATTGATAAAAGTAATAAATCCGGTGTTTATAAACTGTCTTGCGGGGATTCTAATAAAATTTATATTGGTAGAACTTTCAGAAATTTCAAAGTTAAATTATGCGCGCACAAACGTAATTTTAATTATCATAAATCAGGTTCCCATTATTCTAATCACTTACTCGAAGAAAACCATAACTTTAATGATAATTTCGAAATTTTACACAATGAAAATATTAGACAAAAACTCAATCTATTGGAAATTTTAGAAATCAACAAAGAAAAGAATTCAGGTAGGTTACTTAATAGTCAATTAGATCTAAATCCTTCTCCTTTACTCAATCTTTTCGATTCATAAAGTAAGCAACTCCGATGGGTTTTCCAACATACCTCTTGTACCTATTGTAATATTAAGTAAATAAAATGAAGTAAATAAGACTAATATATAAGGAATAACTCTGTTCATTAGTTTGTATCTACCTGATGAAGCCACAGTGTGGTGAAACTGATTATAGTTTCGTTAATATAGTGAAAATCAAAATACTTCAGTTTTATTTCATTGAAAATATGTATATCGATTTTCATCAAGTAACGACCTCCTCAATCAAGTTAGCTCAATAACATCAAATGGGATATTATAGGATTATGTGAGAAAATACTTCAAGGTGAAAAGAAGACTACTTTGAAATCAAACCTTGTATCAGAATAATCAGAAACCAATAATAAAATCGGTGGTGTTGCTTTCATCATTAACAAACGCATAGAACACCAATTGATACTCACAGCTCTATTTACAGTTTTCGCGCGACTCACTTGATGAAGCTCTAGAAAAAATTAATATAGATTTGGATAACATCTTAAAGTTGTCGGAGAGTATGTGTCTGAGCATTAACCCTTCAAAAACTGTAGTTATGCTATTTGGAAGGAAGGTCATGAGAGAGGCATGTAAAGATCTAATTAAGATATCTGTGAATGGCGCAGTTCTTCCTCTAACTAGCGAGTGTCGTAATTTGGGTTTGAATATGGATAGCGATTTGAGGTTTGATTCTCACATAAACTTGCTAATTAAAAGAGCTTTCGTGAATGTCAAATTGATTTATGGTTGCAAAGAATTTCTGGATATTCGACAAAGAAAAATGCTTTGTGAAGCGCTGGTGTTGTCTCACCTCAATTATTGCGATACCGTATATGGCCCATGTCTGACAAAACAGAATGTGGCCCGAGTTCAGAAAATTCAAAACTGGTGTGTTCGAATTGTTTTCAACCTTAGACGCACAGATCGCACGTCCTGCAGACTGCAGCAATTGGGTTGGTTGAACATGGCGAATCGAAGAAGGCTGCATAAGCTGAGTCTGTTTTACATAATTTTGAATGAGAAGAAACCCTCCTATCTGCACCGACGAATCAAATATAGAACAGATGTTCATAGCATCAACGTCAGGTTCAGACATAAACTTGCCATACCACGTTATCGTTCTTCCATGTTTCAGCGTTGCTTTTCTTATATTATTGTAGATGAAATCAATAAAATACCGAGTAGTCTTTTAGGTTTGAGTTTGGATGCATCTAAGAGGAGGGTGAGGCATTGGCTTTTTGAGAGCCAGTTAAATGAGATGTAGTCTTTCCTTGTTTCACCAAGAAGAAAAGATCTTTTATATATGGAGTGCATGAATTAATTTTGATTTATTTTAGTGTTAAATTTTTGTTTTCAAGATGAATAGTTGGTAAGATTAGTGATAAGTATCTCTTACATAACATGTTTCCGTACAATTGTGGGTACACTTGTCTAGTATTTGTTTCTATTTTATTCAGGTTGGATTAATCAGCTATGCTGTATCCTACCTTTTGGTATCTCTCAATGTACAGTAACACTCACTCATAATAAGTTTAAGGCCTTTAATGTAATTGATAGTTATAATTATTATTTCTGTACAAGATGCCAATAAAATGCTATTATTATTATTATTATTATTATATACATTGTTATGCCCCAACAGCCTCCTCAGAAAATGAGGAAATAGATCAACTGCAAAAAGATATCACTCAAGCCCAGAACTCTTTAGCTTTTAAGCTAAAATAGGAGCAAGACAGCCATATGACACAAAATACATAGGCCAATTTGGTCTAGGAGTCAGAAATGATAGAGGAGATATGCTGGCAAATTACCTCGATAGGGAAAATTTTTTCTGCATGAACCCCTTCTAAAGAAACCTCAAAGGAAGTGGACTTGGTGCAGTCTTGTTGGGCGAACGAAAAATAAAATTGATTTCATATTGTGCAGCGACTAAAAGATATGTTAGGATGTATCCGTGATGAATAAGTTCAACACAGGGAGTGATCACAGATGGATTTGAGGGAACATAGCAATAAACACAAAACATATAAGAAAAAAGCTAATAGCGCATCCCTAATACCCAACCGCAGATGTATTACTCTTGAACAAGGAAGAATATCAGTGAAAACTTGAAGTTAAATTGGTGCACTTTACGAAAATGTAAAACACATCCATTGATGATCTTGCGAAAGAGATAACTGATGATATACAAACAGTGACAAAAAACATATGTAGCAAAACGAAAAATAACAAGGAAACCAAATTAAAACCGCAAAAAATCGAATTGATTAAGAAAAGACGAAATACACCAATAGAAGCTGCAGAATACGACAACATAAACACAATAGTCAAGAAGGGAGTGAGAGTAGACCTGAGATAGTTTAAAGTGAAACAAATATTAGAAACCATCGAATACAATAGAAACATGAAAGCACTGAAATCTAGGTTGAGCCAAGGCAAAAAAAATTTCAAAAATCAACAACCAAAATGGAATTTGTGTATCAGATAAAGAAGGAATTGCAAAAAAATACACAAATTTTATAGAGAACTTTATACTTCGACCATGCCACGTCCTGCATAAACAAGAACATCTTGAACGTAGGATCTGAAGATTTGCGTGAAATAACTTCTTCAGAGATCAGACATGCACACAAACAGATAAAACAACGAAAGTCCCCAGAGGAGGATCGTATAACATCTGAAATATTACAAATAGGAGGAAAAGCACTTGAAATAGTCTTAAAATCACTTCTGAATTAAGGCCTATTTGAGAGAAAAATACCAGAATCGTGAAAAAATGCTGAGGTAATTCTGTTGTACTAAAAAGGCGACAGCACGAATATTGGAAACTATCGACCCATAAGTCTGCTTTCCAATATTTATAAGCTCTTGACGAAGATTGTAACTAACATATTATCCAAGAAGATGGACTCATATGAACCAGTTGAACAGGCGGGCTTCAGAAAGGGCTACGGGACCATAAATCACCTTCAAACTGTTACAACAGTAATAGAAAGAACTATGAGTATAATATCCCTATACATCTTTCCGTTCATCGAATATCACAAAGCGTTTGATAGTCATTTCTCAGTGCTTTGAACGATTCAAGAATCGATTCGAGATACTCTACTCTGATCAAAATCATCTATAGAAATGCCACTTTTCATGATAAGACGGACGATGATGTATGAACAGATAAAAAACCTCTAAAAAAAGTTGTTCGGCAGGGCGATATCATTGATCCCTAACTCTTCACACTAGAACTGGAAAATACCTTTAAAGAGCTGAATTGGGAGAAAAAGGGGCTGAATATCGACGGAACGTACCTAAGCCACTAGAGATTTGTTGATGACGTTGTTTTGATTAGCTTAAGCGAAGAATTGAAATCAATGCTGACTGAGCTTAACAGTCATTCCAAAAGAACAGGACTCAAAATGAATTAGATCAAGACAAAAATTATGAGTAATAGCAACATCAAAATCGATATCGACGACGTCATCTTGGAAACAGTGGACTATTATAACTATTTAGGCCACACAATAAAAATAGGTAGGGGAAATCAACTGTCGAAATAAAACGCCGAATGCACCTAGCATTGGCCGCTTTTGGGAAACTTAGTGTTACCGTGTCCACTACGGTATCTTACCATAGATTGCTCTAGGCCACTACGAATAAGCTCTTTACCTTGTTAACCACGCTTCCTTATTCACAGATCGCCTAGTAGGCCCTTAAACAGGGTTAGGCACAGAGCGTACTCTGGGCCTACCTGGACCGAGGGTTTAAATATCCGGGCATTTCGGAACTCCCGGCTCTTTCTCTTAAACGACCTCTTCGGATTCACACTGTCTCAGAAAACCGGCTGAAGCACGCATTGCCACGAGCCGGCTTTCCGTACCCACGCCATATTGCCAAACCTCCGTTGTTCACCAACGAACCACGTGTTTCTATTTCATTTTAATTCTCGTGTGTGTGGCCCCATCCCGGTAGCATTATTTTCATTTGGAAGGACCAAAATATACCAATTTCTTTTAATAGAAGATTATTTAATAGCTGCATAATCCCTGTGGGTGACGTATGGACTGGAAACCATGTCCGTAACGAGAAAAGTGGCGGACCAACTTAGAGTCACGCAGAGAGCTATGGAGAGATCCATGCTAGGAATATCATTACGGGATAGAGTGCGAAACGATGACATAAGAAACAGAACCAAAATAACAGATATCATGGAAGGGCTGGCGAGCCATAAGTGGCAGTGGGTAAGAAATGTCGCTAGACAGGATGCAGATAAACGGACAAATGAAACAACATTCTGGAGACCAGGAACAACTAAGAGAGTTGTAGGAAGACCCTAAAGAAGGTGGCTAGACGATGTAAAAGTCATAGCAGGAAAGCAATGAATGAGAACTGCTAGAGATAAAAATGCATGGAAGAAGAAAGAAGAGGCCTATATCCAACATTAGACGAATGAAGACTGGAAAGAAGAAAAGAAGGTACCTTTGATTTCTTGAAATAGACTTTCTTTCTTCCTTTTCAAAAATATATCGCATGTAAACTCATTTTTCATCATAGATATATTAACTCTTTGTCCATTCACAAAAATTACACGAAATGAAATAGTTGAGTATTTTGTGTGCTCTCATTCATAGAGTTCGAAAATTAATTCAGATGAATTATTTAATATTTTTTCATCACGTTACAAATTTGGTGTGAGTATCGTTTTTATTAACGAAACGACCATGACGTACAAAAATTTTGAAAAGTAACATAGATATGAATCTTATGAAATAAGAATATCCTAGTTTTTTTCAGAAAGTAAATTCCCAACTCAAACTCGATTCTGGCCGAAATCTGAATAGAATCCGCTGATTTTCCGAGAAATAATTTCGAATCAGTGCAATGTAATATTCAAATTTCAATTGCCAAAAGCAATGGAACATGCTAATTAATTGGAAGCTGACTGGAAAAGAGTTTTGTTCACAGATGAGTCCAGATTTTGTTCATTTTTATTGCGATCGACGTTCTCTAATATATGAGAGATATGCCCAGTGCATTTTTTACCAACCTCTGGTTTTGGTGGACGTTCAATAATGAAGTGAGGAGGAATTCATTCGAACGCTCGCACTGGTCTGTTCATCGTCAATAATGGAGGCTTGAATGCTGAGAGGTACGTTACAGACATTACATATTGTACCATTTGGTGCAAACATACATAAAAACTTTTTATTCATGCATTATAAGGACAGACTTTACCAAGCTCATATCATTTGGTACTACCTTCAAGATCAGGAAACCACATCAATTTAGTGGTCTGCATGAAGTCTAGACCTCAAACCTATCGAACATATCTGAGACATTCTCAATAGAAGTGGAAACATCCGGTATTAACAGTCAATTATTTTCGAAAAGTTTTACATTTTTCCGTATTAGTTTCTCTTCAATTTCTGAGTACTATTTTCATTTAGATTATTCTCAAGCATTGTTTAAAACTGGTGGAATACAAGGAACATTGGGAAACATATCTAATTTATTTCTGAATAAAATTGATTTCAATTTTATGGGTTAATTTCGTGGCACTTAAAATGTTTTGGCGATTCATTTTCTTGTGAAACATCCTATTCGTTGTATATTTGCAAACGGTAACTACTTAAGTGAGTCAACGACTATCACCTTTACCCTATTCATAAATAGGAAAGGCAATTCAATCTTATCCTCCTACTGAATGAGGCTGGTTTCTCATTTCAATCGGAAATTGTCCTAAAGCAGGAAACCATGGGGCAATAAAAAAGTATTTGATTTCGCTGCAAAATTTCCAATCAAAACTTCGAAACATTAACTTCAAGTTTCCACTCATGCAAACTGAGCTTATCTTCCGTAAGCGGTTAGTAATCCATTTGATATTCAGCTTCGCCCTCTTCGTAAATTAGAAATCGAAGTTGAATTGATTTTAAGATGAAATCCCAAATAAATTGGGTCCATTTTTCAAAATTATGAGAAAACATTACGTAATGGTTTTTTTTCAGATGATGGAGATTAAGCATTTTTCCTTTACATGAATAAATTGGAACACAGTAGGAATAGTTCGATAAAACAAGCAAAACGTCTGATTTTAGTCTGTTTTAGTCTGGTACTTGGATTCGTCTCCATAGAAAGATGGCAAGCTTTGTTAAAATCATATTTCAGAGATTTAAACATTCCTCGATCCAAGATCTGAAGATAATGTGTTGTGTGGGATCCATCGAACATATCTGGGACATTCTCAATAGAAGATTAAGAATACCACAAATCCTGCCTGCTACCGTGAATAAGATTCCTAGCAGACTACTCGAAATTTGAAACGAAATGGACGAAAATGATATAGGATCATTGATTTTGAATATTCATTATAGATATCATAGAGTGTTTCTCTTCAGAAGTGGAAATATCCGGTATTAACAGTCATAAGGGGCAATCATTTCCGAAAAGTATTACATTTTTCCCTGTTAGCTTCTCTTCAATTTCTGAGTACCATTTTCATTTTGATTATTCTCAAGGATTTCTTAAAATTGGTGGAATGCCCGGAACATTGATAAACATATCTAATTTCCTTCTGAATGAAATTGATTTCGATTTTATGGGTTAATTTTTTGGCACCAAAAATGTTTTGGCGATTCATTTTCTTGTGAAGCATCCTATTCGTTGTATATTAGCAAACCGTAACTACTTAACCTAACCTAACCTATCCTTTTACTGAATGAGCCTGGTTTCTCGTTTCAATCGGAAATTGTCTTAAAGTAGGAAACCATGGGGCAATATAAAAGAATTTGATTTCGCTGCAAAATTTCCAATCAAATCTTCGAAACATTAACTTCAAGTTTCCACTCATGCGAACTGAGCTTATCTTCCGTGAGCGGTTAGTAATCCATTTGATAGTCAGCTTCCCCCTCTTCGTAAATTAGAAATTGAAGTTGAATTGATTTTAAGATAAAATCCCAAATAAATTAGGTCCATTTTTCAAAATTATGAGACGACATTACGTAATAGTTTTTTTCAGACGATGGAGACTAAGCATTTTTTCTTTACATGAATAAATTGGAACACAGTAGGGATCGTTCGATAAATCAAGCAAAAAGCCTGAAATACTTTTATTCCAATTTTTCCACGATGCAGTCAAATACATTCTGTCAAAAAAGCACCGGGAATTGATTATTTGAAAAATTGCTTGTAACGATTGCCAAAATTTTTGTTGTTGCTAAGTTGGCACAACTGTTCTATATACTGACGCGGAGTTTGAACGCGATCTGTTGTTTAGTTTGTATATAGTGCCCGACTTTGTCGGTTCTTACAAGTGTGTTTTGCGATTTTCACAATGGATAAAATATCAAACAAAGAATTTGTATTGCAAATGGTATTTCGTGTGCCGAATCGCTAAAAATATTAAAGAAGGCCTACGGCAAACCGACTTCATCAAAAACACGTGCATATAAGTTGTACAGTGCATTCAACAGCAGACGAGATCTGATGGAAGATTTACCTCGGTCTGGTCGGCCATTAACATCTTCAACTGAAGTTAACATCAATAAAATGAAGAAAATGGTAATTGAAAATCGTTGTTCACGTATGAGAGAGAAAAGCAATGAACTTTTTATGTCTCACGAATCAATTAGTACCATTTTGAACCCTGATTGTTCGGGCATGAAACGCGTTGTCGCTCGACTACTTCCAAAAGACGTGAATTTTTTTTGAAAAATTGAAGCGAGTAAGGGTCGCTAGAAAAATGCTAGAACTAGTCAATTTCGATCCTGCATTGAAAAAACGCATTGTAATTGGGGATAGTTTATGGGTTTATGAATTTGACACTCAAACCAGTCCATGAGCTTCAGAATGACGCCTTTCAACTGAACCGAAACTGTAAAAACCACGTCAAAGTCGATCAAAATGCAAGATAATGATTACTTTTTCGTGTGTGCCCATGGATAGGTCAAGTCCGGGGGAGATGCCCCACAATTGCGAAAGAAAAATCTTTCTAGCTCAGTAGAGCTCTTTTAGTGAAACAATTGTACCAGTAGGAGAGTAAGTTTTTATTATGCAATAAGGTATTATAAAAATGTTCAAAATGGGTTAATTCGAAAAAAAATTCACTTTCATGTGAAAGTGTAAATTGCCATCTATCCCGACCTGTAGATTATAGATGGCACAAATGAAAAATAGCTTTTAGGAATGAATATTAATGCAAAATTATACTTTATCTGAAAATTGAATTTTCCTGCGAAACTTTCCACGTGAATCACACATGTTTTCATGTAATTTGCATGCATCCACCTGTTATAACGAACACACTTAATTCAATCATCTGACCGTGTGGTACTGTTATAGTCTTCAAAGCCCCCTGCACATTCATTTTCATCAAAGGCATCGGCGACTTCGTCACTGTCTTCTTTATAGAATGCGGCGCCCTCCTCTTCATCAGACTTGGGCTTAGGTTTTTTGATTTCTTTGTTCATTTTAATTTAGATCCCACTTTTGAGGTGTACTTAGATTTCCGAAGATTTTTCTCTTTCGATGAATTTGCATTTTCGATATTTTCGGGTGATGTAATATTGTTGCTTCTCTATTCAAACCCACAGCAATTGTAGGAAAAGGTGATGCTACGTAAGTATTTTGCCACCAGACAGGCGCCAATGATGGTCCAGGTTGAGGTCCAGGTGTAGTAGGTTGGGGATCAGGAAGGTAGTCTACCATTGTTACGTTAAAAAAACGTTAGAGAGTTTTTGAGGATCTGCTGGTTGAAGTACTCTGCCAATGGAAGATTTAGATCAGAAACCCTGAAGCCATACCAGAACGGTATGGCTTCAGGGTTATATGGGAAGATTCCGGTAGCTCTTATTGAAGAAACTACGTTATAATAAGTTGCAGATTTAGACCATGCATCAGCCAAGAGCGTTCCAAATTTTAGTCTGGTAATTTTTCTACTTGGATTCGTCTTCATTTAAAGATGGCAAGCTTTGTTAAGTGCATATTTCAGAGATTCAAACATTCCTCGATCCAAGATCTGAAGATAATGTGTTGTGTGGGAAGGTGAACATAACAGAATTACGTCATTACGTTCGGCTAGTTCCAAAATCTCAGCACTACAGTGTAATGTATGTCCATCAACTATAAGAAGTGCTTTCCACAAGCCCTTTCGGGGAAGAAAATGCTCTCTCAGCTACAAAATAAAAATCTCAGCATTCAAATAAGCTGGTTTTTCATTCATGTAAACTTCCGATCCGTTGGGCATACCATCTTGGAACTCATCTTTCTTGCACTTGCCTTTGAACACGCAAGCTGAGGGTTAAAAGGTCCCTTCTGCATTGCAGCAAGCGATAACCGTGATCGTTTCTCCTTGTTCACCGGATGTAATTGCAGACACATCCTTTGACTATTTTTCGGGTAAAACGTTACTAACCTTTAGTTGGCTGTTGATGGTAGTGAATTTCACTCCCTTACTAGGATACCTACTTAGAAATTATTCGTGAGGCAATCAATTTTAATATCTAAAAGTACTCAACACATAATATGTTATAACATTATCATATTATGTAAACAGTGAAAGAATAATGAGCACCACCAAATTTTACCCTACTACCGCTTATTTTACTAAAGAACTGTTGCGAATGGATAAAATTAATTAATGATTATTGAGATTCAGGTTCAAAAAAATTATAATTTGCATCTATCAATGAGCATAAAATGGAGGAAACAAGGGTCAAAAGGTCAATATCTGGGAGTATTCAAAGGAAGAAAGAGTCACTTCGATTCAATTCATGGATAGGGCAATGGGAGAGAAGAGTCAAATTGGCGGTGGTTCTACTTACTTGCAGGAAAGAATCATAATGACTTTTAGGATTTTTTACTCATTTAATAGATAGCCCCTTCAAAGTCTTCACCACACAGTTTTCACATCACTGGTGAAACAAGTAGAGTAAAGCATATCTCGTAGGGGGGAGTCCTCCCACCACATCTAACTCCCCTTCCTACCTGTTTTGTGCAGCTAGGAGTCAAAGTGACTCTTCTTCCATTCCAGGGTTAATGATTCATGTCGCCAAAATGACATCTTCATCGTTTGGAGTGAGCTTACGCTCATTTCAGTTCTCTGTATTTCCTAAGTGACAACATTTGATTGTAATTTTCTCAATTGTTAATCTGTTAATTCGGATACTTTTCATTAAATGAGCTGCAAGTTCCACTTATTGTTTGTTGACATTCAGCATGAATGATGAATAAATTCATAATATCCTCGTTTGATTATTTATTTGCTACTTTATTTGACGAAAAAACTATTCACAAACAAATTTCACGGAATTACTACATTCAAATAATTTTCAAAAATCAAATGGTGGTCGAAATTCAAAGAATCTTACATAGAATGTGGAACATGGAAACTCGCATCCGAGTTATATCAACTCTGCCTTTTCCTATGTTACAGGGCCTAATGATTCAAATTTTCGAAGGAACTGCTGCTTTCTTATAAAATCGCGAATGAAAAGAAAACGCGTTAATTTAGGTATAAGGAAATCTACCAATCAATATTAATTCAGAATGGGGTCGGAATGAAGTAGAAAGTATTAAAAAAAACTATTTTTTGATAATTTAGTTTTATTGAATTTACAAGTAATTTTTTTAACATCCTATACATATACATCCTATTTAATAATATAGCATCATAAACTACCTTCCCCAACAAGAACAATTTTCTCGTTAAACTTAAACAAAGTGTCATAAGAATATTCTAACTAATTCTAAGTAATATACAGGGATAATCACCGGGACCGTCCGTTAAAAACTCTTTAAGTTCCAATTACAATATCAAGCTGAAATTTTAGACGCGGCCATATCTAGCGATTTCCAATTGGAATGAAATATATTCGAAGTGATACCATTTCCGGTTATACCGGAAGTTGGTTATCCCTTTGTTATTTCAAATGGCAATCTACCTTTTTCATTACACATCTAGAACCGACATATGACCAAGGCAAAAAATACCAATGTTGTTGACACTTATCTGTCAAAACTTTTGACAGATTTAATTATTTTTGTTATGAACTCGATTTTTGAGGAACATTTAAAAAAATTGTAGCTCGTAGATCTTTTGCACTACAGACACAATTTTTGCTTGGGTGGATAGGAGAAGGATCAAGGATTTTTTTAAGCAGTCTACACATGTACCAAATATTTATAGCAATGTTTTGTATGATTTTTTCAATTTGGCCTTTTTCAAACAGCAATAACTCAATTTCTTCAAATGGCACGTGCCAATTTTTATATCGCCATCAGATGAAGCGTCAAATTTCAGATGGAATTGTATCAGCATGTACTATATTGAATATATTGTATTTTGATGATTTTGCAAGAACCTACAGAGAAAGTAGCTGAACTGGCTACGCTTACCTGACAGATGCCTAAAATTAATGTACTTGTCACTTCGTTCATTCAAATTTGATATTTCAACAAGAAATGTCGTTATTTCAGATTGAAAATATCCAAAAAATACAACACATTTGGTATAAAACCACTGGTTTTTCAAACGAAAATATATTTAATCTTTTTTAATTCATTTTAGAATGTCAGAAAGTAGTGGGTAGAAATTGCAGGCAATTCAATAACCAATTTCCAAACTTACCGTCTATGAGTAAAATAAAATTTCGAAGCATTAGAAGCAATTTTCTACAATTCGGATGAATAAAAATTGTAGGAACTAAGCGAAAACCAATCATCGAAGATAATTACCTTTTTACGAATGAATGATAGCAAACATCATAGGAGAAAACTAATTTACGATCTGCATAAATGTTCAATATGGGTCCCATTTTGCTCGATACACTTGACAGCTCGTATACGAACATGATGAGTTGCCCTCCTAGTTTCCTCAGGCTCAATATTACGAAAAGCATTATGAATGCACTCTAGTAACTCTTTTTTACTTCTTACAGGAATAAGATGCACTTCACCCTTGATTTTGCCCCTTAAATAAAAATCAAGGGGAACGCGGAGGCCATAAATTTGGTCCTTGATTACCCCACCATCTATCCTCGAACATTTCTGTTAGCTGCCAATCTACAGCTTATGTTTTATGTGCTAGTGCACCATAGATTTGGTAATAGCAATCCCTCAGAATGTTAGGGGGTAATCCATCTAAAAAATTTGCTAATGTTCCTCTCAAAATTTCCAGGTATCTCTGTCCATTAAGATTTTCCTCATAAATATGATAAGCCAACAAATCATTCATTAAAATTGCAAAAACGTGCACTCTGAATTTATTTTGGAAATCAATAACCTCAATGAAATGTGGATTTTCTGCGGCCCAAAAATGTCGATTTCTCCTGTTGGTTATTCCACTTTCATTGAACTTGGCTTCATCAGACCATATAATTTTTTGCAGAATTGTCTCATCTTCTTGAAGCCGAATTAATAAATTTTCACAGAAATTTACCCGCTTGGGAAGGTCAGTTGGTTTCAATTTTTGTGGTCTGACAAAAGAATACGGGTGCATGTTATGTTTCTTAAGGATGCTTTGAAAGGAAGTATAACTCAATCCTATATCCATCGATGCTGACTTAATGGACGCATGTGGATTGGCACGAAAATACGCTAGCGTATTAATTTGATTGTCGTCGTCCTCGAGAATTGGTTTTCTTCTAGTTTCTATGTATTTTGTTCCTCCAAATTGCAGAAAATGGCTTCTTATCCTACGATATTTTGTTTTACTCATGGGCGCCAAATTTGGAAATTGGTTATTGAATTGCCTGCAAGTTCTATCCACCACTTTTTGGCATTCGCCATGAATTAAAAAGAGATTAAATATATCCTCGTTTGGATAATCATCCATTTTATTATCAATCTGGTGTTTTTCAAAAATTTTCACTTCAAATTACCAACAATTCTTGTTGAAATATCTAATTCGAATGAACGAAGTGACAGGTACATTAATTTTAGGTTAGGTTAGGTGAGCGTAGCCAGTTTATCTACTTCATTCAAATATTTCAAAGCATTCTCTGTTAGTTCTTGCAAAATAATCAAAATTCAAAATATTCCCAAATTATTTCGGGACGATAAGAGATGGGTATAGTACATGCTGATACATCTGAAATTTGACACTTCATCTGATGGCGATATAAAAACTGACACGTGCCATTTGAAAAAATTGAGTTGTTGCTGTTTGAAATAGGCCAAATTGAAAAAATCATACTAAACAACGCAATAAACATTTGACATGTGTAGACTGCTTGAAAAATTCTTTGTTCCTTCTTCTATCCACCCAAGCAAAAATTGTGTCTGTAATGCAGAAGATCTAGGAGCTACAATTTTTTTAAATGTTCCTCAAAAATCGAGTTCATAACAAATATAATTAAATCTGTCAAAAGTTTTGACAGATAAGGGCGAACAACTTGGGTATTTTATGGCTTGCTCAAATGTCGGTTCTAGATGTATAATAAAAAAGGTAGATTGCCATTTGAAATAACATCGTGATGACCCACTTCCGGTACAACCGGAAATATTTCACTTCAATTGGTTAGTTAGTTAGTTATGGCCACGTATAAAATTTCAGCTTGACATTGTAATTGGAACTCAAAAAGTTTTTAACGGACGGTCCCGGTGGATATCCCTGTATGAAAATATTACGATAATTATTCGAGAAATGTATATTTTCTTTATTTGTTGAACTCTTTAGTTCAAGGAGGGCTAAGAAACTAAATCGAATATTTCGTGAAAGGTACACAGGATTTACACGCTAAAGAGCCCATTAAAAGTATAAGTGAATTTCAAATTTTGAGATGAGAGTGAATCGATACTAATCAACAATTCGCAATTTTTGCAATTATGGCCATTTTATGTATAAACAATATTAATTCGAATTCAGTTCTGCTAAAGTAAGAGTATTTGAAGAAACTTTTTCTTGACCATTCAGCTTTATTTACTCATCAAATTATTTTTGAACATCCTCTATATAAAATAACTTCTTAATGTACGTGCACTCAGAAATAACAATTTCCTCGTTAATTTGAAAAAGAGGTATAATCTTAGTCAAATCTGAGGTTTTTGAGCTAAGAAGATGAATTACACTCTAATTCCGAAAATTTTGATATGAAAAATCAAAGGTCAATGTTCCCCAATTTCAGACAGAACAGTTACGTTCATCAGAGGTCCGTTTTTCAAATAAACATGACAGTAGCTATCCGGAAGGTAATATATTGTACTTTTCGAAATTGTAACATTAAACTTCAACTAGATAATATGTGTATATACGACATCAATACACAAATAAAACCAAAAGGCTCCGTTATATTATTTTATTAAATATCAAAGAAATGTTATGAATGAAATGCCATACTTGAATATCAAGGGTTTTTACGATATTAAAGAGAAAAATGGTTTATTTTCCCTTGGACTACCCTTCGGTAATTTGGATGAATGTTTCGGCAGGCTTTTGTCATTGAAGTTTAGAGATGTTCATCAGGTGTATGTTCCGGAATTCATTTTTCATGAAGTTTCTCTGAGAAAATACTGCTTCACAAACATATGTTGACCAATACAAGGTGAGAAGTTTAAAGGCTAAGTTTTTCAATTCCGGGCATTTATTAGCACAAACAAATTTGATCCAAAACTATTGACAAGAAGCTTTCTGTTTTTGGTGTTTCAAAGGAGTATTTCCTTGTGAGTCGATATTCTTTATCTGGAGAGCAGCTTTATTACTCCCGAAAAGATTTGCAGCATCATTATTCCCTTAATTACTAGGGATATTTTTTTTTAATTGAGAAATTGCAGGCACTCTTTATCAAGATCGATGTCAAAAAGATCGAGTAGATGAGGAATGTCTCTTAAGTTTAGCATAATGACCGGTTAAAACAGTAGACAGCTGTTGAAATATTTATTGTTTTATTTTACCATCGTGGGTAATCAAGGAATAGTCGAGAAACTTGTCCCAATGTCCTGAAGATAGGTCAGAAATATTCTGTTCATTATATCTAACCGCATACGTACGTTGCCTTTAAAATTTTTTGCCTCTGGTACTTTTACTGTTGACAGCTCTCACCCGACAACGTTTTTCAACCCAAACGTAATTACAACATTTGAATTGTGGAGGCCGTTATTTGATGTAGATCCATGATATAAATGAAATAAAAAACACAAGGTTTAACTTTAATCTACACTTTATTTGAAAAAATTCGACGACGTTTCGCTGACACAGCAGCTTTATCAAGAATGACAAACAGAATGAAGAGTATGGTATTATAAATAAATCGTAGAACAAGTTAGATGAATAACAGGAAATTCCACACCGAGCTATTGTACAGTTAGTATGAAAAGTAATAAAAGCATATTAAACAAGTTAAGTAGGGTTGAATAATTCACATCTACCTGCTCATTCAAAAGCTTGTCCGAATGTTTGTATCTATTTATTTCTAATGCTTCTAGGAGATCTAATTTCAAACTTTTTGATATTATATGTAATATGTCAAAGTTTTTATTGAATGAATGGTTTTCTTTCATTATGTGGTTTGAATAATTTGAATCAGATTTATTTTTATCGAAGCTACGTTTATGTTCAGATGTTCTTATGCCAAAACTCCTATAGGTCCTACCGATATAAATTTTATCACAAGAACCGCAATTGAGTTTACAGATTCCTGATATACTTGATTTTTCAACACGAGGTTTATTATTTTTAATATGTTTACCTAAGTTATTAGAAGTTTTGAAAGTTATATTAAGATTTTGTTTGACGACAAAGGATTTAATATTTGTACTTGCAGAACCGCAGAATGTTAAACTGTTGAATATTTTATAGTCTTTATAAATAGGATATACTTCATTTATTGCTTTTTGATACAGTTTTTACGAATGATTAGATCTATCATATCCGGATTATATGAATTATTAATGGCTATCTGTTTGATGATGTTTAACTCTTTATTATAATTTTCTACTGATAAAGGTAAATTGAGTAACCGATGTACCATGCTGTTTAAAATTGCAACCTTGTGTTGAATTGGATGTAATGAGTAGTTATGTATAATTGTATCAGTATGTGTTGGTTTACGAAAGACCGAAAAACATGATTATTATTTCGTTTAGTGATTTTCAAGTCCAAAACATTAATGGAATCGTTCTGTTCAATTTCTATCGTGAATTTAATGTTCAAATGGATGGAATTAATGAAGTTAAGGAATAAGTCAAATTGACGAGTAGTTCCAATGAAACATACTAAGATGTCGTCAACATATCTATACCAATAAACTCCTATAGGAGTTTTGGCATAAGAACATCTGAACATAAACGTAGCTTCGATAAAAATAAATCTGATTCAAATTATTCAAACCACTTAATAAAAGAAAACCATTCATTCAATAAAAACTTTGACATATTACATATAAAATCAAAAGTTTAAAATTAGATCTCCTAGAAGCATTAGAAATAAATAGGTACAAACATTCGGACAAGCTTTTGAATGAGCAGGTAGATGTAAATTATTCACCCCTACTTAACTTGTTTAATTATTTTTTATTACCTTTCATACTAACTGTACAATGGCTCGGTGTGGATTTTCCTGTTTTTCATCCAACTTGTTCTACGATTTGTATATAATACCATACTCTTCATTCTGTTTATCATTCTTGATAAAGCTGCTGTGTCAGCGAAACGTCGTCGAATTTTTTCAAATAAAGTGTAGATTAAAGTTAAACCTTGTGTTTTTTATCTCATTTGTAATTACAACACTTTGACGTACAAATTAATTCTGTTTTGTGTATAGTTCATTATATATAACTCGAACAAACAATGGAATTGACACGTGCGATGGTATTTTTCGATTTTCGAGGTGAATTAACTCGAAAACAGTGCTGCGATCAAATTGCTTCGACTTTTGTTGAAGAAGCTGCACACTCTTTAAAACGCTGGTATGACGAATTTAATCGGGGCCATGCTTCACTCAGTGACGAACTACGTAAGGGTCGTGTAAAATCAGTTGTTTCGCCACAAACCATTGATGCAGTGCGCGAAATGAAACACGATGATCGCCATTTGACTTACTGCGAGATTGGAACAACCCTAAACATTAGTTCGTCCAGCGTACATACAATATTGCATGAACATTTGGATGTCTAAAAGATTTGTTCGTGTTGGATCACAAACAACTTAACAATTGCTAGAAAGAAGGATCGTGTCGTTTGGTGCAAAGACATTTTAAAAAAATTCTACCACGGTGCCTCAAAAGACGTTTACAAAATCATTGTAGGCGACGAATCTTAGATAAATACGTACGAGACCGAAACTAAACACAATCCACAGTATGGGTTGTTCAAGACGAGCCAAATCCAACAAAAACTGTTCGTGTACGATGCAATTATAAGTTCTTTGCCACTGACTGCTTTTTCTTAAGTTTTCAATTAGCTTCTGCTGAAGTGCAGAATTGAGACAGCTCATACCAAGACACATAACAACAGTGGACCAGCAAGAAAAGCAATCGAGAAAGGCCAACGTATATGGCTCAAAGAGGATATGAAGATCCAGTACAACAGGAGGGACGTTGCAAACATATATTTTAAGGTAATCCATACGGAATTATTGTTTAGATTGCACCCTGTTGAGTTTGATATCTTAGACTCTGAATCCAGATACGATGTCAAAATTTTAATTCATAAAAAGTTTCAGCAACAGAAAAAGTTGAATTCACTTAAATTCAAAATTTCTCCACCCAAACCTTCAACTGATAAATTTTCAGACCATAAATTTTTTGGCAGATTCACTAATTTAACTTATACCGCTTTCACACAACCACAAAAAGATCTATTAGAAAAAGGATTCAAACATAATTTACATCCGAAACATAATAAAACTAATTTTGAACAGTTAGGCATAGACTCCGAAATCATTCTCAAAAACTCCAAAGATAATATTTTAGCCAAACATCAAACAGCAAAGATCATCAAAGAAGACTTTTCGAAGTTATCACCTCATTGCAATTCCGATTATGAGATAATAAAAACAATTCGTGAAAATAGTACCAAGAACGATTTAGTATTCACTAAAGCAGATAAAGGTAACACCGTCATCGCGATTAGTAAAACCGATTATATTTCTAAAACTGAAGAATTCTTAACAGCCGGAAACTATATAACATCAACTAAGGATCCTACCGCAAATTTTCAGAAAGTGGTGAAAAACATAATTCCGACAGCAAAATCATTAATTACAGACCACCAAAAATATAAATTCATTAACTCTAATCCACAATCCCCCGAATTATATTCGTTGATAAAACTTCATAAACCTAATTACCCTATTAGACCTGTTGTTTCTTATGTAACGGCACCTTCGTTAAAACTTTCAAAATTCCTCAACGACTTGCTAATAAAACATTGCAATTTTAAATCTAAATTCTCGGTCAAAAATTCATACGAACTTATTGCCAATATCAAAGATACCAGTATACCACCTAATTCCAAACTCATTTCTTTCGATGTTAAGAATCTATTTCCAACATTCCTCCGAAATATGCGTATTACTTAGTTGAAGAATTATTAGAAAAGAATCATATCAATACTATCATTAAATCAGATATTCTTTCATTATTACAATTTTGTTTAGATCGAAATTATTTCCATTTCAGTAACAAATATTATACTATTGAAGACGGCTTGATTATGGGCTATCCGTTAAGTCCTTTGTTAGCAGAAATATTCATGAAAAACTTAGAGAAATTAATTCATAATCATCCACTCAGTAAATATTGTTTATACTGGTATCGCTACGTAGACGATATCATTATTTGCTTCACAGGAACAGATAGACAGTTGAAAATTTTCGAAAATCATATAAATTCATTACATCCAAAAATTGCATTCACAACCGTAATAGAAAGCAATAATTCGATAAATTTCTTAGACGTAACAATTTCGAATGAAAACGGAAAACATGTTTTCGCAATTTACCATAAGCCGTCACATACAGATATTATAATACATAACTCGTCGTGTCATCCATATCAACATAAAATATCAGCATTCAATAGTTTTATTCATAGATTGATTAACATCTCGTTATCACCAGAAAATTTCAACAAAGAACTAAATTTGATTAAACAAATAGCCAAAAATAATGGTTACAATCCCAAACTAATAAATAATATTTTAAATAAAAACGCATTGAATGAGGTTTACCCTGTCGATAAATTGAAACAAAAATTCAACACCTCAACCTACGTTGGCATTACAAGTGAGAAACTGAAATCATTCTTAAGTAGCAATAATTTCAACATAGCTTTCCAAACTAATAATAATTTAGACAAATATATAAAAATAATAAAACCAAACCAGGTCAAAACAATAAATCAGGTGTTTATAGATTGAATTGCAATGACTGTGATGATTTCTACATTGGTAGAACACATAGAAATTTTAATATTAGAATGTCGGAACATAAACGCAGTTTTTCAAATAAAAAATCAGATTCGACCCACAGTTTGAAATTTTGCATACAGATAATAAATATTGGAAGGTAGATCTTTGGGAAACTTTAGAAATCAATAAATACAAATTCAGGTAGACTCATCAATGAACAAGTCGATTTAAGCCCTTCACCTCTATTGAATCTTTTCGGGGAGCAATCTATTCCTCAATTTTATTGGATATTCCTGTCATAAATAACCACTTAAGAAGACGCAAACCAATAAGCTTTTAATTACTCTAGAACATTTAAAGTTATATTCTCATTTATATTTTCTGTATATTCATTCGTCTGAAGAAGCTACGGTGTAGTGAAACGCGTTACGAATCGCAATTATTGAGTAAAATTCCTCAAAACACAGTACTTGTTTTTTATTATCGTACCAACTTTATTAAAATGAGAACTTTGTCTGCAACGACAATTCGGATCTTAAACTAAGACAACAAATGCATAGACGCTATATCTGGTCGGTACTGGTATATGGAAAAGAAGCTTGGACTCTAAAGGTCAACAAATTGAATAAATTGAAGGACTTTTGAAATGTGGGCTCATAGAAGAATGCTCAGAATACCGCGGACAGCTAAAAACAGAAGTCCTTAGAAGAGCAGGATGTGACCGTGATCTGTTAACAAATATCAAATGTAGTAAGATTTGCTATCTTGGACACATATTACGTAGATCTAAGTACAAACTTCTACAGCTGATAATGAAAGGAAAGATATAGGAACTTAGAAGAGTCGGCAGAAAACAAATCTCCTGGCTTAAGAACAATGCCTTTGCAGAATTGATTACTACTATCAGCGAGACCAGACATAGCACATGAAAGAAGAAAACACAACCATTTGTTTACCGCAAGTCTTCGATGAGTTGAGTAGGTCAAAGAGAAGAACAAATCATTCTGCATTGTGACAGTGTAAGCTCACATACATCAGATGAAGTATTTAAACACACAAAACATTGAATTAATGTGCCATCTACCTTATAGTCCTGATTTGGCACCCAACGACTTCTTTAAGTTCGTGCATATCATGAAATAACTGTGTGGGCAACGATTTTCGATGGCAGAAGAGGCAGTAGAAGCCTTCCAAAACCATGTTTTGGAGGTATCACATCCGGAGTATCGAAAATTGGTTTCAGCGCATACAAAAGTGTATCAATTTTTATGGAGAAAACTTTGAAAAACAATAAAGCTATTTTATTCCCTAGGTTACTGATAGATATTTGCACCCTTTGAGTAATCGGAATGGAAGTCGAAAATAAGTATATTCAAATTTGTATTTGCGATGTGTATGCATCAAGTTTATTATTCAGACTGGAATAAGTATCGTACAATATTGAACATGTGTTCTAGGTAGCAGTCGAAATATATCAATAAAAAAACTTCGCGTTCATTCAGTTCTAAAATAATATGTTATATACAGTATTATCTTTAATAATGTAACATCTTCCCCTTGAATTATTTACATTTTTCAAATATACATTATTCTATGAATATTCGATATTATTATTATTAAGTAGCACAAATTATCTCCATTCATTGTACAATAGGTTAAGCTTATAATTACAAATATATATATTGAGATTGTTTCAATTGAATCTATTCAAAACCAAGTCTTTGTACATTTTTACAGTTCTCCTCTCACGTCTTAAAGCTAAAGGCGAACTTTGACGTTTTATATCACGGGTATTAGGATTCAGAATATCTGATACTGGAACTGATAATTCAGATAAATAGTTTTTCTTGAGTTGATCACTATGCTTTTCAGAAGTAAACCTTTTCTGGCATCCAAATTTTATATATACAATTTCCTAATTTTCCTTTTATAATACCTTTTTCCCAATATTCTCTATTATTCCTGAAAGCCTTAACTAGGACTTTATCATCAATATCAAATGAAATATTTCTTTTCCCATCAAAGAATCTTTTTGTTCATTTTGCTTTTCCTTAATCCTACTAAATAATTGATTAGAGTTAGGCAAAAGAATTGAACTAAATCTGTCATTTATTTTGCGTCTGAACATCAATTCAGAAGGTTTAACATCAGTGGTGGTATGAATTGAATTTCTATAATCGAATAAAAATCTAAAAAGTGCGAGATCAAAATCAGTTAAGTTTGATGCAATAGCTTTTTTGAGTGATTGCTTGATTATTTTTGATGATGATTCAGCCTGTCCATTAGAGCTTGGATGATAAGCTGAAACATCAATAAATTTAATTCGGTTTTTTTCTAAAAATGTTTGAAAAAAAGATTAGATTCAAATTGTCGTCCTTGATCAGAAACTATAACTTTGGGGATACCAAAACGAGCAAAAGTGGATCTCAAAATTTTTATTGAAGCATCTGCCGTGATACTTCGAGCCATTTTGAATGTGCGTCTACAATTTTTACTATATTTTCGAGATTTATATCCAATCCAGAATTTTCAAAGGAATTTATGTAACTGAAATCAAAATCTATCGAAACATCTGAAGAATTTTCTTCGGGAATTGGTAAACGTGAAAGACAATCTGCAATATTCTTATCTGACTTCACATATTCGATGGAATAATTATATTTTGACAAAATAGATGCCCATCGTCGAATTCTGTTAGCAGCATATTGTGAAAGTCGTTCATTTTCACTAAAAATATGATCCAATGGTTTGTGGTTACTAACTAACCTGAATTTTTTGTTTCCGTTCAAATATTGATTGAATTTGCAAACACCAAATATGATTGCAAGTCCCTCCTTTTTGAATTGAGAGTATCTGCGATCTATGTTACTCAGCAATCTAGATGCAAAAACTAACGGTTTTTCATCGCTTTCTTCTGATATTTGGCTCAAAATGACGCCAACCCCATGCTCTGATTAACCGACAGTTAATTTTAGAGTCGAATTTGGGTTATATGATGCCAAGACAATATCAGAAGTTAATAAATTCTTTGCCAAATTGTATGCATTATGGCACTCACCTGACCAATTCCATTCATTATTTTTCTTCAAAAGAGAATAAAGAGGATGCAAAATGAACGAATGATTCTTATGAATTTGCCGTGATAGTTCACTAGATATAGAAAAGATTTCAATTGTGTAATATTTTTCGGAATGGGTGCATTTTGAATTGCTTCAACTTTTGAAGGACATGGATGAATTCTATTTTTGTCAATTATGTGACCTAAGTATTCAATTGAAGTTTCAAAAAATTTTGCACTTTTCCTTAGCTACTTTGAGACCAGCGTTTTGCAAAATTTATTGTACTCGTCTGAGTCTCGCCAAATGTTCTTGCATATATTTTCCAGTGATTGCAATATCGTCTTGCATAACTGCTACTCCCTCAATACTTACTAATAGCGATTCGATTTTCTTTTGAAAAATTTTTGAAGCTGGTGAGACACCAAATAGTAGTCTCAGAAACTTGAATAAACCTTTTTGAGTAGAGATAACGACTAATTTTGTAGATTCTTCTTCTAATTCAACTTGCCAATATGCATTGAACAAATCAGTTTTTGAAAATTCTTCTCCCCCACCTAGTTCATCAAAGAGTTCTTGAGCTACAGGAAGTGGATATTCATCCTGCTCTAAATAAGGGTTAATTGTAAGCTTGAAGTTACCACATAACCTAATAGTTCCATTCTTTTTAAGAACTGGCACAATAGGAGTTGCCTAATCTGAATAGTCTATAGGTGCAAGGACTTTCAACTCCAACAGTCTATTAAGTTCATGTTCAACTTTTTCCTTGATAGCATATGGAAAAGTCCATGGTCTAAAAAATTTAGGTTGAACATTGTCAGGATTTTTCAAAACTAGTTTTGCTTTACACTTATTGAAAGTGCCTAAACCTGAGTCGAATCAATTTTTGAATTCATGAATAAAATTAGTATCCAGAGAGTTTAAACTATAAAATGTATTCTTCAAGTCAACTTTGAATTCAGATAAAAAATTTCGACCTAAAATGGTATGGTGGACCACCATTCTCAATTACAACAATTTTTAGGAAATGTTTCGATCCATTGACAGTAATGTCAGGTTCAATATATCGTAATGGCTCAATTTCATCACCATTATAAACATGTAAAATTAAATTACAGGAATGAGTTTCATAATTAGCGGAATTATCAAAGTAAAATTTACTCGACATAGCTGAAATACTAGCCCTGTATCTAATTGAAGAGAAAATAAAATATTATCAATAATAACATCTACCATTATTGGTTTTATGTTACCCTAATCAACTATCAAATATAAAGAACTGAAATCTTCTTCTAAAAAATTCTGATTATAACCATTCCTTTTGCGATCAAAATTACCATTTTTAATCGTTTCATTATTTTTCTTACGCGAATCAGGACAAACAAGTGCCAGATGTCCTTTGCGGTTGCATACATGATAACTATAGTCACTGAAGCGGCATTGTGTAGCTGTGTGGTTCCTCCTACCACAAACAGAACAAGATGATGAGGTTGATGATGACGTGTGTTTCTGCGATGACTTCTTTGATGATGTATTTCTTGGCCGTCGATACTTGCGCAGCTGAAAAATATTATGTTCCTTCTTTGTAGACAATGGCGTACCTGTGACTTCCGGCTTGCAAGATGATGCTTCTTCATTGAGAGCGATCCTCACGGCTTCGTCAAATGAAATTTCCTTGCCTTCTTCGAATAAACGATCTCTTACAGGCCCATTTTCGAGTCCCATGATGAAACGATCTCTCAAAACAACTTGAAGTTCGTCACCAAATTTGCAATTTATGGCCAAACTACGAACACGTGCTGTCCAATCTTTCAAACCTACATTTGATGATTTAACGTCATCGTAAAATTTCAGTCTGTGCAGATATGCACAGTTGACTTCCAAAATGCCTATTAAAAATTTCAATCAAATTTTTGGAACATTTATCTTCTGGAGCTTCAGGCATACATAAGTTGAATAAAAATCGGTACGAATCCCCTGACAAAATATTTAAAAAAAACTGACCGTTTTCTCTCCTCATCCTTAATTTCGTTTGCGTTGAAGAAATTCGTCAAACGTGGCGAAGATAGACCAGTCATTATTGTGGACGTCGAATATATATATATATATATATATATATATATATATATATATATATATATATATATATATATATATATATATATATATATATATATATATATATATATATATATATATATATATATATATATATATAGGGGTTTTACCTCGACGAGTTGCCCATATATCTGTTCATGCAATCAAACTGATTTCATGAAAAATATAAATCCACCACCCGGTAACTAATAACAATGCCAGGCAATGATTATAATCAAAACATATCCTGGAATAATTATATATTAGGATAACGTTAAATGTTATGAAAATATATCAATCTACCAGAATATATACATACTATAGCATCATCAGACAATGATATCAATGTACCAACGAGTAGTGTCAGAGGCTTTCTCCCCGGAAAAATCCAGTGTACGGACCTGAGTCAAGTAACACTGAATGTTACTCATTAATAGTTTCCTTTGTGTGAAGTGGTGAACGATCGAGTAGAATACTGCTCTGAATATAAATATGACAAAAGTGTCAGTAAATTATATTACATATATATTAACAAATAAATAAAATATGAAATGAGATTCTGAGCAGTATAAACTGAAGAGAAAAGCTATGACTCTACCTCATTATTTTTTCGGAAAGAAACCTACGAAGAATATTACAAGATTTGATGACTGTTATCTTTTGTAACTGTTCAAACAAATTTTTCTTCAGACCCAAAATCTCAATACTTTTGTGGAGATTTCTAGGAATAACACCTGTTGTGGAAATAATAATCAGTAGAATAAATATTTTCTTCATTTTCCACATTTTTTAATCTCGTCGCCAAGCATCATATATTTAGAAATTTTTTCATTGTATTTATTTTGTATATTATGTGTGTCGGGTATAGCAATATCAATTATATATGTTATTTGATTCTGTTTATCATTAAGAATGATATCTGGTCTATTGTGTTTTACAGCTCTGTTGCAAAGAATTGTTTTATCAAAATAAAGTTTATATTTGTCATTTTCACAAATAATCTCAGGTTCATATTTGTGAAATTTTTTCGTTTGGGAATTAGGTCATGTTTAATTCCTAGATTAAAATGAATAATATTAGCGACGGCATTTTGTCTTTCTAAATAATATGTTGAAGCAAGGACTGAGCAAGATGATAATATATGAAAAACTGTTTCTGAAGGACAGAAACATCTACGGCAAGAATCATCTATATTTTGTTTGATGATGTGTTTTCTATAGTTCCTCGTGAAAACAACCTGATCCTGGATCGCAATTGCCAAGCCTTCTGTTTCAGCAAACAATTCTCCAGATACTTACCATTTATTCGATGCGATTTCATCAATAGAATCATTTTTCAATTCTTTAGGGTGCTTTCCGTGTAATTCCTTCTGCATCCAACTTTCTCTTTTAGAATTATCATCAAATATATCAAAATCTACATTTTGCATTGTCAAGTTCAGAGGTGTAAGATTATAATCTGAAGCAACAACAATATCATGTAATTTAGACGTTCTCTGTTTATCATGAAAATGGGAACGTAGAAGAAAAATCTGTTTACTATGAAGATTATTCAAATCAGTTAATCCACGACCTCCAAGATGTCTAGGTAGTGTAACTCTCTGAACAGCTGACTTTGGGTGGTGCTTATGATATTTACAGAGCATTTTCCTCGTTTGACATTGTAATTCATTTAGATCAGTTTTAGACCATTTAATAATTCCAAGAGAAGATGTAAGAATAGGAACTGCATAGGAGTTGATAGCTCTGAAAAGGTTTTTACTAGTTAAATGACTCTTGATGATAATTCTAAGTCTTTTGTAATATGAACTTCTAATATTTTCTTTAGTGCTGCTATGGTTAATTGTCTTCTCTTGACAAAATCCAAGATATTTATATGTATCTCCTTGATGCATTGGCTCGATTTCGATATTGGAAATCTTTATATAATCAGAGGTGATCTTTCCTTTTTCAATAGAAAGATTTTTACATTTTGGAAGCCCAAATTTCATATGAATATCATTGGAATAGTTGAAAGTAATCTCAAGTAGACTTTTCAAATGAGATCTGGTTCCGGCATATAATTTAATATCATCTAAATAAATTAAGTGACTTAATTTGAATTCAGTTGATAGACTCTTTATTTTGAAGCCGAAACTAGTAGCATTTAATTCATGAGATAATGGATTAAGGCAAAGACAAAACCAAAGAGCACTTAAAGAATCACCTTGAAAAATGCCTCTTTTGATTATAATTACTTCGGATTTTAACGATTGTTTCGAAATATTTAAATGAAGATTGGTTCTCCAATTTTTCATCACAAATTCAAGAAAAAGACGAAGTGTCTTATCAATTTTATAAATTTCTTGGAGCCATGAATGGGGAGAACTATCAAAAGCCTTTTGGTAATCAATGAAGGCTGTATGAATATTTCTCTTTTCAGTTTGAGCTTGATTCAAAGCAACAGAATCAATTACAAGTTGCTCTTTAGTACTAAGGTGTTTTTTTTTACATTCTTTTTGTTGTTCGGAAAGAGTATTATAATTCTGTAAATGTGCATGAACTTTTTGGGTAATACATGCAGTTAGAATTTTATATATTGTTGGAAGGCAAGTAATTGGTCTATATTGAGACGTATCAATAGTATTATCACTTTTCGGTTTTAAATAAGTAATTCCTTGTGTGAAAAACAAAGGAGTAGCTGAGGGGTTCTTCATTATAAATGAAAAATATTCAGCCAATTTTTCATGAACGCAAGAGAATTTCTTGAACCAAAAGTTATGAATACCATCAACACCTGGAGATTTCCAATTTTTTGTGTGTTTAATAACTGATGTTATATCTGCGTTTGAAAATTTTTCAAATTGCATGCATTCTATTTTAGAAAATCGAGACCTTTCATTTAAAATCCAACTTGCATTGGAGTTGTGTTGCCTTGGCACTGCCCAAATTGAAGACCAATAATCAGTTAGAATATCAACTTTAGGAACTCCATTTCCAGAAATATTTTCATTTGAACCTGAAATAAATTTGTAAAAATGTTTTTCGTTATTTTGAATACTGAATGTTTTTGTTTTAAAGTATCGATGTATTCTATCAGTTCTTCATTACTTACCTCATTATTTTTATGGGTTTTATATTTGAGGAATATTTTTCCAATATGTGCCATAAGTTTTTTGATCGATTACTTCTGGAATATTGAGTCAATCTTCCTAAATCACATCTGATAGAAGAAATTTTACCTTCTAACCTTTTTTGCCATGAAGGTTTTTTCTTGATATTATAATTGGATCCAAAATTTTCTAATTTGTATCCAGAATGTTTAACTACTGTAATAGCGGCACAATATATAAACAGATGAAGTGTATAAATATGCATTACTTTAACAAGTTGCTTTGGAAGAATATTCTCACTAAGCTCGTTTATACAATCAAAATTTTCTTTGAATAATAAATTTTAGGAAGTTTAGGTCTTATAGTTGGGTCAATATTTTCAAATAAATTCATTTGATTGAGAAATAAATTTTCTATATCTTTGTTATCAATATTTTTAGATGAATTTTCTGATTTATTTTCGATGCTTTTCATGAATGGGACTAGGTTTTCATCTGAAATTTCAGAATTTAAATGTTCTTCTTGTTGAATGTTGTTTTTGATTGATTTTAATTCTGATTCAGATATAAAGTTTCTATTTTCAATATACCGTCTTTGATTCGCAATGCTTTGTTCTGAAATACAGCAATTGGGAATTTTTCTTTGAACATATTATATAGTTTAGACATATACCCTTTTTTATTTGTTCCATTATTTGTTATTTTGTAATAACAAAACATAATGAATTTATTCATTTCATAAGTCCATTTCATGCGTTCTATTTTTTATTAGATTTGTGAACATCTGAATTAGGTGATGAAGTTATGATAAGATTAGAGGAACAAGGTCATTCTACATGATTATGAAAACAGTCATCAAATCTTCTGTTATTTGAAGAATAGACAGAACAAGTAAAAATGTTATCAGGCGCAAAGATAAGAGGCAACCTACGTAGTTCCTCTTAAGGAAACTATGATCATAGATACAAAAGAAAAAAAATTAAATAACATTGATTAATTGTTAATTCTCCTTTTTCGTTCATGACGAACTTGTTATCATATAAAACAAATTGTCTCATGTCAACTCATGAACCATAGCGGTATAGACCGATGCGTCCCTTTTGAATATGTCTACACAACGAAACGTTGAACCTAGACGACCTTCAAAGTTCAGCAAAGAACTAAAAATTCAGAAAGGTCAAAAAACACTGTTGAAGTTGGAAAAAGGACATAAAAAAATTTTTCATAAGACAAGATATGGTGGACGTGAAATATCCGTGGAATTGAGATCTTGAATAATATATACGAACGAGCAATATCATCCCTAATATTACTTGATGCATTCTGGCTGGTCGCTTTACGCGAATTGCCACATCGAGGCGCTGAGATTCTGTGAAAATGAATACTAGATATGACTTGCGACTAATTCAATTTCAAAGAAGAATATACTTGTAAAGTTCCTTCAACTGGTTAGATATAAGCTCGAATGAATACCTGATGAATTTTTTCTTCATTTTACATTAATGTTCAACATTGACATAATATTTATCCATATCTCTTTCCATGTTCGAACTAATTTTGCTTTATACGAAAACTGCCGTTGTCTAGATCACAATTAATGCAATAAGATAAAATAATCGAAAAATCAATTCAGCTTTTCTTGTATCACTGAGGTATTTAAATTGTTTCGTTATTGAAGATAAAATTTTTGAGCAATGATTTGATATCAAAATTTGCACTTTGTAGTTAAAGAGTGAAAGTGATTAGTGTGGAATAATGATAAAGTACTATTAGTAATATTTTGGGATAGATGATGTGCAGATATTATTTTTGTAGTTGTAAGTTATGTTAATACGTGTATATAGCATCATCTCCGAAAGAGAAAGCCAATCCCTTTGCTCTCTTGTTCTCAAAGAATTCTGTGCTAGATTCATCTAACGCAATACCACCGAACATTCCACCTACGAATTCTTCCATGGCAGAAACCATGTTCAGAGTTCGCACTGTGAAACGGGCTCCCGAGCAGCTGAACTTTTTTTTTACTTTTATACCGGCGGGGAAAAAACTCGCAGCTTTGATATTCCAGCGCTGGCAATCATCAGCAAGTGTAGGATTGAGTCCAGTCCAAGCAGACTGCCCCCACTAAAAAAAAACTCTCGCCGGTTCCATGAAAATATAATATATGACATTTGTATTTTTTTTTGAATTTGGGAGGCTTTTACTTGGTAAAATTCCATTATCAATAATAAAAAACAAGTACTGTGTTTTAAGGAATTTTACTTAATAATTGCGATTCGTAACGCGTTTCACTACACCGTAGCTTCTTCAGACGAATGAATATACATATTCTCATTTATATTTTATCTGTATATTCATTCGTCTGAAGAAGCTACGGTGTAGTGAAACGCGTTACGAATCGCAATTATTAGTTAAAATTCCTTAAAACACAGTACTTGTTTTTATTATTTATGACATTTGTCATATTTTTCGAACGACTGTCAAAATTTTTTCGCAAATTTATCTTTAAATAAAACATGTTCCACGAATAAATAATTTATAGGCGATGTCAACCCAATTTATTGGATCCATAATGATTCCTAAAGATCTATAGATCATAATCGGCGTCACTTGGAAGACTGAACCAGGCCATCGGAATTTGAGGGAATATCGCAGGTTATGTATTTTTTTTAATATCTCCTCAGTCCTTTTTATGACCTTGCTTGCTATGTAAAATCTTTTTCCTCGAGTTTTTTTTCACTCGTTTGTTGAATCTTATGCACGATAGTATGGTTCCTCTGTTACATTTATTGTAAAAACAATTATTCAAATATTTGTGAATCCTCTTTTCAAATATATATATATATATATATATATATATATATATATATATATATATATATATATATATATATATATATATATATATATATATATATATATATATATATATATATATATATATATATATATATATATATATATATATATATATATATATATATATATATATATATATATATATATATATATATGCCTGCACAGAAACCACCATGGGCATACATCTGCACGAGGGGGTGTATATCAACTAAGTCGTGTTATCTGCGACTTTCCTAGTATATTTCCTTCCTCTCTCAAATCTTTCCTAGTAGTGTAAGTGTGGTCTAGCAATAGACCATACCGTAGATAGGATACACTGTATATATAAAATAAGTAGGTTATATTAGAATAAGTTGGTTTAAGAGAGTAAGCATTTTATGAGATAACATGGGCAACTCGTAGGATAGAATTTGGGCAGAAGGGATTCCAATTGTAACTATGGTACTATCGAGACGTCTTGTAATAAACCGTAAAATCCGAGTGACGTGTTTCTTTAGTTGGCTTGCCAACACATCAAGCTCTACCCTAAAACCTAGGACATTACAATTACCTCGCGGATGAAATCTTAAATGATGTACCACGCCTCCTCATTTCCCAGCATACTAGACACCAAATTTCCTGGGTGTACGGAATGTTCAAGTTCCTGCTCCAAAGTCGTCGTCTCCGTACTCAAAGATGGTGTGTTGGGGCGTATCCACAGCATCGCAAAACCAACAAATGTCCGAGACTGTTTTTCCTATCCTTCTAAGGTAGCTACCAAAGCACCCAAGTCCACCCAGCGCCTGTGTAGTGTGCAAGTCTACTCCTTCCACCTCTCTCTCGAGCCAAGGTCGCAGATCCGTAATGAGTGTCCTCGTCCAAGTCTCCTTCATCTCGATCACCCATGCCATCTGCCAGTCATCAACTGTTCATTGCCTTTCGATTATACGTTCCGGCTTTGTCTTCCCAAATGTTCTTCTGCGCTCCCCGGCCAAAAGTTTGAAGGGGACCGCTCGCGTCAGCACCAGGACTGCAGCTGTGAACACCGTAGAATACGCCGTTGCCACTCGGATCACACCCGCTTTTTGTAAGCTCAGCGCCATCTCACTGTAGTTCTTAGCTCTGAATATGTCGCACCATACCGGCGCGGCGTACAAAACTACCGAGCCCACCTCCCCTAATAACACCCTCCTTTTTACCTCTTCGCCTCCTTACATAGTCGGAAGCAACCTCCCCTCCCCGTGTTTGGCAAAGGAAACTATCTTGTCCATCACTACCCCCAGGTATTTTGTATACGGTCTCAGTTAAACTGTCACCCATCTAACCTAACCTAATCTAACCTAACCGTCTGTTTCAGATTTCTTATGAAAGCCCGACTTTTCCGAGTAGCTGGAATTCTACCGATCCCAAAGAAAGGAAAGAAGTCCTTACTCCAGAACTACCGCCCTGTTGCACTTCTTTCCATTATGTCCAAAGTGATGGAGAGAGTCATAAATGATGAACTCATTAAACATCCTAAGATGCAGAGAATTATTAACGACCGTCAGTATGGTTTTCGCACGCAAAGATCGACAGGAAATCTGCTCGCCTACGTCACTCATATTTGTACATCAACGATGGAAAAGAATGGGGAATCTAGAGCAATAGCCCTCGACATCTCTAAAGCCTTCGATAGAGCTTGGCATGCAGCCTTATTGAATAAACTTGCTACATATAGGCGTCCCGCAGAAATGCGGGGTTGGATAAGTAGATTTCTTTCAAAAACATCAATACAAGTTGTGGTCGACGGTTCATCTGATTGTTTCCAGTTGCAAGCAGATGCTTGTCAACCTTGTTTCTGTTGCAGATAAACGATGTTCTGTTCTGTCATCTACAGAGAACAATATCATCGATTGTGCAGACAATTTTATCCTGGTTTCGTCTTCCAGTAGTCTGCAGCAGATTACAACTGTGGAATGTCAACGTCAGAGATGTCAACGAATTAATAACTTAAGTTCTGACTTACACAGGATATCTCAGTGGGGTCAGTTAATCCTGGTGAGCTTCAACGCAAGCAAGACGCAAGCAACTACATTTTCTAGAAAGTTCCTTGCTGAAGAACTTTCTCTAATGATATAAGGCCAACAAATTGCATCCAAAGATTCAATGCACCTCTCGGAATGACGGTCAACTCCGGGTTGCGCCCCTGGAGTGTGCGTGAACAAGTATCAGCAATAGCTAAGTGCTCATCTTCAGTGTCCTTTTCAGAACCAAGCGATACTTCACGTCATCTCAGCTGTTGATTCTATATAAGGCACAGATTCGATCTGCTTTGGAATATTGTTGCCATGTATGGGGATCTGCGTCCAAACATTCCTTACGGATGTTAAATAGTGTGCAAAAACGGGCTGTGCGCCTCATCGACCACCCGGAGATCACCCGCGATCTCCAACGGCTGGCTCTCGGAGGACAAGTTGCTTACCTTCCTCTGTTTTACAGATACTTCCACGGAAGATGCTCCAAGGTGCTGAAAGACCTTTTTCCGGAAAAACTCATGTTTTGCCGCAACACTAGGCTGGCAAGGAGTTCTCATTATATGGCGGTACATTTAACGGCCCCTTGAACCTCTTTAAGAGTTCCTTCGTTTACAGGGCCGTTCAGCTGTGGAACTCGCTTCCGTCCAACATCTTCTCCACATCCTATAATTTGGTCTTTTTAAGAAGCGAGTAAATCAGACACATCAATTCTTCCCAGGCTCTCACTCATGTGGTGTAACAGGTTCTCCTTTTCCTGGGAAGCGCGCATAAAAAAAATGTCGGGAGACGGTCGGCCGCGGAGTATGGATGAAGTGAAAGGAGCTCGTCAAAGCAGCCAAGGCCAATATGGCGGCGCCTATAGTTCGCAACAGCTGACCATGTAATGTATAAACTAGTACTCATTTGTGCCAGTGCTCCACGCTATTTTGTTTGTTTTTGCAACTGTTTAATGTAAATGTCTTTTGTCAGTGTTTAATGTCGAATGTGAGTCACTGTTCACGTATTTTAGTAACCATAAAATACTGATTACATTTATAAACTGTGAAATACATAATAAAGATGGAATTGATATTATAATAACTGAAAATAATAGAAAAACGGATCAAAATGACTCGACGATAATAAAATATTGTTTTCAGTTTTTAAATGTGTATATAATCTGAATAATTGTATGTCGTACTCTAAGACTTGACAGCAACAACTAAGAAATCTTAGTCGGAGACTCAGTCTACTTTTATCATTACCCATTATCATTCCAATTCTCCAAGTATAAAATTAAGATTGATAAAGCGATTTTTATACCCTTAATGGAATATTATTCCAAAACTTTTCAGTTACATGTTTATAATGTGAAAGAAACTTTCACTTTTAATGTGGTTTCTTCAAACCACACAATCCGGGTTGTGTAATGACAGTGAAATAATCACATTCCCTATATTATTATTTAAAAGAACTCTACAGAAATGAAACCACCATCTGAAACCTACCTTGATTGATCCTTATTCTAGGATTCATTGCCTCCTAATAAATAACGTTTCTGTGCGCCTTAAACTCCAATATGTCATATTCTTCAAGATATCCTCTAAAATAAAACGGGATCGAAATATTGATTAAATTTCAATTTATAAGTAAATTATTAGTTATATGACGCGTAGTTTCAGGTTCAAGTTCAATGTTCCTCCTGAAATGTCTTATACCAGCTGCTTCCTTTCGACTAAAATTCGTTTTCAATTTTATTATATTTCCCACGCAACAGGGTAGACAATTGATGATTACTTTTCATCAAAATGAATATTCAGCTGCAAGTTGAAATATTACGTATTTAATCATGGAATACTACTTCAGGTATACATATACTTCAGCTGTAGTTAAATATACCGGTCAATGGAAAATATAGCTCCATGATCATAGAAATTCTGCTAATTAGTTAGTGAACATTCAGTGCAAGTAATAGAGGGTGTGCTCGTTAAAGAGCTCATTAGAAGAGTCTGGGGAACGCGTTTATCTATCTATTTCAACAAATTCTGGGATTAGAGTAAATGAATACTGATGTACAATGTGCAATTGTTTTCAGTACTTTTCCGGTTATACCAAACTAAACAAAAAATGATGGAGCTACACCTAATCCGAAAATAAACACAAAATCTCTATCTATAAGGGCACAGACATTTGGCATAAGGCCGGTGAAAAGGCAGTTGTATTTTGACATACAGCATCTAACTTGCCGGTAGTCTTGGACCTCGAGTCCTGTCAAAAACAAATTAAATATCAATTGATACAAGATTACAATATAATTTTGTATCACAACCTCCCATAGCACTCTACCAGAAAAAGTTGAGTCTATATCCAAATAAAAAATACGCTAAGCGTACGAGACACTCCAACATAAATGAAGAGAAACCTCACATTCGAAAAACTAAATGAAATGAAGGGTTGTAAATTCAACCCAGTACCCGGCAAGAGTCAGTTTCGAGCAACTTATGGTTGACTGGTATCAATAAAGCTCTATAACTAGGACCTCCCGCTGAAATTCTTTTCACGGACTACAGCGTCAAAATCGGAAACTGCTGTGGTTCGTTGGACTCATCTGAAGAAAATTTCTGGCCAAGGTTTGGCTACGTACTAATTTGCATCAAGCGTGTAACATAAGGCAAACAGGCAAAAAATTATTCAACGGATTGTAGTAGTTCGTAGAAAATTGTGAATGACAAAAGCATTCCCCTATAGACACAGAAACAACAAAAAATAAAAATAAAGATGATAGATAAAGGAAATTGAAGCTATTAAATGTGTCCAAAGCGACACAAGTTATAATAAAACATTAACATATCTTATTGACAATTTATAATGCACTTATTAGAACCTATTTGGACTATGGCTTGCTGGTACATGGTAACTGCTCGAAAGCACTTTTCCAAAAACTCGATCAGACTCAATAGAAAGCCCTTAGAGTATGTATGGGTTATATGAACTCGACCATCACTAATGTTATTCTATCTGAAGCGGGCGAACCACCGATTCACCTTAGAGGATATTGGTTGGCGTTCAAATATATTACCAAAACATAAAGAATAAAAAACCACCAATCCATTCAAATTACAGAAGACATCACTAACTACAGGGGATTTTGGAATAACAAAGTTATACCAGCATACATTAAAGCCCATTTGGAAGAGAGGGGAAATTTTGATGAAATCTGGAGAGTTGATCACCTGCCGGTATTCTACATAAGTATTGAGGAACATGCTCATCAAATAGAAATTCATACCACAAACCTACACAAATTTTCCCCAGAGTCTCCCGCAAAATTATTGGATCTTGTGTGTCAGGTGACCCTGCTAGCATGATCTTGGGCATAGGTATCTGTTTACAAGACCCAATAATTAGATATTCTTTTCGACTACCTGACCACTGGTCAATTTTCTCTGCAGAAATGTATGCAATTGGACGAGCAGTCATCTTGGCATTAGATAGTAATGTTAAAAAACTTCTTATTGTAACAGACTTTTTAAACTACCTTCAAAAACTGAAGGTTTGGAAAATTAACTCGAATTTGGATATAGTCTCAGTGATCGTCAAGAGAATAATCCACAATGCATCCGCTAACGGAATGTAAATAGCTTGTATGTGGGCACCAAGCCACTCAAATATAACGGGCAATAAGGAAGCAGATAGTATAGCAAAAGAGGGAAAGAATAGCGCTAATGTGCAGGGTATAAATTATCGGGGGAATCCCGAAGACCTGTAAGCTTTATACAGATATGAAATTAAAAATAGGTGGATATAGGAATTACTTCATATAGGAAAAAAGAAAGGAGCAATTTTCACTACCTTAAAATCATTCAAACCAGATAACATTATCAAAAGCTTCTGGATGTTTCCTGTATGTGATGCTCGTAAGGATCTCACCACTATTTTGAGGCTTAGGTCATACCATAATCTTTCACCTGCTCATTTATTCAAAATCTAAGTTAAGGATCCTCCAAATTACAAGTGTGGAGCGTATGGAAATCTCCATCATATATTTTTGATTTTGGAAATTTCAGTGACAACTGCAAAAATTATACGATACACTAAGAAAAAGAAAATTTACAACAACCAATTAATATATATGAAGTCGTATTCAGTGAATCCATCAGAATAATAAATATACTAATAAAATTTCGAAAACTTGTGAATTGAAACTATGATAGTCATACCTACAAATAAGTTCTCCAGATATCTGATTTTATCATAAATTTTGTAACTTTACATGTCTAGATCAGGATGTCATCCATCTTGATCGGATATATAGAAAAATATAATGCTTTATTTTCTTCGAGATTACGTCATGTTACTATAGTCTTTTCGATGGACTGAAGAGAAAGCGTTGAATTGACCCCATCCCTATTCAGCCTTTGTTGGGGAAGTTTTATTATCACCACTCGAACTATAAAGCTGAAGCCCCCAGTATTTATAAAACGAAGTTGAATTTCATTAACTCGGAAACTACACTGGGTACACAACCTATGGTTAACCCATTCCCAGATGCATGATTTAGAAGGGGTAATAGATTTCTTCCATGCATCAAAAAGGGAAAAAGATAGAAGAAGATGAAGAAGGTATAATAAGGCAAAGATACTCGATCCATCAACCACGACATAGTCTCTATCACAGATTCCATCATCTTTTCCGTAATGAAGCGGGTAACTTCGGCTTTGTTCCTGGCACCTTACAGTATGAAATTGAGGACAATGAAGTGCTGAGTATGAGATCGTACATAGCAACACCTAAAATCAACATGGAGAGGCTATTCTAGATCATCATTCCTGATTGAAAAGAATGGATGAGCTCCAAGGACCGTCTACTTGAGAGCCCCTGTTGTTACACGAATGGCTCAAAAAGTGAAAAAGGTGTTGGAGCTGGTGTCTACGATCGAGCTGCCGCCAAGGAACAGTCGATCTGTCTTGGTGGGCATGCGACTGTCTTTCAAGCAGGAATATTCGCTATTGACCACTGTGCTAACCTCCTACTTGCGGAGGGAAAAACAAATAGGTCAATTAAAATCCTCACTGATAGCCAAGATGCACTGAAAGCATTGGCATCCGAGACCTGTACGTCACTTATGGTACAGGAATGTCGCTCCACCCTTGACAAACTAGGAGAGCGGACCTGGCTCTATCTAATATGGGTTCCTGGTCACTGGGGCATTGAGGGAAATGAGAAGGCGGACTCATTGGCCACTCGAGGAACTAACCTGGAGTTCATAGGACCGGGCCTAAGCTCGGAATTCCCCTGGAAACTGCAAGGATGGAAAACAACCGATGGCTGGTCTTGAGGGTACGTGAGCATTGGATGAGCCCATCAGGTCTCAGACACGCTCTACGTGCCATCAGTGAACCTTCCACTGCAAAAGCCAAGGCCTAGCTTAGACTCTTTAGATTGGAACTAAGAGGCACTGTCGCCCCAGGAAACACCTAAAAAAATTAGGATTGATTGAGAATCCTTCATATAGACTATGTGAAGAAGATCTAGAATCAATGGAACATGTTATGTGCGAGTGCCCAGCTGGGGAAAGGGTCAGGATGGAAGAAATTGGATCTTACGAACTGAAGCTGACTGAGCTTATTAAGCTCTCACCCACGAAATTCGTACCCTCTGCGAGAAGGATGGTTCTCGTGGATGAAATTTAGGACAGGATGTGCCACAATAGACCACTAGGTCGCAGTGGCTGGGCTGCTAGGCAGCCCTCACTCAAATAATAATATCTATCTATCAAGTCTCTATCACATTATTAGTGACCGACTCGTAGGTGACTTAAACATGCATAAAAAGCCAGGTAAAGATACAGAAAGTTGAAGGTCCTTGCATGCTATAGAACTGAAACTTCACCGAAACGATAAACTAAAATGAAAAAAAGTCATCAACACTTTTCTGCTACAACGCTATTCTACAAAAAATTTATCATACGCAGATATATATTGTCATTAGCTTCAAAACCAGACTGTACTTTTTTCATTTTTGGGCGACAGGAACATTGAAGTTCCATGAAAGATGAACTTTCAGAAGACATAATAAGTAGGCCTACATTTTAAGATCGCAGAGGTGATAACTACAAAAATGAAATGCAAGTATAGATAGATAGGCACGATATGTATAAATGAATCTTAGGGTCGATAAGGTGATAAACTACAAAGAAAACCCTGAAATAGATAGCTAGACACGATGAGTAGAAGTATATCTTAGGATCGATAAGGTAATAAACTACAAAAAGAACGAAAGGCAACGCAAAATACATAGGTAGTCGAGATAAGATACAAAGTAAGGGTCAAATTATAACCAGAGAGATGCCACAGAATTCGGTCAAAAAGACCCGAAAAGAAAAAATACAAAAGATCGAAATGGCAAATCGAATAAACTCTACACTTTATCGCAAGGAAAAAGGTTGGATGTTTAACTAAAGGAAAGATCTTCGGTTTTGGAAGGTTGGTATTTGCAGTTATTTCAATGGAACACATAATTCGGTTGCCATATTCATATTGAGGAAATGCAAATTATCGATATAATCTTGGTGTATCTTCGGTTTCAGGCAATTGGAACTGCATCCATATGTATAAACACAAAATGGGCATGCAGGACTGCTGCATCTTGAAAGTCACGAAAATCCAGAAAACTTCAAAGCAAATGGTAAGCTATACTAAAGACCAATCCAAATGGACATGCATAGCAAACTTCAGCTTTACACAAATCCTGACCGGATTGAATAAGCACCATTTGTTGATAACCGGAAATTGTGAACTCCTCTTAAAATAAAACTGCATAGAATGCATCTACGCATAACCATGAGAGGTGATTATCTAAAAACATGGCTTGTGCCAAAAATATCATCAACAACTTAAACGGCAAGGAGCCAAAGCGAGTGGTAAGTCGTCAGTAGACAATACTGAATGCCTTCAACGAACCTGAAACTCAGCGATAATATCCGCTCAGAGCTTACACCCCAAGAGTAAGTCGTCCAAGGCCGTAGAAAAAAGGTATTACAATATAACTGCCTCAAAAAAACCAACATTATAAGTAATAAATAAAATTACTCGTTTCTGAAAAAAAGCAGAGTTACTTTTCAACTGACCTCCCTTCAAATTAGGTCATAAAAAGATTTATTGTGGCAAGATGTGATGGGCCTACACAGATAACGCAAACTTCCCAACCAACATCCCTCAAAAAAAATTATTGTTGCAAGATGTAAAGAGCCTACACAGATAACGCAAACTTCTCGACCAACCTCCCTTTGAAAAATTGATTATGGCAAGATGTAAAAGACCTACATAGATAACGCAAACCTCCCAACCAACCTCCTTCACAAAAATTTATTGTGGCAAGATATGAAGGTCCTTCACAGATAATGAAAACTTCCCAACCAACCTCCCTCTATCGTCTGAACAGAAGCTGGCTCTCTTAGTGGAGGGTGTTCACCCTAAGGTTACGGTATTCTATCGAACGAAACGGTATTCACCCCAAGGGTACGCTATTCAATTCAACGGAACGGTATTCACCCAAAGGGCATGGTATTCAATCCAGTGAAACGATATTCAATTCAAGGGTACGGTATTTCTTCAACGTTAAGGTATCCACCCTTATTTTCTTGATCTGTAATTGTATTCAGCCCAAGGGTACAGTGGTTTCTCAAACGGTTAAGTATTCACCCCAAAGATGCGGTAGTTTCTCAAATGGTGAAAACTTGAGAAAAAATTTTCGTAGCCTTGGGGTAAATACTTGATGAGAAAGTATCGCGCCCTTGTAGAAATACGGTTAAAAAACTGAAAAAAAGTTACATAAACTTTTTGAATATTAACGAGAAGCGTTAATGAACGATGATGGTCATAGGAAATAAGTGAATGATAACGAGAAGTGGCAAATTTCTCGTTACAAAGCCAAGAGGATGTAAGTGCCTTGCCTAGTAACATATTGAAGGGGCTAAGTGCCATTTTACTTCCAGTGTATCAGATATTGCTTCCTAGATGGCCCCAGCTGTATGTTCCAAGATACTTTCAAATCTAAAGCATATTTGTGACAATTTGAATGGAAACTCAGTTAGTGTTTAGTGTGCTGTTCCATTACGTTGCAATGTTCCATTATTAATTTACCTCTTGCTGATGGTTGAAAGAAGGAAAGGAGGATCATAAAGTGTTATTAATGAAATAAAGAGCTTAAGAACTAGTAATTTGTCGTACAAAATGTTTTCGGAAAGTCATTCCTGCAAAAAAACAAACAAAGCTCGAGGCAATTTATAGGTTATTAGTATTTTGACTGTTCTTTTCTTATTTCAATTTGTTTGTCGATGCAAAATTCAATATAGCAATATACAGTAAGAACAGAAAAGATCTTTGTTTGATGATTTTTATAAAATCAGAGACCCAATGAATCAAAAAACCTTCTTATTTGGTTTGTTACAAATTGATGAGATGAATCGACAGCGTCATGGTCGTTATGATAGTCCTGCACAGAGTCGTCGCCAAATAAGTATTAAACATATTATACTGCCCCAACTGGTAATGTAGTGCATCATCAAGTATGTCTAATACCTTTGACATAAGTAGGAAAATGATTCGAGGACTTGTTGAAGAAAAAGGCTGGAAACATGATCTACTAAGACAAAGGGGGGCTAGCGAATAAACCTGGGAAATTCGCCGGTGATATCAAATAATAGGTGATAGAACATACACATTTCCAAGAGAGGAGAGTCACTGCAGTAGGGGCAAACCACAATAAGAATTTCTCAGCTATGACTTGAATTTCCACAGCTTATTTGTTGCATTGCAACTAACAACGAAAATTCTCAGAAGAAAGAAAACGGAATGGATTGAAAACTTCTTAGAAAATCTAGAAAACGAGAACAAAAACCACTCGAAACTATATCAGTATATTGAGAAACAGAATAGTAAGGAAGCATTTAATAACATAGAAAACTCTGAATGGATAGCATATTTTATGAGACCCCCAACAGAGGAAAGAAACGCAGAAATGTGTGAGAGGAGAGATAACAAAAACATAGATAATAATAGTGAAACTGCTCTAACAAAAGTGGAATACGAAGAAATAATCGGCAATCTGAAGAACAAAAAGGCAAGTGGACCAGATAGCATAACCAATGAAATGATCAAATACGGTGGGGAAAAATTGTTGAACAGCATATATGAACTTTTGAAAGAAATATGGAAAACTGAAAAAATGCCGAATGACTGGAACTTAGGTCTGATAGTTCCTATATACAAGAAAGGAAACACAAATAACTGCTCCAACTACAGAGGCATCAGCCTGCTGAGTACCACATACAAAATTCTCGCATCATAAATCAACACAAAACTCAAACAAATAACTGAAATCAAACTTGGTGACTATCAAAATGGTTTCAGAAGTGGCAGATCAACAATAAACGCGATTCTGGAGCTAAAGCAAATATTAGAAAAATGTTACGAGAGAAATATTGACTTATAGAAACTCTTCGTTGACTTTAAACAAGCCTTCGATAGTGTCATAAGGAAGATGCTAATTCAGGATATGAAGGAAATGTAAATATCAGAAAAAATAATAAAACTGACCCAAATAACACTAAGCAATACAAAATCAGCGGTAATAAATGGCGAAGGTATCACGGATGAATTCGAAATAAAAACAGAAGTTAGACAAGGAGACAGCTTATTGGCAACACTGTTCAACATAGCGCTGGATGGAGTAGTAAGAAACTACAACATTAAAGGAATAATAACGAATAAATGTGTCCACTTGATTGCGTACGCTGATGACATAGCGAATGTGGCGAGAAACAAACAAGAACTTGGAAAGACTTTCAGAAAATTGATAGTAGAAGCAGATAGAAGAGGATTGAGAATAAATCACGAGAAAACTAAGTGTATGAAAATAAGTAGAAAGAGCGAAGAACAAAAGGAAGTAAAGATAGCAGACATGAATTTTGAAATGGTACAGTATCATACGCTGCTGAAACGATTAGCATAACGAAGCAAGACGAAGAGAACCTCTAAATATTCTAAAGGAAAATGATAAGAAGGATATATGGACTCCAAAGAACTGAAAACGGAGAATATAGTCGACCAATGAACGAAGAAATTGAGAATATACTGGAAGAGGAGAACATAGTAAAGACAATCAAAGCTAGAAGAATACAGTTGTATGGACACGTTAAAAGGATGAAAGACAGACAATTAAGGAAAATACTAGAATGGAGGCCAGAAGGAAAAAGAAAAAAAGGAAGACCAAGGAATAGATGCGAAGATGAAGTTGTGACAGACTTGATCAGAATGGATGTGAAGGGTTGGATTTCCAGAACACAAACCAGAAACGACTGGAGAAAAATAGTAGAGGAGACAAAAACCAATAGTAGGTTGTAAAGTAAGGGGAAGGACACAGATGGGCTGACTCGCCCGAAACGAGTTATTTGAGCATTTTGCGGCTACTATTCCAGAATGGAATGTAAAGCCAAATATTAATAAATAATAATAATTTGTTGCATTTTGTGAAAGTTTACTTCAACCATAGCAAACTATAGATTCTACTCTGACACATTACACAAACATTTTCGTCAACTTTGATCTGACATGTACTTGACTTGCGACTTACTAAACTGCAAAATTAGAGCATCTACTGATGGTGTAGAACCGAGGTCTTGCAAACAGGAGTTGGAACTCCATCAAAGGAAGAAAAATCAAGGCAACAGCTAAATTCACAACAGCCAGGTAGTGAGACCTTGGTGATGTCGATTGATTTGGAATAAGTTAATTTCACAACTACTGTCACACATAACGATATGTTTCATATCCGTCAGCTGTCAAACTATAATCTTGGACTACATATTGCAGACACCAACACTGCGATTATGTGTTTTCATGAAATTGGGTCAATAATACTGAAATAATAATCCATTTGAGGTCTTGCACTTGATTAAGGACAATATCAAGGGTCTTCAAATGTTTGTCGAAGTATTTATCACTTCAACCGAATTTAAGATATCACAAGCCTTTAGGATGCCGATTTCAAAAATCAAACTGGGATAAGTCAAGGTAAAGAAGACCTTCAGCGAGTTAGAAGACTGGCAGACCACTTCAGTTTCGAAGAAAGGCAAAAATGAGATGGTAATGAAAATTATGATATTCTGCAGCTCCAATGGCATAACCGAATAACTCAATAAAAACTCAAACATTTGAAAGATATGCTTGAATATATACCACTCCAGCACCGCGGATTCAGTGAAAGTTCATTCGAGACACATCAGAGTAGTTAGAATGAAGTGGAAATTACAATAGAAATTAGAGATAAAATGTATTAATATCCTTTTGAATATCACATTTAATGATACTTAGATCTTTCTTCTAAATTCCTAATTATTATTTTTTTTTCAGAGATTTATATCTTCAGTCTTGTTTACCTCATGAACTTTTACTGGGCGATTCACCAGTGGCGCGGTGCTCTGTAGCTCGTACACTCTTGAAGATTTCATTTTTGTTCGAACGGTATTGTATTTAGAAAGTAGGAATCTACTTCAGCAATTTACTTTGCAGTAAACAGGGTGTCCCAATTTTCTATGAAAAGATCTTGGGTGGTTTTTCCAGATTGGAAGACCACTTTTTTGTTCAAGATTCAGGAGCGGCCTAAACTCTGCTAAAATGTCTTTAAATAATAATTTCTTTTTGGTGAGTAGTTTCGTCACAATATTTTCCTTCCGTAAAAATTCATGAAAGTAGGCTCTCACATCATCGCATGCTCCTTCAGCCAGAGAGGATGAATACTTTTTCCTTTCGTTTCCTTATTGCCCAAGGATAGCTTCATTGATGAATTGAGATAGATTATCCTCATATTATACAGAAGTGACTCAAAGAAATTATTGAATATTGTAATTTTAAAAATATCATAACTTAATTTTTTTCAAATGGAACACCCTGTATAATATTATTGATATCAACGCATAAAATATTGTGCTATATTTTTGTAGAAGTAACCTTATCTTTAAATGCGACCATTTTCGAAATATTCGATTATTTGTAAAAATTTCTGGTAAAATTCTACAAACCGTATCAAACTCATTAACATGCATCATTATTCGCACAGAAGTTTTTCTTCTGTAATAATTCAAGTAGTAAAAATTAAACCTAAACAAGATAACTCTTTTAAAGAATGATAAAATCAAGATGATCAAAACGTGTATCGAGGTATGTGTTGACATTTTTTTTAATTTGTGCCTTCTGTCAGGTGTCCGGACATATCATATTCTGCATTTCACATGGTGAAATTATCAGTGTTTCGTTTTTATACATTGTTAAAGTGGGGTTTGAACCAAATTTTCTCAATTAACTGCCATGAAGTTCACCAAAGATGAAATGGTTGATATGATTTTTATTCTGGGCGAGTGTGATAGAAATTCTTTGTTGGCAAGTAGAGTTTATGCACAAAGGTTTCCTGATAAGAGGCATCCTGATGCAAAATGCTTTGAAAAACTTCGGATTAGATTTATCAAAACGGGTAATATCGCTTACAAAAAACAAAGTTATCAGTTTTGTTGACTGTGACAGAATACCCATATAAAAGCCAAAGTGAGTTTTCTCAATTAACAGTCAAACTTCCGTGCAGAGAATCTTGAAAGTGAATAAATTTCATGCATATTATGTACAGCTGCACCAGGAACTGAACAATCAAGACTATTAATATCGAATAAATTTTTGCAATTGGGCAAGTGACAAAGTAGCGGAAAATCCAAATATTTTTGGCAGAGTTCTTTTATCGGACGAGGCAACTTTCCACAAGAATGGGCTTGTTAACAGACACAACTTTCATTATTACGCCACGGAAAATCCACACCTCATGGGACAAATAGATCACCAGCATCGTTGGTCCTTGAATGTATGGGCCGCTATACTAGATGGATATCTAATTGAGCCGCACTTTTTCGACGGGCACCTCAATAGTGTAATGTATTTAGATTTTCTGCAAAATCATCGACCAATGTTACTTGCCGATGTACCAGAGTATATAAGACAAGATTGGTGGTTTCAACAGGATGAGGCTCCGGCACAATACTCACATCAGGTTAGGGAGCATTTGAATCATGTATTTCCAAACAAATGGATAGGACGTGGTGGTTCTGTTAGATGGCCAGCTAGGTCTCCGGACCTTACAAGTCTAGACTTTTTCTTGTGGGCATCGTTCACCAGATTCCTTCTAAAACACAGTTGGATATTAGATAGAGAATAATCAAGTATAATGATATGTACTAATAAACTCTTCTGTCGCAGCCTCTAATTTTATAATTTTGTTTTTTTTTTCATTTCGAAAATGGTCGAAGATGAAGATATGGTTACTTCTGCAAAAATATGGCACAATATTTTTATGCGTCGACATGAATAATGAAATACAGGATGTTCCATTTGAATGAATCAAGATATGATATTTTTAAAATTACAACATTCAATATTTTTTTTTGAGTCACTCACGTATCAAATGAGGATAATCGATTTCAATTCGTCAATAAAGCTATCCTTGGGCAATGAGAAAACGAAAGGAAAATAGTATTCGTCCTCTCTGGCCGAAAGAGCATGCGATGATGTGAGAGTCTATTTTCATGAATTTTTACGGAAAAAAAATATTGTGACAAAACTACTCACCAAAAAAAATTATTACTCAAATACAGTATAGCAGAGTTTAGAACGCTCTTGAATCTTCAAGAAAAAAGTGGTCTTCCAATCTGAAAAAACCTCCCAAGATTTTTTTATAGAAAATTGGGACACCCTGTTTACTTCAAAATAAATTTCCGAAGGTTCTGAATACAATACCGTTCGAACAAAAATGAAATCTTCTAGAGTGTAAGATCTACAGAGCACCGCGCCACCGGTGAATCACCCAGTATATACACAGACCACAAAAATTGTCGCATCACCTGGTATTCTGAATTCCACAATCGATTAAGCAGCTCGATCTCAGTTTCTTTGTCAACATATGTTTTTGGACATATGAGGGGAAAAAATCTTATCTATGTAGTAACATTTGTTTCATATGATCTCAAACACGTCTAAACGTCTGAAACAAGAATGAGTTTATTTGACTATCAGGATTCATTCAGTTTCTCTTCAGTTTTCACGCTAAATTAATGCTAGTTTTCTATGTTTCTTGTTGATTCTCGAATCTTTGAATTTATTATAATGGCTGCTGAACGTCTTGGACGCTATTTGAGTGGTCATGAAGTGATAAGAATTGTAACACTTCTAGAGGAGGGGCGTAGCTAACGTTACGTGGCTAACTTGTTGAATGTTAACCAAAGCACTACTTCAAGAGCAATTAATCGGTACCACGAAACAGGGGAATATAAAAGAAGGGCCGGACAGAAAAGAAATCGGATAACAACACCAGTTGATGATCGTTGGCTTCGTTTAACTGCACTAAGAGTTCGGCACTGTACGGCTAGAATGCTACAAAATGAACTTGCACTTTCCAAAAATGTGCATATTTCATTGCAAATTGTTAGAAACAGGCTCAGAGAAGACGATATCAGACTAAGGATGGCTTCTACTGGCCCGCGTCTCGCCAGAAAGCTTCGAGTTGCAAGACTTCAGTTTGCGAGGGAACATGAAAATTGGGGTATTCCAGAATGGTCGAATGTTCTCTTTGCCGACGAGTCCAGGTTCTGTCTAGTATCGAATGATAGACGCATGCCTGTGAACAGACGACCTGGGGAACGGTATGAGCAATGCAATATCCGGCAAACCGAAAACTTCGGAGGGGGCTCAGTAATGGTGTGTGGTCGAATTGAGTTAGTCCTAGTGAATAATGGAAGAATGACAGCGGCCAGATACATCGCAGATATCCTTGAACCCCATGTTATACCTTTTGGCCCATTGATTGGCGAAAACTTCATTTATATGCATGATAATGCTCGGCCTCATGCAGCTAGAGTAGTTACAGAATTTCTGCAAAATGCCGAAATTGTTATTTTGAGGTAATGATTAGTAGGCAATTTTTCTTATAAGTTATTTCGAATTGGTGGAATTCAACCAGTTTTTTTCCAAAGTGTCAGTTATACATCCAGTCGACGTTTCGGCACAATATCTTACCTTCGACAGGACTAAGGTATATACAGATATTACGTAGGAGATCTGTATATACCTTAGTCCTGAAGAAGGCAAAATATTGTGCCGAAACATCGACTGAATGTATAAATAAAGATCTTTGGAAAAAAACTGGCTGAATTCCACCAATTCGAAATAATTGATATTTTAAGATGGCCAGCCGAAAGTCCCGACTTGAATCCCTCAGAACGTGTTTGTGTCAACATGGGGTGGCAAATTTAGCAACGTAGGATGCCTTGTAGAACACTCCAACAACTAGAAAATCTGCTTCCTAAAATTTGGAACTCAGTGGCTCAAGAGTATATCCTAAATATATTTAGGGGGTTTCCGAGACATATACTGGAAGTAATTAGGGCCCGGGGAGGAAACACTCGATTTTGAAAATGATTAGTAACCATTCAATGCTAGTTGATTGGTCTCTTCGCGAACGTTTGAATATGATAAAATTTTTAATTTTTCATTAACTCGAAAATTGTTGATATTTTCCATCATAAACTCATCTCTTTTGAATGATATCTTCTTATTTTACACTTCTGAAAGTTACCAAGCGACTCTTGAATGACCAACTTAAAAGTTTATATAGTATTGTCGTAAAAGTAGGGTGATGCGATAATTTTTGTGGGGAGTGTATATTGCTTTTGATGAATAATAAATATTCAAGGGTAATAAAAAATAGATGATTCTTTATTTATATTGTTTTAATTTCCGCAATTTTTATTACTCAGATCCTTTTGAATTCAAACTTTTCAACTGATCGAGCAAGCCGTTTCCCAGATATTTCTAATTGAGGTTTAGCGCGGACACTGCATTTGAGAAAAGATCTGCATAACTCACGAATATGTTTCAACTAAGTTTAAATTCAAGTTAAATAAATTCCTTACTTTCTTGGCGCACGTTATTTCTGCAAAAATAATATTGTATCAGTAGTTCACATTTTTTATGTCTCCTGAAAAAATGTATTGCTTTATAGATATAAAATTCTCAAATATGGTTTCGAAGTGACATTGAGAATTGTAAAATCAGTAATTGAAAGTCCACGATTTTCTCCATAGTAGACAGAAGGTTTATGACGAAAATAAACCTGACACAATTTGCTTATTTTTATCGAGAAGCAAGACATCATAAACGATTGTCAGGCCAGAAATCTGTAAAGTGTATAGAACCCCTCTTAAATTTTTATATTATTCTGTGAAAAGTAGAATAATAAAGTAACGAAACAAGCAGTCGTTTGCATTTTTACCCCGCTGAAATAGCAAGAAAAAGTTACGACAAAATATCTTTACATGTACGTTTACTCGGAGCATACGCAAGGGATATTTAATCTCCCGTGAGATGTGTTTTTAATGTAACTGTTAAAGATACATGCATACGCTTTATAATATCCTGATTTCAAAATTGTGGGGAAATGTGAAAGGATGCTTCTGAAAATTATTAATATTATTTGTTTCATTTTAAAGATCGTAACTCTTTATGTATAGGAAAGAAGTTCATAAATATTTTATTTATGGCAAGCAATCAGGAAAAAATCTTTATTTCTATTAGTCGGACTAGTGTAATCCTAAACCGGTCGAACCAATTAAATAATATAAAATCAATAGTTAAAACAAATAATTGTTTCATTTTCAGATCATAACGATCAACTTTTATTTTTGTCGAGGAAACGTAGCAATGGACTGTAGATTTTTTGAGGAGTAAGACAGACTTAAATGCGGAAACTTGCTTTCGATTCGGAAACACCATAGAAAATTTGTGAACAATTTTCATCAATTACTTCTGGGAAATTGCATCTCCGCATAAGAAAATTGTACTTTTCCACCACATGAGTGGGCCCTGGAAATATTTGAGGTGTCTGTCTACTCACTTCTTGAAGAGGGCAAATTGTAGGATGTTCGGAAGATGTTGGACGGAAGCGAATTCCACAACTCACCGGCCCTGTAAACGAAGGATTTCTTAAAGAGGTTCGAGGGGTTGTTAAATGTACAGCAATATGATGAGAACTCCTTGCCAGCCTAGAGTTGTGGCGAAACATGAGTTTTTCCGGAACAAGGTCTATCAGCTCCTTGGAGCATCTTCTGTGGATGTATCTGTGAAACAGAGAAAGGTCAGCAACTTGTCTTCTGAGAGCCAGCGGTTGGAGATCGCGGGTAATTTCCGGGATCATCCCGTTTTTGCACACTATCCAACATCCGCAACGAATGTAAGGACGCAGATCCCCATACATTGGAACAATATTCCAAAGCAGGTCGAATCTGCTCCTTATATAGAAACATCAGCTAAGATGACGTGAAGTATCCCTTGGCTCTGAAAAGAAAACTAAGTATAGCTGGTGCAGACTTAGCTATTACTGATACATGCTCATGCCAGCAAAACCCGGAGTTGACCATTATTCCGAGAAGTTACATCAAATCTTTGGATGCAATTTGTTGGCCTTGAATCTTTAGAGAAGGTTCCCCAGCGGGAACCTTTCTAGAAAACCTAATTGCTTGTGTCTTGCTCAACAAGTTCAACTGAAAGACAAAACCAAGGTACAATCGTCTGCAAAACCGAAGATCTTGTTCTCTGTAGATGACATAAGATCGTTTATCTGTAACAGAAACACGGTTGGCGAAATTATAGATCCCTCAGGTACTACTGCTTGCAACTGGAAACAATCAGATGTAATATCGTCGATCACAACTTGTATTGATCCATTTGAAAGAAAGCTACCCATCCAACCCCGCAATTTTTCGGGAAGCCCATATGCAGCAAGTTTATTCAACAAGGCTGCTGCCAAACCCTATCGAAGGCTTTAGAGATGTTGAGGGCTTTTGCTCTAGATTCCCAATGCTTTTCTATCGTTGATGTACAACCATGAGTGACGTAAGCGAGCAGATCTCATGTCGATCTTTGCCGGCGAAAACCATACTGACGGTCGTTAATAATTCCCTCCAACTCAAGATATTTGATTAGTTCATCATTTATGACTCTCTCACACTTTTTCGTATCTCCCACCGTTCTCGAGCAAAAAATCATTAAACGATTGTATGCATTCGCTAAATTGAAAGCACTTCCAATTAAAGAAATGACTACTAGGCTTTGATTTTTTTCATTTATTTATTTATTTTGACAGTTGCTAAAAATGAATCAGTGTCTACTCGAATTGTTTATCAAATTTACGATTAGTTTTAAGACTTTTGAAGTTATTGCTGTAAGAAAAAATGGCTAATTTTACTAACGCCGAATTGGCTGATATCCATTACTTGTACGGTCTGGCTGACGGAAACACAACAGAAGTTGGGCGATTATATCAGGTGCGCTTCCCAAATCCAGTAACACCAGACAGGCCCATTTTCAAATATCCACAGAAGGTTGAGGGAAACTGGTACTTTTACTGCAAATAATCATTTGAAAGGTGCAACTCAAATTATGAGGACTCCAGATATTGAGGAAGCAGTTTTGAATTGTATTGATTTGAATCCTCAAGTGGGTACTAGAAAATTTCATATTCAACGCGTCCAAACTCTACCTCCTCGAGATGTAATGTTCACAGACGAAGCTAACTTTTCGAGAACTGCTATCACGAATTTTCACAATAATCATAATTGGGCTGGGGAAAACCCCTATTTAATTGAAGAATTTCATCATCAAGAACAATCCTCACTAAATGTCTGGGTCGGAATAAACGGTCCCGCTTATCAGCAATTTCTTGAGGAAGAGTTACCTTTATTACTCGAGGATGTGCCACTTTTGGTGAGAAACATAATGTGGTTCACGCATGACGGGGCGCCAGCACATTTTAGTGGAGAAGCTAGGGAATTCTTGAATAATGCATTCAACAACTGATGGATAGGTCGGGGTGGGCGAGAACTATTGCCTCCTAGGTCCCCAGACTTAAATTGTTTAGACCTTTTCATATGGGGATATCTCAAAAGTTTAGTTTATGCCACTCCAGTGAACACTGTAGAAGAATTGTGACACGCTAAGAAAAACCCAAGAAATATTTCAAAGAGTGCAAGATAATATGCAAAGAAGGACAGAGGCCTGTATTCTTGCAGGTGGAGGACACTTCCAGCAATTTATTTAGTTTTTAATTGACCTTTTTTTCAGGTCGATATTGAATAGGTATAAATTGAGTCTCAGAAGACGAGCTATCAAAATGAAAGCAAATTTTGGGCATACCTATCGAGTATTTCTATTATTTTTTTTATTTAGCGAATAACATACAATTCAAATAATTCAAATTCAATAATTTTTCACTCGAATACGGTTGGGGATACAAAAAATTGAAAATGTCAAAAAAGTTTCTACATTGAAGGGAGATGACGAGAACTGATTGCACGCTGATCAGTGGCGTACTGCAAAAAAGTTTGAAAGGGAAAAAGAAGACATGGCCTCATAAAGAAGAAAACACCTTGTGAATATCAGTTGAAATCTAAGGCGTGTAATTATGTGTGTGTGGAAAAATAACCATTTTTTTCCGGAAATTTCAACATCCTGTAGCTCCGTAACGAAGCTTTTGAGGACCTATGTTTATATGAACTTTTTTTCTTAAAATTGCACGTAGATTTACTCCCTCAAGTTGTGACATACTATTATGTAACACCCTGTATATAACTGTGTAGTTCAAGTTATTTGAAATGAATCACAGAAATCAAAGGTATATTTTGCATCATTCCTTTATTAAGTTATAATTTATGTGAACTCTTTTAGCTTTTTGGGAGAAGCTGTGTTTTAACGAACATATTTTTCAAGGATCCGAACTTTGGCGATTCTCGATTTTCTTTTGGAAGTACATATATACTTTATGAGACGTCCTGAATTTTTTTGGACATAACATATATTCAACAACAACGTCCTATTTAAAGGAATGGATTTCTGGAAGACTGCTGCTTTCTAGAGCTCCATAATACCGTTAGAAGCATCTCCACTCTAAATATAAGTGATTCTAGTATTTCACATGTTTCTTTTTGATTGATTTTCAACTAGTAAATTCTTCTGTAGAATAGCTTTCGGCCTTGTAACCTTCAAAATTATTTCGTACATATAACATAAATTAATCATTTTGAATTAGTTTTAGAGAGTGGACTCGTCAGTTTTGCTTCGATTTGTCATGAATTGTTATTCAGTTTTATGTGAAGGAAATATATTTAATATATTGTAATGGCAACGTTGTTACCATCACTAAGTTACACGACATAACGCAAGATCAGGCAACACCGCTGTACTGCCACGACGAGTAGTGCATAGGGCAGAATGCTAAATAAAGGATACCGCTTGAAACACGGATAGGCAGCAATGTACATCGACCACAAGAAGAGAAGACATCCGGAAACACCAAAAGAAATCACCATAGAAGGACAACAAATCGAATGGAAGAAGGAAGCAAAATATTTCGGCGTAATCTTGGACGACCAACTGAACCACAAGAGGCACATCGAGGAAACTACAAGGAAAACAAGAGTAATTCACGGGAAATTATACCCACTACTCAACGGAAAAAGCAAACTCGCATTGGAAAACAAGATCAAGATAATCAAGGTTATAATCATCCCAGGAATAACATACGCAGGACAAATTTGGCATCTAGAGGACAGATTCGAGGAGAGGAAACTACAAGCAGCACTCAACAAGATTTGAACTGTGGAGGCCGTTACTTGATGTAGATCCATTATATAAATGAGATAAAAAACACAAGGTTTAACTTTAATCTACACTTTATTTGAAAAAATTCGACGACGTTTCGCTGACACAGCAGCTTTTTCAGGAATGAGAAACAGAATGAAGAGTATGGTATTATAAACAAATCGTAGAACAAGTTGGATGAATAACAGGAAAATCCACACCGAGCCATTGTACAGTTAGTATGAAAGGTAATAAAAACTAATTAAACAAGTTAAGTAGGGGTGAGTAATTAACATCTACCTGTTCATTCAAAAGCTTGTCCGATTGTTTGTATCTATTTATTTCTAATGCTTCTAGGAGATCTAATTTTGAACTTTTGATTTAATATGTAATATGTCAAAGTTTTTTGAATGAATGGTTTTCTTTTATTAGGTTGTTTGAATAATTTGAATCAGATTTATTTTTATCGAAGCTACGTTTATGTTCAGATGTTCTTATGCCAAAACTCCTATAGGTCCTACCGATATAAATTTTATCACAAGAACCGCAATTGAGTTTATAGATTCCTGATTCACTTAAGTTTTCAACACGAGATTTATTATTTTAATATGTTTACCTAAGTTATTAGAAGTTTTGAAAGTTATATTAAGATTTTGTTTGACGAGAAAGGATTTAATATTTGTACTTGCAGAACCGCAGAATGTTAAACTGTTGAATATTTTATAGCCTTTATGAATAGGATATACTTCGTTTATTGCTTTCTTATACAGTTTTTACGAATGATTAGATCTATCATATCCGGATTATATGAATTATTAATGGCTATCTGTTTGATGATATTTAACTCTTTATTATAATCTTCTACTGATAAAGGTAAATTGAGTAACCGATGTCGTTGTGCTGACATTATAACCAACACTGAATAAGATATATTCAGTTTTACTTATATTCAATATCAAGGCATTTGTCTTGCACAATCTACTGACTCGTCCATCATGAGTGTGCACCTCTCCGATAGCTCCTCCAGGCTCCTGGCCATTATCAACATAGAATCATCATCAACAAAATTTACTGTTACATCTGCACTAATGTTCCGAGAGATCGCTCATGAACAGTAGGAACAAACGTGGGCCGAGGAGAGTGCCCTGTGCAACTCTAAGATCAGTCGACATCCCCTTCCACAATTCATTTTGCACCCTAACCTGTAAGGTTCCCCAGAATCCAAGGTTATATAATTCGCATAATAAAAATATATGTATCAGGCAGTCAAATTGTCGCGTCAGGTCAAAGAATAGACCAGAGACAGATAGTTCAAGATCAATAAATACACATGTTCTACAAAAGTAACAACCCCAGACTCCCCAACCGAAGAAAATGGTAGAGTTCCTGTATTCGAGACCAAATACTACTACTAAAATGAAGTAGCCATGGGATACCTGTGAAGACAATTAAGCACCTTGCACTTCGACGATGATATTGTGACATTAATGATTATACACTACATAGTTTTGAATGTAAACTGGCTGAACAATAATTTTTGTGTTCAATGGATAGGAACAAATGGTCCAATTGAAAATTGGACCTGTTGAAAAGAAGAATAAAAATTGCCTATTTCGAAATTGCTCCAGATGCCGTTCTAAATGCGTGTGCCGTATTCAATAGATGTCGATGATGAATTTAATAGTATGGAGGGCACTTTCAACAATTTGTATGAAAATTTTTTGATATAAGTTGAGGTTTTTCATTTCGATGTTTTGGGTTAATTGAAATAAATATCTCAACTTTCTAGTTTTATCAGGTATGGAAAACTTGCAGCCCTCTAGTTAATCACGATCTGGAAATCGTTCCGAATATAGTCGCGTCATAGTTTCGCGTTAATATTGCCAATGACTTCCACTACAATTTGATGAAGATTTCTTTGTGATTTTCGATAATATTCCACCACAGACATCATTTCAGGATTAATTAGAATATTTTGTGACGTTTTGACTCTTTTTTACCCACAATACGAAATAATGTGAGTTATCCAAACTGAAAATAAGACCAGAATACTTTCTAGAACTGAAAAATTTCATCTCGAACTCAAACAGGCGCCCATTCTGAATTACATCGTGAGATGGAAATGTGAGTTTTCTTCCAAAACTTTTCGATAATTTCTTTTTTCGAGTTGAATACAGTGTTTTGTGTGATACTTTTTTAGCAGAAGGTACTCAATTGAATTGATAATCGAAAGAAATTGAAAATATGAGGTTATCATATGAAAAGTCTGAGTGAAGGTCAACTTCCGTTATATCCGGAAGTAACAGACCAATGAAAATATTTCAAGCTATTAGAATATCATTCAAAATTCAATTCGGTTTTGTTTCATTGATATCAGTCTACAATTGTAGGAGCTTGGGGTGTTTTTTACGGAACAGCCGATAGGCTTCGACATATTCTTGGAGCGACAGAAGTTTGACTATTTCTCGAATGGCACAGTAACCATCTCTAGTTTTGAAGATTAGGCAATGAATGAAGCCGGAAAGTTCGATATTAATAAAATCAGAAGCGTGGTAGTAAATGAATTGTTTCCATCGAAGACGAACGAGTCTCGCGTTTCTTTTGTGTTTCAGCATGAAAACCTAGGAAGATTATATAATTAGATTCTTCTGAGATTTTCATCGTTTTCTCTTCAAAATGAATAAAAGGCGGAACTTAAGGCCCGTCCAATTATGACAGTAATTGTATTTCAAAAGGAAATCAACCGAATCCTTTGGGTTTTAATAGAACCAGTTGCATCTTAGCTTTAAATTTATGGTAATTCAGCTGCAGTTTTTTATAATCTGACCAATCTGAACCACAGTAGAAATTAGAAAGTCTTAGGAAAAAATAATTTTCAACACGTCCGCCGACAAAGTCTAACTTTGAAGAGAACTTCTGGAGCGAAGCGAAACTGCATTGAAATTCAGTGACTTATATTTTTACTGTCAAAAATTGAAAAAGATTGAGAAACATACTGCAAAAAGGTTTATTTCCCCCAAAAGAACGTAACCGCTTATTGTGATTGTGTTTTCATGCTGATCGTGGACATTATTGTTTGTGTTCTGGATGTTTTTGACGAAATGATGTCATTTATTGTATTCTCAACAAACTTAAGTATATCTTGTAGTAATATAAAACTGAGTATTTCATCTTTCATTCACAATATGTCAGAGAATGAAGTTGACGTTACAGAATTATTATATTATCGAAATACGTACCAACTTCGGATCTAAATGCCTATGATTTGCTATATGAATTAAACGAAGAACAAATTTACATTATCACTTTGAACTTAGATCCACTATCTACTATGTAATGAAAAGAATCTTTCTTTCATTGAATTTGTCCGGGTTATCATGTGAAGCATGTAACGTTTATTAGTTCTTTCAATTATTTGTGAGTTCAAATCAAACACTTCAACGTTACAAGAACTAATTTATTTTCACGCAGACTGAAGAATTATAACATTTACTTAATGACTAATTTATATAACACAATCGATAATGCTTAATTTATCTGTAACACTTTGTCCACTTATTGGCGCTCTGTATTCAAACTTCAACTTATGCGCGTCTCGCTCTCCTTATATAGAAGTCCGAATTGTTCTAGAACATTTGCATAACTTCGGCCCTGTTCCAGACCTTCGTTCGAGAATCTTCCGGAAACAGCAACACTGATTTTTTTGTTATACGGCGCGCTGAAACCTTTAAATCCTTCTCGAAGTCTTCCGAAGTGCGTCATTCTGCCGGCCGTGAGAGGGTCGGCTTCAGGGACGATTGGATATCGTTACAATGTGAAATCAATCCCTTCAGAATTTTTCAACCGTTCATCTCTTGGAATAGGGCAAACATAAAAATCAAAGAAAGAGCAGAACTTTCGAAAACTAGGGAATTCTTTAGAATTCTTGTCAACCATGATTACATGGTGCTCGTGACCCAAAACTTCGCTAGAACCATATATATTTCATAAGATATTTTGTCACCGGTTGCCATGAACTCTGTGGCACCAGTGATCCCAAAATTTGAGAGAACCATATCTATTTCATAAGATATTTCGCTCAGATCAATTAAGTTAGTGGTATATATATACCACACACTAACCTAACCTAATCTATATAGGTCACAGTTACAATTTATTCAGCATTCATCATTCAGCTCTCAACAAAGCAAATAAGCACTCAGTTACCAACAGTTCCAAATAAGCAACTAATAAATGAGTGTTTTGTTATTTTAATATATATTAATTTAAAAATAGTCTTTTGTGTTGTGTATATAAACCAATTACCCAACCATTACATATGAATCAGATTTTCAATACAAAGGTAAAAGAATTTCAAGTTTTCTCTTAACGTTAAATGTTTTTAAAAGGCAATACGCTCTCTAACAAGAAATCTGGACTGATGAGTAAGATTGATTGATTACTAGGGCATTTGTTGTTTATATTGTATCTTAATGACCTGAGTGAGTATCTATGTGACTGATTTGTGAGTTTGTACAAAGTTCATTGAATTTGGATCACGGCAGAACTGTAGGCTGTTTGAAGATGAAAACTTGAAAATTAGTATTGTGGATGACACTGTAGAACAAGTGAGCGGTATTGAGTATCTTGGAGTTCATTTGGATCCGCAGATGACACTTAGTACCCATATTAATTATAATGAATAATAAAATAAAACAAGCTACTATGTTTTAACTATCACTAATTTTTTGATGTAAAGAATGACAAAATTTTACATTGGTTGGACCGGTTTCGGACATACGTCCATTATCAACAACAAGCTAATGAAAACTGAATACTCATGTACAATACAGGAATGACCATCAATAAAATGCTAGTAGAGGTGACAGTAACTTGAATAATGGTAATTGGTAGGGAATTAAGTCTACCTGGTCGTTAAGGAGCTTAACCCTTTCTACCCTAGATGCCTTGAAAATTTCCATCGATTCAAAGAAATTAAGTTTATAAGATTTATCACAAGAATGAAGAATTTTCAGCTGTTGAAGTTCTGGAAAATGATGACATTCATTCAGACAATGTGCAGCTAAAGCTGAATCATATTTCTGATGTAGGAATGACCGGAAATGTTCTTTGTATCTAGCCTTGAAAGAGCGTCCTGTTCGACCTATATAAAAGGAATTCACTCATAACATGTTAATTGGTATACTCCTCATTTTTCGAATTTATCCGTTTTATCTTTTGTGTTGAAAAGCAGGCCTGGCAATTTGCTAACTGGTTTGAATGCAATGTGAACTTTTTATCTATTTGACAAAACTCTAGCAACCTGTAATGACTTCTTCCCAAAATATGTTAGAGACAAATTTGTCGGGCTTTTCTCTCTTAGATTGGGAATATATTATGTTGAATGTATTGTTGCGTATTTTTCGATTAACTAAACTCTCTATTGCTTTTATATCGAAGCTGTTGTTCTCTGCTATTAACATAAATATTATATATATATATATATATATATATATATATATATATATATATATATATATATATATATATATATATATATATATATATATATATGTATATAGATATATGTTAATAGCAGAGAACAGCGGCTTCGATATAAAAGCAATAGAGAGTTTAATTAATCGAAAAATACGCAACAATACATTCAACATGATCTATATCCAATCGAAGAGAGAAAATCCCGAGAAATTTATGTCTCTAACATATTTTGGGAAGACGTCAGAACAGGTTGCTAGAGTTTTGTCAGATAGTAAAAAGTTCATATTGCATTCAAACCAGTTAGCAAATTGCCAGGCCTGATTTTCAACACAAAAGATAAAACCGATAAATTCGAAAAATCAGGAGTATACTAATTAACATGTTCTGAGTGCAATTCCTTTTATATAGGTCAAACAGGACGCTCTTTCAAGGCTTGATACAAAGAACATTTCCGGTCATTCCTACATCAGAAATATGATTCAGCTTCAGCTGCACATTGTCTGAAAGAATGTCATCATTTTCCAGAACTCCAGCAGCTAAAAATTCTTCATTCCTGTGATAAATCTTATAAACTCAATTTCTTTGAATCGATGGAAATTTTCAAGGCATCTAGGGTAGAAAAGATTAAGCTCCTTAACGACCAGGTGGACTAAATTACCCACCAATCACCATTATTCAAGTTACTGTGATCTCGACTAGCATTTTATTGATGGTAATTCCTGTATCGCACATGAGTATTCAGTTTTCATTAGCTTGTTGTTGATAATGGTTGTATGTCCGAAACCGGCCCAACCAATGTAAACTTTTGTCATTCTTTACATCAATAAATCAGTGATAGTTAGAACATAGTAACTTGTTTTATTTCAATATTCATCATGAATATCAACTATCACGTAATTCAGGTTTCATCGATCAATTATTTTCCATATTAATTATATGTGTAAAAAACTTACTTAGGATATTCGGGAGATTATCTGTATGGTCAAAACGCATTGTCTATAATACGATAGTTCATCCCCAAATAACATATTGCATATCATTACTGTTGGGATGCAATCAAGAAGATAAAGACAGATTGCAGATTTTGCAAGACAGAGCAGTGAGGGTGTTGCTAAGGTACAATAAGTACACGAGGATAGACGACATGCTGCGTTCTTTGAATTTCATTAAAATCCAAAATATGATAGCAGAAGCTAGTTTAGTTTTTATTCATAAAATAATTAATAGTTTTTTTTTTCTTATAAAAAGTCCAACCATGATATCATATAACCTGAGGTCCGGGGAGAATTATAATATCCGTAAATTTAAGACTAAGTATTTAAAGAAGTCTCTGTTCAACCATGGCTTGAAATTTTTCAATGGGTTGCCTTTGCTTGTAAGGACTTCCTCCTCTTCAAGGACATTTAAGTCAAGACTTAGAGAGTTCTATTTAGTTGATTAGTTGGTAGCGTTGTATAGGTTTCGATGGGATATACATTTGTACCAATTCTTTGTGAACTACATAATTATTTGTTATTGTACTGTAGTATCAGAAGCTAATCAAATATACATACATTCATTCATTCATTTTATGGAATTTCATTTCCAACAGAGATGATTTTGAATATATATATTATACCTTCCACAATTTTGTTTTTATTTTTACAAACACGATCGGTTCAGGTCATTTTCAAGTGGGCAACTATAGGAAATTAACTTAGTTATATTGATAGGTATTAGCCTAAACTGATATCAAGTAGTGGAGAAATATTAATGTCTATCTGGCTATTAGGAACATTCCACTTGGGTTTCACATATTTTACTGATTTCCAAACATTCCAACAGATTCATTTTCTTTCCTTTGTCGCAATCATGCAGGATTTTGATATTCTTCTAAAGTATTGATGGTTTTTTGCTTTTAATTTGTTCACATATTGGGAAATTATTGTCAGAGGATAAATGTTCTTTGAATCTGGTTTCGAAATTCCTACCTATCTGCCGAACATAAGCTACCGTTATACTCGTAGCAAGCAATTATATATACTACTGATTTTTTAATTTGTCTGATTTGATTTGAATAATAATTTTATAAAGTTCAGACCACTTAAGATATAGGTGGTTATTATAAATTTGAAAAAATTGTTGGAAATAGGACCAGCGTATGTTTTCAAAGAAGTGTCTTTTACGGAATATACTAATTGTGTTATTTGATATATTTATTTACTTTGGATAATTTGGGATAATTTTGTTATTGCAAGCAATTTTTCGTCATTTAATTTATATTTCATAGTTTTAATTTAAATTTTGAAGTCTGGCGGAGCTAATGGAATGGAAAAGGCCCCATTGATCGTTGAATTTCTTACTGCAAGTTTGTGATTTCAATGATTGAATGAGTCCATGAAAATAGTTGAGTCTGTAAAGGTTTCTCTTCTGTAGATGTTATGAATGAAAATGTTACTCAATTGTGTTATAGTCATATATACAAAATTTATTGAGTTATAATATTTCCATTTCTGCTGAAAACTTAAAGTTGGTATGAATTTCAGTCAAAATTAATCAATTTGCCTGTTTGGTTCCTAGAAACCTAGTAAAATATCTTCTACATATCGGTTACAGAACATTATATGTTTTTCCGCTAATAAGCTATTCAATATTACTCTTATTTCTCACTTATCCATGAATATATCGGCAAAAAGAACATCCTGAAACAACCTTTACTTTGTTAGAGAAAAATTCAAAATTCACTCCAGAGATCATAAGAATTAAATCAATTAAATAAATGATTGGAGTCCAAGCAGAACTAAATATTCAGAAGCACAAAAGCATCAACAACCCCATTCTCCATAAACATAAGATTGCTGAATTAATGAAAGAATCCAACAATCGATCCAAGAAGCGAAATTACACGGAGACAATTAAATCCATATCATCAAGTTTCCAAGATGAGGACCACATTTTAACAAAAGCTGATAAAGGCAACAGCATCCCATTCCGCAGTAAAGACCAATATAAAGAAGAAATGGAAGATATATTGGAAACACTTCATAACAGACATAGAACAAGGATTGGAACATACAGATTACTTAGCACATAAAGAATGGGGAAAAAGAAAACTGATTTCAAAGTTATGTGGACTGATAAAACTACACAAAGAAGAAAAATCCGCTAGAGAAGTAATATCATATATAAATACAGTTTCAGGTAAAATAGCAAAGTTGTTGAATCAGATATTTATTGATCTGACCAATTGCCGTTCAAAACACACCATTTTGAACTCTATTGATCTTGTACAGTAATCTTCTAGGCTCCAAAACACACAAAATCTTGAATTAGTTTCATTTGATATAAACAACATGTATCCAAATATTCCAAGAGAAAGAAGCCATCCAATAGCCAGAGAAATATTTACGAAAATTAAGACGTTGCCACGCATTGCCTATGAGTTTAGTAATCTTTTAAAAATCTGCCTATCTCAAAATTGTTTTCAATTTCAATCAAAATTTTACCAACAAACAACATGACTTCCAATAGGATCACCTCTTTGTCCCCTTTAAGCCGATATATTCATGTATAATATAGAAAGAACAGTAATATTAATTAGCCAACAAACAAATAGTATGCTGGTATGATATGTAGATATGGTAGGCTTCCATGGCTCAAACAGGCAAATTCAAAGATTTATGCAATACCTGAAGTAAGTTCATATCAACATTAAGTTTACAGCAGAAGTAAAAATTAGTAACTCAATAAATTTTTCAGACCTGGCAATAGAAAAATCGACTTACAATTTCATCTACAGAAAAGAAACCTTCATAGACTCAACTATTCCTATGCACACATTCAATCATTTAAATCACAAATAAGCAATTCAATCATCCATAGGGCCTTTAGGGCCTTTTCCATTCTACTGTCACTGACGAACTTCTAAAAATAAATAAATACTATCAGAAAAATTGCATTAAATAACAAAATTCCTCTGGTTTTTATAAACAAAATTATCCAACGTAAAATTGACAAACAAATTGAAAAAGAATGCGCAATGAAGTGAAAAATTGCATTGATCTCTCTGTCATAATTGCGCAAAACTTGAAATCTTCATTATTGAATTCGTGAATTGATTTAATTTCGTACGGATGATATTTATATTTATGTAGAATTCTGAATCCGTTAGATTTTCCATTCCACCCTTCATAATCATCGTTAACCAAAGCTACAAAGTTGTATCCCAATCTACTCGGATGTCATCAATTTACGAGTTATCAGATATTGAGATAAGTTGTACATCTGCTTGGAGAGACCATCAAGCACTGGTGCGTTAGCTGATTTAGATCATTGCTTCCAGTAGGCACATAGTGTAGCGTTGCGGTTAATAGACAACCTTGAAGTTTTCTTCTTGATATACACTTTGACTACTTCGTTTTACGGTGGCCCTGGTAGATTATGAGTCAGTTTGTTGAAGGACACGAATTGTATATGTATACTGCTACCGGGATGGGGTCACACACACGATGGAAACACTGATGGTTAACACAAACACTTTTTATGAACGTATGTTTAAAATGAAATAAAACACGTGGTTCGTTGGTAAACAACGGCGGTTTGGCAATATGTCGTGGGTACGGAAAGCCGGCTCGTGGCAACGCGTGCTGCAGCCGGTGTTCTGAGACAATGTGAAGTCGAAGAGGTCGTTGAAGAGGAAGTGAGCGAGTCTCCGAAATGCACGGATATTTAAACCCTCGGTTCAGGTAGGCCCAGAGTACGTTCTGTGCCTCGCCTGGTCGATGGGCCTACTTGGCGGTCTGTGATTAAGAAAGCGTGGTTAACACGGTAACACGCTTATTCGGAGGGGCCTAGAGCGATCTATGGAGAGATACCGTAGTAGGAAACGGTAACAATACATATACATGTACTTGACACTTTCCAGCGAATTGATACAAGTAGGAAGCGGTCTGGCTCTGACAAGGTCACACGAGACCAAAGTAGCAGTCTGTTGCACCTATTTATGACATCCGACTAGATTGTGCCACTAGTATGTAGCCCTGGTTAACGGTGATTATACAGAGAGGATCGGAAAACCAGCTACTTCAGGGCAAAATATTCAACATTCTACGGAAACTTGAATATTGCTTCCCGAATGAAAGTCTTCAATTCGTTTTCTTTTATTTATTCGTAGTTTGGGGAAATTTTTCTTATTTAATGAGAAAAAAAATAGCAACTCAAATGGTTCGATTAAATCTTATTAAGATTATAACAAATGAGACGACCCAGAACCCGTGTCTATTTTTTTCTTGAATTATTTGCCGAAAATATCCATATATTTCTCAATTTCAATCTAATTGAATTTAATTATCAAATGTGAATAATGTATTTTGTAGATCTACCTGCATACCTTTGTATATAGTTTATCTGAATTCAAAATTACAGTGAAAAAACGGTGATTTGCCTGAATGATTCAATAATTTCATTTTGAATTCTCAATGTAGTGAATATTAATATTGAATATTCAAAGCAGCTCAAAAGCGTAAATATCGAGACGATAGAATTCATCTCAACTTAGATAAGAAATCCAGCGTAGACGATATTCTACGTTATCACCGATAGTTATTGAACACCGTTTCGTATTCAAAATCGCAGATAATATCTGGTATTTTCTAAAACAGCAATTCCCACTTCGCGACGAAGGAACGCGATGACTTGAATACCAAGGGCCGAGGGGAGTGCAGGTGTAAGAGCTGCTGGGCCACGTATATATAAGGGCCGCGATCGCGAAGTTAAAGGATTTTTCTCTTCAGATATTCAGTTATTTTTTCATCAGATGTGCAGTTACTCTTATTGTTGTTTATTATTCATTTGCAAAGATCAGTGAATTTACACATTCGCATGAAGCAGAATTAAAATTGAGTTATTTAATAATACGTAACTAGAGTTCAGAAAGATGAAATATGCATACTGTTCCTCTCCAAGAAGCCCGACACAGGATTACTTTCTGAATTTTTCTTCAATATTCCTATTCACTATTCAATCTTCACGAGTTTGCTTGAAATATATGCTACGTAATTTCTTTATGTATTGGTGGGCGAGTTGAAATAATCACTTCTCAAATTCCAAATTATTTTCACACGTTTCTCTTGGCAAATGATTCATTTGAACTGTTTTCATAACTTGGCTAAATTGTGAAGTGCACTGAAATTATTTTATATTGACTTTCACAGTTGTTCTCCTAACTTAACAAATTATTTGAAATGTACTCAAATACTTTAATATTGATTTCAATATTTGTTTATCTAACTTGCAACGAACCCTCAAATATTGTATTTCGATTCTCACTTTATTTAATGGATATGTATCTACAAGGAGTTTTCTATTGACACACGCAAAAAGGGAAAAAAACTTATCTAAAAAAATCGAAGGATGTGGAACAAAGGTGATTTTTCAATCTCCGAATCCTCCGAATCTTGGTTATCCTTCTAGGGGGGTTACTACTTTCAGACGTCTGGATAGGCCTTGTATTCAAAGTCTAACCTAGGACTACCATTTCAATAAGTTAAAAAAAGTCTCACCCCCTCAATGCACTTGTTCTGTCTAATAACAATATTTCAAAGAAACAAGTACAATATTCAAACTTACAAATAATTGAACAGAACGAGACTCATTGAAGTAAAAAGCGAAAGGAAGTAAAAGAACAAGAGAACAAGAAAATAATTAAATAACGATAATGTAGAGATATTAGGGAGAAATTGGAAAAAAGAGACAAACAACGACTTGAAAGGTGAAATTACTTACGCCGAACTATTAACGAGTAAACTAACAATCCACTTCTCACACTTGAGATTCAGATGATAAAAAGATATTTTTTTTTATTCACTGGTGATATTTTTTTGAAAACCCCTTCAATTTCTTAACTGTCAACGCCTTGAGGTATTATCGGAGTAAAAAATTAAACAATTACATTCACAGAATCATCGGAAACTGAAAGAGATACAGGAATATAGAATACTAGTGAGATTATGGAGAGGGAAAAGAAAACGAACTCGAAAATCAGAACACGCTATAGTTCGATCGGAGCAAAAAAAGTGAAAGATAGAAATTGAAGAACGATAGAAGCAACATGTAAGGTGCCGTTATGCACGTTACAAGATTGTTTTCGTTTGTAGAAAAGGTTTTCAAATAACAGTACGAAAAAACCTCTCCTCATCGTCTAATCTCTCTAATCTTTTTGGACTAGATGTCGAAAGGATCCCCTTCAAAACAAAAATTGATTTCTTTCCCCTTTTTCAATGATCTTAAAAAATGCCAAAATATTTGAAATTGCTCGTTTGAAATAGAAAATTTAACGCTGAGAAAAGATCCATCAAAATTACTTTTCTCGTCCACCGTTATAAAGAGGCTCAGAAGAGGTAATGAATGAGGTATCACTCGAACTCTTTGCCCTATTCACTTTCGAGAGATATAGACTCAAATATACGTCTAAAATTGTCTAGATAAAATCATTCGTCGTGTTTCGGTTTCTTCTTTAATCACTACGGAATGAGAAGCATAGAGGGTGGCTAGTTTAAGATGAAACACCCTGTATGTCTTCACAGAATCTAATCCATCCGTTAGTCTATCACATCATTATATTTGCGTAGGGAAGTATGGAGATTTGTCAGAGTTTATAATATTTTGATATCGGAATTGTAATATGTTGGATTAAGAACATCATCTTCCTCCAGATTGGACCGAGAAATTTATTGCACTGTATTCATATACATAAACATATTCAATTATGTGAATAGCTAAATTACATTTGATAATATATGCTAAAGACTCCTAAATTATCCATGAAGATTTGAACTAATAAAGGATTATTCATAATCAAGCTTCGCTCATATAATTCTGATTTACGATCTAATTTTACGGTCATTTCCAGTAGAGGAATAATAATAAATTGACCATGGATGACTGGATTCGCTCTGTTTGAGCAGTTTATCTATCAAAGAGAATACTTGATTGACGATTCATGTCTAACCTAATGCATCAGTTGGAAGTTCTATTTGCAATTCATAAATAACACTCATCAAAATTAGCAATGAAGTAAATTCTTCCAAAAAATTATTTGATTGATTATTGAAATAATCTGCTTAAAACGATTGTCAACATTTTTGTTGATGCTAAGTTGGCACAACTGTTCTTTATACTGACGCTGAGTTTGAACGCGATCTGCCATTTAATTATACAGTGTTCGATGTTGTCAGCTCTCACAAGTGTGTTTTGCGATTTTCACAATGAACAAGAATATCGAACAAAAAATTCGTCTTAAATTACGGTGAATCGACTTTATCAGAAACTCGTGCATATGAGTGGTACAGTGTATTCAACAGCGACCGAGATGTGGCGAAAGATTTGCCTCGCTATGGTCGGCAACATCTTCAACTGAAGATAATATTGATAAAGTGAAGAACATTGTTATCGAAAATCGTCATTTAAGTTTGAGAGAAATGGGCAGTAAAATTTCTATGTCGCACTAATCAATTCGTACCATATAAAACGATTGTTTGACATGAAACGCATTTCCGCTCGACTAGTTCCAGAAGACCTGAATTTTCTTCCAGAATTGAATCGCATAGAGGTCGCTGAAGACATGATAGAACGAGTCAATCCCGACCCCACATTCATAAAACGCATTGTTACTGCTGATGAGACATATATTCATGAGTTTGGCATGCAAACCAGTCAACAACCGAGAGAAAACCACGTCAAAGTCGATCAACAGTCAAGGTAATGTTGACTGTTTTCTTTGACTATCGAGGTGTTATTTACACAGAATTTTTGCCAGAAGGTCAGACAAAAAGAGAAGAATATAACCTTAACGCAATGCGGCGTTTAAAAGAGCAAATTCGTCAAAAAATGCAAGACTTATGGAAAGAAATCTCATGGATTCTGCAAGAAGATACTGCACAGTGAATGAATTTGTGATCAAAACACAATAGGGGATAGTAGTACGAATTGATCACTTGGGGTAACATGATCCTTTGCAATTGTGCCGAAACTGCTAACGTCATCTAGTTGATTTCATTGGTAATGCATACCTCTAGCCCCCAACACCACAAACTACATTCAACTGACTTTCAAATGGTATATCAACTTTTGAGCTAACTATTTTTTTCCAGCAATATCATGGGTAAGAGTAATAAGAACATAAAATTCGAAAACGCAAATATCTCATATAACTTAATGAAACATGAACAGGAACTAAAAAAAATTAATGAATCATTGTTTCGCGAAAGAGATTTAAAAACTATAGCAGGTGTTCAAAATGTCTTCTTCTTTCTTGAATGCACTTAACACATCTTTTTCTTGAACTATCAACTACTCTCTGAAGTTCAATGTGTTTTTGACTCATTTCGTTGCAACAGATTCGAATCCTTTCAATGAATTCTTCTCGAGTATCAAAGGGAATTCTATGAACATTAGTCTTTAATGAAACCCACACATAAAAATCAAGCGGCGTAAGGTCAGGGCTTCTGGGTGGCCATCTCTCTCCAAATCTCCCAGTCATCCAGTTCTGAACCATTCTATTTGAAACCAAAGTAGAGTAGCTATAGGCATTTCTTCCTGAACGTTTATCATTTTGTTATTTAATAGATTTAAAAATTCGTTTGAATTGAGACGATCGGGAAGTATAACTGGAACGACAAGCTGACTCCTCCTTAACCCCAACCACACTTTACTCTAATCTCGTGCTGAGAGTGTGAGACAATAGTGCCATGGGGATTTTCTGTCCCCCATATATGGGAATTTCTCAAATTTACCATACCAACTTCGGTAAAAGTTACCTCATCCGTCTATAGAATTTTATCTGATCCCCAATTTTGTAATCTATTCATGTACCACCTACTAAAATTGTAACCTCACCTCACTATCCACTGGTGATAGGTCATAAATCTTACTCAAATGGTAAGGATGAAAATTATATCGCTTGAAAACTGTATGAACCGTGGAATGATGAAGTCTCAATGTAGCACTAATTCTCCGAGTACTTGTTGTAGGGTCATCGCGAACAGCCTGCAATATTGCAGGTGCTTGTCTGCTGAGCATTTCTACCACCGTCTCCAATTCTGAAACCACTGTATGAACCAGTTTCACCGGAGCGCCTAAACACTTCAACAAATGTCTTTCTGCAAGGTTGCTGTCTGTTCGGAAAGCGCAATGCCTACACCGCTGCACGGGAATTTCCATTCGCGAAGCCATAAGCATAAAATATCTCGATATTCAATATTTGAGAAACTAGGCATGTTTTCTTTTTTTCGGAAAAGGAAATGGAATCGTGAAAGATGAAAATATAAACATCAGTTCATTAATTCATCGAATGACAGTTCCTGTCAAATTCTAAATATTTTTATTTGTTTTACAATCAAGTATTACAAGCCTTCTGTGATTTATTCTTGTACGATTCTTTTTGTAATATTCTAATAAGATTCTCTAATACTAAGAGAATTTAATGTTCTTACTCTTACTCTTACCTGATATTGCTGGTAAAAACATAGTAAGCTCAAAAGTTGATATACCGTTTGAAAGCCAGATGAATGTAATAGTTTTTCGAAAAAAAAAACGGCTACTTATCGAACAGTTTTCAATGGTACAGCTAACAAGAAAATACCACTAATTTTATTCATTTCACAATTTTTTCATTTAGCCTTTTACAACAACCGGTATACAATTTTTTTCACCATTAATACTCAGCTATTCAATGCTCTTTCCGATGGTATGGTCAAATTTGATGTAGCTGTAAGGGTAACAGAGATATTCTTGTTTTCTTAGAAAGGAGCAAAACATTTCGTGAAATCAAGAAATGTTAAATAACTCGATAATTATCAACTTTTCGAAAAAATGTTATAGAACATTTTTTGTTGCAAATGACTTGTTCTATCACTTACTGAAGTTTGGCACCTTCTATAGTAGACACCCTGTATACTGTTGTATTTGGGGATCCTAATATTCATTACCTTAGTATTTGGGACACGTGAACATAGCAGCCTGGTTATAAGGATATGTTATACACCGTTGAATGAGAAAGTGATACCCCAGTGTCCCCGGGAATTATCTCGTACAATAGATTCAATCATTGGTGCAATTTTAGGCAATTTCTTTTGATTGATTTCCTCAAATACTGTAAACAATAGTCACCGCCCGCTTTTTTTTCAATCAACCGTGATGCCGCGTTATTACCAAGGGAAAACCAGCCGAGGTTAGTGGTCGCAGGAGTCGATGACAGCTGCTCTTGATGCTGTTAAAAATGGCATGGCATTTAAAAAAGCAAATAAAGAATTTTCAGTGCCCGTAATGTCATTGAAACGAAGAGCCAAAGCAAAAAATAAAATAGGTGTACGTGGAATAAAATGCTTAGGAAGGAGAAAAACTGTTTTTACCAAAAAACAAAGGCATGGAGCCAATAATGTACAGGTTAACAAAAAAGGAAATATTATATTTAACATGTGAACTAACTTGAAAAACTAAAATTCCCCATCAATTTCACAGGGAAAAAGCAGATATTGACTGGCTGAAAGGATTCAGACAGAGACATCCAGATAGCACCTTTATCTCCTGAATCCACTTCAACTGCTCGAGAGCGCTTCTAACAAACATGTGTATAAGTTTTATTCCACATTGAAAAGCGTCCAGGACGCAAAGAACATCTGGGCACATCTAATTCACAACGTCGATGTGTTTGCACAGTTCTGTTCGCAAAAACTGGACGAAAACAAGTAGCACGGATTGCATCAGCTGAACGAGGAGTCACTACAACGGCTATTATTTGCATGTCTGCTTCCAGAACGCTTGTTCCACCGATGTTTATTTTTCGAAGAATCCTTATGAAAATGGAGAAGATGTAGGCTACTAGGGCCAGTAATGGATGAGGGTGGATAGAACTGGAAGTTTTTATCCAGTGGTTTGAACATTTTTTACGCTACACGAAGCCATCCGAAGAGGTACCAGTAATGCTGATTTTAGACGGTCACCTATCTCACACGAAACATTCATTGTTTGAAATCTCCGGCGAATTGCGTTACAATCATTTGTTAGCCGCCACACTGCACAAACAAAATGCAACCATTGGAAGTCAGTGTGATGTATCCCTTGAGTGTTCATCACAACCAATCACTGGAAAAATGGATGAAGAATAACCCAGGAAGACCAGTATTTCAGATTGCAAAGATTTTTGGCGATGCTTACCTAAAAGCTGCAATCCCAACAAATGCAATTAATGGATTTGCTAAAACAGAAATATGTCCAATATTCACTGAGGTTGATTTTATTGCGGATGCAAGCACACAAAATGAATTGGACCAAGAAGAGCCAGAAATGCAAAAGCCGCCTAGGCGTTGTGTTAGTTCAGAGACTGATTTTATAAATGAAGATCCACCTCAGTTAGAGAGATCTACTAGTCCAGATAAACAGCAGTTGCTCGCTACAAATGTTGCTGCATGTGATTTGGAATCTCCTAGAGCGCATAAAACTCCTTAGTCAGTAAATAATAAACAAATCAGTGCCAATTCACAGTCCACTATCGCCAATCTCTTCTACGAGTCGTGCAGTCAACCACAGTGAGACATGATAACAATAATATCGCAAATTTCACCATTACACCTGCTACATTAAAATCAGAAATTGTAGGCAAAAGAAGCCTATAACAAAAAGGCTGATAAGGAAAACCAACCATATGACTGTTCTAACTAGCACACCGTACAAGAATTATTTAGAGCAGGGGGTGCTCAAACGGTCGATCGCGAGTGCGTTTTGAGTAGAACTCGAGAAGAACAAAATAAAAACGTAGGTAACTAAACTACAAAAATTTATTACGTAATAAAATAACACTCTACTAGCGGCTAAAGGCGGCTTTATCAATGAAATGCGCGGTACTTGTCAAAGAAATGCCACTTTCCTAGAAATTTGAAGGCAGTACTACGTCGATACAAAGTTTGTTTTTAAATAGTACAAAATGAGGGCAGCGAAGAAATCTAAAACGTATCATTTTAATAACGATTGGGAGGACGAATTTTTCCTTTGAATGTTGAAGGATAATTGCATTTGTCTTATTTGTCGTGCGTCAGTATCTAAGTATGGTAACTTAGAGAGGCATCATAAAACTATTCATAAAAACTATGAAAAGGATTTTTCGCTACAGAGTGAATTGAGTAAACAAAAAATACGTGATTTGATTTCTTGTTTGAATAAAAAACAAACCATGTAAACAAGAACTGCCAAACAATCAAAAGCTGCTTCGATCGCGGTATTTAAAATATCTCATATATTGGCGAAACACCAGAAACCAATCGAAGATGGATCGGTTGTGGAGGAAGCATTAATTTAAGCGGCTGAGACTTAAGTTGGAGATTCTAAAAATAAAGCATAAATCATGTCTGTTGTTAGAGAACTGCAGTTATCTTGTCCGACTGTTACAAGGTGTATTGAAGTCATGAGTCTGGACATGCCAGATTAACAAAAATATGATATCATAAAATGTACATACTTTTCTGTACAGTTCGATGAATCTACCAATATGACAGACACTTGCCCAGCTGTGTATTTTTATTCGGATGTTATTCAATGACATGTTGGAACAATTTTTGACAATCATTCCTCTGCAATGGAAGACACTGTGTAAAACTCTACAAGCTATCACTTTAGAAATTAGTGTGCATAACACATCACACAGCTGAACACACTGATTAAGTTCTTCACATGGACGTCAGGTGGTTGAGTCGCGGAAAATTCCTAGAAAGGTTTCAAGAATTATTGCCCGAAATAACAGCTCTTATAGACGAAAGAGGTGATGACACTCAGGTGTTGAAAAACGAAAAATGGCTGACTGATCTGGCATTTTTGACTGACATCACAAAGCACTTAAACACCATTAACTTGGGGCTTCAAGGTAAAGGAAAAACTATTATTGAGATGATTAGCGCAGTGAATGCAACCAAAAATAAATTGCAACTTATGATAGATCAACTGAAAAGAAACGATCTGAAACATCATCTGTTTTTGAAAGCTAGGATTCCTCAGTTGAATTATGAAACGTATGATGCTGAGTTATCAAATATTTTGGGAAATTCGAAATGCGTTTTTATGATTGCAGTAAATTGGCAAATATAGCATCATTTATGAGTTATTCTTCCTCATGTAGAAACACTGAGGAACTAGCTACTGAAATAACAAGTCACTTTAATATGAACTGTTCTGTTCTGTTCTGTCATGTTCTGTTGAAAATGAGTTGATGCAGATTATATCAAATATTCATCTCAAAGCTACAGCATCTGATACAAATTTCTGGTGTTTCATATCTGAAGATAAATATCCGAATCTGAGGCAAATCGCCCTTCAACTGACGGCAATTTTTGGGTTAGGTTAGGTTTTTTTATTATTATTATCATTTACTTGTGCGAGTTTGCATTTTCTGAAATGAAGATAATTGAGTCAAAATATCGCAATCGACTAACTGACGATCATATGTCATCATGCGTGCGATTAGCTCTCAGTGGTTACGTACCATATAATGAAAAGTATGCTTAGGACATGCAGTGCCACGCTTCAACATCCAAAATCATTCCTTAGTTAAGTTTAACACAATATGTAACTTTTTTGTTTTGTAACAACCAATAAACTCGGAATTTTGAATATCTATGAGTTTTTTCCTTGATATTATAGAGAAGAACCTAACTAAACCTAACCCAAACCTTGACTAGAATAATGTATATTGTGCGGAAAGCAAAATATCTTTATATGCTACGGTACACCCTACCTAAGTAGGTAGATAGGTAGGGTGAATCGTGTATGTACGGCAACTCATCTGCAATCATACATACTTGCAGCCTCTCAGAGTCGATCGTATGTAGTCTAAAAATATAAAGGTAGATCGCTAGCAGTTCAAGTTTGGGCACCCCTGATTTAGAGGAAGAGAATAGCAATGAGAGAGAGAAAAAGAATAAAAAACATCAAAACAGGGTAAATAAAAAAAACACTGCACCTAAACCAACACAGAGAGGCGAAGGAGTATGTAAAAGAAAGTCAAAAAGAGAGGAGACTTCATGTAATACATCTGAATCTGAAGAAGATGACACTGAATGTCTGTACTGCACAGAAAAGTTTTCAAGCGTTACGGAGAGCGAAGGATGGATAAAATATTCTGCATGAGAAATGGGGAAAGCGAGTGATGACGCTGGCGAATTTATTTATGATTTATGCAGCACAACACCTGCCAAAAAGCATTTGAATTTGTTAGGACAGAGAATATGTTATTTTCATTATCAATTCATAAATGTTTATTTCTGCTACTTTCGAACGATTTGTTCACTTAATTAGATATTCAAAAAGGAGTACAATATTTCGATTGATGTCTCAATCATTAATGTAACAAATTAATCACTAACTTAGAAATGCGATTCATATTATTCGTTTTTAATTTTGTGATTTTTAAAGTCCCCTGACTGTTGATTGTGTTAACTAAAAACTTTATGCGAGTAAGGTTTATGACTATTCTGAATGATAATTGAGTTTCATTATTGCGTTTTTTTGTTTTCTATAACCTTTTTTTCCTAAATACATTTTACTCAGAATGGGGTAGAAATATGATCATGGAGACCATATTTCCTCTACCTGGGGGATCATCTTACCATAGGGATGTACAAGATGATTATTTTAATGGATCCTCAATTAATTTCTAGTTTTGAGTATGAGGAAAGTTAGATAGATAAATATATATCGCCTTTATTTTTGGTTTACCTCAAAAAATTATAGAATTCACAGCAATTTCCTCTCAAAGGAATCATCTCGTAGTACCTTCCCCTACCATGGAAGAACCACCGTATTTGCCTGATATGGCTCCGGCCGACATTTTTCCGAAACTTAAATTACCACTTTCAGTTACCCATTTTGAATTGATATTAGACATAACTCCTGGATCAAAAAGTTCCCGACTTTGTTACCGTGTGGCAACCTAGGTCACCTGATTTCAATTATTTTCTTTTTGTTAGGTTGGTACAACTGTTATTCATATTCCCTCTAATTTTCAGCGCCATCGATTGACATTTGATAAAGTTACGTCGTGTTGTTTACACTTACCTCTCAGTGTGTTTTCGATTCTTTTAATTTTTAGAAAATGAATGCAAAACAAAGGCAACGAATTTGTATTAAATTTTGTGTTAAAAATGAAATTAGTGTTCTGAACACATTGGAAATGTTGAACAAGTATTTCGGCGACAATGCTTTGAAGCTAACAATAGTTCGCAAGTGGCATGGACGCTTTAAAAGCGGACGCATGTCCATGACCGTTCTGGCAGGCCATCGACATCAACGAATGAGGAAAGCGTCGACAAAATTCGTGATTTGTTGGCTACAAACCGCAAATTGACCATCAGAGAGATTGCAGAGCAGTTGAAACGAAACTGGATCAAGTACAGTCATTCAGGTAATGAGGAGTGAAAATACAAGATGGTGATATGGAATATAAGAGGATAGGAGACGCTGCTTAGCTGCATTTCTCAATACCAAACTAATTTGTGTGAGTAATAAAGCAAGAAAATTAAAATAGTGTCAAGATTTTGGTGAGAAAATGAGGGTTAAGGATCTAGGAAATCAACAGTTACAAAAAACAGTTGTACTGAGACTGATATATAGTTAACATCATTGTATTATATATGAAGGTTCTTAATGTAATTTACAAATTCGTGAATGCTTGAATCTTATGGCTGCTTTCGACAAGAACACTTCAATTCAGAAGATGTTTCTTCTTTCTGGTAAGCAAACTGTGAGAACTTTGGTTTCAATTTATACGAAAAAGTTATATATGGGACAATCACATAAAGTCAAATTTCCATATACTCAGTAGTGTTCCTTTAAATCATTACTAGTTTCTTGCCTTTGTCTTTTGGATACTCTCAACAAATTATAATTTGAGAAGAACTTCTATTTTCTATTTCATTAATATACTTGAGAAGTAATTCTTCCTTCTTGCTGTTGTAAGCTAATATTTGTTGTTAATTTTAATTCATGTATCTTATTCGATCATCCGATCTTATTGGAATCAGAACAGTTAAGTGAAAATTTGAAACTATGGAATGTATACATTGATCTTTCTGGAGTATATATTAGATGTATATTTCTGGAAAAACAATTTTGGGATATTGTGAATAAATATTTGAGTTCTTGATGGTTGAATTTTTATGCCTAAAAGGTGATTAAACAATTTGATTTTTCGAATTAATGATTGAACTTTTTAATTTTATCTTATGCTAGTTCAATTGGATAAAGTCGAGATTTTCAAATTGAATTGAGATAATAGTGAATAGTGTTGAAATTTGTACGGTTGATGAGTCAGTATCCATAAAACAATACTGGATGCGTTATCATATGGATATATGAGAGAGTTGCATATAACATAAAGAACTATTAATTATAAAAAGTGAATATAATGAGGGGTTAGGATAGATAGAGTTGGATATGACAAAGAGTTCAGTATATTTCGTGTTTAGTATATTAAGCGTTCAGTTTATAAAGCGTTTTTGTATAATAGGCGTTAGGTATACAAGCTGTTCAGATAAAAGGCGATCTTAGTTGGCTCACTAGTAGATTTTAAAGTAATATCAAATTTATAGGGTTTGAAACAGATAAACTATTTTAGGAATAATGCTGCATAATATTTCAAGTTCTTAGATTGCGATGGCAAATTTATGGCTCTTTCAGCTTCAACTCCAATAGCTGTTCAAAATATTGGGAATTTTTGAATTGTTCTCTATAGTATCTGAAAGATCACTGAACCACCGAAAAACTGGTGATTTGAGAATTTGGATAGTATTTTTGTTCTCGAAATTTTGGGTCACCGCAATGATTCTTTTGATTTCTGAAACAAAACAAAGTTTCAGAAGAGTCTTTTGAAAACACATGTATGATGGTATGAAAAAATATGTGAAATCCTTTTCCCTTCTTTATGATTACATATTGAATTTTCAGCGAATCTTCTCTCTAATTATTCACACAGAAAGAGCCCAGGTTTTGATGAAACTTCGACGCGTATATGCATACTCCCTGTCGTATAATTAGGATCCAATATTCGTAGGTTGATTCAAGCCCCTAATTCTGATGAGTCCTTAATGACATAAATTCGATCCTGAATAGAGGTAGGTAATAGAAAGGAGGCAGCGACATGTTGGCTTGAACAATCAACTAACATATTCTAATCAGCACACTGATTAATATGCTTTATTTTCATAAATAACCACAACCAACTCATTCGACAGGTATTCTGCCGTAGCCAATCTCATTAACCATAACAAAAGTTATCCCTAAACTCAGTTTGCTTTCGATAAATATACACACATAAAATGTAAGGATAATAGCTATTTCTTCGTTCGTGATTTAGGTACTGGTATAGCGGAATGAAAAAAAAATTTTTATTGATAAATCAAAGAATAATACACTCCCCACAAAAATTGTCGCATCACCCTTCTTTTACGACAATACTATATAAACTTTTAGGTTGATCATTCAAGAGTCGCTTGGCAATTTTCAGAAGTGTAAAATAAGAAGATATCATTCAAAAGAGATAAGTTTATGATGGGAAATATCAACAATTTTCGGGATAATGAAAAATTAAAAAATTCTACCTTCCTCAAACATTCGCGAGAGACCAATCAACTAGCATCGAATGGTTACTAATCATTTTCAGAATCGAGTGTTTCCTCGCCGGGCCCGCCCGAATAACTGCCAATATACGTCTCGGAAGCCCCCCAAACAAATTTTGGATGTACTCTACAGTCACTGAGTTCAAAATTTCTGGAAGCAGGTTTTCTAGTTGTTAGAGTGTTCAACAAGGCATCCTACGTTGCTGAATTTGCCACCCCATGTTGTCCCAAACATGTTCTATGGAATTAAAGTCGGGACTTCAGGCTGGCCATCTTGAAATAGCAATTTCGGCATTCTGTGGAAATTCTGTAACCACTCTAGCTGCATGAGGCCGAGCATTATCATGCATATAAATAAAGTTTTCGCCAATCGATGGGCGAAAGTGTACAACATGGGGTTCAAGGATATATACGATGTATCTGGCCGCTGTCATCCTTCCATTATTCACTAGGACTAACTCAGTTCGACCATGGTAAGAAATGCCTCCAGAACCTGGACTCGTTGGAAAAGAGAACATTCGACCATTCTGGAATACCCCAATTTGCATGTTCAATTGCAAACTGAAGTCTTGCAACTCGATGCTCTCTGGTGATACGCGGGTCGGAAGAAGCCAACTTTGGTCTGATATTGTCTTTTCTGAGCGTGTTCCTAACAGGTTGCAATGAAATATGCACATTTCTGGAAACTGCAAGTTTATTTTGTAGCATTCTAGCCGTACAGTGCCGAACCCTTAATGCAGTTAAACGAAGCCAACGATCATCAACTGGTGTTGTTATCCGATTTCTTTCCTGTCCGGCCCTTCTTTCATACTCCCCTGTTTTGTCGTACCGATTAATTTGCTCTTGAAATAGTGTTTGGTTAACAAGTTAGCCACGTAACGTTGGCTTCGCCCCTCCTCTAGGAGTATTACAATTCTTTCCACTTCATGATCACTCAAATAGCGTCCAGGACGTTCAGCAGCCATTACAATGAATTCAACTATTCGAAAATCAACAAGAAACACAGAGAACTTGCATTAATTTAGCGTGAAAACTGAAGAGAAATTGAACGAATACTGATAGTCGAATAAAATCATTCTTGTTATGTTACTACATAAATAAGAATTTTTTCCCCTCATATGTCCAAGAACATATGTTGACAAAGAAACTGCGATCGAGCAACTTAATCGACTGTGGAATTCAGAATACCGGGTGATGCGGCAATGTTTGTGGTGTGTGTATATATCAATCGGGAACAATAACAATAACCAGATAGTCGTTCTTGGAAAAAAAATCAAATGAAAATCAAAATTGAACCCTAAAATTGGTAGTGTTATTAAGAATTTTTGGATAGCTTTCGGATGTGTAATACACCTATATCTTGATATTGTATGCATCACGATACATCTAACAGATCGAATGAAACGGTGCACAAATATTACAGTAAAAGCTTCTTATGCACCCTTCCTACATTCGCGTTGTCACTATTTGCGGATAAAAAAAAACCGAAAAAATTTCACTTTGAATATTTGATTTCACAAAAATTTCATTCAAAATATTTATGGAAAACTCTGTCAATACTCATAATTATCTTTTCCGTTTCAGATGTCATCATCATTAAAAAAAGTTTACCGATTTTGCGATTTGGAAAAAATGTCTTCTGATGAATTGTTGTATTTTATAGATGGAATTAGCTAAGAGCAGGCTGAGAACTCTGATTTTGACGGAGAAAGCGATGGTGAAGAAGCCAGACTTGACTACCCCTAGTTCACGACTCACGAGAAATATCGATTCGTCAAGTACCTCTACTGGAAAAGTAGGAACAGAACCTGCGACCAGGTGAATTATACTTCATCCTTGAAAAATGGGAAAGACTCTGAAGATTCTGATGATTCTTTACGGGACCCAGACTATCATTATGATGATGTAGGAACAGAGACATTAGGTATGATACTTTCTGATTCAGATAATGAATCTGCTAGAGATGTCGATAGATATATATATATATATATATATATATATATATATATATATATATATATATATATATATATATATATATATATATATATATATATATATATATATATATATATATATATACTAAGATGAGAAATATTCATACAGCCTTCTGTGATTACCAAACGGCTTTCGATAGTTCTCCCATTAATGGCTTCAAGAAATTTCGGAAAATTATAAAATTGATAAGACACTTCGTCTTTTTCTTGAATTTGTAATGAAAAATTGGAGAACCAATCTTCATTTAAATATTTCAAAACAATCGTTAAAATCCGAAGTAATTCCAATCAAAAGAGGCATTTTTCAAGGTGATTCTTAGTGCTCGTTGGTTTTGTCTTTGCCTTAATCCATTATCTCATAAATTAAATGCTACTAGTTTCGGCTTCAAAATAGAGAGTCTATCAACTGAATTCAAATTAAGTCACTTAATTTATTTAGATGATATTAAATTATATGCCGGAACCAGATCTCATTTAAAAAGTCTACTTGAGATTACTTTCAACTATTCCAATGATATTCATATGAAATTTGGGCTTCCAAAATGTAAAAATCTTTCTATTGAAAAAGGAAAAATCACCTCTGATTATATAAAGATTTCCAATATCGAAATCGAGCCGATACATCAAGGAGATACATATAAATATCTTGGATTTTGTCAAGAGAAGACAAGTTCATACTACAAAAGACTAAGAATTATCATCATGAGTCATTTAACTAGTAAAAACCTTTTCAGAGCTATCAACTCCTATGCAGTTCCTATTCTTACATCTTCTTTTGGAATTATTAAATGGTCTAAAACTGATCTAAATGAATTACAATGTCAAACGAGGAAAATGCTTTGTAAATATCATAAGCACCACCCAAAGTCAGCTGTTCAGATAGTTACACTACCTAGACATCTTGGAGGTCGTGGATTAACTGATTTGAATAATCTTCATAGTAAACAGATTTTTCATCTACGTTCCCATTTTCATGATAAACAGAGAACGTCTAAATTACATGATATTGTTGTTGCTTCAGATTATAATCTTAAACCTCTGAACTTGACAATGCAAAAGGTAGATTTTGATATATTTGATGATAATTCTAAAGGAGAACGTTGGATGCAGAAGGAATTACACGAAAAGCACCCTAAAGAATTGAAAAATGATGATATCGATGAAATCGCATCGAATAAATGATTAGTATCTGGAGAATTGTTTGCTGAAACAGAAGGCTTGGCAATTGCGATCCAGGATCAGGTTGTTTTCACGAGGAATCACATCATCAAACTGAATATAGATGATTCTAGCCGTAGATGTTTCTGTTCTTCAGAAACAGTTTTTCATATATTATCATCTTGCTCAGTCCTTGCTTCAACAGATTATTTAGAAAGACATAATGCCGTCGCTAATATTATTCATTTTAATCTAGGAGCTAAACATGACCTAATTCCCAAAAGGAAAAAATTTCACATATATGAACCTGAGATTATTTGTGAAAATGACAAATATAAACTTTATTTTGATAAAACAATTCTTTGCAACAGAGCTGTAAAACACAATAGACCAGATATCATTCTTAATGATAAACAGAATCAAATAACATATATAATTGATATATCTATACCCGACACAAATAATATACAAAATAAATACAATGAAAAAATTTCTAAATATATGTTGCTTGGCGACGAGATTAAAAATACGTGGAAAATGAAGAAAATATTTATTCTACCGATTATTATTTCCACAACAGGTGTTATTCCTAGAAATCTCCACAAATGTATTGAGATTTGGATCTGAAGAAAAATTTGTTTGAACAGTTACAAAAGATAACAGTCATCAAATCTTGTAATATTGTTCGTAGGTTTCGTTCCGAAAAAAATAATGAGGTAGAGTCATAGGCTTTCTCTTTAGTTTATACTGCTCAGAATCTCATTTCATATTTTATTTATTTGTTTATATAAATATAAAATAATTAACTGACAATTTTGTCATAGTTATGTTCAGAGCAGTATTCTATTCGATCGTTCACCACTTCACACAAAGGAAACTATTAATGAGTAACATTCAGTGTTACTTGACTAAGGTCCGTCCACTGGATTTTTCTGGGGAGAAAGCCTCTGACACTACTCGTTGGTACATTGATATCATTGTCTGATGATGCTATAGTATGTATATATTCTGGTAGATTGATATATTCTCATAGCATATATGTTTTGATTATAATCATTTCCTGGCAATGGTATTAATTACCGGGTGGTGGATTTATATTTTTTCATGAAATCAGTTTGATTGCATGAACAGATATATGGGCAACTCGTCGGGGTAAATACACCGAATTTTTAGAATCCTCTTTTTAAAAGAATATATATATATATATATATATATATATATATATATATATATATATATATATATATATATATATATATATATATATATATATATATATATATATATATATATATATATATATATTCTTTTGAAAAGAGGGTTTTACAAAATTCGAATAATCGTTTTTACAATAAATGCTTATATCTATAATTTTGGTGTGTGTCAGAAAAACACAATCGTAAAAAACAAGAGAATAAATAGAATACCAGCGGAAAAACAGACCATGCCTGTTCCTCAATCAGGCATCTGAACTCGCATCATGCCTCTTACGATTGCCCCTAAAGTGTGAACACAGAAAAAGTATCAGGGGAACCATACTATTCTGCGTATAATTCAATAAACGAGTGAAATAGCAATAGCTTGTCTGTTTATGTTATGTTAGTTTCGTGTGTACAAAATGAGTACCAAATATTCTTCTGCTTAGCAGCTTCATTCTTTCATTCTCATCTTACACTCCATGATTTCCAGGACTTCTTCACGTAGACAAGGGTAAAAAGGAAGGGGGTTTAAGGAGAAGAAAATTCTGTAACAATAGAAGAATAAAAACAGAAGAAAAATATCTATAATCTATAATCTAAGAACTTAACTAATTTTCCTCTGTTTTTCAACAGGGAACATCTCATACATCTTTTGGTAATGTTGCCCTACGGGGGTGTAGCCCTTGCTTTATCAACAAAAACCATGGGAATAAAGCCCTAAGGGGGAGCAGTCCTAGCCTTATCTAGGAGCTTAACTAATGCTCCGCTGTTTTTCAACAGGGAACATCTCATACACTATTCGGGGGTGTACCCTTAATGACCTTAAGATTCAAAACGAATCTCCTAAATAGACTTGAAGTTCACTTCCCAGTTAATGAAATAATCTGAAACGGAATGAATTTCTTGGAAACCACCCGTAAAATGGTAAATAAGACAATCGAGTACTAAATGTCTTATTGTTTCTACAGCAACGCCACATTCACAGGCCGGACTACAGTATTCCATTTGAACAACATACTATTACTACGACCATGTCCTGTCCTGATACGATTTCATGTACACCTATTCTTCCTTCTTATATCGTTCAGTTTTCCAAAGATCAACAACCTTCACCCGTGTACGCAAAAAGTCAATCAACCAAATAGGTTTCCTAGATTTCAATCTCAGGTTAGGTGCATTTTGAATATTGTATATTATCGGAAAAACTTCTGAAAATGAATGATACTTATCCCAAGATGATTTAAGAGCTAATTTCCTGTGAATATGGGAAGGAACTATATTACAAATAACCGGAATCCATGGGGTAGCAGTTGAACTGATACATCCACTTATAACTCTCATAGAACAGTTCAACTGAGACTTTTTGACATGAGCACTATTCAACCAAACCTGAAAGCAATATTCAGCTGCTGAGTATACTAAAGCTAAAGCAGTAGTTCACAAAGTAGAGACTTCAGCGCCCCAATCAGATCCAGCTAGTTTATGTAGTATATGGTTTCTTGTTTTCAACTTCTGACATAATTTATCAATATGAAATTTGAAAGTCAAAGAACGATCCAGCTTTACACCAAGATATGTTGGAGTGAAATTATGAGTTAATAGTGATTGATTAAAGAATACTCATAGTTGCCTATCCCTCTCAATGATTTTTTTCAGATGAAAACAAGAAACCTCAGTTTTCGAAGGATTTGGACGTGAACCCAATTTTTTTAAGAAAATGTTCACAGTTTCTAAATCGGAAGTCAGTGTTTGCTTCTTGTTTTGAAGTCATAGTGTCGAAAACCCAAAGCAATATCATCAGCATAAATAAACTTTGTGGAGGAAGTTTCAGCGATGTCAGACATATATAAATTGAAGAGAAGAGGTACAAGAACAGATCCTTGTGGTAGGCCATCATTTAACCGATAAAAACTCGAAGTCTTCTCTGAGATAACATATTTTCAATCAACTGCACAGTTTTTCCACATTGAACTACTTCAAAGAGTTTAAAAACTAAACCATCCTTCCTAACTGTGTCATAATCCGAAAAGAGATTGTAACGGTATAGAATTCCTCTTTTTAATATAAATCACTTTAACAGTTTTCCTCTTTTCATATTATGTCCATCTTCCGGTATCAATCAAAATTAATTCGAAATCAAACAGTTTTAATTCAACATTAAAGGTTAATAATTATTCATAAGGATCACAGGTGGCGAGCATTGTCCGTATGTCTCGTAATTATTGTTATATCGGCGCAGTAGATAAGATTCGTTACAGATTTACCATAATCGATCTAGTTTTCGACCTGAAAAGGGATAAGAAAATATTAGAATCAAAATTCAGAATTAGAATATTCCGTATCAAATTAATTATCGAATCTCAAAAACCCTTTTGATAAAAGGTGAGTGTTTATCGAGTCTAACTCCAATTGTTTCATACGTGAAAATAAACATTTTAGGGTTTCTTCTACCGGAGGCATAGCATTTCTTTTTCTTATACATACCTGCAAGAAAAGCATTACTGTTAATGCCTAGAATTCAATCCAATCCGATCAACTGGAGTTTTGGTTATCGTTCTGAGGACAGAATTTTCGAATACGCTTACCTACATTCAGCCACTCATCATCATCACTAAAAGCTGAAGCCATTTTGTTTCAAAGTACAGTTGTTCTATAGAACCTTCTCAAATCAAGGCCAGTATCAATCTACACTGTTATATTAATCAGTTCATCTTTCAACGCTAAATAATAAAGAAGAATTTGGTGTAACTTCAATATCGTATTACCTTCTCAAACATCTCCGTTTTCTTTTTATCATCTTTAGAGTTATATTATAAGTGGATTACTAACCCTTATTTTTCCGTATATTATAAATTGCATTTCATTACGTATATTATATTCTCATCAAAAATCATATTCTTCATTTACTGTTACCTAAAAGTAACACTGATTGTTTCTTGATTTTCAATCAGTCGATTCATATTAAGTTTATATTTCATAGCTTAAATCAAGTGGCGCCCAGTTCATTTTAATTATTCTTTTATTGGTACTAAGAGTTTTGTAAATTATACAACCCACTACCCAACTGTTCTCTGGCGAAAAGCTGCCAATAAGCGCAATTATGTAATACGTAAGAAATTACGTTACATAAAATTGGCGCCCAACGTTGGGGCCGTAGTTCTATTTTTTTTCTGATTACTTTGCAATATTGTATGAAATTTTTTTGAATTATTGATTACTGTTATTGTATTCTATATTGATTGGATATTTTGAGTGTATTTTGTATTTTCTTATTCTTGATAGCTGTAATGCACCAAACTTTTCTCTCTTTTTAATTTGTGTGATGATTGATTATCTTGATACTGTCAACATATGTGCTAGGTATTGCGGTTGTTGTTGAATTTATAATTTTATATTTGTTGTGAATAATGGAAATCGAAATTAATCCTAATCATTTGTCGATTAATGAACTCAACTATGAATTGAGAATAAGGGCGTTGTATCATGTAGAGGACAAGATGAAAAGAGGAAAATCTTGCGTAGATTATTAGTACGTCAGAAAACTGTAAAAGACTTAGAGTTACACGATCCTGAATTTTCATTCACTACTGAACAGAACGAAATTAATACCACATTAGAGTCTATAACGCAACTTGTTATCGAGTTCGAAGGTAATAAAGAGGATTCGACTTTTAAAAGAGCGAAATCACGTCTATCTCACATTTCAGAGCGAATTTCACGTTTACCTATTATCGTTGGAGATGATGAAAAGAACGTTTGTCATTTAAAATGAAGCCTTTGCAACTTGTATCAGTTTAGAAGCTGACTTATATGATAAAATCACTGATCAAGCACCTACTGTCAATAACGCATCTAGTATATCGAATTCTTGTATACACAGTGTCTCCGGTACATCACAGTCATTACCAAATCCTCCTTACTATAAATCCATACCTGTTTATAAATGGGGTGAAACATTTTCTGGCGATAAGAGCACCTTATCTTCATTTTTAGAGAACGTAGAAGAGTTAAGAAAGGCACGACACGTAAGCAAAACAGAATTGTTCGAATCAGCTAGAGACTTATTTGTCGGTAACGCACGATGTTGGTTTCGACAGACTATAGGTAATGTTAAAGATTGGGATGCTCTTGTTGAGGCATTAAAATTAGATTTTAGGTCACCGTATCATGATGATGAGCTTTGGGAAGCTATAAAATGTAGAACTCAAATTAAGGATGAATCGGCCGTTATTTATTTTGCCAAAATGAATGAATTGTTCAATCAACTCACTCGAATCCCTGCGGAGAGCACTAGACTCAAATATATTAGAAATAATTTGATCCCTGAGTATCGTAAGGCGATAGCAATGACAGAAATTTCTTCCATTTCCGAACTTTACAAGCTAGTTAAACGTTTAGAAGACAATGATTATTTGGACATAAATATTTCGTTGCCCTCGACTAGTCGTGCTGAAACTGCGAAAGGTAATTTTTCAAATCCAAAAGGATTCCCCGTACAATAATATTTCAAAACATTATAGTCGTTCACCCAAATTATTAACGATTGATAAAAAGATAATAATATTCCTGTTAACCCCGATGAATGCTGGAATTGTCATAAGAAAGGACATTTCTATAGTGAGTGTAGAGCTAGGAAAAGTAAATTTTGCTATCGTTGTGGATTACCTAACGTTACTGTTCGTACCTGCTCACAGTGTCAAAAAACTAATTTTGGGGCGAAACTAAAAGCCCGAGATTCGTCCCAGTCGTTTCATTTGAGGGCTTCTGAATTAAATAATTTTGAAAATTTCCAAACTTCACGACTTTTCACTAAAATGACACACGATAATAGACCATACATCGAGGTGAAAGTATTAGACAATAAAATAGTTGGTTTGTTGGACTCTGGTTCCAATATTACAATTATCGGTAAAGGTGGCGTTGATTTAATACGACGTCTTAATTTAAAAATTTTAGTCCAAGTTCGAAATTTGTACATACTGTTGATAATAAAAGGCAACATGTAACTGGTCTTGTACATTTGCCTATTGAAATTAACGAGGAGTGTCATCTTGTAGAAGCTCTGGTTGTTCCGAGCCTGAGTCATAATTTGATTTTTGGAAGTGATTTTTGCCAAAATTTGCAATTAAAATAGATTATCTTGAGGAAATTGGGAAATACAACACAATAATGTTTCCTTGGTAACGGTTACTTCAGTCGATTCAAAAATAATCTGGACCATAAAATAATTTATCCCCAAACCAAAAGGTTGTGATCAATGAGTTGTTACAGGCGTTTGAAGAAGTTAGCGGTGTAAATCGTCTAGGTCGAACGGATAAAATCTCTTACTATAGATACTGGCGACGCAAAACCTTTTAGACTGAAACAATATCCGATGTCTCCATATATGATGAAGATACTTAACGAGGAATTAGATGACATGTTGAATTTAGGTGTTGTTGAACCATCAAATTCACCTTGGTCTAGTCCGGTTATATTAGTCAAGAAGAAGAATAATGAATATCGTTTCTGCTTTGATGGGCGTAAATTAAACGAAGTTACTAAACACGATTCGTACCTCTTCCTCGAATCGATTGCATATTAAGAAGTCTTACCGGAGCAAAATTCATTAGTACTATTGATTTAAAGAAATCGTTTTGGCAAATTCCGCTGGAACCACAATCAAGAGAAAAACCGCCTTTAGTATACCTGGAAGAGGCTTATTTCAGTTTACAGTCGTTCCTTTCGGATTGCGAAATAGTGCGCAAAGACAACAGCGTCTTGTTGACAGTCTATTTGGTCCCGAATTCGAAAATAAAATTTTTGCTTACCTCGATGACATTATAATTATATCTGGTACTTTTGAAGAACACGTTTACCTTCTAAAGCAGGTTATTGATCGTCTAAAACAAGCCAATATTACTGTTAATCTAAAAAATGTCAATTTTTCGAAATTCATTAAAATATTTAGGCTATATTGTAGATGAAAATGGTTTAAGAACCGATCCTGAGAAAGTATCTTGTATGGTTAATTTTTCGCGTCCGAATACAAGTACAGAAATAAAGAGGTTCGTGGGAATGTGCTCATGGTATAGAGCGTTTATCAAAGACTTCTCTACCTTACTTTCACCAATTAATGATTTACTGAAAGGCATAAAGAAACGACAAGCTATTACGTGGACTCCTCAAGCTGAGGAAGCTTTTTGAAAATAAAAGAGGCTCTAGTGGCATCTCCCATACTTACATGCCCTAATTTCAATATCCCTTTACCATACAAAGCGACGCTTCTGCAACCGGTGTCGGTGGCGTACTCACACAATGTCATGACGGCGAAGAAAAAGTTATTGCGTATGCAAGCCGATCTCTCACAAGAACAGAAAGAAATTACACAGTTACTGAACGCGAGCTTTTGGCCTTAATATTCTGTTTGGAAAAATTCAGAGCCTATGTAGAAGGTGTTAAATTCACCGTCATAACTGACCATTATTCGCTTTTATGGCTAAATAAACTCACAAATCCATCTGGTAGACTTTCTCGTTGGGCAGTTAGGCTGCGACAATATGATTTTGAGCTTATACATAGAAAAGGCAAAGACAATGTGGTACCCGATTTCTTATCCCGCATTCATGAATCGCAAGAGATTAATGTAATATCCTTTTATGACGATGATTTTGACAATTGGTATGTTAGCATGCGTAATAAAGTTAAACAAAGGGCAATTCCTATCCCCAGTGGAAGGTAGAAGATGAAAAGCTCTACAAGTTCGTTCCGTCGAACATTCATGTTCAATCAAATATTTCTGAGTGGAAGGTAGTAGTTCCGAAAAAGAAACGTAAGTCAATAATAGAAGCGTTCCATAACCCACCAACTTGCGGTCATCTCGGTGTTTTAAGACACTCTCCCGAATAAGTGAACTTTATTACTGGCCAAAGATGAGAGCCGATATTCTTAAATTCGTGAAAAATTGTAAAATTTGCGGAGCTAATAAAATTTATAACCAACCAGGTTTAGGATTAATGGGGCAAGAGAAAATGTCCGTTTTCCTTGGCAAATTATCGCGTTAGATTTAGTAGGTCCTTTTCCCAGGTCCAAACATGGAAATACGTTTTTACTGGTCGTATCTGATTGGTTCACGAAATATGCCATTTTACACCCATTGCGTAAGGCTAGCGCTGAAAATGTCGTTAAATTTTTGGAATCAGATGTCTTTTTAAAGTTTGGTATCCCACAGTTTATAATAGCTGATAATGGAACACAGTTCGCAGGGCGCGCTTTGAGGAATCTGGCCAGAGCATATAAAGTCCAGAAGATTTGGTTCACACCGGTATATTCACCTCAGTGTGATTTTGTTGAACGAACAAATCAAACCGTTGGTACTACGATTCGTTGTTATATAAAAGAACAAAATCATTCGGAATGGGATAAAGAATTACAAAAAATTGCTTTCGCTATTAATACCGCTAAACATGAAGTAACAGGATTTTCACCAACTTTTCTAAATTTCGGTAGATATGTTCCGCTTAGTGGAGATTATTACGGGGAAATAGAGTTGACTGACGATATACAATTGTTACCTGAAAAAGGGATAGTTACGCAGTTGATATCGCACCGTTGTCTGATATTTTTCGAAATATTCGGGAAAAGCTTCATAAGGCTTATAGTAGAAATGCCCGAACCTATAATTTGCGTCGACGGGACTACAATTTTGGTGTAGGAGAGAAGGTTTGGCGACGAAATAAAGTCCTTTCAAATGCTTCAAAGAAATTCTCGGCAAAACTTGCACCAAAGTATGTATTGCGTCGAGTTTATCAAAAAGTTTCTGGTCTTTGTTATAATTTAGTAAATTTAGACGGTTCACCGGACGGTAAATGGCATGTCAAAGACCTAAAACCATATTTCGGCTCAAATTCTGATGTTTCCGTTTCATAATATTTTTTGTATCGCTCAAGTATTTTAAAGTTTCACTGTCGTTGAATACCTCCTTGTCGAAGTATTCATTTCATTATTCCTCCGATCGATTAGTTTCTGAACATTATCAGGATTTGACCTATGGGTGTAGTATAGTTAGCTATAGGTTATTATTTAGGTTATAAATAGGTTAGATGAGTAGATAGATAGGTTAGATTATAACTAGATAAGTTAGTTTAGGTTGTGGCCGCAACAAAACAAAAATTAGCTGTAAGGAATAAAAACGATGAGAAACAGCATGACGGGGTTAGTAAGGCCTTCAATAATATATGCCTATTCCATATGAACTGAATATGTACTTCAAAAAAAAAAATTATATCAATTTTTTTTCTTTTTAGGAGAGGGTAGTGTAACGGTATAGAATTCTCTTTTTAATATAAATCACTTTAACAGTTTTCCTCTTTTCATATTATGTCCATCTTCCGGTATCAATCAAAATTAATTCGAAATCAAACAGTTTTAATTCAACATTAAAGGTTAATAATTATTCATAAGGATCACAGGTGGCGAGCATTGTCCGTATGTCTCGTAATTATTGTTTTATCGGCGCAGTAGATAAGATTCGTTACAGATTTACCATAATCGATCTAGTTTTCGACCTGAAAAGGGATAAGAAAATATTAGAATCAAAATTCAGAATTAGAATATTCCGTATCAAATTAATTATCGAATCTCAAAACCCTTTTGATAAAAGGTGAGTGTTTATCGAGTCTAACTCCAATTGTTTCATACGTGAAAATAAACATTTTAGGGTTTCTTCTACCGGAGGCATAGCATTTCTTTTTCTTATACATACCTGCAAGAAAAGCATTACTGTTAATGCCTAGAATTCAATCCAATCCGATCAACTGGAGTTTTGGTTATCGTTCTGAGGACAGAATTTTCGAATACGCTTACCTACATTCAGCCACTCATCATCATCACTAAAAGCTGAAGCCATTTTGTTTCAAAGTACAGTTGTTCTATAGAACCTTCTCAAATCAAGGCCAGTATCAATCTACACTGTTATATTAATCAGTTCATCTTTCAACGCTAAATAATAAAGAAGAATTTGGTGTAACTTCAATATCGTATTACCTTCTCAAACATCTCCGTTTTCTTTTTATCATCTTTAGAGTTATATTATAAGTGGATTACTAACCCTTATTTTTCCGTATATTATAAATTGCATTTCATTACGTATATTATATTCTCATCAAAAATCATATTCTTCATTTACTGTTACCTAAAAGTAACACTGATTGTTTCTTGATTTTCAATCAGTCGATTCATATTAAGTTTATATTTCATAGCTTAAATCAAGTGGCGCCCAGTTCATTTTAATTATTCTTTTATTGGTACTAAGAGTTTTGTAAATTATACAACCCACTACCCAACTGTTCTCTGGCGAAAAGCTGCCAATAAGCGCAATTATGTAATACGTAAGAAATTACGTTACAAGATCTACAAATACAGTGCCTATTTTAAGTTCACCCTGAAATCCTGTCTCAATGAAAGTGGATAAACCTAAAACCTGATCAGAACAACCAGTTTTTTCGAAAACCTCCCTGAGAAATGGACAGAGCTCTAAATTCAACGAGAATACTACCTGAGCTGAGTATGTCGTAAAAGGATAGTAACCATTTATTAGCGTTATTTCCTAGATGTTTAAAAAATCCAGGGAAAATGCCATCAAATCCTGGAGCTTAACGAACTTTAGTATACCTCATACTTGGCCTTTTGCGCTGTTAAATGCATTCTATCTAGGAGGACTAGGAAGACGAAGATGCTTGTAGATGCTTCCGTAATCATGTGCACTAATTTTGCCGCACTGAGCACCGAGCGCCCCTCTCTGAAGCCATGTTGGTTTGCAGATAAGGTATTTCCTCTCTCTAGCTCCACAGTCAACCGGCTAAAGATGACTCTCTCATAAAGTTTTTCCACCTTACTGACCAGGGATATAGATCTAAGTCTATCTTTGACAAAATGATCCTTCCCTAGTTTGCAAATGAGCACTACCCTGGTCCTCTGCCATTCTGGGGAACTACCTCCTTCTTCAGCAATAGCCTATCTGGGTCATTGTTTCCTAGCCATCTGACGATTTTGAGGCGAACCTCATCTATTCCCGGAGCTTTATTCAACTCGACAGTAACCACTGCTGCCTGTATCTCAGTTTCTTGAAACCCTCCCTTTTAACAATATTTATCGTTCCCCTCAGCTTACTCCTCCTCTCTTTGAATAAGGCATTTTATTATTCCGGATTGTCATTTCTCGTCCATATACTTCGCGTATAATTTGATTTTGCCTTGACTTTAGGATATCAATATCAGCGCTCCACTAGTACAGGAAGCGTTTGCTGGGCAGGCGTGTTACTCGCGTTGCTATTGTGGTAGTCTTACATATCTTTCTGTAAATACTCCCTGGTGGGCATTACCCTTCTCTCCTGCATTGGCAAAAATGATCGAGTACCTTGACATGCCATATGCATAATTCTCTCTAAGAGCCCTGTCGCCGTCCCTGATAGCTATTTGACATTTCATTGCAGAACGATTATTCTTCTTACTTCATCCACTTGCTATCTCTTTTGTTCTTCGCGCATCTTACAAGAATCTCAACCACACAGATATTGTTCTCGATGTTTACATACCTTAAAAATCTTTGAAATCAACAAAAATAAACTTGTGTCAAGTACACTAGTATACCGTTAAGGTTGAAAAAGGGAAACTACCAGTACCAACGCAATGAACCGTTCTACACAATTTTTTTCGCACGAGTGTATCAGTCTGTATTATATCAAATCGAAGTAGTCGGATTTTTGATCCTAACCAAAATTAGGACTCGTCCTCAACCAATTTTGTTCGAAAACTTTAACGATCTGTATCATCGAACTCTCATATTCATTGAAACTCTTTTTTCTTTAAAAAACCCCTCCCCGAAGTTTCGTATTATAGATAGGAAATCACCCTGTATATTATTCGAATAGTATGCATTATTGAATTCTACAAAGTTAGGCAATCAAAATCCATGTATACGAATCTTAAATCTATATCGACAGTTAGTGCTAGAGCATTGAAGGGTATCGTCTTTCTAGATTCTCTAAAAACAAAGACAATAATTTCTCCGCCTCAATAGTCTAAAGCTCTCTCGCTGTAAACCTAATACAATGGTTGCGTCTCGTTGATACTATCATGCATTCCTATACGAATAGATCCAAAGAGAAATTACACGATCCTGTAGCATTTGATGCTGTGTGGGAATTGGCCCAAATTCAATTCCTACGAACTCAGTAGCCATGAGAGCTAAAAAATACCACCTTTTCTTTCTCTTTCTTCAAGAGAATGAAAACGTTAAGGTCGATTTCCGATATATTTAAACGCTATCGAAATACCATATTCCATGAAAGAGATACTGTTATGTACAACGACGTTTGAAATGTTTTTCAAGAGACTCGTTCATATAGCTAATACGCTCGTATCTTTTTTTTCTTTGAAGAATTTCTTGTTCACATATTGAGCGGTATTGGAAAGAAAGTGATTAGATTTTTGGAAATCTTAATTCATACAAGGGATGCTCGAAATAAAGACCACTATTAGCAATACAAGATATTTCTGGTATTTTCTAATAGTTTTTCACTATTTTGTCTAGTAGCCATTGATAGTAATATATGGGTTCATATGAAATTTTTTACTTTTTTTGTAATTTTGTTATGTATTGTGAGAAGTAGCCTTCAATCTGATATTTGGACTTCCCTCGAAAATATTTTTCAGATCCCTCCTTGACATTTATAGCTCGTCTTCTATTCCTTATACCAAATCACAATAGACAAAAAAATCCGCCAAATGCAAATCAAACTCGCGCACCTGTAATTCGGTCCTAAGTAACACGTGAACACTGGTTTCAGTCACATCCGAATTTTTCTAATAGCTATACAGGGTGTTACATAATAGTATGTCACAAGTTGAGGGGGTAAATCTACGTGCAATTTTAATAGAAGAAGTTTATACAAACATAAGTCCGCAAAAGCTTCGTTACGGAGCTACAGGGTGTTGAAATTTCCGAAAAAAATTGTTTTTTTCTTCAAAACTCTTGCATATTCTGAGATATTCAGCCCAAATTTGGAATGCAAGCTATTTTTGCAGCCTCCATCATTACACGTCCTAAATTTTAAGGTGTTTTCTTTTCCCGAGCCATGTCTTCTTTTGCCCTTTCAAACTTTCTTACAGTACGCCACTGATCAGCGTACAATCAATTTTCGTCTTCTTCTTTCAAGACTTCAACTTAATTCAGAAACTTTTTTGACACCTGTAATTTTTCTCCGACCATTCTCGAGCAAAAAATTATCAAACGATTGTATGCATTCGCTGAATTGAAATCACTTCTAATTAAAAAAATGGCTAGTAGGCTTTGATTTTTTTCATTTATTTATTTTGACAGTTGTCAAAGTTGAAACAGTGTCTGCTCGAATTGTTTATTCAATTAAAGATTATTTTTAAGACTTTTGAAGTTATTGCTGTAAGAAAAAATTGCTAATTTACTAACGCCGAATTGGCTGATATCCATCACATGTACGGTCTGGCTGACGGAAACACAACAGAAGCTAGGCGATTATATCAGATGCGCTTTCCAAATTGAGTAACATCAGACAGGCGAACATTTTCAAATATCCACAGGATGTTGAGGAAACCTGGTACTTTTACTGCAAATAATCATTTGAGAGGTGCAACTCAACTATGACAACTCCAGATTTTGAGGAAGCAGTTTTGAATTGTATTGATTTGAATCATCATGTGAGTACAAGAAAAATTCGAAATCAGTTGAATATTTCACATGTTCTAGTTTAGAAGATTCTCCAAGACTTTTTACTGTACCCGTTTCATATTCAACGCGCCCAAACTCTACTTCCTTGGGATTTTCCTTCAAGACTGAGTTTCTGCCGATGGTTCTTAGATGAAATTAGAGAAAATGCTGATTTTGATAGTGAAATAATGTTCACAGACGAAGCTAACTTTTCGAGAACTAGTATCACAAATTTTAACAATAATCATTATTGGGCTAAGGAAAACCCCGATTTGATTGAAGAATCTCATCATCAAGAACAATTCTCACTGAATGTCTGGGTCGGGATAATTGGAAATTATTTGATTGGGCCATTTTTTTTACGTAACAGACTAAACGGTCCCGCTTATCGACAATTTCTTGAGGTGGAGTTACCTTTATTACTCGAGAATATGCCATTTTTGGTGGGAAACATAATGGGGCTCATTCATGGAAGGGAAGCAGCACATTTCAGTGGGAAAGCTAGGAAATTCTTGGATAATACATTCAACAACCGATGGATAGGTCGAAATGGGCAAGAACCATGGCCTCCTAGGTCCCCAGACTTAAATAAGTTAGACTTTTTCTTATGGAGATATCTCAAAAGTTTAGTTTATACCACTCCAGTGAACAGTGTAGAAGAATTGAGAAATCTAATAATAACCTCTTGTGACACGATAAGAAATACCCCAGGAATATTTCAAAGAGTGCATGATACTATGCGAAGAAGGACAGAGGCTTGTATTCTTGCAGGTGGAGGACACTTCAATTTATTTAGTTTTTGATTGTTTCTTTGTTTCTTTCTATCTAGTTTGATATTGAATAAGTATAAGTGGAGTCTCAGAAGACGAGCTATCGAAATAAAAGCAAATTTGGGCATATCTATCGAGTATTTCTATTAATTTTTTCATTCAGTAAATAACATACAATTCAAATAATTCAATAATTTTTCACTCAAAAGCGGTTGGTGATACGAAGAAATTACATGTGTCAAAAAAGTTTTCAAATTGAACGAAGACGACGATAGTTGATTGAACGCTGATCTGTGGCCTACTGCAAAAAAGTTTGAAAGGGCAAAAGGAGACATGGCCTCGGAGAAGAAAACATTTTAGGAATTTCAGTTAAAATCTAGGACGTGTAATGATGGATGCTGTAAAGGATATGTTTCATTCCAAATTTGGGCTGAAAACCTCAAAAACTGCAAGAGTTTTGGAAAAAAAAACAAGTTTTTCCAGATATTCAAACACCCTGTAGTTTCGAAGATTTTTTCTTTGCGGAGCTATATTTAAATGAATTTTTTTCTTAAAATTGCACGATATTCACCCCCTCAAGTTAGGACATCCTATTGTGTAGCACCCTGTATAATCATTTCTGACTTCATCAACGTGTTTTTCTTTGAATAACCTAATTCAGGTGACTATATAAAGATTTCACTTAATTAACTTACTCTTGTTATATCGTAAATATGCCACGAAAGTGTACTCATAACCTGGACAGGTTCTATTATATGTTCTGTTCTTTCGGTCTTCAAGACCCAGAGTTTCATTTTCTTCGTGAAAATTTTTCTATTTTTAACTCTTCTCATTCTTCTGAAATCAATGCGAATATCTTCGGTGCTAAGTAGGCGAAGATTCTTTGTCCTATTACTCTTTCTGTTTCGAACTGCATGGCCTTATATCTAGTGGAATAGTCGTGTTTGGAGGCGCTTATTTCTATTTTGTTTTTCGAAATTTGGGATATTAATTGTGCTGTAAACAATTGATGTTTGTCCATGACGTTGGATATTTTGAAAAACGCATCGCTAAAGAAGGTGAGTTCTTATTGTAAATTGTTTTCAGAATCCATTTTTGTATCACATTAATTTTTTTAGTGAAACAGTCATAATTACCCCACTATTCCGTAATTTAATTGTGATTGAACGAGTGCAAAATAGAGCACTTCTATATCAAGATACCTTCTTATAATTCTGAGCTTACTCAATAGTCCCCTCAATTTCTTGACCAGCAGTTCTATGTATTTATCCCATTTCTTATTTCGGTCAATAACAACTCCTAAATATTTGATATTTTCTGCTTCTGGAATATGTCTGTTGAAATTCAGCTGTAGATTCCCCATTTTTGGAAGACCTGTTTCATACGAAGCGAAAGATTAGTATTTTGTTTCATCTAGATTCAATGTAAGTGAGTTATACTCGAACCATTTTTGTATTTCAAGTAATACTTCCTCAGCTTCATATTTCAATTCTTCCCATGTATTGCGTTAATATAAGATGGACGCATCAGCAGCGAAACAAATCATTTTTCCTTTTTTCCATGACCAAGAGACTATTTATGTATATAATGAAGAGCAGCGGGCCTAGTACGGTACCCTGTGGCACTCCATAAGTAATCTCTCTCATACCACTCCTACAGTCCCCAATCTCTACGCACTGTCTTCGGTTAGACAGGTAGCTCTTGAGTAGATCGTATATTTTTCCCCTTATTCCATATCCGTGTAATTTTGCGAGCAATTTGTTATTAGAGACGTTATCGAACGGTTTGGCTGAATCGATAAACACTGGTCGTTTCTTATCTAGACAGCTGTTGCATCTTCAGTTGATTTTCCTTTCACGAATCTGAATTGACTCTGCAATAATTCCGTATTTGTCTATGAACTTTGATATCCGTGATTTCAATAATTTTTCCAAAATTTTCGCAAGATTCGACACCAGCGATACTGGACGGTAATTCATTGGCAGTGACTTTATTCCTGATTTTGGCAAGATAAGTTATTGGTCCGGCTATTTCTTTCTAACTTTTTTTAGTACCTCTGACCTGATGCCATCATACCTCGGCGCTCTGTTATCTTTAAGTTCGCCAATAAGTTTTTTAATTTCATTCGTGTCTGTGAGATATAAAAAAGTGTTTTAATAATGTTAATATCTTTCTCCTCGAAATTGTCTGGTTCATTTATCCTATTTGCATATTTTTCACTCAATTCGCTGTGATGTTCATTGAACTCCTCAACTTTTTCACTATTTTTTCGAATTATCTCTCCATTTTCGCCTTGTATTTCTTTTTTTTTTCATTTCAGGTTTACGGAACTAAAATTTTCATTTACGAAGTACCATGAAGCTTTTGACTTATTTTTATTTCTTTGTATGAGGCTTTGTGAGTGATCTTCTTCAGCTTTTGTTCTTTGTCTTTGAAATATTTTTTTCTAGTTACGATATTCAGTTTTAAGTTCTCCATTTGCTGGATATTTCGAAAGTTTAATGTATAACACGTTTTTTTCTGGTTATGGATTTCAGGAGCCCTTGAGAAATCCAATTTTCTTTGCCGGTATTTTTAGATGTGACTTTTTGTTATTGTATTTCTCATTATATAGGTTGACAGCTTATCACCAAAAATTTCAGCGATAATATGAACGTCATTGTCACAGTAAATATCATTCCACTCCTCTCTCCAAAACTTTTCTCAACTAATCAAAATTAGTGTAGGATTTATTCAAAACATTAGGACGATTTTTTTCGAATTTCATTGGCAGGCTCAAGTTCGTTGGGCTATGATCTGTTATGCGAGACTCTTCTACAAATGCAAATATATTATCTCTATCGATGGAGTCATGAGATTTTATATAAGAGTAGTCTAAACATGAGCCACTAGCAGGTCTTGTACATTTGTTGATGAAGGATTCTAATCCATATGCACTCATGATATTCTTATATTCATTTATGTTATCATCCTCGTCTAATCAATTTATGTTTATATCTCCTGTTATTACATGATTATTCACTTTTTCTGCGTTTTCTAGATATTGAATAAAGTTTTCATTGAAGTTTTTAATATTAATTTTGGACGAACGATAGTATAGAGGTCATTCTCAAACAATGCGTTTGAAGCTGAATATCAACTTGTAAGACTTCTGTTTCACCCAAATTAACAATTTCATAAGTTTAATCAAGATCTTTATTTATATATACTAAAACCTTGTCATTTTTGTTGAATTGGCCTTTATTATGAATAACTGTCTATCCATCAATACTGAAAGTATTTCGGTTTTCTATTTGGAAAGTTTCTGTTGCCACTTTTACTTGAAAGCGGTCCTGACTATCTTGAAGGAAGATTTTCAGTTCTCCAAAATTTTTTCGATACTCCTTATATTAGTCTGGAGAATTTTGAATTATTTTTCTAATTTGTGATCTTCGAGATCTTCAAGTGTTTTGAGTATAAGGGTATCATATGTATGAGGAATAAAATCTCTTGGAAACGGATCCATTATTCAGAGAGAAAAAATTTAATTTTTAGATGCTTAATATAGAGTGAAGGTAAATGAACCAATAGAACACTACGTCAAACTGACACAATTCAAATGAGTTCAAAAGTAATATCAATAGTGTAATCTAAAAACTAATGTAAATACTATTTCTATTTTTGGGTAAGTTATAACTAATAATTATAGTTTGATTGATTATTTTGGATTTGAGTCGATCTTCAGATTTTTCGGACCAATTTTAGTATTGTAGTTGAATTGATTTTTTCCCTCTGCTTGGCCTCTGGAACCTGTCGTCCCTTTCGTTTCCGTTAGTTTTGTTGTTTTCTCTCCTGAATTTTCCTCCTCGTTCTCTATTTCTCTTTCTTCTAGTTCTCCAACAGTGAATTGTTTGTTCTCAACAACTAATCGATCTCCTTTGATGTATGCTTGTTTGCCATTTGTTCTTGCTTTCTTCATGTGCTTCCTCAAAATTCTGATCTCTTTTTTTGTTGTTGGGTAAGGTCATGACAGATTACAACACCCGTTCCTTTTAGTTTGCTTCCTCTTGATAGGATTTCTCTCTTTGTCGATTATGAAACGAAGTCAATTTTAATGGGAGCGTTGATATTCTTTCCGAGAGGATAATAATCTCTTATGTCTGTTTTTTCAACTCCTACTCCGACCAATGACTTCAGTGATTATCCAATAGCGTCAACGGTTACTTCTGCAAAATCCTTATTTAATCCAAAAATAACGATGTTATTTTTTTTCGAACTTCTTTCTGACACTGAATATCATAGAGAATTTTTGATTCAATCGACGCAATAGAGCCACTCACTTCCTTTTGTATTTTATGATTTCTTCGAAAAGATCCTGAAATGTTAAACTATCTGACATTGTCAGGCTTGTTTGTTAATGAGTGGACCACTTCAATTATTTCGATATCACTTAATGAGGTTGAAACAGGTGTCGTGAAGACGGGTTCTGAATTCAACATATAACAGTTCATACAGTTTATTATGTTTCCTTTGGAGTTTCTCGAGCAACAAAATATTGTTTCAGCTCTATTCTGTGGAATTTTGTATCAACATTTTGAATATTAAATGTCCAATATTCTTATTGTACTCACTGTGAGATTCCACAAATTTTCTGTTCACTTTTCCTAGGATATTTTGCCTTTTTTCTCTAAGCTCTTTACAACACTTTGATTTCGCTAAAGGTCCACACAGATAGTTGTGTGTGTAAACGAAATGATTGGAAAAAAACAAACACAAATAGCATATCATAATATTTACTAATGTATAGAATCAATTAATACAGATAAATAGATTTCATTGACTTATTATGGCTCTAGCAGCAAAAAGACTGCAAATGTCATTTCAAAACAGAATGAAAAAATAGTTGTCAAGACCCACATGAAACTCTCCCAGGAACTTTTTAAAAGTAAAGATAAAACTGATGAATTGGACAATACTGGAACTTATAAGTTGTCCTGTATGGATTGTGAAGGCGTATATATAGGTCAAACAATTTATTTTTGAAGGATGATTCATTGACGTAAAATTGAAAAAAAATACAAAATGATGAATATCTCGGTGATACTACCTAACTGACCAATTTGCTGCAATAATTTTTTTCATGTCTAGACCTCATCTATCATCCATCAAAATATGGATTACCAATTCAGAAATCAAATTAAAAAACCTGCCTGATTTAGCAATATTTATTACATCTTGACGAATAATGATATTTGAGTTTATACGCCAACTTGAGTTGAAGTATTTTCCGTATTCATAAAAGCTCCAATGAATTTTTTTCAAAGCTTAGATATTCAGAATATTAACATATTATTATTCTGAATATCTGGTGTTTGATCACCTTGAAAATTGATTGTTCATTCAAGAACTTAAAATACATTTTAAAAGATCCCACCAATGAAAACATTCTGGTGACAAGTGACAGAGTATAATGATTTGCCTGTGCGCTTATTTCAATATCCTCAAAGGACAACGTCGGGATGGTTTAGGTGTCGAGTAACGTATTGTTCGCTTGACATCTTGATTTATTTTCACGTCTTTCATTTTACATGGTATAGCTGAGTCCTAAGAAATATTCTCCTCTCATATCATAATATGTCAAGATGACAAATCTTCTTGCTGCATCAACCAGATGTGCATTGAGTTTCCGTTATAACTCTGAATTTGAATTTTATTAGGATACTTTAGAGGTGAGTAAAGTTAGAATGATATTTCTTCGAGGTGGAGTCGAAATTTGATACAGATTTTCTGTGAAAATCACCAAAACTGGATACTCATTTCCGACTAATGCATACTAACATCTTAGATATGAACTTTGAACTCCTGCACGAATTTTCAAGAAGTTTGGAGATACCTTAAGCTTCAAAGACGGACATAACTAACTTCATTCATATTTCATGAATGAAGAATGAAGTGTGCGAAATAGAATGTTAACGGGGAAAAAGCCTCAGTTTTGAAGTTTGAACCTTGAAAATTTTTTTTAACATTATCATAGCAGGAGTAAAGTTTCTGGCCTGATATTAAAATCTGGGTATAAAATTAATTGAGTTTTTCAAAAATACTCAACAAATTGGCTACTGACAGTATAATGTGACCGGTGTCATTATTATAGCAGGACTGAAGCTCCTGACCTGACCTTAAAATCTGAGTATTTTTTCAAAACTCAATTGATTTTGTACTCAGATTTTAATGTCAGGCCAGGAGCTTCACTCCTGCTTCGATACTGTCACCGGTCACATCATACTCTCTGTAGCCAATTTGTTGAGTATTTTTGAAAAACTCAATTAATTTTGTACTCAGATTTTGATGTCAAACCAGAAACTTCACTCTTGCTATGATACTGTCACCGGTCACATCATACTGTCTGTAGCCAATTTGTTAAGTATTTTTGAAAAACTCAATTAATTTTGTACTCAGATTTCGATGTCAAACCAGGAACTTCACTCCTGCTATGATACTGTCACCGGTCACATCATACTGTCTGTAGCCAATTTGTTGAGTATTTTTGAAAAACTCGATTAATTTTGTACTCAGATTTTGATATCAGGCCAGGATCTTCACTCCTGCTATGATAATGTCACCGGTCACATAAAACTGTCTGTAGCCAATTTATTGAATATTTTTGAAAAACTCGATTAATTTCTCACTCAGATTTTAGTAACTATAATAGTTACAGGTTCATTATCTTGTTATAGTTATGTGATCCTATACAGGCAACCAGATTACAATTTCTTTGAGAAATTGGATTATGCAATACAAGAGAAATCCAAATTTGTAGCGTAATTTTCAATCTCTTGAAAATCGATTTGTAATTAAAAAGTATTGATCTTATTTGTATCTGCCAGTAACACTGACCTTAGTAAGGTGGTGATCATGTGATTGATTCTAAATTCGATTGATGCCTTCTTTTCTTCAAATTGATCGTTACTACCTTAATTAACATATACACACTTATCTTGGATTGATTTTGTTCGCAATATACAAGTTGTTGTTGGGAATTGAGCGTTCTTCTACATTTCTTATCATACCTGCCGTTTCTAAGAATATCAATTCAGCGACAACTTGTTGTTTTTATCCTTTGATTTTGATTTCCTCTGGTCTATTTCTACCGATTTCGACTTAAATTTTAATTCTGAGGGGACTTAGAAAGAGTTTTTTTTTCAGTTTTTGTTCCTTATCTTATCGTTCCTAAAAATAAGACCTATCTTGGTATCTCAAATAAATTTTCTCTCTTATTACTGATCTTGACTGTAAATTTCTACTTGAGCACACTAAGAATAACTTCACAAATACAAGTAAACGATCATTTCTACTGAAATATATTATTAAATGCTCGACGCGTTTCGATACACAGTATCTTTATCAAGAGCGAATGAATACTACAAATATATCTAACCTAACAAATTTTCATATATACTGAAGAGGCAATCGGCTCAGAGCTATCCGTTCTTGAACTAATGTTTAGGAAATAAATTTAATAAGGGTGAGTTATTTATGTCTACCTGATCATTAAGAATTTCCAGTGAATACCTAAATCTGTTAATTTCAAGTACTTCCAGAAGGTTGAGTTTTATACCTCTATTCTCAGAATGTTTGATTTTAAATAATTAAACGAGATGATGTGAATAATTTGAATCGGTTCTTCCATTGATGAAACTGGGTTTATGTTCAAAGATTCTAACATTAAAACTTCTTCCTGTTCTGCCTATATAAAAACAATTCCTCCAATCTGCACAATCCAATCTATAAACACCCGATTAATTCTCTTTATCAATTGGAGATTTATAATTACTGAGAAATGAACCTAAATTTGTTGATGTTTTGAACGCTATATTTGAATTTGAATTTTTGAGAAGGGATTTCACATTATTGCTTATATTGCCTATATATGTTAAACTATTAAATTTCTTGTCTTCACCTGTGTTCACCGATTGGATGTATATGTTGTAGAAAGAATTCCGTATGACATTCTGTAAGCGATAGTAGCATAATAATACAATAAGCACACATGAATATTAGTAATACTTCTAAGTCGGTACTGGGCATAGCAAACTGGGGCAATTTGCTTGCAAATAATTTCAGCATGAGGGTGCCAACTTAAGTTTTTATCAATTAGCAGACCCAAACTGTTGGTATGCTCCATCTGTGGAATTGACTTTCGAAGGAGGATTTATATTAATATTGTTAGTTGTGTTTTCTTAAAGAAAGTCATAAAAACTGTCTTATTTATGTTCGAGAATAGGTAATTACTAGCAAACCAGTCAGACAGTTCAGTCAATTGTGATTGCGAGCATAGCAGAACAGAGTTCACAGTTGAACCAATAAATAGTAAAGTTGTATCATTTCTAGCTAGTTTATGTAGTATATTATTTCTTGTCTTCAACTTTTGATGAATTATGTCAGAAGTTGAAAACAAGAAACCATACTACATAAACTAGCTGGATCTAATGGGGGCACCGAAGTCCCTACTTTGCGAACTACTGCTTTAGCTGTTGTATATTCAGCAGCAGAATATTGCTGTCAGGTGTGGTTGAATAGTGCTCATGTCAATGAGATTGATTCTCAGTTGAACGGTTCTATGAGAGTTAAAAGTGGATGTATCAGTTGAACTGCTACCCCATGGCTTCCGGTTATTTGTAATATAGTTCCTTCCCATATTCGCAGGAAATTAGCTCTCAAATTATCTTGGGATAAGTATCACTCATTTCCAGAAGTTTTTCCGATAATACACGATCTTCAAAATTTACCTAACCTGCGATTGAAATATAGGAAACCTATTTGGTCGATTGACTTTTTGCGTACACGGGTGAAGGCTGTTGATTTTTGGAAAACCATGCCAGGAAGTTGATGTTTTCAATGAAGTTCTCATAGAGGATCCTTCCAGAAGGGTTGCAGGTTTCGATATAAGTAGGAAAAATTGGTGTACATTAAATCGTCCCAGGACAGGTCATGGACGCCCAACATACTATTACTACGAAGTAATAGTATGTTGGAATACTGTAGAAAGTCCGGCATGTGAATATGGCGCAGCTGAAGAAACAATAAGACATTTAGTTCTCGATTGTCCAATTTACCATTTTACGAGTGGTTTTCAAGAAATTCATTCCGTTTTAGATAATTTCATTAACAGGGTAGAGATTTCAAGTCTATTTAGGACATTAGTTTTGAATTTTGAGGTTATTATGGGCTACACCCCCGAATGGATATTGAGATGAGCATTAGTTAAGTTCTTAGATTAGGCTAGGACTGCACACCCTTAGGGCTTTATTCCCATAGTGTATGAAACGTTCCGTGTTAAAAATCAGCGGAGCATTAGTTAAGTTCTTAGTTAAGGCAAAGGCTGCACCCCCTTAGGGCTTTATTCCCATGGTGTATGAGATGTCCCTTATTGAAAAACAGCGGAGCATTAGTTAAGTTCTTAGATAAGGCAAGGGCTGCACGCTCTTACGGCCTTTTTTCCATGGTGTTAGGTGTTCCCTGTTGAAAAACTGCGGAGAATTAGTTAAGTTCTTAGATAAGGCAAAGGCTACACCCCCGTAAGGCTTCATACCCAAAAGGTGTATGAGATGTTCCCTGTTGGAAAACAGAGGAGCATCAGTTAAGTTCTTAGATGAAGCTAGAACTGCACCCCCTTAGGGCTTTATTCCCATGGTGTACGAGATGTTCCCTGTTGAAAAACAGCGGAGCATTAGTTAAGTTTTTAGATTCAACTGAGTTTATACATATAAGAGTTAGGTGTGTTCGGTGAAATATTTTTCTGCTGGTTTTTCTTTTTCCATTGTTACAGATTTTTCCTGTCCCAAACCCCCTTCCTTTTCACCCTTGTGAAAGAAGTCCTGCAAATCATGAAGTGCAAGATAAGAATGAGAGAATGAAGCTGCTAAGCAGAAACATTTTTAGTACTCTTTTTGTACACACTATAATAACACAACACAAACAAACAAGCTATTGCTAGTGAAATAGTTTTGTTTACGGTTTCCACTCGTTTATTGAATCATACGCAAGATAGTATGGTTCCCCTATTACATTTCCTGTGCCCACACTTTAGGGGCAATCTAGGAGGCATGATGCGAGTTTAGATGCCTGATTAAGGAACAGGCATGGTCTGTATTTTCCTCTGCTATTCTATTTATTCACTTGTTTTTTACGATTGTGTTTTTCTGACACACCGAAATTATAGATATAAGCTTTTATTGTGAATACAATTTATTCGAATTTTGTAAATCCTCTCTTCTCAGAAGGTATATATATATATATATATATATATATATATATATATATATATATATATATATATCATCTCCGAACATCGAAAGATTACGACGGCTATCAAGGATTATCGGAAGATCATCAACATATAATAAGAATAGCCCTCTATTCACTGCCACAAGTCTCAGAACAGAGCCTTGTGGCACCCCACACTGCACAATTCGACTGGATGATTTAGACACGTTGATCTCGACAAACTGTAACTTGTTAGTCAGAAATGATCTTATGATTTCGCAAATCTTACCCCACAAACAAAGGCTAACCTAACCGATCACAGACCTGTGAGTTGTGAAATAAATATGGAGGTTCCTAGAGAATGTCCATGAACCTTCACATTTGGGGACTTCGGTGCCTTCAATCATGAAGATTTCCTTCGCGATGCTATAGCCGATGACTGGGACAGTATATACCTTCTTGCTGATGTGAATGAAAAAATTGGCTTCATTAATATTGCTATTCTATTATTATTTGATGTACATGCGCCATAGCGAACTGTGATAATCGAGAGGGCTCGCCTCCCTTACATCACAAATAATATATTATAGATAAGTAAGGCAAAAAAAGATGCTTACAAAAAGTATCTCAAATCTAAATCCGCTATCCATTTGGAGTTCCACAGGCAAATTATAAATTATCTTGTTCAGGCCATACGTAGGGAGAAGAAAGCTTACATCGAACAACAAGTCCAAATTAACAAGAATCCCAAGTCTCAAAGGAACACTCTTAGTAAGCTTAGTTTACATAAAAATAAAAAAAATACTGGAACAATTTAAGCTAACATCACAGCCGAGGAACTTAGTAATTTCTTTTTTCAATCCCTACCTTTCCAGAGGTAGGTGAAACCACTGTCAACTTCTTTCGGAATTGTGTAAAGCCAGGAATACCCAAATCACCAAAATTCCAAACAGTAACTAAACAGAAGGTTGAAGAGCTTTTTGGAACGATTATATCTAATGCTGAAGGTAGCAATAATATAAATATAAAGTTGTGGATCCTTGTCTAGCAGTGCTGCATCGATCAATTTACTCATATACTAAATTGCTCTCTAACTTCAGGTATGATACCTGAAACTTGGAAATTTGCTAGGATAACCTCGATACCAAAAGTTAATAAGCCAAAAGGCCCTCTTATTTGCACCCCATTAACGTGCTACCTGTGACAAGCAAGAAACTGAAGAAGATAAATTTGGAACAGATATCCGATCACGTAAACAATTTTGTTCTTTCAAAAACACAGTCCGGGTTTCGGAAAGTGTTCAGCACTAATACGGCTCTGTTGAAGATTACTAGTGATAAAGTGGAAAAAATGGACAATGGTCAGGTAACACTGCTTGTTGTTGTTGACTTGATGAATCTTTTGCTCTTTCCATGATACGGTCATGAATTGGTTTTCAAGCTATTTATCTGATAGATCGCAGTATGTTGATGTCAATGAAAATTTTTCATTAGTTTAAACAGTCAACCAAGGTGTTCCACAAAGAAGCATCCTTGGGCCCCTGCTCTTCACAATATACACCTCCGATCTATGTAGCTTCATTAAACTCCTCAATTCACCTATATGCAGACGATACGAAACTATATAAGTCATTCGCGCCCTTGAATATTAATGAAGGAATTGAAAAAATCAATGAAGATCTCTCTAGTCTTAGTACTTGGTTTGCTAATAATGGTCTGTTGCTGAATCCGACTAAATTGGTGCCAATATGCATTAGTACGAAACAATTATGTTCTAAGTCAATAGAAGCTAAGGACTGGGATATGAAAATTAATGAATCTGTTGGGTGAACATGTGAAGAATTTAGATTTGCTGTTTGATTGTGAACTCAATTTTTAAAATCATGTAAACAAACTAATTAAAAATACGTACATCAAACTCAAGTCAATCTATAAGTTCAAAATGTCTTTAAGTAGCAATGTAAAGTGGAAATTTTCCAATAGCATTATTGTGAGCCCTTTTAATTTATTGTAGTTCTGTGTATTTCTTCTTTGCCACTGGGTACATTCAGGGGTTCATTCAGAGATTGCAGAACTTTTGTCTAAGATTCTCATTTAATATTTACCGTAGGGACCATGTAACGTCTCACTACATATCACAAATTATTCTGAAGTGTGAGTATCTTTTCGTGTTAGATATGCGATATGCCTCTATTATTTATGATATTCTACTAACTGGTGAACCATTATACATATATAAATTCTTGTTGAAAAGAAATGAATCACATAATGTCAAGATTCGTAGCAGTGAATTCTATACAATACGCTATGATAAAACAGTGAGATTTGAGAAATGTTTTGCTTATCTGGCAGTGCTGTTTTTGAATAGGCACCACAATTTTAATCGTGCGGCTGTGTCCAGGGACAGTTCCAAGAGAAATCCAAGACATTTAAATTAGAGACACAATCAAGTGAGAGTCTTATGTAGTTTGTTATTGTTTGTTAGTTTTATAAATTTATTTATTAATTGGTTGAGTGGAAGAACAGCTATAATTGAACTCATACCTATCGCTTCCTATTATGTTATATGATGTAGTGATGTTGGATGCAATAAACTTATTATTGTATTCTCTGAAAAATTTTAATACAATATGGTCCTATCAGTTCACCTTTGTACATGCGGCACCACACATTCACAGAAAATTTGTTCTGTGAACGTTTCTGTACCCGTCGAAAAGGATTCTCTGTCACATGAGAGTTTTAGGGATTATGTATTGCATCCTAGGTAAACTAGGATTTATCAGAAAAAAAATTCTACTGACAGTTCTTCTGTGGTTTTATATTCACCTTCAAAAGTTAGCTCGTTACTTCTATCCGAACGCTGAACCATTTGCGGTTGATAACGATATAAAGTCTATTTTTTCATCACCGAATGTCATTCGTCAACCACAGATTGGGTGACCATTAAAGAAATCTTGATTATTTTACAACCATAGATACATTCAGAGAAGATTTCTGCCTTGTAAAACAAAAACCAAGTAAGTCAACATACTTGGTTTTCGAGATTTTCACACCACTGGATTCCTCGCAAAAAGGTCTGCAAGATGCTTCTTTCAGATTCGAAATACATCAGTCCGTTGAGAATTTATGAACAGTAACTGTTTAGGAGATAATGCTTTTCTGATTATAAATTATAAAATATCAATCGAAAAACCAAGTACCTTTTTCATTTCATAGTTAAAATATATTAATATTACAAACTTTTCAGAAGATCTCGATATTTCCAAATATAGAACCTAGTATGTCTACTTACTCTACTTGAACAGGATGACTCTGGTGTAGGTAGATACCCGCGACTGAGATATTCAATAACTACAAAAAACTTCAAGAAGTCAACCTACTGGCAATGAAGAGACAAATCCTTCAAGAAAGTATAACGTCTTACCCCCTGAATTGAATAACTAACACCAATCAGAATGTTGAGCAAAATCACATGATTTCTTATTACACGTACTTAAATCATAATAGTGTAGTGTTTCTATAGTATATATTTCAACTACTACACGGAGGAGATGTATTCGAGCTTTTCTTCAGTGCTGCAATAATGATTTCGCGAAGCGAGCGTCTTCTCAAAATGGCACTTGGAACGACGACAGGTCGAACTTCATCTAGTCTGTCACCTGTTTCGCCAATGGATGATTCGGATGCGGACCCAAATTAAAGTCCATCAAACGGATGACAGAAGAGAAAACTTATTGATTTATTAGTAGTTCCCCCTGAAACAAATACCGATAGCCGCAAAAAAGCCGTTTGTATTTAAATGATGGTGATATCTGGTGGAAACCAACATAATTTGAACACAGTTCATTTCTAAAAAGAATAAAAATGAAATACTACATCAGCTGAAAGAAAGTTTGGAATGCCGTGATTGACTAGAAAATACTGATGGCGACATGATTAATTTAATAAGAATTAACAGTACTGACCGAACTGAACCTAATATTTCAGAGAAGATAATGGAAATCCAAAATGGGGAGGACCAGTTTCCAGCAGAATATGTACTTGAATCTGTACCAGAAATAGAAATCAGAGGTGGAGAAGATCAAGTAGAGACAGAAAATGTACAACCTAATACTGTAACAGAGATAGAGTTACCTCGGACTAAACGAAAGAAAAATCGAACTAAAAAAAAGATATTACTTCCGCCATGTCGTTATAGAAAAAACTGCTCTCGAAATATCTTAGAAGAACAAAGAAGAATTATTTTTAGTTACTTCAACCCACTTAACTTTGGAGAGAAAAGACTCTTTATTGAAAAATACCTCAAGAAAATGGCTGTCAAGATCTATAAAAGAGACGCCGTTGGCCACAAGGAGTGCTCTATAGTTTATACTTTACCTTTTAAACCAATCACAGCAGAATAGAATGATATTGTGCTGAAAGACATCGAGCAGCAGGAAGACACAAAGCATAATGAAGGTAAAGATCAAGTGAGAATAGACAGAAATAGAGAAAATACTGAAGAAATCACAAATTCAAATGGAGAAATCGCAGAAAAATCTATCGATTTGAATGAAACAATTAATGTAGAAGGGAAAGACTTAAAAACAAATAAAACACAAACCATATGAAAAACAATGTTTTTGCACACAATTGGACATCCATCTGATGGAGTTTCTGAAAATTCCGGAGTTTCAGTGTATTACAGATAAAAGAGGACTTAAACGTTGTGAAAAGATGTAAGAAATTTCAAAAGAAAATTATAAAAACATCAAAGCTCATATTGAGAGTAATCATCCAGTAGTTTCACATTATAACATGAAACATGCTCCTAACATCTTGTATCTTACAAGCGACATCTCGGTGTATAAGATGTGGGAAGATTTGAATGAGATAACTCATGGAAAGAAAGTTTCATATGAAACCTACAGAGGGGTTTTTCATCAGGAGAATATTGGATTCACTAAACCTTCACAAGATGAATGTCAATCAAGTTCATTGCACAAGAATCATGTCCACCATGAAAACGTAAATGAAGGAGGTGATGCGAACTGTGAAATTTGTCGAAACTATGAAATACACAAGAGAAGTTATACTGAAACAAGAAGAGCATATGAAGCAGATTGTTCCCAAGAATGGCCAGAAGATAAAGAAATTTTCGATTTTGATATGCAGAAGATATTAATAATTCCGAAAAAGGTGACTAAGAATTCCTTTTTTATAAGTCATCTAATATGTTTCAATGAAACATTTGCGAGCTTCAGGAATCATGGACAGAATGTGTCTGTACTATGTGCATGAGACTATTATAGGCAGAACTTGCTCCGATGTTGTATGCGCATATTATAATTTCATGAAGTCTCTGGAGGAAAATGTAAAAAATATAGTATTTTGTGCAAACAATTGTGCCGCACAAAATAAAAACTGGACATTCTTTACCGCATGTTGTATTCTAGTTAATGAAGAATGGGACCAGAGACTATTACTTTCAAGTTTTTTTAAGGCTGACTCGGTACATGGGCTAATTGGAAGAAAGTGGAATAAGTCGAAAGAGATATTAAATTTCGAAGATTTAGTCAATTTAATCAGTAGAAGCAGTAAGTACAATAAACCACTCATTCTCCATATGGAAGACTTTCTTCGTTTCGAAAATGGTTGCCAAACCCATAAAAAAGGTGCAGTAGGCAATGATAATGCTACTGTACATTTTCTCCATAACCTGAAGGTGTATCAGTTCAGAAAAAAATCGAGATAACTGTACTTCAAAACCGAAATAGATAGTCCGGAGTTTCAGAAGTCAAATTTTTTAAAATCAAAATTCAAACTTCAATTGTCAGTTAACAAATTATCATACCGGGGTCTGAACAAGGAAAAAAAGAAAAGATTTTGAATGAACTAATTTCCCATATGCTGAACAAGAAACAGTTGTTCTGGAAATCTCTGCCAGTATATGACATGGACGAGTTGGCCCACTGTGGGGAAGAAACTCAAATTGAAGGGGGCAATCTATAGTTACAAAGTTTCTATAATCTTTTCACCTATTTCTGTATTTATTTGAAAGTTCATTTGATGTTCAATATTTGTTACTTTTTTGTTCTGTTTAATAACTGGAAAATTAATTATTTGTTACGTGTTTCTGCAAAAAAATATTCAAATATAAATTGACTTGAATTTTGTTGTCTTGAATTTTTCGACTCACTTGTTTTATGTTTTGTGAAAGCTTTGTGTGGATGTGATATTCCGAAATCTACTAACTGAAAGTGAGCGTCCATTTTGAATTTGGCGCGAAAAACTTTGAATTCAGTACGATCAATGAATTTCTAAAATTAAGAAGTAGTAAAGTTCAAGCTTCTAGTAAGAACACTTTTTGAGTAAGCGTAATCTCTCTGATTTGCATCATAAAAATAACTCTGCTGAAGAGTTTAGGAAATTTAGAGTTACTTGGTTTTTGCTTTGTAGGGTAGATTTGCTAACTTATTTATTGCTGTCATAATCAACGATTGCAAAATATTAATTGAGGTAGAACAGCTAATGGAAAAAACTATTGAAGTAGCTGATTAGAGCCAATCCCGAAATGATTTAAAAGTGGACACGAAATATTATTAATCCATCAACCAAATGCATACAAATTGGAAGAGGTCGTTTTGAGCATCGACAAAACTTTCCTCCTGATTACATGTATTTCTTTCAGATTGCAATCCTCAATGATTATCAACTTTGCCAATAATTATTTTCTATAAAAAAATCGAGTTTGTCAGAGTTTGAACAACTTCTCCGTAATATGTTCTGCCAAAACACTGTGGGACTATGTTTCATTAAGAATTTCAGACAAAAACTTTTTAAATGCGACTCTGTAATAACTTTTGAAATTTATTTCCAGATATTCCTCAATGAGTATTGAATGATATTCTTTATGGAATTGTTTTTTTCGAAATAATTAAATATGGAAGCAGCTAGGTAAATAAAGTTTTAATGGAAAATAACGTTTAAGAATTAACGATGGGAAAGATTGCTTATTCTAACACAATGCCAGACAGTGTTTTGGACTGATTTTGTATATTAACTCATGTGTTTTCTTTAAATATTCAGAAAAACACTATCGATATACCGTGTAACGTGCTACAATCACGTCACAACAATTAGTGTTGAAACACCTGATTCCAGTCAACCCTCTATATGTGTCACGCCACTGGTTAACAATCTGATAAGCGTAATACGCATATGATAAATACATGTGCTTCAGTCCAGGCGTTCCTTTTCTTTGCAGACCTTCAAGCGAATAAGTTGAATTTTAAAATCCTCCTAAATTGCAGTTAATTTAATTATATTAAAATTCAAATCTTGTATCTCATAAACTGTGTGGTGACCTATATCCAAATATAGGATAAGTTGAAAATTTATTTAGCAAAATGCTGCACCTAACCTTGAAAATCTGATTTATAATTTTTCCTTAGAGCATTTTTCTTATCAACTGCTTAAATACCTCATAGTAGCTAATAATTTCTTTTATAATGACCTTGATAGATTTCTCATTAAGAAACTCGATCAAAATAATTTTTCTGAGTAGAAAACGACAAAAGTAACTGAAACTCATATATTCAATCATTATTTCCTTCATTTTTGAGTAATTTTCATGAAATTATCATGTAAATCATGAAATTCTTTCAAATTTTCAAAATGGTTGCTAAACATCTGTAACTTTTTGTAAATAGTTTTTATAGATGCTTCCTTGCTTTTTATGTAGCTTCTCTTTTATTGTAAATAGTTTCTTTATGCTTCCTCGCTCTTTATAGAACTTATCTTTCAATTCTATGACCTACCTGAACAGCTAGCACGAGTTTACTTTTTTAGAATCTCTTTAACTTTTCATATTAATTTTTGTCTTCAAATAATATTAGATCCACGTTATTTTGTTACTTCAAATTCCCTGGTGTAGCTGGTTGTTACGTTAGAGCATAAAATATCTTGGTGATACATGTCTAACTCGTGACATTCAGTCCTAAGTGAGGAGCCGTAGCTATAAAGTCCTAGGCGGAGACCCATAGCTAGACAAATTCATAGGTGGAGACCTGTACCTCGACCGACATTCCTAGGTGGTGACCCGTGAATAGAAAGCCCTAGGTGGAGACCCATGAATAGAAATTCCTAAGTAAAGACTTGTACGTGGAGTTCAACATCTGAAATAGAGGTTTTCCCTAAAGGCAGCAGTAAGACCAAGAACCACCAAGATAAGTCATATTGCCTGTATATAACATAAAGAAGTATTTGTGACACTGTATCATAATTCTAAGTTTTGTAATTGATTAAATATCTGAGTAGAACTTCATTGACTTTTTCGTCCAAGATTTCAGTGACGCTTATTGAATTAGAGTCTCATTGCTCATTTTTCTCTGGGATTAACCAGAGTATCAAAGTTAATTTGCTTACAACAGGGGTTGAATAATGAATTTAGTCCAGAAAAACTTAAATTTGTTCAATACGGCTCTGTGTTTTTTCCTTAATATAAAAAGTATGTATGTATGTTCTCAGATTTCAAACATGATTATAACTGATCTGATTCAAACTGATAATAATTCAAGTATCCCGTATTTCCCGAGTAATAATAGTAAGAATTTTACTCCATACTTTGGCTAAAACTTTATATGGCAAACTCACAGATCAATGACTTCAATTTTCGTTTGCTCTCTACGTGGCAAAACCGTAAACCCCTGAATGCTTGGTCTGACAAATCGAACCCATGTAGTATGCATGTTCAGCTATCTCTGAGATAGAATAGGATTTTGCAAAGACGATGTTCTGCACTTTGAAATTGATGTTGTCTTGTCTGTGTTTCCTGGGGAATGTAATATTCATGGATCAGATCGAAAGCTACAATTGGTGCTCTCCGAGCAGCTTATCAAAATACGTTCTTTTTTGATATGAAAATACCTGCTTACCATCGCTACTATCTTTCACTGAAAATTGAGACTTGAGATGTACAGTGCGTGACTGCCAAATTGTATAAAATCGATGGTAAATGGAATGAGACTTGTACGATTTTTATTTACACATTCTTCTTCATCAAATGTCATATGGAATGTGTCATATGACGATGACCAACGCCAACTTTTGAAATAGAGCAATAGCAACAGTTTTAACGATACGCAGGACTGTTGAGTGTGAACTCAACAGTTTACACTGGCCGACAAAAAAAATTGTTGTGGATGTAATGTAAGGCTGCATAGCATATCATGGTGAAATGGACGTATATAAATACAAAAATGAGAAGAAATAATTGGAATAAGCAAGGTTTTCTCGTTACATTCATGGAACCACATTTAATGTTACAAAATATATTATTTCATTTTTTTTAACAGTATATATTGACTTTAATACTTTTAAATCCATAACACATACTTTCTATTCAAGAAAATCAAGAAGGTTAAAATTATTGACTTCAAATACTAATTAAATTCTATTTTCGCCTTTTATGAGCAGTCAGATATTCTCTTTTCAAAATCCAGCGGTAATCACCCATCATAGCTGGATTTTCAGAAAAAAATGACAATTGTGAATGGAGGAAATTAATTTTTAATAACATGCGAGCACCAAGCGATTTGTAGGCATCTAGAAATTCATAGAATAGAATACAATAGAATAGAATAATTTATTTCGTACTTTTGACCCACTTTTGACAAGGATGTACATGTCATTTGAAATAGATACTGGTACAGTTTGCTTACAAAATAAAAACATCGAAATACAAGGAAAAAACATCAATATCATTGCACGAGTGATAAAAATTACAATAACTTATCCATACTTCATCGAAGGAGTAGAGTGCTCTTCCCATGAAAGAATTTTTTATGGCAGTTTTGAACCTTTCGTAGTTTCTTATTGACTTTAGTTCACCTGGCAATCTTTTGTAAAAGTAGATTGCAGAGAAGTGAGGCGATTTTCTGAACATTGTGGTTTTATGCATAGAGACTGACAGGACATCACAATTCCGTGTCCTATAATTATGGAAATGATTCAATTTCTGCAGATCATTGAGCCTCTCTTTTGCGAAAGATACAGCCTTGAGAACGAATACAGAAGGAAAAGTCAAAATTTGCTGCTCTTTGAAAACATAACGGCATGATTCTGATGGAGCCAGGCCAAACGTTAAACGAGAATTCTCTTCTGTAATATGAAGACTCTGGTCCAATGAACAGAACTGACCCAATGCAAAATATTATAATCTAAATAGCTATGAACTATAGAGTAGTAAACACTTTTGAGCCCATCACGATCAACACTCGACTTCAGTTGTAAAAATGCAGAAAATTCTTTGTTCAATTGTTTACATAAAAAGTGGATAGGTTCATCCGAAGACAGATGAGAGTCGACAACACCAAGATATTTGGTGACAGTAGCAAATTGAAACTCAATGGAAGGCAGAGGCATTCTATTGCAAAAATTAAGGAGAACAGTTTTATCATTAATAATGATTAGCCTATTTCTATTTCACCAGTGAGTCATCTCCTCTACAACTCCATGCAGCGCAACCTGAACCTCCTCAGGAGTCCGTCCCGAAACCACAACAGCTGTATCATCAGCATACATTACTACTTGGCCCTTGGTGATGAAGTTGGACAAATCATTGATGAACAACATGAATAAAAGTGGTACCAGGACAGACCCCTCAGGAACTCCAAAACTCACGTCCCTGGTTGCCGAAAATGTATTTGATACCTTTACAACCATTTTGCGATTTTCAAGGTAGGATTCAATCCATCCTAAGCACGCAACTCTAATGCCGATATTATAATACTTTTTAGAGCAACTTTCTTCAACATCAAGTCAAATGCACGAAAGATTTCGAAAAATACACAACCAACATATTTATCACCATCTAGTTCCTTATATAAGATATTGAACATATCGTAAGATGCCGTTTCAGTAGATTTACCTTTTCTAACCCATGTTGGGCATCCGATATTATTTCAAATTGATTCAAAAACCCCATAATTTGGTCGTACATCAAAGATTCAATAACCTTTGAAATCACACTCAAAATAGAAATCTGTCTGAAGTTAGAAATGCTAGTCTGATCACCTTTCTTTGGTACCGGCACAGTAATTGCCTTTTTGAGTACCTGCGGAAAGACACCCTCCTTGAACGATCTATTAATCAATCTAGCAAGTGGAGAGCTCACTATAGATGATAAACGTTTGATTAATATGGAACTCAAATCATCAGAACCACAACTTTTTGTCGTTTTTAATTCAGCAATGACGTCGAAAACCATTGCCTCAGAAACCGGATGTACGAATATGGTTTCACAGTTAAGTTCCTGACACGTACTGGGCAAGGATAAACTCATGCCAAAGTGATTAAATAGCAAAGCATGTCCTTTATTAGAGAAATAATCGACAAATACATCAGCAACTTTCTCCCGGTCAGTCACCATAAAACCGTTCAACACAAGCTTCAGATCACGAGACCCTATATCCCTCTTTAGCTACTGCTTTACAAATTTCATTACACTTATTGGATGAACTATTAATCCTGCCGAAGAAGTATCGTTGTTTGGCTAGAAGTATTAATTGTTTGTGTTGCGCCATCTGCCGATCTGCCAGAACGGCGACTCGTTGGACCCCTGCGTGTCGGACGAGAACAACCAAGGACCGCTGAACGGCAAGGCCGCCAACGTGATAGACGAGGATACAACTACCTCCTTTACGAACAACAGTCTCCCGTCGCTGGAGAGCGAGGAAACCAACGAATCTGCCATTTCCGATTCGACAAACGATTCGTCGGCGGTCGAGTTCACCAAACGGCCGCTAGATGAGGATTCCAATTCAGTAGATCAACCGAGTAGCTAAAAAATTAAAGAAGATCTAGGTGATAAGTGACGTATGCGTGCGTTCCATCAATTTTCTACAAAAAATGTTGTATAAGTGTAAGGATTAGAATTTTTATTAATATTGAACACTTTCAAAGCTTCGAGCGGGACAAACCTGGATGGATTCTTCTGATATAACATCGAAGAATAGTTTTAAGTTTGATTTTTCGCGGCAGCCAAACGAGAACAGAATTTTTGTTCGAAGATGGTGTGCAAGTTTGTACATGGTATTAAGTATACTGTGGAGATAAACCATTCAACTAATTTGGAATTGGTCAGGGAGAGTCGAAGAGATGAATACCTTATAAGTTTTTTCGTTCATTTATCATTCCTTATTGACAATTTTAAATTTACTGTTCTAAATTATTAGTATTTTACATCGAGGTTTACCACGGAAGGTTTTAAAGTGTTTGAAAAACCGACCACGAATCAATTTATTGTGAATTCATCACCAAGTATCTTAATTTTACTGTAACAATCTCGAGAATTGATGAACAATTTCCAATATAGTTTTCACAAGATTTTGGAGAGTTAATGAAGCCATAGCTTTGGGGGAAAAGCATTTAAAATATCTTCAGGCTTCATGATGTTGAATTTTTGATCTTGAGATCAAGGTCAATTGAGTTGAAATTATGAAATCTTCTGCACTGAATAGTTAAATTTAAAAAATTCTCAACAATGTAGATTTTGTAGAAGGGTGTTTTCCAAAAACATATATTTACTTTGAAGGTCAAAGTTCTGTTGAAATCAATAAATTACACAAAGGTTTAATTCAGGGTACGCAGTTAACAGCCAATGCATATTACGCAGCTCTTTACTTTCACGGACAAGTGATCCAACGCTTATGTTTTTCACTTACTTTAACAATGCGATCAGTCGCCGGGCAGAATTGATTCATATGGCCCTGTATAACTTCCACAAATGCTTCAAAAGCTGACTCGACCGAAAACCTATCCACAAATTCTCATTTATCCTTAACTGCCATTAATGATTCAAAGAGTCTGAAAAAATTCTCCTCCGAAAGATTTCTCCTATGTTTCACAATAGTTTTCACAGGAGATGATTTTTTCAAAATGTTTTGAGTTCACATATAATTTCCAGGTGATAAACTAACTGTTGGTAGTTTGCATTCATATTGTTGCCAAAAAATCATCTTACAGCACTAACAGATGTGTTCGATGAGTTCCTGACTGGAAAACTTTTCTGTAAAATTAATGTCGTAAAGCAATTTTCTGATTTGTGGTCTAATAAAGATGCCCTCCTTCGATTTGGCATCACTTAACTTAGAAAAGACTTCTTTTAAGTATTCATTCATAACCTTCACTAAGTTTTCCGCCTGCACAAGTTTAATGTGAAGAGAAGGTACAAGGACGTTTTTGGGGTCAACAAGAATTCTAAACTTGACATTTTGAGATCCTGGATGCAATTCATTTTTTCTTGCCAAATTTTTGTTATATAATGCTGATTTACTGCAAGACTGTCCCATAGAGAAAGAAAGCAGCCATTTTTCGTGAATCCTCCCTGAAGTCCCACTAAAATTCCTATAACCTTCAAGTTCCCACATATTTTCCATTTATACCTATTTTTTAGTTTATATTATCCAAAACTTGGCGCATTTTTTTTAACTTTCTTTCTTCGTCACTGAATGGGCAACTGGTATAGAAGGTTTTGAATTTCCATTATGCTATAACACAGGTTTCAAAGTGTATTCAAACGAATCTATAAATGAACGCCACTCAGAGAGGGAATGATCAATATCAATTTGCTTCATCAAAACATTAATATCAGAACACGAATACGATGATTTTTCCTTACTATAGATGCAGAAAACCGAGTCTGTCTTTTTTTTTAATTTCGTAATTTTCATTTCATAGGCTAATAAGTTCCATTCCTCAATACGGGAACCAAGAAATTCTGACTGCTGCTTTGATAAACCCAAATCACGTACTGAATCATATAATTCATTTTTAACAATTAAATGTGACTAGCCGGAACTTAGACCTAAAGTAAAAGTGGTGCTCTATTCTACGGAGCTACCTGATGATGCATTGTCAACGGTATCTTCCAAAAATAACATTTTGGGGATTTAAAAGTACAATCGGCACTGGTAAATCTGCTTTATGAGGAACAGGTCGCATAGCAGACCGCAAATTTGGACTGTCTATTTTGCGCTTTGCCTTTTTGAAATACCCTTTTGTCTTTGTCTATCAAAAAAAGCAATTGTCTAAATTATTAGCGGGTTCTCGCCATATCATAAACACTGCAAAAGATATTCTTTTTCTCTTCCCATTCATCCACTTTACCAATTATACGCTACAACTACACAGCACACATGGAGAGCCCACAGCTTTTCTTGATCTCCAATTAAAACACCGAAACATAGGCTTTTTTGACATTTTCAGAAAATAGCCTGGCTTGTGGGTTCACCATAAATTCCCCACAAATATAACAACATTTGAAATTTAACTTCAGCGCGTTTGTCCCGAAATTTCCGTAGTTAAAATACTTTCTTCTTCACACACAGAGAACCGCTCACTTCGAAACTGTATAGAAGACTTATATATAATCTTATTTTCATGTAAACTATCGTAAACTACACGGTTCAGGTATAAGATTCATTCCAACTAACCCCCACATTACATTTACTACCTGTGAATGTAAAAGGATCTTATTGAACTTTTGAAAAGTGGTACGTGTTAGGGCTTTAGGAATATTTTTCCCATTATGAGAAGTTTATTTCCATTTAAAAAATGAAGATCTCATTTGTGTTACGAAAATCTTGTCGACCAGTGTAACCAAACACGTACCGATAGGATGAGTTCATTATCTAACATTGCCATCATTCGATCACAAAAATACAAACTCTTTTCAAGGATATGAGCGCAATTGTGGACTAACCCCAATTCAATGAAATGACAGAAAATGGCTTTCAAAAGAATGCTGAAACAAACTGTTTTGTTTTTCGTTATTATTTTCAACTGATATAATAATATTAATAATCATTAGTTAATGTTAATTAATGATTAATATAATAATGAATAATTCCTGTGCCCCCAGAGTCTCAGAAACATTATTTCTGGGTACGGGCTTAGCGAACCCGAGATACACTAGTTGAACCTGGTAATAGTTGTAAAATACCAATTATCCAATGATGTACAATCTAAGGAATAAACGGGTAAATCGACATCATACCACCATAACCTCTTATCGCATTCAAGATATAGGAAGAGGGTCTCGTTCAGAAAGTGAGTCACAGTTTCCCTCGGTTAGTAGCGGAATCAGCGTGATATCGAGTAGGGATACTTCAACTCAAAACCAAATGGAAAACCTCCCAACCGACTCTTGATGTTTCAACGGTGCCGCGAGCCATTATGCCTACGACCACGAGAGCCGGGCTCCCTAGGAAACGCATGAAGTACGTGAAGTGAACCTAACATAACCCCAGTAATGAATTCCTTCATTATGCATTCCCAACGAAGAAGAGAAGATGATACTCAACGGTAAACCTGCCAGAGTCGATGAAAGTATTACAGATACCATCGAACCCACAGAAACGATTATCAACATGGAGCGTCCTCCTGAATCGAATAGGCAGAACAATGTCATGTGTTTAGCAAGATCAGAACTCACCAAAACACCTTGGAAAAAATTCACACTTTGATTTACTGTGGAGCGATAGCGGTTCTTTGATTACTCAAACAACAAGTCTCGACAACTCTGATTCGAGCTGAGCCAGAAAGCGTCATTAAACCAACATGACAAGAACGACTGGAGAAGGATATTGACAATATTAAAGCTGAAAACGGTCGCCTCAAAGAATTTCTGAGAAACAAAAATGCTTGAAATCAAATATACGCAAAATTCATAGAAAATTTAGTACCCACACAAAACACCCTGATCACAAACAACACATCGACGTATATACGGACACTCCAAACAAAAGCAAAGAGGCTCTCCAGATACATCAAGTGTACTGAAATGAAACACCAAAACCAATGGTTCCTCCAAAGCGTGGCCAATTTACATAGGGGAAATTACAAACCTGCGAATAACAATAACAGAGAAGTACCTAACGTACAGTGCTTGACCGATTATTGGTAATCGTTATGGTCGAACCCCAAAAAACACAATGAGGATGCTGAATGGATCACGAATGAGAAACAATGCCTTGATATCAAACATATGGACTTCTAGGGAATAACGGAGGAAGAAATCACAACAGAAGTTAGAGCGTCCAACAGTTGGAAGGTCACAGGTATAGACGATATCTACAACTTCTGGTACAAGAAGTTTAGTGAGCTCCATGGAGCCCTTGCGAAACGCTTGTATATGTTCTTCAATGTCCCAGGAAAAGACCCACTTTCCTAAACACAAGGCTTGACTAATATGCTACCTAAGAGCGATAGAACACAAGATCCATATAGGCCAATCACTTGTCTGCCAACGCTTTACGAAATACTCACCTCATGCATATCCAATCGAATACACCAACATCTTGATGACAACAAAATATTAGCAGAGGAGCAGAAGGGATGCAGAAAGAAACACCACGGGTGCAAAGAACAACTCATCATCGATTCTGTGATTATAAAACAGGCACACGGGGGGCATCGGAAGGTTCATTCAGCTTTTCTCGAATATCTGAAGGCATTCGATAGTACCGCCCATTCTTTTGACGAAGTATTACAGATATACAAAATTCATCCAGTCCTGGTGGAATTCTTGTAACAACAATGACACACTGGCGCACATCTCTGCAGGTCCACATGAACAATAAGTCAAATTTAAACCGACGAGATACCCATACGTCGAGGATACGGAATCAGGATAGAAACAGATAGGAACTATCACACAATCTCCCACCTGCTGTATATGGATGACATCAAATTATATGCTTGAAACAACAGGCAATTGTTTTTCTGCTGAAAACTGCCAGTAAGTTGTAGGAAGATGTTCATATGAAATTCGGGATTGAAAAATGTAAGACCCTGAACATTCAAAGATTCATAGATGGTGAAACACAACTCCCAAAAAGATGTATGAAAGATGGCAAAACAATCAAATATCTGGGATACCAACAAGCCAGATTACTAGACCAAGAATAGTCAAAGGAGAAGATTCGTTCAGAGTACAGTCGGTATCTGAAGACTGTGCTGAACTTAATGTTGAACTCGGGGAATCTAGTCAAAGCAATTAATACCTACGCCATTCCAGTGTTGTTTTACTCATTTGGAATAAGCAAATGGAATAACTTCCATAAGGGTAATATTATACAGTGTATAACGGATGGCGAAACGTACAAATATCTGGGATACCAACAAGCCAAATTGCAAAGCAATTGACACCTACGTCATTCCAGTAATGTTTTACTCATTTGGAATAATCAGATGGGCTAAGACAGAACTGGATGATTCAAAGGCAGACCCGAACGATCTTGACAAATTACAACAGTCACCAAAATCGTCTGTGACTTCATACCGAACAGATAAAAAATCTCAGAGAATTCTTCTCTGCAAAAGCTCTCACTTCTGACCTCCATAGAGTGGTATCGTTGGCTGATAAGGAATATACACCTCTAAATCTTGCTACCAGAGATGACCTGCTGAATCTACCGTTCCTATCAGATACTGAAAAGAAAGAGCAATGGTCAAGAAAGGAATTGCATGGATGGCATCACCATGAGATTAATCAACCGCACATCGACAAAGAAGCTTCCAACAAATGGTTGATGAAAGGAGAACTATTCGCAGCAACAGCAACAACAATCAAGACCAAGTCATCGCTACAAACAACTACAAAAAAATTGCATACGTTAGCATATGCAATTTCAAACAACCCGTCTATTTCTTGCTTGCATGGCTTCGCGTTTTGGCTTATTACTTTTCCTTACTCTTTGTAACTTCCACTCTTTGAAGTATTGTTTTGCTTAAGCAATCACATATTTCTTCAACCTGATCGGAACTCCAGAGTTTTCCCATATTGCTAGGACGTCGCAAGCAGTTAAAGCAGCAGAATCACGAATACCTTTAGTTTTTGTAGTAAAAATATATGCTTCTTCTTCAATTGATGTCAACTTATCAATCGAATTAGGCATTATTTGACCAACTAACTGAAAGTTTGTTTTATTTCTTGTGGAAACAGATCTACTTCCTCAAATTTTTGGATGACATAATAACACAATAAGCAATGAACACAAAACCGACGACGTGCCGAAACGGAACTAACTTGAGCGAGTTGCAAGGCGTTCCCTTGCAAATGTCAGGACGAGCGGGGTGGGGGTAGTCAAATTGAGAACAAGTGCTCGCTAATGTGTCGTATAAACAAACAAGATTCATATCCTGCTGTAAATTACTTCATAAATTTTTCTTGATCGTTTGTCTTATTTTAAGTTCTTCTCTAATTTTGAAATGTTGGTCACGAGCCTTAAACGTCATTTAAAAATCTGCATTCATAATAAAGCACAAAGATCATAATTGGGGAGTGTCCGTTGATATTTTTCACTCTGAAAGATAAGGACCGCACTGATAGATATATATGCGTGACGTCCTCCAACGGACGAAGGCTACTGGGCAACCGAGAAACGATGTAGACGAAAAGAAGATCAAAATAAAGAGTACTTAAAAAGCCTGGCTAGTTTGGCAATTCACCTCAACGCTACACAAAGAGCCTCCTCGCTGCTGTGGTCGAAACCAGCTAACGCTCCAGTACTTTATTGGTAATCAAATGTGTATCTTGGGTGTACAAAAACTCGAAGAAAGTAAAATTCTAACGATATTAATCAACAGCCTGTGCCCTACACCGATAATCAAGACATTTGTACAATTATTAAGTAATAATCGATGGCTTAGGTGCAAAATGTTGTAACCCATGAAAATTCGAAAATTCGAAATTTCGAATTTGGCGGCTAGGGAACCAGCTCACTCTTCTGCACATGTATGCAAGATATCGTGGGTCACATCAAGTTTTTTATCAAGCTTTGACCGTTGCAACGAAATGTCATATCAACATCCCACCACTATTGCCTAGTCAAAACATCGTAACCCTCAGTTTACCAGTGTAGTTCTCAGAATGACATTCATATTCGTCTACACACATTTCGTTTGGTTTTTGCTAAAGCAGGTGAGTTTACCTAGTTACAAAGTTTTATATGAGTTGAAAAATGTTATTATAATCGCTTTTTCCAGAAATAATTCCATTCATTCAGCTGATATTCATGAAAAAACTCTAGCAAAAATTATCAGTGTGATACGACATTTTGGGTTGAATTGCTGAGGGCTATTCACCTGTGGCTTACGACAAAATTTCAACATCATTTCCTTCTTTTCAGTATGTCTAGTAGGGCTGCTAAAATTTTGGCCCTTGCAATTTTCGAAAATAAGCAGGCAACAGAAAAGATAGTCCAGGAAAAAAATTATTGTATAAATTTTGATGATGAATTAGCCAATGCATCTTGCCTCGAAATGATCAATTTCTCAGAAATCGATGAAAATTTGCTCGATATTCCAATTATTTTTCAATTAGCTCAGAACAATGATGATACAAATTATCTGTTACAATTCGATGATGGGTGTGAAAAAAATTCACCTGATTGTAGTAGAAAGAGTAGACATAATGAACTTGGAGTTAGACACAAACTTAAGTGAAAACAGAGAAAACGGAATGGCTTTCACCGAAAATTCAACTAGGATTAACATTGAAAACATGCTATAAAACTGAGAACAGAAATGTAAACGTAGATAATCAAATGAGTTATGTCGAAAATATTATTATGATTGGTACTAATGAATATTCAACTGCGAACGGAATAGGAAATTGTGGTGATGATGAAAGCGGAGATGAAAGGGTAGAAAATGAGAATCAAATGAGTAATCCCGAGAATACTGAGAAATATTGTGGGGATGATGAGAACAAGAATGTAGATGCGACTTTTGAAAAATTAAAAAACTACAAAAAAAATAGAAAAAACAATTCTTATACATGGGAAAGAATGAAGAATAAAAAACTGAGAATGGAAGGACAAGTATATGTATCTTTCAGAGAATATGAGTGAGAAGAGATGCTAGAAAATTGGGCCAGAGATGTATGTGTAAATCTGTGGGAAAATCATACGGAAAAATTGGAGAAAAAACGAGAAAGGAAATATTCAATGCTTATTGGAATATGAATTGGGAATCTAATAGAAACTATATCAGAAATTTAGTGAAATATGAGGAAAAGCAAAGAAGCTATGTTAATAATGACTCTAGAAGAAAGGGAAGTTTTCAGTATACATTACAAAAAGGAAACGATAAAATGGAGGTATGCAAAAATATGTTCCTCAGTACGCTGGATCTAAAGGAGAGATCAGTGAGAGAATGGGTTACCAACCCAACAGTTCATTGTATGCTAAGAACAAGAGATGAGAAGAAAAAAACTATCAAGCAGATAGAAGGAAATAAGAGTCAAAGCTCGATGACTTCCTTCATCAATTCCATTCCTAAACTTCCATCTCACTACTGTAGGGCTGCTTTAAGCAAATTTTATTTGAAAGATAATTTCAAGAACAAGAAAGAGGTGTATGAACTTTATGAAAAATATTGTAAAGAACAAAGAATATCTCCCTTGTCCATCTGTTTTTTATATACACACTTGCAGAGATGCACATTGCTATTCACCGTCAAAAGATGAAGGAAATGCGTTTAGAGGAGAATGCCATGTATTTGCTATGTACGTGCAGGCAGTAAAACTTTGTCCCATGTTATTCGCAAGTAAACTCTACTTCAAATGTAAGCTGCAAGTGCACAATTTTTCTATCTACAATTTGGCTGATCACCCTTGCATAAATTACATTTGGAATGAGACTGAGGGTGAACTGGTTTCCTCAATCCTCACCCGCTGCATCATGAACCACTTGGAAAATCTTCGCTCCCAAAATCAAGAGAAAAAGCCTGTGATTATATACTCTTATGGTTGTGGGTACCAGAACAGAAACCCAGTGTTCCCCAATGAATTACTGGATTTTGCTGTTACGAATGGAGTGACTATTTACTTAAAATTTCTGGAGAAGGCCACACACAAATGGAGGTCGATTGCGCCCATTCACTCATAGAAGGAAATTAAAAGGGCGTGAAATTCATATTCCTAGTGTAACAGTCCGATTTCTCGAATTAATCATTTATATCTTTCAAACTCAGTTTTCATAATTTTATTAATAATTCAATTTCATTTCATCAAGTTAAATATTCGAACAGTTTGAAATTCGAATCAAGAATCTACAGGAAATGATACCCAAAGAAAATTATAGTTATATCCGTAAGGTGTCGCTGGTATTGATCTAGGTTTTTCAGTCAGTAGTCAGTACTTGAAAGAAGATCGTTTTCTTGTTTCTGTGGGAGAACGGAAAGCAGTATTCAATCTATGTTTCGTTTCCACTTCATTGTTTTGAAGAGAATAATTTCGTTTTTCATTAGTTTTTTTGAAAATCAATTGTTTTTCATTGAACCGAGTCTATATACGTTCGGAATTCATTAGATTCGCTCTCTCTTCCATTTGGAAATCTTCGGAATCGTTTGTAATTTTATTGGACCTGTGTTGTAGCGATTGGAGTGAATAATTTTCAGTAATAGAAATTAAGTATTCTTCGATTTTTTGGATAAATTCCAATCGTCTGAGGCGTTATAAGTAGTCGGTAATTTTTCTGAATTTCCTCACTACTTCAACATTGGTATTGTAACAGTACAACATTGGTATTGTAATGGTTTTGTTTCTAGAATATCTAAAATTGGAGAAATATTTCAATTCTACTGGAACTAAGAAATCTAATTAATGAAGTTCAATGAGATTAGATTATAGCAAGGCTAGTTGAATGAAAATTACAATTGACACTACCTATTAATACATATGCTTAGCTAGATCAGAGTCCCTTCATCTCAGTGTGTGAGATCTTCGTCTAGAACCTAGGTCCTAGATATAGCCTTAGGAATAATACTCATCAGTTCATTCAACTAGCTTTATTACAAGATAAATATCGAAACACAGTAACTGATTAATAAATTACTAACTCGAATCAAGGTAACTTATACAAAAAAAAACTCAACTACAAAGTTTAACCAATTACAATCAAAGGAGTCTCTGACGAGATGCATTCAAACTACATAATACAAATTTTCAATTTAAAACAATTTGAGCTTTTCAACAAAATGAAACTCAATGATAGAACTCAGTCAACAATTAACGAAGATAGTAGAGAAGAATTTGATCATGAAGAGAAACACTTAGCTTTTTAGAAATGAGATTAATTCCCACGATGATTGGATTTGGTGTTTTACATCAGTTTTCTGGTATTCCTGTATCTTACAGCTTACAGGTTACTTGATTGGCTGAATATGGTTCGCAAGGTGACTGTCCTAGGTGGCAAGACTAGTTCCTTAAAGACGTGGTTACCCCAGTCGTTAAATATCATTCCGAGCTACTCCTGAAGAAAGAACCCAGGAAAGGTGATATACTCTGTCTAGATGAGGTAGTGAGGAAATTCGGCAAAATTACGAACTACTTATAACGCCTCAGACAACCGAAATTTATCCAAAAAATCAAAGAATACTTAATTTCTATTACTGAAAATTATCTACTTCAATCGCTACTACAGCTCCAATAAATATACAAACGATTTCGAAGTTTTCTAAACGGAAAGAGAGCGAATCTAATGAATTCCGAACTTATATAGACTCGGTTCTATGAAAAACTATTGATTTACAGAAAAAAACTAATAAAAAGAAAATTATTCTCTTCACAATAATTAATTTGAAATGAAACATAGAATGAGTACTGCTTTCCGTTCTCCCACAGAAACGAGAAAACGATCTTCTTTCAAGTACTGACTTCACATTTAACCGGTGAACAACCTAGGTCAATACCAGCGACACCTTACTGATATAACTATAATTTTCATTGAGTATCATTACCTGTAGATTCTTCATTAGAATTTTAACTATTTGAATATTTAATCTTGATGAAATGAGATTGAATTATTAATAAAATTATGAAAACTGAGTTTAAAAGATATAAATGATTAATTCCAGAAATCGGAATGTTACACTAGTCATTATCCAATATATATAAACACCTCAAAAAAGTCTAGGGAACACTTCTGAATATCGATATATCGTATCCAGAACGATCAATATGGATGATTTTTTTTTAAGAAATGAACACCTGCTTCAATTTCTCACCAAATTATGTAGAGTGCCACAACAGTTTTCAGTGTTTTTTTATAAGATACTAAAAATGCAACAGATGCGACGCTGCTTTATAATCATTTCATGTATTCAGTGTTTGAAATCAGTTAGTTGGCATTTTGTTTCTATTGTAAGCACAAATAAAAGATTCAAGTTTTGTGATTAGACCATGGAAAGACGACATTTGACTAGAGAAGAGATGTTACGAGCCGTTGGCATGCTCCAAGCTGGGAGCTCACAACGGAAAGTATCCAGGTTTCTGGGAAGTTGCCCAAGAGTCATAAACCGTTTATGGTCGCGTTTCAATGAAACAGGTAGCGTAGAAGAACGCCAGGTCGTTTCACGGTTACTACAGTCGCCCAAGACCGATTTTTTGTTTTACAAGCCAGAATATATCGTACTACGAAGGTCAACTTCACTCCAGACGTCCTTTAAGAGTTCCACAACTGACCCATGGAAATTGCACTGCTCGTTTAGCTTGGTGCCAAGAACACGTAAACTGGGATCAAGAGAGGTGGGCTAGAGCTCTCTTCAGTGATGAATCCAGATTTAGTTATTATCCCGATTCGGGAAGAATTCGAATATGGAGGGAACCTGGAAAGCAAAACAGTCTCCAGCATGCTCGAGAAAATGTTTGACAGGGAGGCGGATCAGTGATGTTTTGGGGAGGTATACGCCTTGGTGGAAGAACTGACCTCGTTTTCATACAGAACAACCTCACGGGAAATTCTTACGCAAATCAGATAGTTTTACCTGTAGTGGTACCGTTTCTCCAAACAATGGGTCAAAATCTACTCTTCCAACAAGATCGTGTAAAAGAGTTGTCTTGATCGTTCTTGAAGAGAATGATATCGATCTTCTACCCTGGTCATCCAGCTCCCCAGATCTGAATCCCATCAAGCATGTATGGGAAACCCTGAAAAGAAATCTCCTGCGTCAAAACGTCTTCCATCATGAACAGGAGCTTCGATTAGCAGTTCAGGGGGCTTGGAATAACTTAGGCCAAAATGTAATAGACAATTTAATATTGAGCATGCCGCGACGATACCAAAGTGTCATTAATAACAGAGGTGGATCTTCTGGGTACAGAAAAATATAAGTGCTTCCATATCGTTTCGAAAATATTAGTTCAGGATTTTGTTTTGTGTTTCATCAAATTTCGTCATTTTCAAATTTCAAATTTTTCTTATAATAGGTGCTTTGGAGAAGTCAAATAATATTTTGTTTTCTTGAGAATACATTATATACAATACATTCGAACAAAAACCGAAAGATTTCTATAAATTCGAATCATCAAATTCATATTTTAAAGATATTGGTAAGTGTTCCCTAGACTTTTTTGAGGTGTTGATAAGAGAAGCTAGGCGAAAACTATCACCATTTGAAGTGAAATATTTGACTCACGACTTCTTCGTGAATTATGTTGTCAAAGCAGAGCTACGTTATTCATAAATTAGACCTGGCAAAATAAAACATGACCCGACAGTAAATGACCTAAAATATTCACCTGATTGGGTTATTTACTATAAACTTGACTTTGAAGATAAAAATTTTACACCGCTGCCTAGAAGACTAAAGACTAATGTAAAATTTGATGAACCACCATCATACCATGATAGAATCCCGATCACTCGAAGAAAATATCAAGATCTGCAAGAACTAACCCAAGTTTTATCAGCAGAAGTGAAGAAATTTTACGATAATTTACCATTTCAATAAATTATTATTTTGATATTAACATGTTTTGATTAAATAAAAATTTTCTTCAAATGAAACAAAATCAAAGCATTTCTGTCGTAACCCCCAAAATTTAAAGAAAAAAAATTAAAAACACCAAGAAATGAGATAGTCCTACTCCGAAATTAATATTTTGAAATAGGAGTCAATGAAAAAGGTTTCCGAGCAGTAACTAGGTTGTTACTCAGTTTTCTGGCCCTCCTGTAAAATTTACTGATTGGGTATACTACGTTTTGCACTTAAGACATCGATTTGTGGTTTAAATGCATAAAAAAAACTGAACGACTTTTCATTCGATGTTAGAAAATTAGAGAACATTTTCTCACTAGGCTCACATTTTTGGTCTGTTTGTAATTCATATTGGCAAACAATTATATGCTGAAGTTTTTTTTCATCAACAGTCAACATCTTTACGGTCCTTGGGATGTCAATTATTCTTTCCCAAAATATTCCCTTCGTGCCGCCTACAAGCTGTAATGTAATTATATTATAATTTTAAGGTTTATTTTTCACTCAGATTTATTGCAACGACATTCAAGTCGCTAGCTTCAAATGGGTCGTGAAATAATTGACTTTTATTTTCCAAGCACGAAATCTCGTTTAATTAAGAAAAGAGAAGAAAACAAATGATGGAATTCGGCTAGAATTGAGATTGGAAATCTATTTCACATGATTAGATTTTAAAGTTAAAACTATGTCCAATATTCACCAAATAAGGCTTCTCTGAGACTGTAGGAGATTTTCGTTCATAGAAAGCGATTTCGGGATACTAAGTCATACTAATGCGGAAAATTGGAACATACTCGGTGCAGGTATGGAATCAGTAATTTCTATAGGAAATTACCCATCAAAAAACATGAAAAAAAGCCCATAAACCAAAGTTCAAATTTTTTTTTCACGTTTTAGTTGGTAACTTTTGCAGTTTTCGAGAGATGTAGGTCCAATTTGCTGATAAATAATTTTTTACTCATAAAACATATGGTTCACCGGTCTTTCTAAGAATATTTATGGAAAAAACCTCTCAATTTTTATTGTTTTATTTTTTCAGAATCACAACCGCTTTCGAGTAAATGAATGATTTACATAAGAAGGCAACGCGTTTTTGGACCTGTTTGTTCTACGTGAGCTGTTGAATTTATTGGTTTTTTGTTTGGTTAGATTAAATAGAAATTTGTTTATGATGGGACCACTGGAAAACGAGGTTGTTACATTAAATTTGGAAAGTTAATTGCTGATGCTTTTAGAGAGGTGGCTGGTGTAAGTTAGACATGCATATTTATTCTCTGTATTGGTCATTGGGTATTTTCACTTGGAAAGTTTTCCAGGAGTTTTGAAAAACAGCAATTTTATATATTTGGACGTGGTCTTGCCAAATTTCAACTTTGCCACATCTTATCTTTCCCGCTCGCGCCGCCATTTTACAAAAATGGCGCCTAAAAACAGTTTTTTGATAATAACTCCTTTCCGACGGATTTTACAAGAAAAACGTATACAGGGTGTATCACATAAGGCTTTACATCGCTCGAGGGAAGATAGACGTGACTGAGGCAATTTCGAAACACCCTCCCATTAACCCACTGACGAGCTTCGTTTCAGATATACAGGCTGTTTTCTGAATTTCGCTCAATATTCAAAAATTCACAACTCTGCAACTGCAACACCGAATACCAAGAAATTCGACACACAGGATCACCTTTGCAGGATCTATCCAAAATGGGTTATAAATTTCGATAATTTCAGGACTGAATAAATGAACAAAAATGTATTTGGAGCGATACAACACCCAGTATAATGTTTTTTCAATGATTTGTTCACTGGTCCTCGAACAGTGTGTACCAACTATGTAATAAAATCTTTTGGCACCATTGAAATGGCCTTGAAATAAATTTCTGATTTTGCTGAATGACGAAAAATTCACCTGACAAAAAAATTGTTATCGCTCTACAAAAATAAACGTGTTTGAAATCTGTTTATGAGTCCATTTTGGTTTTTTTTGATGTAGCATCATTTGAGACCTCATTCTTTCTTGTTTTATCTACGTATGGTTTTTGACTCACAATACAGGTCCGGAGTATCAGTGGAATATTTTATTCCTTAAATTAAGACTGTTGCTATCAAAATGATGAGAATATTAATGAATAAATAATACTACCAATCTTACTTGTGGCGTGCCAATTCGGTATCTAGCTCTGGTAAATGTACTGCAGTTTGATTGCTTGTTTTTTAATTCAGACTATGAATAAGTAAGAGAGTGAAAAATTATTTTGAATTATTGCTGCACACAGAAATTAATGAATACATTATAAGGAATATTAAAATACATTACGTTTCAATTGATTGAAACACTAGTGTGTGAATATTTCAGAATAATTTTCGACACCCAATTTCAGAGTTTATTCTCAAAATAGCTTCCAATTTCATTAATACATATTTCCGAACGTCTGAAAATATGCCTGGTTGCCCCCTGAATAATTTCAGGGTTTCCTCTGACGAAATCACCACTCTCTGAGATTCTTTCTAGGTGTTCTTACCTTGTATGAATTTCCTCCTGGTAAACTATCTCCTTCAAAAAGCCCCAGAGGCAATAGTCAACCGGATTCAGATCCGGTGACCTAGGTGGCCAAGCGATGGGACCTCCTCTGCCAATCCATCGATCCGTATATTGTTGATTTAAATGATTCCTCATTGAAAGTGCGTAATGAGGACCTGCCCCATGGTGAAATATAAGACCCCTCATATCAACTTCCGCCTTTAATCTGTGTTGTTTCTCAAAAATTCGATAAACCGTTCCCCATTAAGAGTTTCATTGAAAACATGAGGTCCTATTAGTCGATTATTGTGAAGTGACACCAAACATTGACTGAAAATTTATACTGTGATCTTTTCTTCAAGATAGCTCTCGGATTTTCATAGGACCATAAATGCCTGTTACGAAAATTGTATATTCCATCTCTCGTAAACATTGACTCGTCTGTAAAAAATATCCAACCGATGGATCTTCTATGGTTGATAATATAATTGCAGCAGTTCAATTACGGAATTTCATCCCCAGGTTCCAAACGTTGATCAGGTTGAAGATGACAAGGGTATAGTTTTTCTTTATGCAAAATTCTCCCTACTTTCAAGTGCCATGCCCATTTCATCTGCGATCCTTCGAGTGCTGATGGAATGATTCTCTATTGTTCTGTTAATGACCTGGTCATCGTTATCAATAATAACGTGGCGATCACGTTTCTTCTCCGCAGATAGAAATCTCCCATGAGTTCTCAAAAACTGGTAAGTTTGACTGAAAGTCACATGCCTCGGAAGTCTTCTGTTCGAAAATCTTGTTTAGTATTCTATAACCGCAGCTCGGGCATTGCCGTCGCAATATCCATAGACGAACAGAATATCAGCATATTCTTCATTAGAGAATTTGGACATTTCGGTTAATTAAGAAACCCAAAATTTGGTTTTTCTGAGAAAGAGACAAAGTACTATTTTCGAATTTAAAATTATTTATACTGACATAAGTCTACTGCCAGAAGATTTATGGTGACAAGCATAGAACGCTCTCATAGAAATGAGTACCTATGATTGCTTCAGTGGTTTGAACCTAAAAATGGATTGAGATGCTTCTTATAAAGAATGCAAGATTATGCATGTTTCGAAAATTCACTAAGTATTGAAACGACTTAAACTGTTTTGATGCTCATACACTCAGTATCAGTTCGCTCCCAAGTTCCATTATTCAAATAATCATTAATTCATTCAACATGCACGAATCACTTGGTTTAAAGTATACCTATTCTTTGGTGACTAAAAGATATCCAACTGCCATAGCCTAATAACAAATTTCTTTTTGAAAATTCAGATTTATGACAGAACGCCAAGAAATTATCATTCTTTTATTAATGCTTCCAGTATTTTATAGCGACAGTCTTCATAATAGGAGCAATAAAATAATTTGATTGAGGAGCTCGTTACTTGATGGAAATCGATATACATATTTTCAATGAAATAAAACTAAAGTATTTAGATTTTCACTATATTAACAAAACTATGGCCGGTTTCACCACACTGGCTTCATCAGTTAGATACAAACTACTACTAATTGCTGAATTTTATTTATTAGGACTGAAGAGTTTTTTTATTGAGAATTTAGGTTCAAAATTAGCGTACTGTCGAATGATGTCTATTAGAAAGCGTGAAAGTTTTGCAGCTGGAGCTTGAAAATATGAAACTACTGGTCTAATGGGATACCCTGTTTTATGGAGTTTGACGAGGGAGTAAACTTTTGGTGATTGCGGGTTGTCAATGTAAAATTTATATTTTTCGTTGGTAGGTATTATAGACTTGACATACTCTAAAGCGTTTTTTACTATGGATTGAAATTTATTAGTTGGATCTTTATCAGTTTCTCCATAATAACCTGATTCATTGAAATTTTGGGTTTTCAATAAATAATCTGCTCTATTTAAGGCTATGACTGTATGACCTTTGTCTGCTTTGGTGAATATGATATTTTCAGATGCGGACTTAGATTTAATAGACTTTAACGTGGTATATTCGAATTTCTTAGGTTGAAAAATATTGAACTCTTTTTGAAGTAGTAACGCTGAAGAGTGTTTTAGGTATTTGGCTTGTGGTGAATGATTTAGGGCTATTTCGGTTTCAATTCCTAGCAGGTCGAATTGGAGACAAGCGTTATTTGACTCTAAATTGTGTTTAAAGCCCTTTTCTAGCAGTGAAACTTCATCTTTGGAAAAATTAGCATCTTAAAGATTACTGAACCTATCATAAAATTAGTGATCGGAAAATTTGGACTGATTTTTGAAGTTTCAGTTTTATTACTCAATAATTTATTCAATTTTCGCAACTGACTTTTATACTTTTTGTGAATTAATGAATGAACTTTGGATCTTGTTCCGGAATCTAAAATGTCAAATTCCACTGAATGCAATCTATGAAGCAACCCCGAATGGATTACCTTTAAAGAGATGTTGTAGTTGTCTCGTTGGCTGTATTGAAACTTGATGTCTAACTTCAACCATTTCTTTTTGCCTTATAGTACTCTATTTTGGGCTGCGGGGCTGATATTATGGGTCTTCAGTTTTATATATTTAGGAAAAACTTCGTTCTTCAAACAACTGCATAGGAACTAGATATTCTGTGTGTTGGTCGCACATCTTAGAATTAGCTTGAAATACCAAATGACCAAAAACTTGTCTCAGCATCTTTCAATAATTTTATTGAGGAGGTCGGTACTTGATGAAGATCGATATACATATTTTCAATGGAATAAAACTAAAGTATTTAGATTTTCACTATATTAACAAAACAATGACCGGTTTTACCACACTGTGGATTCAACAGATAGCTACAAACTAACAATTAGTTTGTATCTATCTGATGAAGCCACAGTGTGGTGAAACCGGTCATAGTTTTGTTAATATAGTGAAAATCTAAATACTTTAGTTTTATTTCATTGGAAATATGAGCAATAAAATGTTTCACTAATAGTCCGGACCTGTGTTGTGAGTCGAAGACCATACACAGATAAAACAGGAAAAAATGAGGTCTCAAATGATGCTACATTGAAATAGAATTAAAATATATTCATACACAGGTTTCAAACACGATTATTTCTTGTAAAAAACGAAAGCAATTTTTTTTCAGATGGATTTTTCATTCATTCAGCCAAATCAAAAATTTATTTCAAGGCCTCTTCAATGGTGCCAGAAGATTTTATTACACTGTTTGTGCGCTTCGAGCCCCGGTGGACGAATCATTGAAAAAATATTATACAGGGTGTTGTATTGCTCCAAACACAATTTTGTACATTTTTTCAGTCCGGTCCTGAAATTTCAAAATTTATTTTCCGCTTTGGATAGATCCTGCAAAGATGATCCTGTGTGCCAAATTTCTCGGTATTCGGTGTCACAGTTGCAGAGTTGTGAATTTCTGAATATTAAGCGAAATTCATAAAACAGCCTGTATTTCTGAAACGAAGCTTGTCAGGGGGTTAATAGGAGGGTGTTTCGAAATCACCTCAGTCACGTCTATCTTCCCTCAAGCCATGTAAAGCCTGATGTAATACACCCTGTGTATACGAAATAATAGTAGAGAAAATTTCGAGTGCCGTAAATTGTAGTTCCACACACGTTTCGGCAGAAATACTAATTTTCACATCACCATGAGGTAGAGAAAGCGGCGCATTTTTTTCATCACGTTATTCCCAGTAGGCGTAATCCACATCTGACTCACTATTTCAAAATTTAGTTCTATCTTCTTGTTGATGGACCAGGTGTTGTGTTCTCATCGTCTTCAGTACTGATTGGAATATCAAAGACAGAAGTTTCTTCTGCATCATCGGCGATGGGATCATCACTTTCATCGCGGTCCTCTTCGCTCTCGATTTCGTCGTTAATTTGCTCGAGAATATTGTCCGTTTCTTCATTTTCCCTTTTTTTCCTTTTTCATTTTCATTTCTCTCTTAGTAATTGTTTCATCATATTTTGTAACAAACATCGATGTAAAAAAATAAAAACTTTAAAAGGTCAATATTATACAAAGTATAAAATGCAACACAAAACCAGAAAAATGAAAAAATACACTGATTCAAACGAGAACAATTCAATTAGATTAGGCCCTCCTGCCCTCACACCATCCGTAGAACTCATTCATGGTGTAGGGTTCACATTCTATAAGGAGATTAAGTATCTTATTTCCAAAGACCTCCGGCCTAGTGACTTCCTGATACAACCTAGGTAGTGCATTAAAGACTTTCAAACAACGATACTGCATGCTATTTTCAGTGAAAGTCAGTTAGTGCAGTGGATAGAAATATTCTCCTGGTATTATTCGTATTATGAAATTGCTCAAAAAGGTAGCCATGCTTTCGCACGAGCATAAGACAACGAAAAATGTACAGCCCTCTTAAGGTAAGTATACCATTCCTCCTGAAGACTCCCCAGCATGATTCCAAATAGCTCATGTGAAAAATTGTTTTTAAAGCTTGTTTTTGCTTCACAAAAATCCTATCTGAACGAGCCACCCGCCCAAAAAGCTTCACCATAGTTTACGAGTGATTCAAATTTGGAAAAATACACTATCTTCACAGTATTTGCATCGACATAGTGTTTCAAGACGTTCAAAGAGTATATCACAGTATTGAGCCTGCCATCCAGATATTCCACATGAGTTCCACATTTCATATTGCCGTCCAGTTGTAAACCCAAAAATTTAGTGGACTCCCTTTATATTTCAGCATACGCGGATTGCAAATAATTTTCGAAATTCAACCATACCTCACAATGGACAATTGAGGAATCAGAATTATTTTTGGCGGGATTTTTATTTTTGAACAAAGAAGGCTATGAAAACAAACGACTTTGACGTTTCCAATATAAAAGTTATCCGGATAGTAGAGTTTGCATCGGTCGATTTAACTTGAATTTAGTTTACTGAAGCGTTATTATTTTTTAAAAGCCTCAAACATACACAAGGAATGAGAAAGTGGATATATTACTTATTTATGGGGAATGCCAAAAGAATGCAGTAGCTGCTGTTAATGTGTAAGCGCGAGTGGAAATTGATAACACCATTTCACAAGGCAAGTTGCGTTTGAGCTGGATATATTTCAAGAAAGCGTTCGTCGAATTTTGAAGAAGTAAGTTTAATTATGAATCATACGAATATCAATTGCATCAGCATTTGTATGAAGGTGATTATGCAAGGAGGATGGAATACAGAAATTGGATGATGCAAAATAATGTGCAACCACACAATAATTTCCAAAAAATAACCTTGTTTATAGATGAATCAAGGTTTACTAATTTAGGGTTATTCAACAGACAAAACACAAGATATTGGTCTCAGGGGAATCAACATTTATTCAACCAGGGTAATTTTCAGGAACAATTCGGTTTTGATGTTTTGTTAGGTGTGATTAGTACCAGAATAATTGGTCCTGTGATTTTTGATGAGCCGTTGACTGGCGCTAGATACTTACAATTTATTCAGAATGGGATTGAGGGATAATTGGAACCGTTAGCGATTGAGAGGGTAATGTTTTATCAACAGTATGGTGACCCCCCCACAACGTAAGAATTGATTCAGCGTACCTGCGCGAGAGATTCGTAGAAAATTGGATTGAAACGAATGGTCCTTTAAGATCACCTGATTCAACTCCCTTAGACTTTTTCATTTGCGGTTATTTAAAGAATTGTGTTCACGCAACAGCGCCTACTACGCGTGCAGATCTAGAGGATAGAGTCAGTCGAACCATCGGCAGTATAACACCTGAACAATTGACCAGTGTAACTAGAAATTTGCAAGAGCGAAATCAAATGTACGTAGACAAAATAATGGTTAACATTTCGAACAATTCTTATGATTTTTTTTATGTTTCTAAATTCGTTTTTTCGTCTGCTTATGATTTATTCTTATGGATCAGATTATATTTCTTGTTTTGGGATTCATTATTGTTGTTTCGGATTCTTAGAAGAAGAAATTGAGTTTTCTTATGGTATGAAGCTGAATTTACCCTAGGTTTGACTAAATACAAGTAAATGAGTTTATTTCTCAATGATTCTTCGAATGTCAGGATTGCTAGCTTTCAATGTCCTCTCCATAGCCTTCTGGATTTACTTACTAGAATTGAAATAAAATAGATGAAAATTTTTACAGTATCATAAATTGTTCGCATTTTTACGAAAAGTGTTTACAGAATTTGTTTACCCATAGTATCAAGCTTCTAATGGTACTTCGGTACCAATATGGTGCCATTTGAAAAAATGGAGTTTTAATCGAGAAATGGATTTGGAGAATATTAATCTGGCCTGGACCTATCGAATCTGAAATTTTCACGTCAGTTGCTTTTTTTAAGTGTTGCTTTGATCAATTATGGTAAATTGGCAATATTCATGGCACCTTAGATTGAAAAATAGAAACCAACCCAAAAATAATTTTGAAGCCCATAATATGAATTGTGAGGTATGGTTGAATTCGGGAAATTATTTGGAAACCAAATATGCAAAAATATACAGGATGTTCTACTTAAAAATCTTTAATAAAGGTCATTTCCGGTGACACCGTAAGTGGAAAAAAATTGTTTCAAATTTCAAAAGGTAGCCTGTTATAAGCTTGATCGAATCACCAAACTTCAATAAATTAGCTGCAGAAATATAGAAATGAGGGGTGTGTACCGTGATCCTGTGTCAACCGGTATAGTTCTGGAAAAATAACCTCTGACTGGATAAAATCAGCTTCCGTAGCTTTGCCAAAGAAGTCAAATGCTCCACACTGCAATGACTATCAGATAAGTCTAATATCCTATACACTCAAGGTATTTCTGAGAATCATACACACAAGGATATAAGTCAAAGCCAAGTAGACGACATGCAGTTTGATTTCCGAAATGGTGTTGGAACCCGTGAGCCACTATTATCTTTACATGTCCTCACAAAGATATGTCGCGATATTAATGTTGATAAATATGCATGTTTCATCGTGTATAGCAAAGCATTCGACTACGTAAAACATCAAAAGCCATTAGAAATTCTTGAAACTTCGGCACATACGATGTATATAATTGAGGTTGTATTGAATATACAATCTCGCACGTGAGCAAAATTAATTAAATACGACGTATTTTTCGATGAATAATTGTGATATATTTCGTGATTTTACGAATAAGACGCAAACGTGTATTGCTTGTTGAATTATATTGAATAAATTGCTTTTCAGTAGTTATGGATACAAAAATTAATTATTGAAAAGGACATACTAGATTCTATATAAACGGAAGCTCACTAACTAGATAATGATATAAGTGTTTTAAATATAATGCAAATCTCAAAATTCCGAACCCCTAGGTAGTTCAATAAATTTCTGTACATATGATCCAATAATAATAACGTAATAAATAATTATTTTCTCGAAACCAGGTCGAATTATTCGTCTATTGGCAGAGGGGCTAGCTTCGTTATACTCCTCATGTAGATGCCCGAATTAGTCTTCACTGATACAACACGTACTCGGTTATCTCTTCCAGGAAATATTTCAGTTATGCGACACAAAACCCACTGATGAGGAGACATTTCATTTTCCTTCAGAATAACCATGGTGCTGATCTTGAATTTATCTGAATCTCCTGTATACCATTTACTTCTTGTATTCAGAGTATTTAGGTAATCTTTATACCACCGATTCCAGAAGTGTTGTTTCATATACTGTATATGTTGCCAAGAAGAGAGTCGATTCACAGGTTCATCTATGATGTCTTGTTCACGAATTGTTTCTATTATCCTATAATCGGAATTGCAATGAGGTGATAATTTCGAAAAGTCTTCTTTGATGATTTTTGCTGTTTGATGTTTGGCTAAAATATTATCTTTGGAGTGTTCGAGAATGATTTCGGAGTCTATGCCTAACTGTTCAAAATTAGTTTTATTATGTTTTGGATGTAAATTATGTTTGAATCCTTTTTCTAATAGATCTTTTTGTGGTTGTGTAAAATCGGTATCAGTTAAATTAGTGAATCTATCAAAAAATTTATGGTCTGAAAATTTATCACTTGAAGGTTTGGGTGGAGAAATTGGAAATTGGAAGGTAGATCTTTGGGAAACTTTAGAAATCAATAAATACAAACACTCAAGTGGACTCATCAATGAACAAGTCGATTTAAGCCCTTCACCTCTATTGAATCTTTTCGGGGAGCAATCTATTCCTTAATTTTATTGGATATACCTGTCATAAATAACCACTTAAGAAGAAGCAACCCAATAAGCTTTCAATTACTCAAGAACATTTATAGTTATATTCTCATTTATATTTTTCTGTGTATTCATTCGTTTGAAGAAGCTACGGTGTAGTGAAACGCGTTACGAATCGCAATTATTAAGTAAAATTCCTCAAAACACAGTACTTGTTTTTTATTATTTATTATAAATAAAATTAAGAATAGTCGTGATGTTTTGTTGGATCTTGTATTTACTGATATCGAGTGTGTGAGTTCCTGCCCAGCAAATGACTTAATTTTTGAGAATTCTGTCAATCATACGGCATTGAAAATATCTGTACCATTTGTTCTGAGTGGGGCGGACTTGAATTATGATCTTCAACAGTTTAAATTCAAGAAAAAAGATTATATCGGACTTAATTCATATCTGGCGTCTTGTGACTGGTCTTTTCAAGATCAAAAAGTGAATGAATGTATCTCCAAATTTTATAATAACCTATATGGTTTGTATCGATTCATCCCCTTGAAAATAATTACTCCTGATAAGTTTCCCGTATAGTATTCCAGAAGGCTGATTACACTCGTGCAGAAGAAGAAGAGGATACATAAACGCTATAAGCAGTATGGATCGAGATCAGATTATGCGAAGTTTTGCTCATTACGCTCCGAGTACCATTAGTTAAATGAGAAATTGTGTCTTACTTACATAAAAGATATCGAAAATAAAATGTCATCTGAACTACAGTATTTTTGGAAATATTTGAGTTTGAAACGCAAAACTCTAGGTCTTCCTGCAAGAATGGAGTATGATGGAGCGTCTAGCTCAGATGGGGGTGATATTGTCAGTATGTTCGCGAAGTTTTTTCTGGTGTCTATAGTAGTGATATGGTGGTTCCACCTCTGTACAATTTCAATAGTACCGTTGATGCATCATCTTGTGAATTTTCTACCTCTGAGGTTTGTGAACTGTTGATGGGACTGAAGGTGAATAGTTCTCCCGGATACGTTTTAAAAAATTGTGCTACAACTTTGGCGAAACTTTCAACTGAAATGTTTAATAACTCTTTGAAAGCAGGTTACTTTCCAGACTACTGGAAACAAAGCTTTGTGATACCTATGATTAAATCTGGTGACAGATCTGTGGTTTCAAATTATAGAGGAATAGCCATACAATTAACTATGATATTCCTAAGTTGTTGGACTCTTTAATTTGTAAATACTTATCGTGGAATTTTATATCTGTGATTGTGCCTCAACAGCATGGTTTTATGAAGAGCAAGTCCACTGTTTATAATTTACTTTTGTATGTTGATGCAGTGATAAAATGTTTTGAGTCGGGGCACCAGATGGATGCTATGTATACAGACTTCAGTGAGGCGTTCGATCGCGTGATTCGTAACTGTTGGCTAAACTCTCGGTTTTGGGAGTATCTGGTCCACTGCTGGCGTAATTGCGCAGTTTTCCTTGTGGTCGAATACAAATTTCAAATATAAGAACTATTTCTCGAGTCCTATACCAGTGACATCTGGTGTTCCTCAAGGGTCACACTTGGGTCCAATTCTATTCAATAATTTCGTTAACCACAAAGCTTTCGTTATTTCGACAAATTATTTATTATTCGCTGATGATGTAAAGATTTTTTTCACGAATTGAATCTTTGGACGATTGTGAACGGTTACAACAGCAGATTTCACAGTTTCAAGCGTGGGCCGTGAAAATTTTTTTGTATCTAAACCTTCGGAAATGCAGTGTAATCACATTTTCTAGGAAAAAAGACGATATTTTATTCGACTATCGTATGGAAACTGAATTGCTTGGTAGGGCAGAGTGTTAGAGACCTTGGTGTTCCCTTGGACATAAAACCAACTTTCAAGGAACATGTTATAGATATATCCCGAAAAGCCCACAAAAGCTTTGGATTTTTGATCAGAAACTGCGCATCTTTTTTTCAGAGTCTACCCTGAAGAGGATTTACTGTGCGTTAGTTTGTTCTGTAATGGAATATGCCTCCCCGGTTTGGTCACCCTTTTACAATGTCGACTCCAATATATTGGAGATGATACAACGCAAGTTTCTCAAATACTTGTTATATAGGCGAATTTCACCTTCGCCAATTACTGGGCAGTTAATAAGTGCGATAGGTTCAGAGCTTTGTATTGGATCATTGCAGTTGCGTAGGAGGATTGCTGATTTATGTTTCTTTTTTAAACTAATAAACGGCCTTGTTGACTGCCCTGATCTTCTGCAGTGCATTCTCTTTAACCTGCCTGGTAGACTAACGAGAAAAACTCGCTTATTCATTACTAATAAAACAAATTATGCTTGTGGATCATTCTTGCATCGCGCATTGTCAGTTGCAAATTCAGTCTGTGATAGCGTCAATCTTTCTTTTAAGTCATTGGCTAATTTTAGGGCATCTGTTGTTGCAACTTGAAGAATGTTAGAAAGTTCTCAAGTTTCTGTTTTAAAATATTATGTCCTTATTTGTTGTGTCTTTTCTGTTTCACGTTCGGAAGCTATTGTACTATAATTATGGTATAATAATATTGCAAGGTGTTATTTTTTAAATAGGGGTATTCCGTATAAATGATCTACTCTACAAATATCCTCTACGAAGAAATGTATGAAGTAGTTAAATAAAAAAAAAATGAAAATAAAAAAAAGAAGTATCTATCTGAAGAAGAAACACAGGCTGAGAATGATGGCAGACAGACTACTTACCGAGATGATAAAACAGGCAGATACGTTGTTCGATTGTCATTCAATGAAAAAATTAACAAATAAGGAGAATTATTCGGTATAGCAGAACGTCAATTTTATTCCCTTGAAAAACGACTTGCAAAATCAACTCAACTAAAAAACGAATACATAAAACTTATGCGCGAATCATTAGAATTAGGTCACGTAATTGATATTGAATCACTTCAAGTTAAAGAAAAACATTGCTATCTAACTCATCATCCAGTTATTAAAGTGTCTATCTCAACGACACGGGTAAGGATCGTTTACAATGCCTCAGCTAAAACCAGCAGTGGTATATCGTTAAAAGAATGTTTGAATGTAGGTGCTGTTACTCAAAATGATAGTTTAGATTTAACTCTTAAATTTCAGATACACCAAATAGTCATGACAGCAGATATAGAAACAATGTATGAACAAGCTCTTTTGGATGAAATAGATATTCAATATCATTTGTTTCTATGGCGCGAAAAGGAAAATGATCCTCTGAAATAATACGCATTCGTTGTAGTGTTATTCGGCTGTGTATCCGTACCTTCGTCAGCTACACGAGTTTTGAAACAATTGACTGATGACGAATGCATGAAATTTCCTCGAGCTAGTGTTATTCTTGAACGAGATTGTTATGTGGACGATTTAACGACTGGAACTGATGATACAAACGAAGCCATTCAGTTACGCCATGATTTATTGAAACTCACTCAATCTGGGGATTTCATTTTGAGAAAATGGTTATCGAATAATGCATCTGTAGTCAAATCACCAGAGGAGAGTATGACCAGACAAGAAACACCTTCGCAACATACTGGAACCAAACTGCAGACGTTAGGGCAGATCAAATGACATCTGAAACAATATCAATCAAAAAAGGAGTCCATCAGTGCTGTATTCTGACTCGTTTATTATTTAATATATACTAGGAGGCAATATTCCGAGAAGCTTCAGATGGTGTAATCGGGAGTCTCAACACCAATGGACACAATATAAACAACATAAGATACGCAGATGGCAACGTCGTTATTGCCAGTAGCATTGACGAACTGCAAGACATGATGAACCTCATTACTGAATACAGCGAAACTTTTGGTCTGTCTCTGAATGTCTCCAAAACTAACGCGATGATCTCAAAAAGAGAGAGGGTCGAAGTTCTACGCATCTGAGCCGAGCAATGTCGGAAAGGTGTCGTCCTTCAAGTACCTAGGCACAAGCATAAACGACCGCTGCTACATAAAAGAGCAAATTGATGATGCATCGACCAGGCCAGAAAAACTTTCATAAAAATGAAAAATTTCTTCTCCAAATGAGATATCAACTGGAACTCAAAATACGGATGTTGAAATGTTATGTGTTCTCGGTTCTCTGATACGGATGCGGGTCTTGCACTGTTGATCTTGGCATGGAGAGGCTCATTGATGCCTTTGTATTCATAGAAGAATACAAAAAATACCTTAGATAGTAACGAACATCGAGGTACTGAGAATAGTGAACAAAGAAACAGAAATTTTACACACTGTTAAAAAACGGAAGATATTATACCTGGGTCACGTTATGGGAGACGAGAGATACGAAAGATTGAGACTTACATTACATTCGTGAGGGTCGATTGGCTTTGCAAGCCTTTCCGAACTGCGACCAAATTGATCCTTTGTTCGCAACCCTTCTTATTCATATCCCTGTAGGTCTAGATCCCTTACAAAATTAAGAATCTCCCTGGGAGCTCTCGCTTTTACTTCGTGCGGCTCTAGTTTGTCGCTACCGAAGTGTATATGTTTTTGACGGACAGTTGCGATGCAACTGCAAAGAATATGTTTGGCAGTTTCATCGCCCTCTTTACACATTCTGCATGTTGCCGTTTCCGATTGGCCCATTTTATTGAGATGGTATCTCAGTGGGCAGTGTCCAGTAAGGAGGCCTGTTATGATCATCAACTCGTCCCTAGAGAGATCGAGAAGCTGTTTTGTCTTCTTTGGCGAATAGTCAATGAACTTTTTCGCTTGCCTTTGGCCTGGAGGCTTCCTCCAGTATTCTTTTTTGCTAGATTCTTCCCATCGTTCCAGTTCCTGTCGTCTGTGCGGCTTACTTAGACCGCAGAACGGTTTAGGTCCGGTGGGTGGGATTCCAGCAGCTGATTTGGCCAGTTCGTCAGCGGCTTCATTTCCTTGTATGCCTTCTTGGCCAGGCACCCACCACAGGAAAAGTTTGTTCCTCTCAGCAAGTTGCTTCAAGGATTGACGGCATTCCCAGACAGAGATTCTCCGATAACTGTAAGAGTTTAGAGCTTTTATTACTGCCTGACTGTCCGTTAAAATGTAAATCTTTGCCCCTTTGAGTTTCCTTCGTAGTCCCTCCAGGCAGCAAAGGTTTACTGCAAGTGTTTCTGCTTGCATGATTATGGGAGTAGAGCTCAGACGCCTGATGAAGAGTACTTGGGTCCATATATGCCTGCTCCTGTTCCATCAATCGTTTTTGATCCGTCCGTGTACCAAATGGAGGATTTTTGGTCTAATTGATTTATTTTTCCCTTTATGATGGTGCGGTCTTCTATGACCACTTCGAAGGGTATGTGAAACTTAAGCGGCATTATATCTGATGGTTGTGATAACATTTCTGGCGCTATGTAACCCAGAATCCCCAGGTGTCCCTTCAGATCACCAGGTAATAATTTTTTTGTGTCTAGGAGCCGTAATGCCGCCTTCAACGCCTCCTTTTTCAACTTTATATGAAGAGGAGGGAGATTTAGTATTACCTCCAGGGCAATAGTCGGGGTGCTTCTCATTGCACCTGTTATACCCAAGCACGCAAGCCGCTGCAATTTTTGCAGCTTGTTTTACGTAGTCATTTCTGATGTTTTCGTCCACCATACTAACGATGCATATGTGACAATGGGTCTTATAACCGCTGTGTATAACCTGTAGGTTATTTTTGGCTGTAGTCCCCAGGTCTATCCGAAGAGTTGACCGCATGCCCATAGACACGATGTAGCCCTGGAAAGAGTTTTGACAATGTGTAAGGTCCAGTTGAGTCTCTGATCTAGGGTTATCCCTAGATACTTAGCCTGTTCCGAGAATTTCAGAGTATGTCCATTCAGAAAGGGGGGCTTCAAGTTCATTTCTCTACGTCTTGTGAATGGAATTATAATGGTTTTGTCTGGATGGATGCTGAGTCCCTCTTCAGCACACCATTCATTTACGTTGTTGAGGACTTTTCGCATCAGGTTCTATAAGATTCCATCATGTTTTCCCCTAATGATGATAACTAGATCATCAGCATAGCCTTGTGCGTTAAAGCCAGCGTTATTCAGTCTTTCTAAGAGGCCATCAACAACTACTGACCATAGTAGCGGCGATAGGACACCTCCTTGAGGGCATCCTTTCACTGCTGACACCGATATTTCGGTGTCTCCAAAAGTAGCCGTTATGATCCGGCCTTTGAGCATTTCTTTAATACATTTGATGGTGGGTGTTTTGACACCCTTATTGTTTGCACCATTGCTAATGGATGTATAGGAAGTATTATCAAAGGCTCCTTCAGTGTCTCCAAATAGAACTAAGGCTATTTCTTTAGCCTCTAGTGCTCCTTCCACTTCTTTGACTAGATCGTGTAGGGCATCAATTGTGGACTTGCCCGGTTGGTAGGCAAATTGTTTTTTATGAAGTTTTATGAAACTTCTCATATAGTTGTCGAGAATTTTCTCCATTGATTTTAGGAGAAAGGAGGTTGAGCTTATCGGGCGATATGATTTAGGCTCATCTGGAGACCTCTTGCCCATTTTCGGTATAAATAATACTTTGACTTTCCTCCATGACTGGGGTATGTAGCCCAGTGAGTAGCTGGCTTTATATATAGCTCTCAGACACGGAGCTGTATATGTGTTGCCTCTTTGCAACATGACCGGATAGATTCCGTCCGCCCCTGGTGATTTGTAGGGTTTGAAGCTTTTGGTGGCCCACTTCACCCTATCTAGGGTGATGATTCGGCCCGCTAGATTTCTGCTTTCCCTACTGGAGCTATACAGTTCTAGCTCCTGTTGTTGGGTGTTGTTGATGAGGAGTATTTTCGAGTCCGGGAAGTGGGTATTTAAAAGTACCCTCAAGCTTCCACCGAAGTCTTTACTCTCCTCCAGGCTCCTTAATGAAACCAAGTGCATTCGAATGGTCTTTGGCTAGAACCTTTTGAATTCGTGCAGCTGGGGCAAGATCATTGATCCCCTCGCAATAGGATTTCCATGATTGCCGTTTGGATTTCCTGAGTTCTTTGTTGTACTTAGTTAGAGCTTCTCGGTAGGCGTCCCATTTACCTGTTCTTTTCGCTCTATTGAATGCTTAAGATTAAGACTTAGTATAGAAAGAAAGGCCCAGGGAAAGAGATCGGGTGGAAGGCGTCAGAAGTCCTGGCTGGATTGGTTGCACATCAATCAATTTTTTGCTCCGCAGACTCTAAAATTCAGATAGCCATCTAGATTCATCAAGAGAAGGAGGCGTATCAAAAAGAAGAGTACAAAGAAATCGGAAAAAAAGGCATTGCTACAATCAAATCATGTAGCACATTCAGAATGGTAGAAGAAGAAACTTATTCCAATGAACCCTCAAGCTCCTAAAATTTGCGATTCAATCATGCTACACAGAAAGGAACACCCCTCCAGGACAGTTGTATCATACATAAACACACCTGCAGGTAAATTAGCGAGCTTCTCAAACCAACAATTCATGAAACTCACCAACTTTCATCTACAATACATTATTTCAAATTTCATAGACCTGATAGATTAACTTTCGACACTCAACAATTTGAATTTTAAACTTGTCTCTTTTGATATGAAAAATATGTACACAAATATTCTATTACTGAATAAATTAAACGGTTTAGAGTTCTACATTTGAATTATTTATCAATTGAAATGAAATTTAACCAAGTGAAAGCCTCAACAATTCAAAAACAAATATTCCAACTGTGAATGTCCGCCTTTTTTTTCTAGTCTCTTAGAGACTTGTTGGTCACAGAATCAAAATTTTTCAAACAAACACTCAGGACTCCTATGGGATCCTCACTCAACCCCTTATTAGCAGATATTTTTATGAACAATCTTGATTATCTATGATCAATAAAAAGTTAGTACCTATCATTTGTAGTACAAATATGTTGATAATATTCATGGTGACCAGTTTTTATTTTTTCTTAATAGAATGCATAATAAAACAAACTTAACTGCTGATATTACTATCACTAAACTCATTACTAATGTCACCTACAACATATATAGATACGACACAATTACAGAATCAATCTCTTTGGATTATTTCAAACACATAAATTAGCCGCTTATAATTCAATGATTTATAGACCCTTTTTCATTCCAATTACAGATGTCAATATGGCATATTGTGAAATATAATAATAGTGCAGTCTCCCACATAAGTAGTATTATTAAACTCAACGAACAATAACAAATTTCTTTTTTACTATATTCCATTATTGAAAAACCAGAAAATGGGGGCGTGATAATTTCACATGACCTTTCGTGGTCAGAGCATATTCCTAATACCACTGCGAAAGCCAAACGCGTCCTCTTTCTGTTGCAGAGGTCATTTTATGGATGCGATCTTGCAACGTGTTCTCTATTGTATAAAACGTATGTACGTCCTATTCTTGAATTTGGTGGACCAGTTCGGTGCCCTACGTTTGTTCGCGACATGCAGGCTCTCTTCTATCTCAGATAGAATTGCTTACATAACCCTGAAAATATCAGATGAACAAAGAATCAAAATGATTCAAGTGCCAACATCCATTCATGACGACGAAAAAGTTCAGCTTATGTACGAGGAAATTTCCAAAGCTAGAAACGAAAATAAATGCCAAAAAGATATAGTAATGGGAGACTTCAATGCAATAATAGGACGAAAAAAAAAAGAAAATGGAGAATATATTGGAAAGCACCGGCTTGGAGACAGAAATGAGAGAGGACATATGCTTGCCAACTTTTTGGAACAACAGAAACTATACGCCATCAATTCATTATTCGCAAAAAAACCACAGAGAAAGTGGACATCGATCAGCCCTGATAGAAAAACGAAATCGATCTCATATTATGTTCCTCTAAACAACTTATTACCGATGTAACAGCTCTGAACTCGTGTAATACAGAAAGTGACCAATGACTTGTCCGAGCAAACTTAATAACGAAGAAAATAGCTGAGCGAACTAAATACAAAAAATCCAAAAAGACCTCAATAGATGAAACGAAGAACAAAATACAAAAAAGGAAACAACTATACAGATTAGGTCAGTATGCAACAGACAGATACAGGCAAACGAGAAAAGAAGCAAGAACGATGATTAGAAGAGATCTAGAAGAACATTACAGAAAATTTGCAGAAAATGTAATAGACAAGAACAAAAACCTATAATATCTCAGAAGTAAGGGAGAAAAGCAGCAATTAGTAGCTCTAAAAGATGAGAGTGGCAGAGAGATAAGGAATACGAATTAAATAATAAAGGTGACAAAATATATTATGAAAATCTATACAACACAAATCTAACGACCTCGAACATCAACAGACACTAAAGTACTGAACGTTGGATCAGAAGACACTCAAGAAACGAATGAAGAAGAGATCCTATTCGCCTTAAAACATTAAAAACAATAAATCGCCAGGAGAGGATAATATTTTGGCTGAAATGATTAAGGAAGCTCATGATATAATCGTACCAGAACTGAAGAAATCTATTCAACGAATGTCTAGAACAACAAACTCTACCAGACAACTGTAATAACGCCATCATGCTTATCCTATTCATGAAAGGCGATATATTAAAATACTACCAACCAGTTGAACAGGCGGCATACAGGAAGAGTTTCAGTACGTGCGATCACTTACTGACTGTGAGGATACTGATAGAAAAAATAATAAAAGATGGTCTCCTATTACTCATGGCATTCGTAGACTTTGAAAAAGCCTTTGACTCTATCGAACACTGGGCAATCAGACTACTTGAAGATTTCGAAAAAATAATGATCAAACGAGGCATAAAACAGGGGATACAATATCGCCCAAACTTTTCACTCTAGCCTTGGAGGTCATGGTTTGGGCATAAAATCTGGAAATGAAGAAGACGTACGGAAGATGCTCACAGAATTAGAACAGGAGTCAAAGAAAATCGGTCTGAAAGTCAATTTACAAAAGCGAAAATAATGAGTCGACAACTTGAACAAAATATTACGATAAACGGCTAACACATAGAGAATGTCACAGAATATATATACCTCGGACAACAGAAAGAGATTGAAAAATAAAATAAAGACAACGAAATCAATAGGAGAAGGCCATTAGGATGGGTGGCGTTCGGGAAACTCTCACATATATTGAAAAACAGAAAAATCCCCCAATATCTGAGGACCAAAATATTTAACCAGTGTGTGCTCCCGGTAGTAACATACGGTGCACAAATGTGTACCCTCACGAGACAGCCAATAAACAAGCTGAAAATAACGCAAAGATAAATAGAGAGATCAATGCTGGACATCTCTTTCAGGGATAAAAAGCAAAACGAGTGTATAAGACAAAGAACGAAAGTAAAAGATACAGTATACACCATTTCACATCTTAACTGGGACTACGCCGGTCATGTTGCAAGTATCAGAGATGAAAGATAGAACAGTAAGATCATTAAATGGAGAACATGGATAGAAAAGAGAGGATGAGGAACACCAATCATGCGGTGGTATGATGATGTAAAAAGGGTGGCAAGACTGAACTGGATACCGACAGCACAGAATAGGAAAGATTGGAAAGAGAGGAAGGAGGCTTATGCTCAAATTTGGGCGCGAGAAGGCTGATAAGAAGAAAAAGAAGATGAGAGATGGCGAAACTCACAAATATCTAGAATACCAACAAGCCAGATTGCTAGACCAAAAACAGTCAAAGGAGAGGATTGGTTCAGAATACCGTCAAGGCAATTAACACCTACGTTATTCCAGTGTTGCTTTACTCATTTGGAATAATAAGATGGACGAAGACAGAACTAGCTGATATTCAAAGGCAGGCCCGAACGATGCTGACAAAGTACAACAATCACCATTCTAAATCATCTGTGATATGAACAACTTTGAAGCGGAAAGAAGGAGGACACGGATTAATGGATGTTGTCAACTAACACATCAATCAGGTTAAAAATCTCAGAGAATTCTTTTCTGCAAAAGCTCGCACTTCTAGCCTCCATAGAGTGATATCGTTGGCTGATGAGGGATATAAACCTCTGAATCTTGCTACCAGGGATGACCTGCTGAATCTATCGTTCCTATCAGAGACTGAAAAACAAGAGCAATGGTCAAGAAAGGCATGGAAGATCACCATGAGATTAATCAACTACACATCGACAAAGAAGCTTCTAACAAATGGTTGATGAAAGAAGAATTATTTGCGGGAACAGAAGGATTCCTTATGGCCATTGAAGACCAAGTCACCGCTACGAACAACTACATCAAATTAATAATTAAGGACTGAATATTACAAACAGATAAGTGCAGGAAATGCCATATAAGATCTGAGACTATATAGCATATTACGTCCGGCTGCGAACAACTGGCCAATACAGACTATTTTCACAAGCAGAATCAAGTGAGAAACATTATCCATGGGATACTTACAGACAACTACGGAGTTCTGAATACCTTCCAGCCTTATAACAAGTTTCAGCCTGGGCCCATATAAATAATACTAATAAATCGTCTTTATTTACTGTAACCACAAAGTGTACAAATAGTGCTCTACACTGGCGAAGTTTAGCCGTGGCTACTCTTCCACTCAACCAGTGAGAGCACTAGAAAATATTGACAAAGAAAAAAGGATAGGAAAATGACTCTATCATATTACGATTTTATGTATTAAGAAAGATCAGAACCTAACAAAGCAATAACTGAACTCAGTGGTAGTAACCCAACTAAACGACCTAAACTGCCCAAACTCAAGACGAACAAGAACACCAATATCATACCAGCAAGCATAAACTCAGTGTTTGAAGAATACACTGACCACAACTCCTTGGAGAAAATTCACACTTTGATTTACTGTGGAGCGGTAGCGGTTCTTCGACTACACAAACAACAAGTCTCCACAACTCTGATTCGATCTGAGTCAAAAAGCGTTAGAAAACCACCATGGCAAAAACGATTGGAGAAGGATATTGACAATATTAGAGCTGAGATCGGTCGCCTCACAGAATTCCTAAGAAGCAAAAAGCCCTCAAGGCGCTTGAAATCCCAAATACGCAAAACTCGTAGAAAAATTGGTACAAACACAAAACACCCTGATCACAAACAACATATCGATGTTTATATGGACACTTTGTAGCAGAAACTCCAAGCAAAAGCAAAGAGGCTGGCAAGATACATCAAGTGAACTGAAATGAAAGAACACAACCAAAGGTTCCTTCAAAGCGCGGCCAATTTTCATAAGGAAAATAACAAATCTGCGACCAACAATAACAGAGAAGTACCTGACACACAGTGCTTGACCGATTATTGGTCATCACTATGGTCGAACCCCAAAGAACACAATAGAGATGCGGAATGGATCAAGAATGAAAAACAACGCCTTGATATCAAACATATGGACTTCGAAAAAATAACGGAGAAAGAAATCACAACAGTAGTTAGAGCGACCAACAATTGGAGGGCCACAGGTATAGATAATATCCACAACTTCTGGTACAAGAAATTTGATGAGCTCCATGGAGCCCTAGCGAATCAGCTCACGTATGTTCTTCAACATCCCACTTTCCTAACACAAGGCTTAAAATATATGATACCTAAGAGCGATAGAACACAGGATCCGTCTCAATATAGGCCAATCACCTACCTGCCAACACTCTACAAAATACTCTCCTCATGCATATCCTACCGAATATACAAACACCTTGACGACAACAATATATTAGCAGAAGAGCAGAAAGGATGCAGAAAGAAACACCACGGGTGCAAGGAACAACTCATCATCGATTCTGTGATAATGAACACACACACTTAGGGCTCATCCAACCCTGGTAGAATTCTTGAAGACAACAATGACACACTGGCGCACGTCTCTGCAGGTCAATATGAACAATAAGTCCATTAAAACCGACGAGATACCCATATGTCGTGGAATTTTTCAAGGAGACTCTTTGAGTCCACTATGGTAATGTTTAGCTATGAACCCATTGTCCTCAATGCTCAATAGAACAGGATACGGATTCAGGATAAAAACAGATAGGAATTATCATACAATTTCCCACCTGCTGTATATGGATGACATCAAATTATATGCTTCGAACAAGAAGCAAATGGATGATTTGCTGAAAACTGTCGGTAAGTTCTCGGCAGATGTTCATATAAAATTCGGGATTGATAAATGTAACACCCTGAACATTCAAAGAGGAAAAGTCATAGATGGTGAAACACAACTTCCAAACGGTGTATTATACAGTGCATGCAGGATGGCGAAACATAAAAATATCTAGGATACCAACAAGCTAGATTGCTACACCAAAAACAATCAAGGGAGAAGATTCGTTCAGAATACAGTCACCGTCTGAAAACTGTGCTGAAATCAATGTTGTTGTACTCGGGGAATCTAGTCAAGGCAATTAACACCTACGCCATTCCAGTGTTGCTTTACTCATTTGGAATAATCAGATGGACTAAGACAGAACTGAAAGATATTCAAAGGCAGACCCGAACGATGCTGACAAAATACAACAATCATCATCCAAATTCGTCTGTGATACGGAAAGAAGGAGGACGCGGATTAATAGATGTTGTCAATTTACACACCGAACAGATAAAAAATCTCAGAGAATTCTTCTCAGCAAGAGCTCTCACTTCTGACCTCCATAGAGTGGTATCGTTGGCTGATAAGGGATATACACCTCTAAATATTGCTACTAGAGATGACCTTCTGAATCTACCGTTCCTATCAGATACTGAAAAACAAGAGCAAGGGTCAAGAAAGGAATTGCATGGACGACATCACCATGAGATTAATCAACCACACATCGACAAAGAAGCCTCCAACAGACGGTTGTTGAAAGGAGAATTATTCGCGGAAACAATTCCTTGTGGCCATCCAAGACCAAGTAATCGCTACAAATAACTATAAAAAATTTATTATGAAGGACGGAACATTACAAACAGATAGGTGCAGAAAATACAATATAAGATCGGAGACTATACAGCATATTACGTCCGGCTGCGAACACCTGGCCAATATGGACTATCTTCATAGGCATAATCAAGTGTGCAATATTATCCATCAGAAACTTGCACCCTAGTACCAACTTCTGAATACCTTCCAGCCATATTACAAGTATAAACCGGCACCCGTATTGGAAAATGACTCTATCAGATTATACTACGATAGGCCTGTTATCACTGACAGAATGGTGACGAATAATAGGCCGGACCTAGTAGTGTATGATAAGAGAGCCAGAACAACAATGCTGGTGGATGTCGCCATACTGAATAATAACAACGTGCTGAACAAATTCCAGGAGAAGAAGTCTAAATACAGAGACCTTGCTATTGAGATCAAGCAGATGTGGCACCTCGATAAAATAGATATTGTTCCTGTCATCGTATCCTCGACTGGCTTAATACCCAAAACTTTGCATGATACCCTTAAGAAATTAGAATTGCAAAAAAATACCTATATACAAATGCAAGAGCTGTAATTCTTAATACATATAGGATAGTAGGAAGACTAATATCAAGTGTATTAAAATCGAGCATATTATCTTTGATTGATGAATCTGGGAAAGGCAAATTCTATCCAACTAACAGCTGAGATAGTGCAGAAGTCCACAACAATAATAATAATAAATATCCATGTCTAACCTACATTTGCCACTCTCTAATTAATATCACCAATTATAGTTCCAAATACAATTCAACAACCTCCTTTTGTAGTGCTCCCAACATAAGCAAATTACTATTCCGAACAAAAAACTAATAAATTCAAACAGTCTGAAATATACAAAATTGAATACAATTTGAGAGAGATAGGCAATGAACTTTCTGTGTCTATCGAATTAATTCGTACCATTTTAAAAGATTGTCTGGTCATAAAACGAGTTGCCGCTCGACAAGTTCCAAAAAACCTGAATTCTCTTCAACAATTAAATCGCGTAAAGGTCACTGAAAACATGCTAGAATTAGTCAATTTCGACCCCACATTCAATAAAACGTATGTAACTGGTGAAGAGACATGGCTTTATGAGATTGACATTTGAACCTGTCAACAAGCTTCGGAATGACATCTTTCAACAGAACCGAAATAGAAAAAAACACCACAAAGTCGATTAAAAGTGAAGGTTATATTGACTGTTTTCTTTGATTGTTGCGGTGTTGTGCAGTCGGAATTCATTTCAGAAGGTAATTCGGTATTTAGAGGATATTACCTGAACGTTATGCGGCATTTGAGAGAGCAAATTTGTCGAAAAATGCCAGATTTGTGGAAAGAAAACTCATCGATTTTGCATCACAATTATTCATCATCTCTAACATGACTACAAACTCAACAATTACCATCAAATAACCACCGTATTCACCTGATACGGCTCCAGCCAACGTTTTTCTTTATGCAAAACAAATTACCATTTTGAGTGCCTGTTTTGAATCGATAGAAGACATGAAAGAGAATTCGCGGCGAGAACTGTAGTCGATTTCGAAAACATAATTCGAAAATGTTTTGATGATTCGATTATTCGTTAGCGTAAATGTCAAGATTCGGATGAGAAATAAAAATTTTGTGTTTCATTGACCAATTCCCAGTATTTTTTGACAAAATGAATGATGGAATCAAACGAGATTGCCCAAGTCAGTTTCATTCTAGAAAATCACTCAAAAGTCCAAACTGGAGCGGAAAGAAAAAACTGGTAACATTTTCGATATCGTCATGTGAGACATACTTTAAATCGTGTCTAAACTCCCCAACACCAAATAAAATCGTTGTAGGCCTGTGTTATCAAAATATACTCCGAATTTATTAGTTGATAAATGTCAAATATCAAGTAAGATCTTATTGTAACAGTTACTATATTCAGAAGGAAAACTTTATAACTGAATCAAATCTTTTAAGCTTTATGCCTTTAACGCCCAACAACTTATGTAGACAAACCTGTCGGAATTTTAAATCTAGATTCAAAGAACATATCTCCTTAGATAAAAAATCCGACATATTCAATCTACAAATCGCACAAATTCATTCGAAAATTCAAGAGTTCTACACAAATGCAGTAAAATTATGACAATGAATCCGTTGGACAGTTTGAAAATTAACAGACTTTGTAAAAACCCGAAATTCATCACTCTCAATAGTCAACTAGAATTGAATCACTCTCCACTACTCAACATTTAAAATAGGTATAGTTAGCAAATCCTTTCTCATAACTGTTAGATCTAGACACTTGAAAATGACGTAACTGTCGAAGCCCGTCGTAAGAATTATAAATAAACATTGTGGAAATCAGACAAAAGCGTTCATTTTATTTTTATTCAAATTTGAGGCCAATGTGTCGAGAATGACAAACTAATTAACAAAAACTTGAACACCCAGTATCTCGAAGACCAAGAGTTTGACAATCTATGTTTATAAGGGAATATCTTTTGAAATAGCACATTATATCGACTGTTCGAGTCCTGCACAAAAAATGTAACAACTTGTATATCGGTATATTAAAATTCAATTTAATGGACTGATTACATCTGCTCTTTGGAAAATGAAAAGCTTTGTTGACTATGCCCGTAAAAACCAAATTGGCTAATATTATTTCTGCTTTGGGATCACACGTGTAGATCGTGAACACGTAGAAATATAACTAGAAAACGAGTCCTAATTTGCATTCGTTTTGTTGAGCTTGCAAATCAATATGAACTCTACCACATTTGTATGAGAACTTCGGACTGCAACTGGTATAGTTTTACATTAGCCAAACAAATAGGGGAGTGTTGAGTTCCGCAATGAATTCACATTCTACTGATCATACATTCCACGGAATATGTCTGCCCATTTCAGAGCACTTCATGTTGAATGAACTTTACGAGAAGAATGGAGGTAAGTTGGGAATAACATAGTTTACTGATAATAAGAATAATAATAATAAGAAGTTTGATTGTTGAAATATTTTTCTGCTGGTTTTCTTTTTCCATTGTTACAGATTCCTGTCCCAAACCCCCTTCCTTTCACCCTTGTTTTGTAAATCATAGAATACAAGAGATAATGAAGCGGCTAAGCAGAAAAATTTTTGGTACTCTTTATGTACACACGACACTAACACAATATAAACAGACAAGCTATTGCTAGTGCAATAGCGACAGGGAAACGAGTTTTTTCACGCGTTTATTGAATCATATACAAGATAGTTTGGTTCTCGTGTTACATTTCCTGAGCTCACACTTGTGTTTTTTCTGACACATACCAAAATTATAGATAAAAGCATTTATTGTAAATACAATTATTCAAATTTTTGTAAATCCAATTTTTGAGTTCCAATCACAATATCGAGCTGAAATTTCATACGCGGCCATAACTAGCGATTTTCAATTGGAGTGAAATATTTTCGAAGTGATACCATTTCCAGTTATACCGGAAGTGGTTCATCACTTTATTATTTCCAATGACAATCTACCTTTTTTATTATACATCTAGAACCGACATTTGAGCAAGGCATAAAATACCCAAATTGTTTTGTTATAAACTCAATTTTTGAGGAACATTTAAAAAAATTGTAGCTCGTAGATCTTTTGCATTACAGAGACAATTTTTGCTTGGGTGGATAGAAGTAGGATCGAGGTATTTTTTAAGCAGTCTACACGTGTCAAATGTTCAATGCGTTGTTTTGAATGATTCTTTCAATTTGGCCTTGTTCAAACAGCAATAACTCAATTTTTTCAAATGGCACGTGCCAATTTTTATATCGCCATCAGATGAAGCGTCAAATTTCAGATGGGATTGTATCAGCATGTACATGCACCCGTATTCTTTTATCAGACTACAAATATTGAAACCAACTGACCTTCCCAAATGGCTAAATTTCTGTGAAAATTTATCAATTCGGCTTCAAGAAGATGAGACAATTCTGCAAAGAATTATATGGCCTGATGAAGCCAAGTTCAATGAAAATGGAATAACCAACAGGAGAAATCGACATTTTTGGGCCACAGAAACTAACATTTCATTGAAGTTATTGATTTCCGAAACAAATTCAGCGTGAACGTTTTTGCAATTTTAATGAATGATTTGTTGGCTTATCACTTTTATGAGGAGAATCTTGATGGGACAAAGACACCTGGAAAATTTGAAAGGAACATTAGCAAATTTTTTAGATGGATTACCGCTTAACATTCTGAGGGATTGCTATTATCAAATGGATGGTGCACCAGCACATAAAACACGAGCTATAGATTGGCAGCTAACAGGAATGTTCCAGGATAGATGGGGTAATCAAGGACCAAATTTATGGACTCCGCGTTCTCCGGACTTGACGCCCCTAGATTTTCATTTATGGGGCAAAATCAAGAGTGAAGTGTATCTTATTCCTGTAAGAAGTAAGGAAGAGTTACTTGAGCGCATTCATAATGCTTTTCGTAATATTGATCATGAGAAAACTAAGAGGGCAACTCATCATGTTCGTATACGAGCTGTCAAGTGTATCGAGCATAAAGGGGCCAGTATTGAATATTTTTTCACAGCGTAAATTATTTGATGTTTGCTATCATTTATTCGTATTAATGTAATTATCTTAGATGATCGGTTTTCGCTTAGTTCCTACAATTTTCATTCATCCGAATTGTAGAAAATTCCTTCTAATGCTTCGAAATTTTATTTTACTCGTATACGGTAAATTTGGAAATTGGTTATTGAATTGCCTGCAATTTCTACCCACTACTTTTTGACATTCTAAAATGAATTAAAAAAAGATTAAATATATTTTCTTTTGAATAACCAGTGGTTTTATTCCAAATGTGTTGTATTTTTTGGATATTTTCAATCTGAAATAACGATAATTCTTGTTGAAATATCAAATTCGAATGAACGAAGTGACAAGTATATTAATTTTAGGCACCTGTCAGGTGAGCGTAGCCATTTCAGCTACTTGATTCAAATATTTCAAAGCATTCTCTGTTAGTTCTTGCAAAATCATTAAAATTCAATATATTCCCAAATTATTTCTATAATATAAGAAATCGGTATAGTACATGCTCATACAATTCCATCTGAAATTTGACGCTTCATCTGATGGCGATGGTTTTTAACGGACGGTCCCGGTGGATATCCCTATATATATACTGATAAATTCCGATGTTAAAGAGGAATATTAACGGCAATTAGGGAAAATGGAGTTGAAACTGATTGAACAATATTTAAATTCAATTATTATTTTTCGAGTACTAATCAGCCCATCGACTGTTATAGTTATTTTCAGGTATTTCCCCTGTTGATTTCAATTACGTCTAAAAAAATTTGGATAGCAAAATTACATCAAAACAACATATTGTAATGAAAATAACCCCTTTCGGCAGAGCCTACAGGCAGACTAGGAAATCAGCCTAGCAAAACTATGAAGACTTTTGAACAATTTTTAACTTTTGCTTCTCTAATAAAATTAATAAGAGTAATATGCAATCTGCATAGGTGGTTTCCACCTGAGATATGGCGATTTGAACATCTTCAACCCCTCCGTCCCGATTCGGAAGTCGAGGGTTGTATGAAAAAATTTTTCAGACAATCTATTTGTGACAATAACATTCCGAAGGTTAATATAAAAATTGCATAGGTTAATGTTGATTATTACCTTAGATAAAGTGATTTGAAAATTTCAAAACCCCTCTAATCTGTTTCGGAAGTTACGGGTCTAAAAACTTATAGAACCATGGTCTGAAATATGCCTCAGATGAAAACTTCATAGATGTATTTTTGTTGGACAGAACAGATGGTTCTAACGAATCGTGAAGCAGGCTCTGTGTCCGAATACCATTGAATATCACAGAGCAATCTTCATACAATTATAATGGATATCATTCGGAATTATTGAATTGAAATTATGAGAGATTAGATACCTACCCACAAATTCTTGTTATTGTCTCTTTCCCTGGGAATTCATATGTATGGAAGACGGAAATCAAGAGAAAACAGACATTATGGCTGTGCATTTCGACTCTATTGAGAACCATTGCCAGATAGTGATGAATCAGGGCGCTGCAAGTTTACCGTAATCGAAAAAACTTCAAAAAGAACAGACATCTCTGTTACAAGAAACCGAAAACATTGAATTAAGAAAACTCAAGTAATGTTGAAAGATTTGTCATAAGGTCGGTTGAATTTTCGTCTTCCATACATATGAATTCCCAGGAAAGAGACAATAACAAAAGTTTGTGGATAGTTCAATTTAATAATAATAATAATCTATATATATATATATATATATATATATATATATATATATATATATATATATATATATATATATATATATATATATATATATATATATATATATGTTGATAAACACTTCCGGTTTCTCGTTCGTTGATCCTGGTATTGACCATTCGTTGGTTATCGTTGACGACGTTTTGGCTGGATCGCACCTGCCATCTTCAAGTCGGAGATTCTTCTTCAACTCTAGCGTATCTATGTTGCGTGGTAGCTTTATACTTCCGCGATCTCAAGTTGTATCGTAGCGCGCTGTTTTAATACTGTCTTCCAAGTCGTTGGTATATTTATGGCGTCATCCAGTTTGTTTATAGTTGTGTGTTTTTCTATGTCGATGGCTTCTCTTATTTCCTTTTTCGTAGTTGTTTTATGTTGGCTACATGTTTTGTGTTCCGGTAGTCGAGTTTGTGACCAGTTGAGCTCGAGTGTTGAAAGATTGCTGCTAAAGGTGCTCGTCGTTTTTCTGAATTCTTATGTTCTTGTATCCGCGATCAACACCCGTGCAAGGAATTTTGTAGACGCCTTGGTTTGCGAGGGGTGTTTGAACTTTTGGTGTTCTCAGATTGTTGTGGTATTGTGCGGTTTGCAGATAGGCTTGATGTGGTGTTTCTGAAGAATTTTTTCTATCTTATCGGTTCTTCCCTTGACGTATGGTAGGACGTCCGCGAAAATCTACGCCTTAACATCATCAACCTCTACGGGGACGAGCTTTACCGAAACACGAAGATCTACAAAAACCTACGAACGAAACGCGCGCACCGACTCTGTGACTTATGTTTTCTGAAACGATTTCACCTGAATCAGATACCATACGAAGAACAGATCAACAGAAGGAATTCTCAGAAGAACCAGTTTTGCATTACAGAGAAACACAATAAACGACACACGGAAAGAACTTCACGAAATTGAAGGAAATCTACGAACATTCCATCTTCAACTGAACAACACTATCCACTCCACACTATTCCGGATGATAGACCATAGGAGAGCCGAAATCGATAAGGAGCTAAAAACTAACAAACTCAAAAAGAAGTTTGACAACCTAATGAACCGCCAACAGCCTCGATACAACAAACCCAGAACACTAGAAGCAGACAACTTGGTCATCAACCTATCAGATAACCCAATTAATGAAGACACAAAATCTGTGCTGGCAAAAGGTTTCAACTTTTCCATTACACTCAGGAACGTTCCTGCTGAAGAAATAATCTGCAGTGTTGAAAGTGCCATCAAAGAATCACCAGAAAATGAAGCCAAAGTGATCAGACAAAAAGTCACAAAATGACGAACATATTAGCAGATTCTATTTACGAAAAGACCAAACATGACCCAACCACACACCTGGAGAAGACCACGAAAGCAAAAATCTCCGCCACTCTGCTAGAAACTGACTTAAAAAACCAGTTTATTCCAAGAGAAAAATCATCTCGCAATCCAAAGATTTATGGACTACCGAAAATCCACAAACCGAACACACCTCTCCGACATATAGTAAGCTTCACCGATGCACCACTCCAGAAGCTTGAATTCTTGGCCAACTACTTGCAAACTACAGTTAGAGAAGCTGAGTCCTACATAAGCAATTCAGCCCACTTCGTCGAGAAGCTGCAAAATATCTCCATCGACCTAGACGACATTTTAGCTAGCTTAGACGTGGTATCGTTATTCCCCAACAACCCTATCGAAGACACTTTGGACATGCTTTACACCGACTACGACTTCCCATCATACATAATAGATCTAACGGAACACTGCTTGAAAAACACATACTTCAACTACAAGAAAGAATTCTATAGACAAATGGATGAAGCACCTATGGAGTCACTTATATCACCAGCAATAGCGAATCTATTTATAACAAGCCCGGAAAGAAAAGCCTTAAGAAACGCAAAACTCACACCAAAGATCTGGCTGAGGTTCGTCGATGACGTATTCATAATTTGGCAACACGGAGAAGAAAAACTCAACGAATTCGTACTTCATATGAACCAACAACACAACAAGATAAAATTCACTGTCGAACTGGAATCCAACAGTCAACTCCCTTTCCTGGACGTTATGATACAAAAACACTTGGATGGCAATTTAATCTTCGATATCTACAGAAAACAGATACATACCAACCGATATTCGAACGGAAATTCGCATCATCATCCAGCACAATTGAACTCAGTGATTAAAACGCTCGTTCATCGTTCGAAAACTCTATGTTCTCCAAACAACATCCACGGAGAATTAGAACGACTAACAGACATTCTTCAGAAAAACGGACATGACAGGAGAGCAATACGAAGAGCCATCACGAACAAAAAACGCCATAACGAGGAAACCGACGAAGAAATCAAACCGATAAACCTTGCCATCTTACCATACGTCAAAGAAGGAACCGATAAGATAGGAAAAATTCTTCAGAAACACAACATCCAGCCTATCTACAAACCGCACAATACCATCCACAACAATCTGAGAACACCAAAAGACCAAACACCCCTCGAAAACCAAGGCGTCTACAAAATTCCGTGCACAGGCTGTGATCGCGTCTACATTGGGGAAAAAAAGAAGAATAGAAGTTCAGATACAAGAACATAACCATTCAGAAAAATGACAAGCACCTCCATCAGCAATCTTTGAATACTCGAGCTCAACTGGTCACAAACTCGACTACCGGAACACAAAACAGGTAGCCAACATAAAACAACTACGAAAAAGGAAAATAAGAGAAACCATCGAGATAGAAAAACATACAACTATGAACAAACGGGATGACGCCATAAATTTACCAGCGACTTGGAAGACAGTATAAAAACATACGCCAGCGGGAACACAGAAACAGGACGACACAAATAAGAAAACAGTAGGGGCAGCGACGAATACACACAGTCCGCGAGTCGAACAACCGACCAATGGGAGCGCGCCACGATACAACTTTAGATCGCAGTATAAAAGCTACCACGCAACATTGACTCTATAGTTGAGGAAGAATCTCCGACTTGAAGATGGCTGGTGCGATCCAGCCGAAACGTCGTCAACGACAACCAACGAATGGTCAATAACAGGACCAACAGACGAGAAACTGGAAGAATTTATCATCATATATATATATATATATATATATATATATATATATATATATATATATATATATATATATATATATATATATATATATATATATATATATATATATATATATATATATATAGCGGTTTACGAAAAATTCAAATTAAACTGCATCTCTGCATCTTTCGATTAAACTTCACTTCGGTAATATATTGCCGTGTCTTTTTTAAACAACCTGTATATATTCTGTTCACATTCTTGTGAGTGCTTACTTATGTTTTGGAAAGAATTTCTGTATCTGGCGCGTTCAAATCTCACCTAGTTTCCTCTAACCTGCAACCGTGTATAACAATCTCGCGTACCATCCGTATATTCGTTTTGACGCACTCCATCTCTTACTTAAACCAGAACCATCTCGATCATATTTACTTTCAATCACAAAAAACCACATCAAAATGGGTTCATTCGTTTAGCAAATACGAAACCACAGACACGCAGATGCAGAGATACACACCACAACGTTAGACTTATAATATCCTGTTTTTGCGCCAGCGGTTGAAAATTTACAAATTCATTCTGTACCCTATCACGTCATAGTTTCAGAAGTTTAACTTGTTACATAAGCTTCCTTTTAGTCCTCTCTATTTTTTTGGGATATCCAAACACAGATATATATTAAATTATGAGCCGAACTTCTACTATTTACATTCTAAACTGTAACCCCTAACGGAAATTTGCATTCAGCTCTGTTTTGATCAATCTAACGAAGTTTCTTAACTCAATACTACCATCCCTAATACAAGTTTCCATCTTAATCTAATATTTCCGAATGTTAACGAATGTGATAAATTAAGTTTATGCCGAATTTCGAATCTATATGATAAAAACTGTTATGTAAGTGTTTTTATTTCGATCAATTTACTAAATTTTTAGACAATCAATATTGATAAAATGTGATACTATAACTTCTATAACGATGACCGCAACCGACTAGTGGCGTGGTTCGAGTATCAAGAAGGAATTAGTGATTATATCAGAACAAAAACAATTGAACTCCTCACCACACTGACTAGAAAGACGTGTTTTTAGTGTCGGTGTCTATTGGTGTGTTGGTGATCTTGGTTTTTGTGGTTTTCTCAACATATGTTGTTGGATCGTTGTTATTCTTCTTATAGTATTTCGGTCATGTTTGTTTTATATTCGTGTTGATTCATTACCACTGTTGCGTTCCCCTTGTCTGCAGCAAATACTATAATTTTGTCATTTTTCTTCAAGGTTTTTCAAGGAATTGATTTTTATTTCTTTTTTCTGTCTGAAAACCTTGAAAAAAATTGACAAAATTATAGTACTAGCTGCAGATGAGAGGAGCGCAACCAGTGATCATGAATCAAAACAAATATAAAACAAAGATGACCGTAATACTAGCAGATCCCATCTATAAGAAGAATAACAACGATCCAACAACAAATCTTGAGAAAACCACAAAAACCAAATTCACCAACATACCAATAGACACCTACACTAAAAACGAACTAATATCAAGTAAAAAATCGTCGAGATGTCCGAAAATATACTGGTTACCAAAAATCAACAAATCAAACATTCCATTTCGGCCAATAGAAAGCTCCATTGAATCTCCACACCAGAAAATGGCCAAATATCTAGCAGACACTTAACAACCCAAAGTCATAGAAGCTGAATCCTACATAAGAAACTCAAATCATTTTGTCGAGAAACTACGAAATATACCGATCGAAGAATTATATCCAGCTTAGATGAAGAACAGAATCATTGGACATTCTCAGCACCGATTTTGACGTCCCAGTACATTTTGTGGACCTACCAGAACACTATTTGAAGAACACATATTTCAGATACAAGAATGAATACTACAAACAGACCGACGGAGCACCGATGGGATTCACGATTTCACCTGCAGTAGCAAACTTGTTTATGACAAGATTCGAAACAGAAGCGCTGGGACGAGCAGAATATTAACCGAACATCTGGCTGAGATATGTGGACGATATTTTAAAGTCTGACAACACGGAGAAGGAAAACTAGAGAACTTCGTACAACAAATGAACAGATAACACGATAAGATCAAGTTCACCCTCGAACTGGAGCCCAACGGCCAAATACCATTCCTAGACGTCTTAGTACAAAGAAAAGCCAACGGCAATGTGAACTTCGGTGTAAACAGAAAACCCACACACACCAACACACTAACAGATACGTCTATGAAAACCCACATCAACATTCAGCTCAACTTAATTCAGTTATAAAGACACTCGTTCACCGATCAAAAAGTATTTGCTCGCCTAACAAAATCCCCAAAAAACTGACAAAGCTCAAGGATATCCTTCAACAAAATGGACACAAGAGAAGAGAAATACACAAAGCTATCCAGTACAAGAAACCACTCGGCAAGGAAACAGAAGAGGATACAAAACCGTTAGACTTAGCCTCACAAGAGATGGAACTGATAAGATTGGTAGGATCCTGCAGAAACATATGATGAAATCGATTTACAAACCTCACAACACGGTACGTAAAAACCTAAGAAAACCAAAGGTCCGGATACCACTTGAGAACCAAGGAGTCTACAAAATTCCATGTACAGACCATGAGCTCGTCTACATTAAGGAAACAAATAGAAGAATGGAGTTTCGGATTCAAAAACACAAAAACAAGCCACAACATCTGCTATCTTCCAACATAAACTCGACTACGATAACACGACACAACTAGCCAACATAGAACAACTCCGGCAAAGAAAAAACAGAGAAGACATCGAGATATAGAAAAACACGACAATGAACAAAAGATATGATGTGCTAAACATACCTACCATAAGAAGAAACCGCACACACACACATATATATATATATATATCGAAGCATTTCGCATAGGTATCGGCTATTGAGATGTGATGTTCATCTGGTTCAACATCACATCAAGTAATGGAATGTTAGCTGATTTTGATCACTGCATCGAACAGGCACAGGGTGTAGCGTAGTGGTAAATAGTTAAACTAGTCTGGCTTCTTAAAGTTCTTTTCATTGGATGTTCTCCTTGGGTTTACAATGCTTATAAAGCGTAGATCGGATAGCCAGCTCCTTCAGTGGAGGATATTTAACATTCTGCGGAAGGTTGAATATTGCTCTCTGAATGAAATTAAGAAATTCATATTTACACAAAGAGCGATGAATTTCATGTGTTATCGGATAGTGAGAAATAAACTGACCTCATATGTACACAGACGACTCTCGTCTGGAACAAAAAAAAACATATAGTTCTAATTAACGCTACTCCAACGAAAAATTGAAAATGAATCACCTTCCCAGTGTCAATTAAATCATTAATTCTAGATGACGTTGAGCAGGTGGACACAATAGTAATGGAAGTATCTGTCTCCATCAGTAGTTCATGTTCTTACCCAATATGAATATATAATAATTTGTGAATGGTATTGGAAAACTTCTATTTTGTACCTTCATTGCAATATCAGAGTTTACAAACTTCGTTTGTCGAAGTATATGTTCCGACAAAGTTTAACATTAGGAGCCACCAACTAGGCGAAGCTGGGGGAATGCATTTATGGCAATTAATATTGAGGTCTCGTTACTCATTGATAGAAGTGGAGAATGTTATCTATCGAGTAATGAACCGCAACATTTACGAGGCATATCCAGAAAGTTACTATACTATATTTTTGTATGTTTCAAAAATGTTAATTTGAACAAAAAATTACGTAATACTTTAGTACATAAAGTGAGCTATTTTCGACAAAGTCGCCCTTCCTCTTTATGCAGGTCCTGAGGCGAGGTATACATTTTTTGATACCTTTGTTGAAGTAGTTTCATGCTAACCTCTCTTTCCAGTTCTCCACCTCCTCCCTCACCTCCCTGTCGATTGAAAATCTTTTTCCACCCATGTGCAACTCCAGGGAGTAAACTGAAGGTTCCAGATTAGGGAATCTTGTTGACGTTGCCCATGTGTGGTCTGTCATTGCCGTGCAGCAAGCAAACCCCTCTTGTCAGCATGCCTCTCTTCTTGTTCTGTATCGCCCAACACAACTTTTTTAAGGGCCTCACAGACAGTATCTTGCAGAGTTGATGGTATACCCTTGAGGTAAACATTGTGGTTTCAAACTTTTCGGCACAGGGACAAGAGGTGTAAGGTAACTGTTGAAACTTTCTTTTTATTTCAGACGTGTAGTAGACTACCCATGTTTCATCTCCAGTAACCATGTACCGGAAAAATTTGCAAAGCCTCAAAAACTCTCCCTCAGCTCAATTGAACTTCTGTTGGCCTGTCAGTTGCTTTGAAACGACCTCAGCAGACATACACAGTTTTAAACTCGCGGCACCACTCTTACACACTCGTACAATTCATATTTTTGTGAGCATATGCAGTTTCCACCTCATTTTAAATCAGAAACGTATATTTTCTCTCTCAAACAAGCTATTTCGTATTTCAAACTTGTTGAAAGACTGAAATGACATCTCTAAACGTGTTGTCGCGTCGACAGTTCTCGACGTACTTATCTCAAAGCAGTCTTGTTGCAAAAGAGGAAAGTCAGGCTACTGTCATGTAGCCAACATAAAGGAAATAAAAATCCTCCGACCGCGAGAGCCTCAATATACTTACTTTCTGGATATGCCTCGTACTTTTTCCTTCGTGAATTGTTATCAATGTTATCAAACCATAAGAATTGAGAGAAATAGCCATTCGTCGTTCTTCTGGAATAACATAAAAACGGAGGTTATTTCAGTTTTCTGCCGAAAATGATGATGCAAAAAAACAGGCAGACTCATGTATCACAGATCCTGAAGCAAATCTCTAACGAAGAAAGTGAATATCTCATAGCTCATGAAGAGAATAACAAAATTCGTTTTTTTCGCTTAGGATGCCGTACTCAAGAAGTTGAGAGGTCAATTAAAACTAAAGCATCAGTTTGTGCACAAAATAGACTCGTGAAGGTAAATCTCGAAATTCGATATTAAAAGAAACCCCATTGCAAATTGAATTGAGTTCATGGCACAAGTAAGCTTTCCAACACTTTCCTCCCCAATGGGCCCCCACGTAAGGCACCCGTCCATGCAAAACCCCCAAACCTTTATGACTGAGTCGTTGGTTGCACCTAGAGACAATGTTTGTGTCTTACTCAGTTCCAGATACAATCCATTTACCACGAGCAATTTCTCAGCTTCTTTCATAGTGCCATCAGCCTACAGTGATGTCTTATGGTGATTGGTTCATTATTTATGAAAGTTCTATCATCTACATAACCGCACATTTTTCCTGCGGCATTCAAACACAAGACAATCAGGAGGGGGCCCAAAATGGAACCTTGTGGAACACCAGTGTCGACCCTTTTTGGGGACGAGAGAGTATTTTTTCATAGCAGTGCCTGGGATCTGTTCTGTAGATAGGATTCCACAGTTCCGAATGCCCTTCCCCTGATTCACATTATGAGGATCCGTCTCAACATAGGAACGATTGCCTTTCTCAGGTCGCAACAATCAACCTCCACCTCCTCCTCGCCATCGAGAGCACCCACCAGATATTCTTTCATACGAGTCATAGCGATAACCGTGGACCTTTCGCTTAGGAATCCATTGTAGCAATCATTTATAATCGATTTCGATTCCTAGTATCCAATACTTTCCAAATAGCTAGCAGCATAGATATTGGTCTATAGTTGTTTAAGTCTGTTTTGTCCGACCTTTGTACCACTTTAACCAGTTTCAACTGCTTGGGAAAAATCCCCTATTTGATACATTTGGTCATAACAGAATAGAGAGGCTCAAAAATAATGTAAGCAATTTTCTTCATAAATGTCCATTGATATTCTGCTTTTCAGTCCTCTGATCGCCAACTCTATTTGTTTGAAGGAAACATCGTATAAGGCCATTGTACCTGAATCCCTAACAACAGACCTCGCATACAAAATGGATTCTGAGGACGGCTGGGAAGGAGAATGTCTACAAGGTATATATTGAGCTCTAACATTAGCAGCATGGTGATTCCACTGCGTCTGTAGTTATGTTCATTTCTACCTCAATACCACGGTGACCCTTTACAATTGAAATTATGATATTTCAAATAGTTTTGCTCTAATTAGTAGTATCTGCTATTTGTCTCATATGTCCGGAATATGGTTCAGAATGTTGTACTTAATGTGTGACCTGAGAATTGTATCTATCTTGAGAGTTCAATTTTTTTTTTATTTTGTAGATGGTGTATGCCGCATCCACTTGATTTTGAAATCCAACAATCTCGGCTGTTTGTCGGTTTCTTAATTTCAGGGGTGTTTAATGTTTCCTTCTTCTAGGGATACAATCAATATGGCAGTCCATTAGTATGTCATTGAATCTATCAGAAGATGTTTCTGCAAAAACATGTTCTATGGGTTCCCTATCAATTTCTCAAGACGTCGGATGAAGTGGTAAATATTTGCACCATTTATATCTCTAAAAGAAACTCCCCTCTTCTTTACGGATCTTGAAGACGCGAAAGTTTACCCTTTATGCTAGATGGTCAGAGAAGTGTGGATTTATTGTGGCTTCTTTATAGCAGCCTCTCGAAGGCTCCATAATATGTGACTCAGAACCATTGGATCCCATGAGTTCTAAGAATTCGTTTCTTCCGACCGATTCTTTGGTGATGTTTACATTGCACACATCTTAACTTCTTTTTAATTGAATGCTCTTAAACTGGCCTCACAGTTTCGAAAGCAACATCGGTTGCAACCAACAGAACGACGCAGCCATGAATACCATTTTTTTAACAAAATGACTAGCTGATGTTATACTCTTGAGTAAAATTTTTATAGAAATATCATTCTTGAATCAATGTTCTGTAATACAAGCAAATTAGCAATCCTCATCGCACATAAAACACAGTATCAATTTTGTTTCAAGTTTATTAAATTTATGTGCTTCAATTGCTCATTTGTTCCATAAGTTATCAATTTTTCCCCAATTGCGGGTGAAAAACCGGTACCTTCTTCTTAAAACACCATTCGGCCATACATCCTTCTTCATGAACTCTATCACACCTGATAGATCTGTTCCTACGTTGACTCATGAAATCCGCTTCGAGATTTCTCAACTTCCACAATAACTGTATTATTCTAAAATTATGGCTTAAAATATTGTTGAACATGTTGTTCCTTTTATTTAATCTAGGTATGATAAGCCAGCCTTGACGCTTTCTCATCAGAAAACAGCTTGATTAGCATGGAGAAGCTGATCCCACCACAACTTCAGGCTTGTTATCAGACTTTTCACATTTCCTCTCAACGTGATTCTATGTTGAGTTATCATTAACCGTCTTTTTCGGTGTGATTTTGGTCCGCTCCATTCACAAAGTTGTCAATACATGACATCGATTTGTGCAGACCTAGCTGTACTGTCCTTTTAAGATTTTTAGTCCCATTTGCTTTTGATAATTCTTTTCCTGCCTCAGAACGCGTAAGTCAGTTTACTTTCGAATTATAACAGGTCGCGACTTGTGCTCCGGAGAAGTACATCGTAAATCAAGGTAAGTAGCATTCATATTCATAATTGTATGTGTTCGTTTAAGGCTAAAGTCTTTTTTTAGAATCTAAGCATAGTTAAGTCGAAATATAATGTATTTTATTTCAAAAAATAAGACGAAAATGTTATTTCACTTACGCGGTGTTTCATATAACAATTTTCAGTACAAGTTTTTAAATTTGCAGCTTTACATGCACCATGGACTACTACATCAGTGATGATGAAGATGTTAATGACCTATGTAAACTACTCGGAATAAAAATACCGCCGAATAAGAAAAATGAAAAAGTCACCAACAAGGAAAAATTCGACATTAACTACTTGCCTGTTGTTATAGTACCCGACAATGCTAACGTAAGCGGCGAGGTGAGTGGACACGACCTTTCCGAATCCCATATGATCATGGTAGAAGCTACAGTTCGCCTGTGTTACAAGCAAATGTCGAACCAGCTGATATTCATTATAAACAAACAACTGTGATAAAGCCTATATTAATGGAAGAAACAAACGACTTCCCGTTACCGATTGCGAGTCCCTTGCTAGTGAATGAAAGAAAAAGAATATTTAGGGTATCGACGAAATGGCAAGGAAGCAAAGTTTAGTGTATTACATGATACTATTCGGCCAGTCCGAAAACAATACGTCGTATCAAATGTTCAGGTGTGCTAAAAAAAGTAGGTTAAGTCTAAAACATCATCATCCAGGAGTTGTGAAACTGAATAGTATTTTTCATAAACTTCAAATGGATGTGTTCAAGTCTGTAAGCATACTTTTTTGAATACGTTCGGTATCAAAGAATGGATGGTACGTTATTGGTTATGTAAAATTGTGTCCGATGCTGCATGCTAGTGCTTTGTATTATAAAACAAAGCTTTGTGTACACAATTTTACTATGTATAACCTACACACGAGATGTAGATTGTTATTGGTTTGACGAACATAATTCAGATTTAGTGACTTATGTTTTTGCATCATGTATCATAGATTGCCTAAGGAAGACTCTTTCAGCAAAACCTCTGCCAACTGTCCTCTTTCCTGATGAATGTACATCACAAAACAGAAACGTCATGTTAGCTTATGCTTTATTACATTTAGCCATGGAATATAACGTAGTAATAACGCAAAAATTCCTTGAAAAAGGTAATACCCAAATAGAGTGTGACTCCAGCCACAGCGCAATTGAATGTAAGCTTAAAAATAAGGAGATATACTTACCTTCCCAGTATGCCTCGATTTCTAAGGAAGCTCGACCAAAACAACAATTTATCGTTCAATTCTTATCCCATGACTTTATGATTACTTAAACAAAAATGATTTTTTTTGTATGAGTCATTCAGACCTGGCCTAGTCGTAAATGATCCTACAGTCACAGATTTGAGAGCTTTGGTGTATAACCTTAATGGCATTATTAGCTATAACTTAAACTTTCATGATGACTATAAAAATTTCCCAGAGGAGTCAAAAACAATAGAATAACCCCGGGCCCAAGGTCTAAGCAAGGGGTACTCAAACTGCTGGCGATTTACCTCAATATTTTTAGAATACTTACGATCGACTCGGAGAGGCTGCAAGTATGTGTGATGCAGGGTTGTCGTACATACACAATACAACCTACCTACCTACCTACCTACGGTAGGGTGTACCGTAGCATATATAGATATTAGCTTTCCGCACAATATACATTATTTTAGTCAAGGTTTGGGTTAGGTTTAGTTAGGTTCTTCTCTATAATATCAATGAAAAACTCATAGTTATTCAAAATTGCGAGTTTACTGGTTGTTACTAAAACAAAAGAGTTACATATGGTGTTAAACTCAACTAAGGACTGACTTTTGATGTTGAAGCGTGGCACCGCATGTCCTCATCATACTTTTCATAAGATAATACGTAACCACTGAGTGCTAATCTCAAGCATGAGGATATACGATCATCAGTTAGTCGTTGCGATATTTTGACTTAATTATCTTCATTTTAGGAAATGCGGACTCGCACAAGTAAGTTGGCCCAAACATTGCTGTCAGTTGAAGGTCGATTTGCCTTAGACTCAGATATTCATCTCCCGATATAAAACACCAGAAATTTGTACCAGATGCTGTAGTTTTGAGCTGAATATCTGATATAAACTGCAGCAACTCATTTTCAACAGAACATGAGTTCATATTATGTTAAACTGACTTGCTATTTCAAAAGCTAATTCCTCCATGCTTTACATGAAAAAGGATAACTCATAAATGATGCTATATTTGCCTATTTACTGCAATCATAAAAACGCATTTTGAATTTGATAATTCAGCCTTATACGTATCATAACTCAACTGAGAAATATTTGCTTTCATAGACGGAAAATGTTTCAGATCCTTTCTTTTCAGTTGATCTATAAAAAGTTGCAATTTAGTTTTGAATGCGTTTACTGTGCTAATAATCTCAATAAAAGTTTTTCTTTTACCTTGAAGCTCCAAGTTATTGATGTTCAAGTGCATTGTGATGTCAGTCAAAAATGCCAAATCAGTCAACCATTTTTCATTTTTCAAGATCTGAGTGTCATCACCTCTTTCGTCTAGAAAAGCTGTTATTTCGGGCAATAATTCTTGAAACCTTTCTAGGAATTTTCCGTGATTCAACTACCTGACCTCCATGTGAAGAACTAAATCAGTGTGTTCAGCTGACTCCCTATCTTCCAACTGCAACTTAAAGAGTCGCCGTTGCAAGCTACGTGCACGGATGGAATTCACAATTTTTGTTGCAATGCCCATAAATTCCTCTGTGGTTAAAACTCTTGAACACAAAACTTGTTGATTTATAATGCAATGAAATGAAAAAAATTAAGGGAAATCTTCATTAACTCATACTTTACGAACGACTGTCAAAATTTCTTCGTCAATTTTTCTTCAAATTAATCAAGTTCCACGAAGAAATAATATATGGGCGATGTAATCCCAGATTATTGAGTCAGTAATGATTCTAGAACATCTGTAGATCATAATCGGCATCACTTGGAAGACTGAACCTGGCTATCGGGGCTCTCTCGGTCAAACAGAGATGGAATTTGAGGAAAGATCGCAGGTTATGTATTTTTTTTATTATCTCCTTAGTTCTTTTCATGACCTTGCTTGCTATGTAAAGTCTCTTCTTAGATTTGTTTAGACATATAAGAAATTTGATTGTTTAAATATTTTTTTGCTTTTTTTCTTTTTCCAATGTTACAGATTCTTGTCCCAAACCCCCTTCCTTTCTCCCTTGTTTTGGAAATCACGGAATGCAAAAGAGAATGAAGCGGCTAATCAGAAAAATCTTTGGTACTCTTTATGTACACACGACACTAACACAACATAAACAGGCAAGCTAATGCTAGTGCAATAGCCACAGGGAAACGAGTTTTTTTCCTCAGGTTTTTTCACTCGTTTATTGAATGATATACAAGATAGTATGGTTCCCCTGTTACATTTCCTGAGCTCACAGCTCGACACAATGCCACAAAACCGTTTTTGTTTCCAGTCATTGTTGGTGCTCAATGGGTTGTAATGCACACTAATTTATATATTGATAGCTTGTAGTTCTTTACAAAATTGAAGAAAACGTCATATATATCTTCAACACGGGTCCTTCTCTTCAGAGGAAATATTTTCAAACATTCTTCCTTAGCCAACGTGTAATTGAATACTATCCTAATAAAAATATACAGCTGGACAGTGTCTGTCATATCGGTGGATTCGTCGAACTGTAAAGAAAAGTATGTAAATTTCATTATATCATGTTTTAGTTTATCTGCCATGCCCTGACTCATGACTTCAATACGCCTTGTGACAGTCGGACGAGATAACTGAAGTTCTCTAATAGCAGACATGATTTCTGTTTTATTTTGAAAATCTCTAAATAAAGTCTTCAATGAATATTTCCTTTACCACCGATCCATCTTCGAATGGTTTCTTGTGCTTCGCCAATATATGAGATATTTTAAATGACGCGATCGTAGCAGCTTTTGATTGCGTGGCTGGTCTTGCGAACATGGTTTGTTTTATTTTCAAACAAGATATCAAATCACGTACTTTTCGTTTTCTCAATTCACGTAAAATCGGAAAATCCTTTTCATAGTTTTTATGAACCAGTTTATGATGCATCTCTAAGTTACCACGCTTAGGTATTGCAACTGACGCATGACAAATAAGACAAACGCACTTATCCTTCACCATACAAAAGAAAAATTCTTCCTCCTAATCGTTATTAAAATGATACGTTTTAGATCTCTTCGCTGCACACATTTAATTTAATTAATATTTAATAATAAACTTTATATCGACGTAGTATTGCCTTCAAGTTACAATTCAGACTGACTCCAATTCCTGTAGGCGCAATATTTATATCGGCGTGAACGAAAGTCTCGAATGTTCTCGTCAAACACGCCGCCCAAAATTTCTAGAAAAGCGGCAAGAATAAAAAACACGGCTTTTCTTTGACAAGTACTGTAATGTTAAGTGTTAAGTGACCCGTACCTCCAATATTGAGTTTCTGATTTTATAAGTTCTTTGGATAACGTAGCATAAAGATTTTTTTTACCCAACAGTGGTGAAAATTGCAACAAGGAGTATCAGTGTGGAAACGATGATGAGGAATTAGTTCCGTTTTGAAAATGTTTCGAATGTGACAAAATATGGACATTTTCAAAAATCAGCCTTTATCTTTGTCACATATGGCACAGCTATAGACGATTTGCATATCGTGAACAATATCCGTTTGATCAAAACTGTGTTTAACATTTCAAAACTAGAGCATGTATGATGTATGTACGATAATATGTTCATGTAACACATATTATTAATTATTTTTCTGGTTTGCTGAATTTCGTAAAGCCCTGGTACCAATTAAAAATAATTGTAAAAAATGATCTAACAAAATAGCACAACGCTACGTTCATAACAACACAACAGAATTTACATACAATATCATCATGTCGCATAGACACTGCATCCCATTTACTGGGAACAGTAATGAATAATAATGTTCGCTCCTGCTGTTTCCTCCAACTATTTTCTCTGAATTCTCATGAACATAGTCTAGCTCTAGGGCTTAGGTATATAAGTAATACGAGTAATACGAGTATATGATTTAAAATAAAATTCATAATTCGAGACTAGCTGCTTAGAGGTTTGCTGCTTCATTTCGGATTTTCTTTACTAATCGATAAGAATTCATGATCATTTTATAGCTTTGGAAATCACATCTGAATCAATTTTATTTTTTTAATTAAGTCTTTTGGAAAAGTGAATGGAATAAAGTTGTCCTTTCAAGCAGTTTATACAAAATCCTAATCTGGCCTCATGTTTTCGTTCGAGAGAAAAGTAGTCGTTTTCCCACTCTTTTTTTTCATTCGCAACTCTTGGGAGGAGGCGATGCCAGCCACAGCTGTGGTCGCTTAAGATAATTGAATGTGTATTCACTCACTTCTTGAAGAGGGTCAAATTGCAAGTTATCGGAAAGATTTATGGTTTTCCTTTGGAACTGGATTCTTTCTAGAACCAAGCCTTTCAGTACTTTGAAGTATTTACCATGCAATTATAAGTAGAAGAGAAACATCAGCAACCTGCCGCCTTTGAGCGAGCGTCTGCTGTTCATGTGTGGTCTCCGGATGGTCGATGAGGCGCACGGCTCTCTTCTGGACAGTATCCAATAGATGTTATGAATTTTAGGTGCAGAGCTCCACCAATGGGAACAGTAGTCCTTATGCTGCGTGATTAACCCTATAACGCCCTATGTTCTATAAAAACGACACTACTTTGAAGTGATGTTAACAAAAATTCATGTGGCTTAAATGACTTTATAATACCAAAAGTTGCTAATGGATGGTGTTTAGTGGTTGAAGCTACTCAACCAATGTTCGCCTCCGAAAATTGACATTTTGTGTCTGGAATTTTCACGAAGCTCCGGTAAGAGGATTCATTTTCTTCTATAATATAAAAATACATCGCTCAATGTGCAGCTAAACGCAAATCTCGAAAAAAGCTGAACCAATTTCGATAATTCTTTTTCAACAAAAGTGGAGCCAAATGGAAATTTCGAAGAAGATGACTTGCGTATGAGTTTGAAAGACGATGGAATTTATGTAGATTAAGTAAAAACAACCGGATGTGTCTTTCCAAAGCTGCAGGTCGGTGCCAAATTTTGGCTCTTGACGAAGTGGATATTTCAGTATTAGATCCAGATTCAGCATATCAACAAGCTTCAAGAAAAATTAGTAATTGTAGATTAGTAACAGTTTCCAGACAATTGCAGAGTAACGGCAATTTAGAATGATATTAAGGCTTTTATAATATCTATATATATATATATATATATATATATATATATATATATATATATATATATATATATATATATATATATATATATATATATATATATATATATATATATATATATATATATATATATATATATATATATATATATATATATATATATATATATATATATATATATATACAGTGTGTTCCAACGAAAATTTGACCCCCTATAACTCCGAAATGAGTAACATTATCGAAAAACACCAAGACACGTCGATTTTGTTTCGAGGGAGAGCATTTTTCGAAATAATTCGAAACTTGTCAGATCAACCCCCTACCCCCAGCAACCCTAATTTCGAAATTCATCATAGGAATAAGGGTCGAGTGGCACCTTACTGTAAAGGTCTGTCAATTCTCCATTCTGATTTGTCATTTTAGAATTTTAAATTAACATACAGGGTGTCCCAACCGAGGGTAAAGTTGAATTCCTGCAAATCCCAAATACTAAATGAAATCGATTTATTTTGGCATAATGCAAGCGCAGGTTTATGCTCGGTCTAGAAAAACGACCTACACTTGTGAATTTGGAGTTGGTGCAATCAACCCCCTATTTCCAGCATCCCCAACTCAAAAATCATTCGATCGAAAATAGGTCAAGTGGCACCTCGTTGGAAAGGTATTTCAATTTTCTCTTCGAATTTGGTATTTTCGAAATTCAGAATCAGCATACAGGGTGTCCCGGAGCAGGAACACTGAAAACCCAAATAACTTTTTGAAACTGGTTCATTTCGGTATAATACGAGAACATGTTTATGTTTGATTCGAGAATAAGACTCTCTTGCGTGAATATGGAATTTTTGCAATCAATCTCTTCCATTCAGCATCCCCAACTCAAAAAATCATACAAGTGATTACAGGTTGAGTGGCAAAGTTCCAGAAATATTTTTCTATTTTCTGAATCACTGAGGCATTGGTTTCAGTTTGGCAATCGAGGTTTTCTGGCGTGAGGATCAGGATGAGGGGATGATGGAGAAACTGATTGGATGCTCATCTAAACAGGAAAACGAGATTTATTGAACTTGTATTCAATTGAAAACAAAAAACTAACTTGATTATTACAACAATTGTTCAAAATGACCTCCGCTCACCTCCATACAGTTATACAGACGATTTTCGAACTCTCTTCTCACATTAGCGAAAACTTCAGGAGTCAAAAGTCGGCATTCTGTGATAATCCACATCCGCAGCTCCTCCAGGTTTTCTGGTCTTGTGGCATGAACTTTAGATTTTAGATGGCCCCACAAAAAAAATCTAGGGGATTTAAATGTGGTGACCTGGCTGGCCACTCAACAGGTCCTCTTCTACCAATCCACCTTCCTGGGAAATTTTCGTCTAAATATTGGCGCATCCGAGCATCATAATGCGGAGGAGCACCGTCTTGTTGAAAACGCATTTCGTCCTCAGAAAGAGTTGGATCGTTCTGTAAAATTTCTGTCAATCTAGGATGTATGTGTTCCTCTAACAACTGTGGGTAGCCATTTCCATTCAGATTACCCTCAATAAAGAAAGGCCCAACTAGATGATTGCCAAAAATTCCTGCCCAAACGTTCAACTTCTGAGGCCTTTGCGTGTGGGCCTCTCTAAACCAATGAGGATTCTGTGTGTCCCAATATCGACAATTATGTCTATTCACTTCACCACTGAGCATAAAGGTGCTTTCATCAGAAAAACAGATGTTATTCAGAAAATTTGGATTAGCGTTTAGGTTTTCACTTAGATTTTCACAAAACTGTAAACGACGATCTGGATCATCTTCGTTTATTTCATGCACTAATTTTACCTTGTAGGGGTGAAATTTGTGATGTTTCACGATTCTATGGACAGTTGTAGCTGATACACCAGTCAGACGAGATAGTTTTCTGATCGAAGTAGTATTCTCCATTTGTAGATGACCCACTACTGCCACTTCCGTTGCCTCATTTCTGACAGGACATGCCACTTCATGTTTTTTGTTTGCCACCGAACCCGTAGCTAGGAATTTGTCAACCAAATATTTAACGTACTGGTGACTGACTCCCCTTTCTCTTTCAGGATGGTTCCTATCGAATATCCTTGCCGTTTCTTTGGCACAACTGTTATTTCAAAAATACGTCGATACAATTTCAACCCTTTCCTCAGTGGAATAAACCTTTTTCAGATTAATTTCAACTGACGAACAACAACAATAATGAGGAACTGATCTGAATAATAATAATATTTCATTGCAAAATGAGAAATAACAGATGACTGCACGCCAGATGGAAATGAAAAAATGTGAACATTTTCAATGCAGAAATCAGCTTTATTTCTTCGTAATTGATGCTCAACACATCGTACCCCAATACTTTTAACAGTTTCGAATTAATTTTAGTTGATAATTTCAAATGACGATATTGAATTTTTCGAAAGCGACATCCTGTATGGAGAGCCGAACTGAATGAAATGCTTTAATCATTCTGGAATTCAAAAACCTTTCTGAAGATATGCCACTTGAATTATTTGTATGATTTTCAAGTTGGGGATGCTGAATGGAAGGGGTTGATTGCAAAAATTCTATAACCACACAAGAAAGTCCTATTCTCGGATCAAACATGTTCTCGTATACCGAAATGAACCAGTTTCAAAAGTTATTTGGATTTTCAATGTTCCTGCTTCGGGACACCCTGTATGATGATTCTGAATTTCGAAAATACCAAATTCGAAGAGAAAATTGCAGTACCTTTCCAACGAGGTGCCACTTGACCTATTATCGATCGAATGATTTTTGAGTTGGGGATGCTGGAAATAGGGGTTGATTGCACCAACTCCAAATTCACAAGTGTAGGTCGTTTTTCTAGACCGAGCATAAACCTGCGCTTGCATTATGCCAAAATAAATCTATTTCATTTAGTATTTGGGATTTCCAGAATTCAACTTCACCCTTGGTTGGGACACCCTGTATGTTAATTTAAAATTCTAAAAATGACAAATCAAGGTAGAGAATTGACAGACCTTTTCAGTAAGGTGCCACTCGACCCTTATTCCCTATGATGAATTTCAAAGTTAGGGTTGCTGGGGGTAGGGGGTTGATCTGAGAAGTTTCGAATTATTTCGAAAATGCTCCCCTCGAAACAAAAATCGACGTGTCTTGGTGTTTTTCGCTAATGTTACTCATTTCGGAGTTAGAGGGGGTCAAATTTTCGTTGGAACACACTGTATATATATATATATATATATATATATATATATATATATATATATATATATATATATATATATATATATTTGAATTTTGTATTAATATTGTTTAATAAAGCATTTATTTCCATTATGAACGGTTTAAGTGAGTTTAGTTAGCATGGTAAACTAGAAGGATCATTTGTTGTATGAGGATTGCCCCAAAACGAAATGTGATGAAATAAAATAGTCATAATCAGTAAAGCAGGTTGTGCAAAGTTTCCAAAGAGATTTCATTATATGAGCCGCTCAGTGCACATATCGATTAACTCCATAAAACGAATAGTTGAGAAACGCGATGATGTAATGTATATTGTTTTCAAAAATTCCTCTGATAATATGAATTCAAATATATAACGAAAAAGGATAATTGCAGATATAACTTTCCTCTAACAGTATATAAAATTAATAAGAAAGAATAGCCAACAAACAATCATCAGTAATGTTACTGTTTTTACGGGACTGGTGGAGTTAATTTGGCAACTGAAAAAAATAATAAAGTTAAATTTAGTCTTTACATTTTTAAGTTTTTATTACAGAAAAAGTTAGTTATTATACATTTTTATCACAGCTTTTACATAAAAATGAATGTTGGCAGTTCGGTTATAATATGATTCTTGTAATTAATTCATACCAGCTTTATGTTAGCGGCATTATTGATGATTCAGCAATATTATAAATAATGTCTTCTTCATCAGCTGTATGCAAGGATTCGTCATTTCGATTTGTTGACAAGTTCTTATAGTAATCTTGTTTTACAGAGGAATGAATTTAAGCAGGTCCATCATGTCTCTCCATTTTTCCTTTGTCACAGTTCTACATTTAGGATATAATAAAGGCTGATCTATATTTTTCAAACTTTGAGGTCTACCCACTAAAAATGTTCTTATATTGATGGCTTGAAATGCTGAATCTTCATTATAGACACATTTGAATTGTATGAGATAGGGTTTGGAACTTTTTAACTTTATCCAGTGTACTTTTCTGTTAATGATAGACTGTTCTAAAGATTTTGTTGACAAAAAATCTTGGTGAAAAAAGTACAGGCAATTTTAAGAAATTGCGTGAAAAAGTCTGAAAACAACACTTTTTTAACCTAACCTAACATCAGTCAAACACAATTTGTCTGTAATAAAATGTCACTTGAAATGTGAACGTCTATTTGAGGATCTTTAATATTAGTAAATCCGAAAACGCCAAATTTCTATGGAAATAAAAAACAGGATTGTGTGGTTTTATGAAACCACCGTGAAAGTAATTTTTTTACATTATAGTCAGGTTACTAAAATTTTTGGAATAATATTCCATTAAGGGTATAAAAATCGCTTTATCAATCCTTATATTACACTTGGAAAATTGGAATGATAATGGGTAATGATATTAGTAGACTAAGTCTCCAACTAATATTTTTATTGAACTCTGTGTCTTTGAGTACGACATACATAATACTTAACAATTATTCAGATTACATACACATATTAAAAAACTGAAAACAAAATTTTTTATTATAGTTGAGTCATTTTGATCCGTTTTTCAATTATATCAATCATTCTATTATCAATTCTATCTCCATCGTGAGTTTCACAGTTTATAAATGTAACCAATATTTTATGGTAACTAAAATACGTGAACAAAGAATTAAATTCGATTTTTTCAATGTATCTAGTAAAAACCGCATCGATCGTTGTACCATATCTCGTGGTGTGTATACGATGGTACAAAATAGTATATCACCTTGATGGGGTAATGCAATTTAGAGAAAAAGTTCATATAAACATAGGTCCGCAAAAGCTTCGTTACGGAGCTATAGGGTGTTGAAATTTCCGGAAAAAAATTGTTTTTTTCTTCATAACTCCTGCAGTTTTTGAGATATTCAGCCCAAACGGGGAATGCAAGCTACTTTTCACAGCCTCCATCATTACTAGTCCTAAATTTTAACTAGAATCTACAAGGTGTTTCCTTTTCATCAGTTGCTATAGTTGAACCAGTGTCTGCTCGAATTGTTTATTAAATTAACGATTAGCTTTAAGACTTTTGAAGTTATTGCTGTAAGAAAAAAATGGCTAATTTTACTAACGCCGAATTGCCTGATATCCATTACATTTACGGTCTGGCTGACGGAAACACAACAGAAGCTAGGCGATTATATCAGGTACGCTTTCCAAATCGAGTATTTTTACTGCAAATAGGTGCAACTCAAACTATGAGAACACCAGATATTGAGGAAGCAGTTTTGAATTGTATTGATTTGAATCCTCATGTGAGTACAAGAAAAATTGGAAATCAGTTGAATATTTCATATGTTCTAGTTTGGAGGATTCTCTACGACTTTCATATTCAACGCGTCCAAACTCTACTTTCTCGAGATTTTCGTTCAAGACTGAATTTCTGCCGATGGTTCTTAGATAAAATTTGAGAAAATGCTCATTTTGATAGTGAAATAATGTTCACAGACGAAGCTAACTTTTCGAGAACTGCTAGCACAAATTTTCACAATGATCATTATTGGACTGAGGAAACCCCCATTTCATTGAAGAATCTTATCACCAAGAATGATTCTCACAAAATGTCTGGGTTGGAATAATTGTCAATTATTTGATTGGGCCATTTTTTTTGCCTAACAGACTAAACGGTTCAGCTTATCGGCAATTTCTTGGGGAGGAGTTACCTTTATTGCTCGAGGATGTGCCACTTTTTGTGAGAAACATAGTGTGGTTCATGCATGACTGGACACCAGCACAATTTAGTGGAGGAGCTAGGGAATTCTTCAATAATACATTCAACAACTGATGAATAAGTCGGGGTGGGCTAGAACCATGGCCTTCTAGGTCCATAATAACTCAAATAGTTCAGACTTTTTCTTATGGGGATATCTTAAAAGTTTAGTTTATACCACTGCAGTGAACACTGTAGAAGAATTGAGAAATGGAATAATAATCTCTTGTGACACGATAAAAAATACCCCAGGAATATTTCAAAGAGTGCGTGATAATATGCGAAGAAGGACAGAGGCCTATATTCTTGCAGATGGAAGACACTTTCAGCAATTTATTTAGTTTTTAATTGTTCTTTTTTTTTAGTTTGATATTGAATAAGTATAGGTTGAGTTTCAGAAGATCAGCTACCAAAATAAAAGCAAATTTTGGGCATACCTATCAAGTATTCCTATTATTTTTTTTCATTTGGCGAATAACATACAATTCAAATAATTCAAATTCAATAATTTTTCACTCGAAGACGGTTGGAGATACAAAAAATTAAAAGTGTCAAAAGTTTCTACATTGAAGGGAGATGACGAAAACTGATTGTACGCTGATCAGTGGCTTACTGCAAAAAAGTTTGAAAGGGCAAAAGAAGACATGGCCTCAGAAAAGAAAACACCTTGTGAATTTCAGTTGAAATCTAGGACGTGTAATGGATGGAGGCTGTAAAAAATAGCTTGCATTTCAAAACATTTGGGCTGAATATCACGAAAAGTGCAAGAGTTTTGAAAAAAAAAACAATTTTTTTCGGAAGTTTCAACACCCTGTAGCTCCGTAACGCAGCTTTTTCGGACCTATGTTTATATAATTTTTTTTTCTTAGAAACGCACGTGAATTCACCCTCTGAAGTTGTGACATACTTTTATGTATTCCTTTCATTTATCATTTCAAGATTAAATACTTATCTCCAGTATCCAATGAGTGGAGCAGTTTCTTCTTTCTTGAAGTCTGTATTAAAATCACCAGACAAAAAACATTAACATTAAACACTGACAAAAACTGACGAGCGCTTTTCACTTTATCCCTACTCTGAGGCTGACCGTCACGCGACATGCAACACACAGACAAGAAACTTTGAGACGATGTAATAAAAGTTTCACTCTAAAAGTGTTTTGTGTTTCTGACTCATTTATACTTGACATGCCTCCTATAAGACCTAACCTAACATCAGTGAAACACACAATTTGTCTGTGATAAAATGTCACTTGAAATGTAAGCGTCTATTTGAAGAGCATCTTTACTATCAGTGAATTCGAAAGCCCCAAATTTCTATGAACATAAAAAAAGGATTGTGTGGTTTTATGACCACGGTAAAAGTTGAACTTTTTTTCACATTATAGACATGTAATTGAAAATTTTTGGAATAATTTTCCATTAAGGAATAAAATCGCTTTATCAATCTTAATTTCATACTTGGAAAATTGAAATTATAATGGGTAATGATAAAAGTAGACTAAGTCTCCAACTAATATTTTTATTGAACTCTGTGTATTAGAGTACGACATACTTAATACTTAACAATTACCATATCTCGTGGTAGGTATATTTCTATCATTTACCATTTCAAGATTGAATAGTTCTCTCAGTAGTCAATGAGTTGAGCAGTTTCTTCTTTCATGAAGTCTGTATTAAAATCACCAGACAAAAACATTTACATCAAACACTGACAAAAACAAACAAAATAGCGTGGAGCACTGGCAAAAATGAGTAATAGTGTATACACTACACGGTCAGCTGCTATAGGCGCCGCCATGTTGGCCTTGGCTGCTCTAACGAGTGCCTTTCACTTCATCCTACTCCGCGGCCGACCGTCAAGCGAAAAGCAACACAGACGAAAAAGTTTGAGACCATGTAATAAAGGTTTCACTTTAAAAGTCTTTTGTGTTTGTGACTCATTTATACTTGACATGCCTCCTATAAGACCTAACCTAACATCAGTGAAACACACAATTTGTCTGTGATAAAATGTCACTTGAAATGTAAGCGTCTATTTGAAGAGCATCTTTAATATGAGTTAATCCGAAAGCCCCAAATTTCTATGAAAATAAGAAAAAAGGATTGTGTGGTTTTATGACCACGGTAAAAGTTAAACTTTTTTTCACATTATAAACATGTAATTGAGAATTTTTGGAATAATACTCCATTAAGAGTATAAAAACCGCTTCATCAATCTTAATTTCATACTTGGAAAATTGAAATATAATGGGTAATGATAAAAGTAGACTAAGTCTCCAACTAACATACATACACTACATATACACTACACGGTCAGCTGCTGCCAACTATAGGCGCCGCCATGTTGGCCTTGGCTGCTCTAACGAGTGCCTTTCACTTTATCCTACTCCGCGGCCGACCGTCAAGCGAAAAGCAACACAGACGAAAAAGTTTGAGACCATGTAATAAAAGTTTCACTTCAAAAGTCTTTTGTGTTTGTAACTCATTTATACTTGACATGCCCTCAATAAGACAAATTTAGCAATTTAGCAACAATTTGCTCAGACCATGAAATTGATCTTGCTCTTGCTTCATCAGATATTGAGCAACTTTGCTTGAAGGCGGTTGAACAGCCCACTCACCTCTGAAATTGCCATTAAATATGCAAAGCAACTAAACTCCAATCTGCAATATTTCCAAGGATTCTGCAATGTCAAAGGTTTTGCAGCAATGCTAACTAATAGTGTGGGATGAATGCACGATGACCCATGAAAAATCGTTGAAGCTTTAGATAGAAACTAAAAAGATCTACAGAACAACCAGAACCAAATTGGTGGTGCAATGATTTTACTAACAGGAGATTTTCGGCAAACATTGCCAGTGATTCCACGTTCAATGCCCGCTGATGAACCGAATGCATTTTTACAGTCCTCCAATTGGTGGAAACATGTCAAGGTATTACATCAAAGCAAGAATATCCGTGTCATGTTGCAAAATGCTCAATTTGGAAACATATTTTTCGAACAACTCATTAATATTAGTGATGGCGAATTTCCTATAGACATGTTGACTGGCTGCATTAACTTTCCTCAAGTTTTTGTCAGTTAACTCGATCAAAAGACCATCTTATTCAGAAGGTGCTTCCAAATGCTCAAAATTTCTATACCATGATTGGTTGAACTAACGAGCTATATTGGCAGCCAAAATCACTGGTGTAAATGAAATGAATATCAAAATTCAAGATGGCAAAATCAGGACATATAAGTCAGTTGATACGGCAACTAATGATGATGATAGTCGTGAACTATCCACCGGAATTTGTGAACTCACTCGATTTGCCAGGATTGCCGCCTAACAGTTATGGCATATACAGAATCGAGGTGTCTGTTTATTCGCTTCTTGAAGAGGGCCAAATTGTAGGATGTTGGGAAGATGTTGGACGGAAGCGAGTTGCACAGCTCATCGGCCTTGTACACAAAGGAATTCTTATAGAGACAGGTTCGAGGGGTCGATAAATGTACCGCCATATGATAAGAACTCCTTGCTAGCCTAGTGTTGCGGCAAAACATGAGTTTTCCTGAAACAAAGTCTTTCAGCTCCTTAGAGCATCTTCCGGGAAATATCTGTAAAACAGAGAAAGGTCAGCAACTTGTCTTCTGAAACCAGCGGTTGAAGATCGTCGGTGGTCGATGAGGCGCACAGCCCGTTTTTGCACACTATCCAACATCCGCAACGAATGTTTCGGCGCAGATCCCCATACATGGGAACGATATTCCAAAGCAGGTCGAATCTGCTCCTTATATAGATGCAACAGTTGGGATGACATGAAGTATCGCTTGGCTCTGAAAAGAAAACTAAGTTTAGCTGATGCCGACTTAGCTATTGCTGATACATGTTCATGCCAGCAAAACCCGGAGTTGACGGTTACTCCGAGAAGGTGCCTCGAATCTTTGGATGCAATTTGTTCGCCTTGTATCATTAGAGGGGTTCTTCAGCAGGGACCTTTCTATAAAACGTATTTGCTTGCGTCTTTCTGGCGTTGAAGATCACCATGTTCAACTGACCTCACTCAGATATTCTGTGTAAGTCAGAGTTTAAGTTATTACCAGGGTACAATTGTCTGCAAAACCGAAGATCTTGTTCTCTGTAGATGACAGAAGATCATTCATTTGCAACAGAATGAAGGTTGGCGAAAACATGGATGCCTGAGGTACTTCTGCTTGCAGCTGGAAATCAAATGTTATACCACAACTTGTATTGATCTATTTGAAAGAGAGCTACTTATCCAACCGCGCAATTTTAGGGAAGCCCATATGCAGCAAGTTTATTCTACAAGGCTGCATGCCAAACCCTATCACAGTCTTTAGAGATTTCGAGTGCTACTGCTCTAGATTCCCCATGCTTTTCCATCGTTGATGTACAAATTCGGAAAAGTCTGGCTTTCATAAGAAATCTGAAACAAACGGTTAAGAATGGGTGCCAGTTCGGGAGCACTCTTTCTCAGGACGATTGATGATATTTCGTCTAGACCAACTGCCTTCTTGCAGTTCAGCTGCTCGAGAACCCGTCTCGCAGTGCAAACTTTGAACTTGATTTCTGCCATGAAAGAATTTGTGTTGTAATGTTCGGTGGTACTGCGTAAGATGAATTCTTTGAGAACAAGATAGCAAAGAGATCGGCTTTCTCTTTTGGAGATGATGCTATACTTCCATCTTCTCTAACAAGAGGCGGATGCGGAAAAAGGTAGGTAGCTATTATTATAAAGCCCACCCCAAACGTTGATACCGGACCTCCTTTGGAAACGTCTTCACCTGACCGCATTTGGATCCTTCAGGGCCCGGAAATGATCATCATAGAAATTTTTTATACCATCTCTTGCGAAGCATGATTCATCAGACTATAGAATCTAAAGAATCTTGAGCATGTTTCAGCAGAATGCAGCGGCAAAATGTGAGTCGATGCTGCTCGTCCTCTTTATTCAATGCCTGCACTCCCTATTAATGATGAAGGTCCTGTCCTTTCTTTTCAAAAAACGCCACTTCGAGGCATTTGCAATGCGCTGAATACTTACCAAAGGATTACCTTTAACACAGTCTATAATGTTCTATTCATTTTGTTGACTTGACGAGGTCGTATATGTTTTGGGCACAAGTGCTCCCGTTTCTTTGAGTCTTCTGAATCCGAAAGAAAAACTGTACGAACAGGAAGATGTCTTTGAGAAAATCTTCGAGATGGTATTCTCTAGCAGCATCTCGTGCGTTCCCATCTCAAAAACCATAAACATACATTATATCTGTATTTTCTTCATTACTGAAGGAATGAATAAATTTTGCACCTGACACAAAAAACCAATTACCTAGAAAAAAATAGCTTTATTGTTTTTCAAAGTATTCTCCATGTAGATCGATACACATTTGCATACGCTTAAGTCAATTTTTGAAACATTTTTGCCCCTCCCAATAGGATACCTCCACAACATGGTCTTATATGGCATCAACTTTTGCCGTAGAAAATCGTTAACCACGCAAAAACAAAAAGAAGTCCTTAGGTGCCAAATCGGGACTATAAGGTGGATGGCCCATTAATTCAATGTTTTAGGTGTTCAAATACTCAATTGTATGCACTGATGTGTATGAGCTTTCTTTGTCATGATGCAGAATAATTTTAGTTCTTTCTTTTGATTTCCTCTATTCATGGAATAATCGCGGCAAAGAATTGTATACCATTCAGAATTGACCGTTTTACGTTGCTCTAATGTTATGGTGGCGACTTGACCGGTGTTCCTGAATAAACAAGATGTCATTTGCTTCGAAGTGCTTCGTACACGAACAATTTTTGTTGGGTTTGGCTCGTCTTGAGACACTCATACTGTCGATTGTTGTTCATTTTCGGTCTCGTACGCATATATCCAAGATTTGTCACCTGTAACGATTTTGTGAACATCTTTCGAAGCATCGCTCTCGAATTTATTCAACATTTCTTTGCATCAAATGACATGAGCTTTCTTTTGATCAATTGTTGAGTTGTATGCGATCCAACGCAAACAAATCTTTTTTGACAGCCAAATGTTCATGCAATATTGAATGTACGCTTATGTTAAGATTGTCTCAATCTCTAAGTCACATGGCGTTTATTGCGTATCATTACGCGAACTGTATCGACCGTTTGTGGCAAAACAACTGGTTTTGGACGAGCTTCAGAAAGTTCATAACTTTGTGAAGCATGGCCCCGATAGAATTCGTTATACCAGCGTTTCAGAGTGGCCAAGTATCAAGCTGCATCACCAAAAGTCGATACAAGTTGATCGCAGCACTGTTGTCGAGTTGATCCACATTGAAAATCGTAAAAAATCCTCACACGTGTAAATTCCATTTTTTTTCTCCAACCTGAATTTTTCAGTGTGTTGTAGAAGTGGTACAAGATTTCATGGCAGGTGCGTCACAAATATTCTGCGCGAGGTCCGCGCTTCCATTCGTGAAATTCGGTATTTCTAAAAACGTCTGTTCGCCACTAACGCAGAGAGCGCGAAACGGAATAACAATAGGCAGATATTCAGAAGACTTGATCATTTCACCCTCTATTGAAGTATAATTCAAAAACATGTGAAGTTCAGGCATTCTGTCTTTGAGTTTGATATTTTTCCCGGTTTCAAATCTTGGAATCAAAATTTCTCCAAACTGACTTGTAGTTTGTGTGATATCGATTTTCTTTTCCTCACGAAGTTTGATACTAACCGCATATATGTATGTACGTCTTTATTATTGAGAAAGACTTCATTTCCTGAATTATTTGCAATGAAATTTTTGTGAAGCCGATGTTCTCTTGTTTTCATGAAACATGAGTGCGCCAATAATCGGAAATTGTAGGTATTTCAGTCCTCATTGAAATTATATATTGGAACAGAGAATATAGTTTATACAAACAAAAAACAATTTAAGAAAATAGAATTGTTTTCCATGAATTGCTTTTTTAGGTGAAGAAAATTTAACGCCTTCTGATTTTGAATCATTCTCTTGAACAATTCAAAGAATTGTTCGCACGCTGACACCCGTAGCTACTGATACTCTATCATATAGAGAGTCGATGGGTATAATGAGATCCTTGGCCTCTTTCTCTCGTCGTATGAAATCGTACACTCGAAAAATAATTGCCCTCGCTTGGCTATGAACAACTCTCTTGAAATTATTGTCCCTGTTACAAAAAATGGCAAAATTGAAATAAAAATTCTTTTTCATTAAACAAATACTGATGCAGAAAAACTGGAAGTTGTGACTGTAATATATACTTGGAAAGTCTGAAATCCCCACAAACTTTTTTTCAATCATTCTGTATATCAAAAACAAAAACTACGTTCTTGTGTATCGCTTTATCAAGAATACTTGGCTTTCTTTATTAGACCTTTTAGACAATAATAGTGATTATGTAATGTTGAACTAATCTATGGATAAAACTATAAAGCTAAAATTTCATGCTGGTTACGGCAGAATGGATTATTATATTGGTAGGTCTATGAGGGATTATAATTTCATTTCATTTCAATTATTGTTCATTTAGTCTTTTGTACAACAATAATTACATCAATGAACAATTTGACCTATCATAAAATTACATGGGAAGTAAACAAAACAATAAATATTATAATAGAACGGTGCACATTCTAACATATTGACATTCTAAAAATTTTTGACATTGAAATATTCATCTAGCTTATAGTTGGATTTCGATATCAGTTTTTTTGAGGTTTTCGTGCAACAGTGTTCTCTTCATTTTCTTATACTCCTGCAGCTTTTCCTTCTTCGAACGTTGCACAGGATTTGCAGCGCATATTTTTGCTTCAGGAATATTCTGCTACTCTCGTTCCTATATTCAAATCCAAATTCATCGGATAACTATCGGCCAGTATCGATTCTACCTGCAATATCAAAGATTTTTGAATTGGCAATAAAAGAAAGACTGTTAAGGGTTACTGGTCACCCCAGAAAATGACACCGTAGATAATCAAACTGTGGAAGCACCCAAAGTAAGCGGTTCGAGCAGATATCTCACCAGCAATTTGCTTCATTCTACAGATGGTGGAGATGGCACCCGATAGTCTACGCGGTAGGTCTTCAATGTGGAGAGCAAACTTCAGGTCCGGTTCCAGGGTGACTCCTAAAAACCGAAGATGAGTATTCATTTGTGATTTTGTTTCGAGTATTAGATGTTGGGTTTTTGTTTCATTCATCTTCAGTTTGTTTTTATCGAACCAAATTTCAACTCTTCAAGAGTATTTGAGGAGAGGTTATCCACCTCAATAATATCACATTCAAAAATAACTGAGCTAGTTGCATTATCTGTCAAATCATTTACATAAATGACAAACAATATCGGGCCCAAGATAGACCCCTGTGGTACACCATAGCTGATCGTTCGCCACTGTGACTTTCCACTCTGGAACCACACTTGCTGAGATCGGTTGTTCAAATAGCTTTTTATCGGTCCTAGAGCTACGCCTCTTATACCGTAGTAGTTCAGTTTCCTCAGCATAATTTGATTGACTATGCTATCGAAGGCTTTGCTTCGATCGCAGGATGACAACTTGCATTTTTTACCGCCATCAAAGGCCTTAGCTATCTCACCCAATATATGGGTAACGTTGTTATCGATTTCTTTCTCAGAACACCGTGTTGCTGCTTGCATAAAACACTAAATCGCTTTCTTTTATTGCCAATTCAAGAATCTTTGATATTGCAGGTAGAATCTATACTGGTCGATAGTTATCCGATGAATTTGGATTTGAATATAGGAACCACTTTCGCTCTTTTCAGTTTCTCTGGAAAAAATCCCTCTGCAAAACACCTGTTTATCAGAAAACTAGTGGGTTCTGCGATGTATGGCATGATTTTTTCAGCATATTAGTTGACATGCCATATGTGTCCTTTGTATCGTTCGGTTTCATTTTTCGGACTATTTTGATAACCTCGTTTTCTGTTACCTCTGATAGGAAAATTGATGTTTCAACTTTTTCTTTGGACTTTGTCAACAGATTGATGAGATTTTCTTTTGTGTTTGCACAACTGCCTGCTGCGTTCTTCCCCACATTCAAAAAGAACTCGTCGAGACTATGAGGCTTCAGACAGAATGAAGGTTTCTCTTTCCTATTATAACTTTGTGTTCGTATGATATCCCATATTGCCTTAGTTTTGTTTTCTGCTTCATTAATCTTTCTCGAATTATGTTTCCTTTTCATCTGTTGTAATTTACTTCTGTAGATTTTTTTGACCTGTTATAAGCATCCCTACTTGTGGAATCCTTCTTAACGTCTTTTATGGTGGCAAGAGCATCCATTTATTTTTTCAGTTCTATGGTTTCTTTGTTTTTTTCAACTTTATCGACTGGTTTATTTTCCTGCTAGTCCATCGTTCAGGGCATGTTCTATCGAAAATTTCTATAAATACTTTTTAGAAAGCATCGAACGCTTTCTCTACTGAAGGAGTCATTCTGCATGTTTCCCAAGTTTGAATTTTAAGCTCTTCATTCATTTACAGATGTTATCATCATTTACATTTCTCGTCAATTGTCTTTCTTCTTTTACAGGTTTGTTCTCCGATTCAGCATTGCTTTCCAGGAACTGGCCCTTGTGGTCAGACAAGTGTGGTTCAAAGGTAAGTGTTCTAAAATTTTCTTCGTCTGAGAAAACATTGTCAAGTAATGTTGCAGATGTTTTCGTTACCCTAGATCAAAAGCTCCAGAAGATCTGTTCTACATTTACTTGGAGTAAAAAGATCTATATTAAAATCTCCTGCAACATAAATTTGTGTATGATTTAATTCACATACCTCTTCCAGACATACTCTCATCTTATGTAAAATCGTTTCCATCAATGCACGTGGAGGTCTGAAGACTGCTAATAAAGTTTTTTTTTTCAATTCGATTGAATGAAAACTAAAATATTCAATTTCCCGTTAATACTCAATACATTTTCATCCAATACGGAACTCCAAAGTCTTAATAAAGACTATTTATTCGGTTATTTCAACACACAAGAAAAAATAAATATACACAGTAGATTCACAACCGATACTTTACGACATACCGATAGCTAGGATCTGAATGCGGCACTGTGCCACCAGCGAGTTGAATTGGAGATGGACAACTTATTCAGGTAAGTGTAATATGGACCGAACTTGGTCTTTTCGCGCAGGGTAACACACCTGCCATGTGATCTTGAATTATTTCCAAGTACATTTAGGTCAAAAATATCAAAATACACGAAGCAGTTGTCAGATGGGAGCTGTCAACAGTAGAAGTATCAGAGGTACAAAATAGGCAACCTACGTACATTTACAATTCGAGGAATTTGAAGTTTCAAAACAGTAATTACATTTATCTATCAGAAATAACTCAACATTCTTGACAATCAATTTTCACTATGTTTACGGATGTTACCTTCTGTACAACAAGAATATGTACTTCATTTCATGTTAATACCACACAATCGTTGTCGTATGTTGAAAACTGTGATTTCAGGACTCGTGAGTAGGGATGTTATGAAGCTCCGTAATCGTAACCGAAACTATCGGATATCCGATATAAAAATTATCCGTAACCGTAACCGAATCCGAAATAAAAGTTTCGGATAATATCGGATAGGGGCGGAGCCTAATTGAGACACGTTATGACAAGTTGTTTTGATCGTCTGACCGCTGCCAGTACCGACACACAAGTCGCGCGCATTGTTCGTTTTTTTCTTCTTTTGTCATCATAACAATCCCGTAAATTACTGACTTGTTACCAATTTTATAATGACAAATAGTTCGACAAATGTGTTGTGTTACGGAATCGATTGAATTTGTACAAAATGCGTCCTAAGTCAAGTGTAATTTGGTCATTTTTTGATGAAATGACGGTCGATTCCGCAAAATGTAAACAATGAGGTGAAGGCTTTTCACGCAAAGGAGGTGGGACTACATCGCTAAAACTTTATCTTTAAATCACGACACACTGATAAGTACAAAGAACTTTTGCTACTGGAAAAAGGTAACCAAGAAAATAAACCACAAACAGCCAAGCAGCTGACACCTTTACAAGAGTGTAAAAAACAGTTGACACTAAAAGATTCTTCAAATATTAAAGGTGCCTGGGATAAAAGTAATATCAAACAAAAAGAAATTGATAAATTTGTGGCTGAAATGATAGCTTTACAAACCTTGCCATTTAATTTTGTAGAAGGTGTGGGATTTCAAAGATTACTGCAGGCAGGCTTACCACGTTATAATCTCAGAGATCGGCCGTACTTTACTAATTCACTGTGCAGTGATATCTACAATAAAATGAAGTTAAAGATTCTGGACTTTTTGAAACAATTTGAAAAGTTATCATTTACTACAGATGTATGGTACTAGCCCAGCGCAAATGTCTCGTTACTTAGTCTTACTGCTCATGAAATCACGAATAATTATGAAAGAGTTTCTATAATACTCAAATGTGAACAATTAAAGGGTCGGCACACAGGTGAAATTGTAGCGAATAATTTGAACAATATTTTGCAAGACTGGGGCTGAAGCAATGAATCAATTTATTCAGGGCCCCCGCAACCATATGTGCAAGGTGTGCAATGCACACGGGCGCCATCCTTTAGGGGCGCCAAAACCAGGGTCCAAAAAAAATATTAAAATGAAAGTTGAGAAATTAAATAGGATTAGGTATAAATACACACGAAATTTTATTAGTATATCATCCAGTTACTGCCGATTTCTATGTTACGAGAACATGTCAGGCGGCAGTTTCTTGATTTTTCCTGTTCAGATATGAATAACGCCTGGAGCGCTATGAAAGCGATGCATCGCCACAGGCGTTTTTAAATCAGTTCACTGGACCGTGCAATAAGTGAATAAAAACAAGTAATCCTATTAATTTTTACATATAAAGTTATTTTTATTTTGTCAAAGGTGTGGTTGTGTTGTGTAATATTTCGTTTACTACTTTTTTTTTTTAATTAAGTGCCGAATACCTGCTGACTGCAATTTCAACGGCTTGTTTTTTTATAAAACGGTAAGTGTTCCCTACTTTATACTATCAACATTAACCCTTTGTAGGAAATTGGTTATAATTAATTTTTTTAGCCAAATATCTTTTTATTAATTAAAATGTCATGTACGAGTTTGAAAAAGTAACTGGTTTTATCCATAACTCGCTTAGTTTTTATGCTATTGATCTTTTCAAAAAATCATTTCGTAGGGTTTTTTAAGGCCTATATGATCAAATTAGTTTATTATCTTTTTTCCCTCAATTTTGGAAGGATTTAAGCTGAAAGGGCTTGAACAAATTGCTTTTTACTCAAATATGCAATCTTTAATCGGCCTTATCTTACTTAATAATAATCTGCCCTATGAAGGGTTGAAAACTATTGGATACTTAGTTAACTTTTTAAGAATATTTCCTACCCTACCCACATGGTGCTTATTATTGTGGTTACTTTAGAAGTTAATTCCTAATTCCCATGAGTACTAATTATTTATTTGTTTTTTCAGGATGAAAGAAAGAGACCTTCAGGTGCGAAGTTTCGCTAGCAAAAGAAACTGAGACTACAAGAAAGGGGAAGAATGGTTGGATCTTTGAAGCATTTCTTGCAAAACAATCGAGATTCCACGGAGACTATCGATGTTGGTGCGATCGAATCGTCCGAATCTCAAGATTCTAAATCCGTAATATCGATAACTTTGAGTGGACTATCTGAAATTTCAACAGTAACATCTAGTTCTGCAACAAGTGGCAGCGGTTGTAGCAGTAAAACAGCTTCTACTGATGCGGAGCCCGATAAAGCGATGACACCATCCTCGTCTACAGCACTTGAACAATCCACTTCAGGTAATTCAGCTTCTGTGGAAAGTTCGGTAATGTTCATACTTTGAAAGAAATCTGGCAAATGGAGAAACAGTCGAAAGGGCTTGGCTTATTTACTCTATTTCTAAAGATTCTGTATTTTGATTTTGTTGTGAGTTGTTTTGTAAATGTAAAACTCCTAACGTTTTTTTTGATACAGATGGAGTCTCTGATTGGCAACACTTGTCTTTGCTAATTAAGAGACACGAAACGTCAATTTCACACAACAGTTATATAAACACTTGGGTTATTTCAAAAAAAATGTTGGAGACATCTATGACTCTTAATGCTCATCATCTGCGGATTTTAGAAACGGAAAAAATTATTGGCGAGACGTGTTGGAAATAATTATTGCGATTTTTAAGTATTTATCTACACAACGCTTCGCATTTCAAGGTTCTTCTCAATTGCTTTTCGAACATGATAATGGAAATTTTCTAAAATCTGTTGAGATGATTGCTTCTTTTGATAAAGTGATGAGGCAGCACGTTAGCTAGGTATAACTCCCAAAAAAAAACTGTTAAAATGACTCATTATTTAGGCGTGCAAATACAGAATTAAATAATTGAATTTTTGTCGTCCAAAGTAAGAAATAATATTTTAGAAATGGTTCGCAGTTCAAAATATTTTTCAATAATATTAGATTGTACACCAGACACTAGTCATACTGAGCAAATTAGTATTGTTCTGAGGTATGTTGTCCTAAACAACATTTCAAAAAAGGTTCAAGTTAAGGAAAGTTTTATTGCGTTCAATCCAATACTGGACTCTACAGGAGAAGGGGTATATACATTTGTGAAGGAGAATTCGAAAAAATTAAATTTAGAATTAAAACACATTAGGGGACAAGGTTATGATAATGGGACAAATATGAAGGGGAAACATGTTGGGCTTCAAAAACGCATTCTTGATGCGAATTCGAAAGCCCTTTTTGTACCTTGTGCGGCTCATACTTTGAACTTAACAGTGAATCACGCTTCTAAGGTGTCAGGTGCTACAATAAACTTTTTTAATCTTGTGCGAGAGTAATCTAATTTTTTTTCGTCATCCACAAAAAGGTGGTATGTTTTGAGAAAAAATGTCCCCGGGTGAAGTTTAAAGCCTCTAAGTGAGACAAATGGTCCAGCAGAATTGACGCAATAAAGCCCCTTAAAGTTTATTTAATTAAGGTTTGCGAGAGTCTTCTAGAAGTGGCTGAAAATAATTCCTTTCACATTGATGCAAGACACAAAGCGAGTTACCTCTTAACGTATGTACAAAATTTTCAATTAATTTGTGGAATTATTATTTGGCATGACGTTTTATTTCATATAAATATTGTCAGCAAACAAATGCAAAGTACTACAATTAATATTAAAGTATGCCAAACCTACCTAAAAAATTAAGTTGATTACCAGCAATATAGATCTGACCAATCATTTTAAGAAATTCTTGTGCAAGTGAAAGAAGTAGCATTCTCTCCCGAAATTGAAGAAGACTTTGCACCATTACCAATGGTTAGGAGGAAACTTAAACCAAAACTGTTCGACTATGAACACCGAAATGAGATCGAAAAACCGCCTTTAAAATTAGTTTTTTCTTAAAAATTATAGATCATACTATAAGCTCTCTAAAAAACCGATTTGACTTATTAAATGAGTATGATAATATTTTTGGATCTTTTAAAACATTGTTCTATTCTTGAAGAGCGACTGACAGATCAGGATAATAAGGATATAGACTCCAATGATCTGTTTAACAAAATTAAGGCGTTAAAGTTGTTTTCATCACTTGATGATAGTGACTCCTCACGTGTTTTACAATATATATTTGAAAACAATTTAATCTCCACTTTTCCAAACGTAAGCATTTCACTAAGATTTCTTTTGACATTGCCTGTATCTGTAGCTTCTGGCGAGCGATCTTTTGCAAAGTTAAAAATCATTAAAAATTATTTAAGATCGACAATGACTCAAGAAAGATTGTCTGGGCTAACGATATTAGCAATTGAACAAGAAATTTTTGACGGTATGAATTTTAGCGATGTAATGAATGACATAAAGAAATCTTATTGAAACCAATTGGTCGGAACTGTATCATTTCAATGATACAGATATATTTCTTATAAAGTGTTTCATGTCAATATTTAATGCATGTTTCCCAAAATCTAGGCATATATGTAATACACCTTCCAACAGAAGGCTGGTTAGTCAGCAGATTAGAAAATCAAGCTCAGATTTGAGGGACCTTTTTCTCCTTGCCAAGTCATTCCCGGTTTGCGGCCTTGCTATCTTGAGGCGAAGAGGTCCCACATAAATTTAGTACGAAACACCAAATAATCTTACTATCAAAATAAAATTTTTTCCTCGGATAATCCTTCTAAGGAGGCATGGAAGACTGTAGCTGAGCTTTCCGGTCGATGTGGCGGTCGGTTGAAGAATATTTCAATTGTGGTAGATGATGTGAGAACTGATGATCCCAGATTGGTTTCTGAAAGTTTCAATGAGTTTTTCAGTAGAGCGCCGCTGGACATAATTGATTCCATAAGCAACAGCAATTATAAAAAGTTGGGCACATCGGATTATACGAAGAAATCCGGAGATAGTTTTTTCTGTCTGCTCCATCGGACGATGAACTTGTGAATATTATAGAGAATAAACTGAAAAATAAATGTTCTGGTCATGATGAGATTCCGGTCTGTTTAATAAAAAAAAATGGGAACATATATTGTTAAGCCACTAGTTTATCTTACTTTTTTTTTTCTTCAGGAAAATTTCCAACTGACATCAAAATCAATAGAGTGGTTCCCATTTTCAAAAAGGATAATTCAGACTCTATTTTCAAAAATTTTCGAATATGCATCTTTGTCTAGGCTCCTGCCGTTTTTGTCCAAGTTCAGTATTCTGTCCAAAAATCAGCACGACTTTTTGGCGGAGAAATCAACTGATAGCGCTTTGGGGGAGTTCTACGAGGCGCTGTTGGTGGCGATTGAGGCGGGCGAGTGCCCTGTTCTTGATCTCAGCAGGGCGTTTGACTGCATTAATTTGCAAGTTCTCTCCGGGAAGCTTTATGACTGTGGCATACGGGGTGTTCCTCCCGATTGGTTGAACTCATTTACCAATAATTGCAGGCAGTATGTTACGGTGGATAGTTTTCATTCTAATAGCAGGAGGGTGTCGTTCGCTTATGATGAGGTCAAGACAGGCGTGCCACAGGGATCGGTCCTCGGACCGATTCTGTTTAGATTAAACGTCAATGATTTAGCAATGTACTACCAAATAAGCACTTTACGGCATATGCGGACGACATATCTGCTATCGTTTCTCATAATTCCATCGAAGCTGTAGAGAGACGATGCGGCGAGGTCCTATCTAACTTATTTGACTGGTTCTGCTCTCATAATTTACATTTGAATACGAACAAATCCCAAGATGTCCTGTTTCAGATGCCCCAGAAACGTGAATTAGGACCCATCTTTTTGACGGTTGATCATTCTGGATTAGATGTGACAGATTCCGTGAAATTCCTGGGCATCAAGGTAGACCGATTTCTGTCCTGGAAGCCTCATTGCGTAGATTTATGTATGAAACTCAATTAAATTTGCTACCAGTTTCGATCCTTGCGCCATATTTTGACCAATAATCAGTTGTTGAACCTCTGTCACGCCAAGTAGCTAGCAGACTGACATATGGAATAAAGTTTTGGGGCGCTTCTGTTCTGTCTTCGAGCGTCTCCATTTGTCAAAAGAAGATAATTAGAATTATAGCCGAGGTTCCTCCTGGTCACTCATGCAGACAGCTTTTTGTTGGCCTAGCAATTTTAACTGTGCCGTCGTTATTCATTTTTTGGATATGTATCCATGTATATGAGAATTGTCATAATTTTTCCCGAAACTCTTCAGTGCACGCCCATGACACCCAAGGCAGGGGCGACTGTATTATCTCTCGTTATCGCCTGAATGTGACTGGTAGGTCCACTAACTTTTACGGCCCAAGGCTTTTTAAAAAATTGCCTTTATCTATTAGGAATTGTACTAGTATTAAGAGTTTCAAATCTGAGCTGAAGATGTTTTTGACACAAAAGTCTATTTATTGTATCAATGATTTTTTGACTTCGAGTCTAGATTCTTGTGTTTTATTGTCTACCGTTAATTTTCAATTTTTATGTAATATACGTACTAACCTCACCTGACACATTCCTACAAATTATTGTAATTTCAAGGAATTAAAGAATACATACATACATACATTTGTATGTATACATTATATATTACATTTTGCAAGAGCAAAATCTCGGAAAATATCGCTATTATAATAGCTATCTTTTATTTTTCTATTGCACCAAGACCTAACTATCATTTTTTATTTTAAAACGAAGTTCCTAGGTATTTATTATTAGAAAAATCTGCATAGTTTTAAAATATCTAGACATCTAGATATAAGTAGAAAGTAGTATATATATATATATATATATATATATATATATATATATATATATATATATATATATATATATATATATATATATATATATATATATATATACATACATACATATATATTGACTTTAGGAACTCTTCAAAACACATCAGAAACGAGAAAGATTAAAGAAGACACATCAGAAAACTTTAAACTAATGATTACGAAAATGGTCCATAATATCAGCGTCAGATCTCAGAACATTGAGAATAATAAAATATATACAATAGCTACTTAGCTAGAACCACGCTACAAGCTCAAGTTTTTCACTGAAATTACTAAGTAACAAGTACAAATAGAGATTCTGGGAATCCTTGTTTGTTTAACAATGAACTCATGATGAAGGTCCTTCATCACCGAAGAGATCACGAACTCAGCTGCCATCAACAAGTTCATACATTTAATCTTGTCTAGCTGAAATATTAAGCGCAAGTGACGAAGAAGAGCAAAACATAGGTGGTGATGAGGATGATACAGTACACAATAAATTAATTGTCAAAAAAGCATTACTAAATGAATACAATAGAAAGAATAGGTTGACACTCAGTGAAAATCCACTTTTATGGTGGAAAATTAATACCAAGTACAACAGCTTAAGTGCTTTAGTAAGATACCTCTCGCCGCCGCCTGGCAGTGTACCTAGTGAGTAACTATTCAGTGCTGCAAGGTTAATTTATGATCCTTTAAGAAATAGACTTTCTGGTGATAAGGCTGCGCAAATACTTTTTGTCAAGTATCATTTACCTTTGACAAATTTTGATTATTGAAAATGTTTAATGCTATTATAAATTGATGTAAGACAATGTATGATTAAGTTAAGAATAAAAAGGAAGATATGATTGTTATTTTTCAGAAATTAAAAAAAGTAAGCTATGATTGTTATGTTCAACTTAAATTATTGTTACAAAAAACTAAATTTAATTCTGATTTTGATATTTTCATTGAATACGAAATTACTGATTCAGAATAAGTAATAATTTTGTTCTCAAAAACAAGTAAACGATGATTTCTACTAAAATATTTTATTAAATGCTCGACGCGTTTCGATACACAGTATCTGTGTCAAGAGCAAATGAATACTACAAATATATCTTACTAACAAATTTTTATATATACTAAAGAGGCAATCCACTCAGAACTATCCGTACTTGAACTAGTGTTTAGGAAATACATTTAACAAAGGTGAGTTATTTATTTCTACCTGATCATTAAAAATTTCCGGTGAATACCTAAATCTGTTAATTTCAAGTACTTCCAAAAGGTTGAGTTTTATACCTCTATTCTCAGAATGTAGGGTTTTAAATTCTGAATTGAAAGAGTGACTATTTTTCCTAAGATGATTTGAATAATTTGAATCGGTTTTTCGATTAATGAAACTGCGTTTATGTTCAGAGATTCTAACATTAAAATTTCTTCCTGTTCTACCTATATTAAAACAATTGCAATCTGCACAATCCAATCTATAAACACTTGATTTATTTTCTTTATTAATTCGAGATTTATAATTCCTGATGAATGAACCTAAATTTGTTGATGTTTTGAACGCTATATTTGAATTTGAATTTTCAAGAAGGAATTTCACATTATTGCTAATATTGCCTATAAATGTTGAACTATTGAATTTCTTGTCTTGGTGTTCACCGATTGGATATATATGTTGTAAAGCTAATATTTGTTTTTCTTATATAATATGCTGCTAACTAAATTTGAATCATAACCATTATTTATTGCGATCTGTTTTATCAAATTTAATTCTTTGAAATAATTATCATTAGACATCGGTGTGCTCAAGAGTCTATGTATACAGCTATTAAATGCTGCAACTTTATGTTGGTGAGGATGTACCGATGTATAATGAATTGTGATATCTATATGAGAAGGCTTACGATAAATTGAAAACTAGTGTTTATTATTTGATCTTGTTATTGTTAGGTCTAGGAAATTGATCAAATTGTTCTGTTCTATTTGAGAAGTGAATTTTATTTTGAAATTCGAATACAGGAACTGTGTTCCTGTGAAACACACAATAATGTCATCGACATATCGATACGAATATAGGAAATGTTTTCCATGTTATCCATGAAGATTTCTGCTAGAAATTATGTTAAATAAAAATTTTGAGATATGCAAACATTTTATAAAGCTATAATGTGTATTTAATTCGTGGATTCGTCATATTCTGTGTTAACAAATTATTGATTATATTATACGGATCTGTCGGTGGAATACTTGGAAACAAATTCTTGACATCAAAAGCAACTAACTTTGCATTACTTGGAATGAGAATATTTTCTGTTTTTCTTATCAAATCATTTAAATTACGAATACAAAAAACGGTTTGAAATTAAAAAATGTTTCCGGAATATGTATTAAAAATTTGGAAATCTTGAATGCTGGGGCATGTATGAATGATACCACTGGTCTTATTGGATAACCATTTATGTGCAATTTAACTAGAGAATGAAGTTCCCAACCAGTGCAGCAGCCATCAAAGGAGCATTGAAAGGAAAGCTTTCATGGATGAAAGAAAACAAAAGAATCTAATATAACAAAAGGGATATTTGTTATACTTATGTTAAGGTAATTCATTCAGAGCTTCCCCTTAGATTACATAAAATTGAATTCAATATTTTAGACCAGGAAATCAGAGAAAAAAACCATAAACTTATCCAGAGTAAATATGAAACTCAATTGATGAAGCTTAGTAACCTCATTAAAAATAAACCTAAGATTGAAGAAACTATCACCAACTTGTCAAATCATCAATGTTTCAAAAGATTCATAAATTTTACCGAAACAAATTTCACCATTGATGAGACAGCGTTATTGGAGAAAAGATTCAAACACAATATTTGTCCTAAACATCATACATCGAATTTTGAACAATACCAATAGATACTGAAATTTGCCTCAGAAATGTTGAAAACAATAGCTCCCTGAAACACCAAACTGCGTCTGTGATTAAGAAAGAATATCTAAAAAAGCCTAATAGACCAATTAGAGATCACACATTAATCAAAAACATAAAAGGAAACTCAACATCGAATGACATTATTTTCACAAAGGCAGATAAAGGCAATACAGTTATAGCGATTAATAAACAGGATTAAAATACCAAAATATTAGATTTCAATGATTCTAATTATTCAATGATATACCGAGATCCAACTAATAAATTCCATAAGGAAGTGAAGACAGTCATTGAGAATTTAAAATCCATCATTACAAATAGAGAAACATTTAAACTTATCTTACCAAATCCTTTAGCACCTCAACTTTATTCTTTAGATAAATTGCACAAAAATGATTATCCAATAAGACCAGTAGTATCATTCACACATGCCCCAGCATTCCAGCTTTCCAAATTTTGATACATATTCTGGAAAAATTTTTTAATTTCAAGCCGTCTTTTTCTATTCGTAATTCAAATGATTTGATAAGAAAAACAGAAAATATTGTCATTCCAAGTAATGCAAAAGTTGTCTCTTTTGATGTCAAGAATTTGTTCCCAAGTATTCCACCGAAAGATCCGTATAATATAATCAATAGTTTGTTAACACAAAATATGACGAATCCACGAATTAAATGACATTATGGCTTAGTAAACATTTCCTATATTGGTATCGATATGTCGATGACATTACTCTGTGTTTCACAGGAACAAACAGACAGTTCACTGTATTCGAAAATTTCATCAACAATCTGAACCCAAAAATAATATTATATAGATCTAACATAAACTAATGATAAACACCAGTTTTCAATTTAACATAAGCCTTCTTATACAGATAACACAATTCATTATACATCGGCACATCCTCACCAACATAAAGTTGCAGCATTTAATAGCTATATACATAGACACCGATGTCTAATGATAATTATTTCAAAGAATAGAATTTGATAAAACAGATCGCAATAAATAATGGTTATGATGCAAATTTAGTTAACAGCATATTATATAAGAAAAACAAAAATTAGCTTCACAACATATATATCCAATCGGTGAACACCAAGACAAGAAATTCAATAGTTTAACATATACAGGCAATATAAGCAATAATGTGAAATTCCTTCCTAGAAATTCAAATTTAAATATAGCGTTCAAAACATGAACAAGTTTAGGTTCATTCATCAGGAATTATAAATCTCCAATTAATAAAGAAAATAAATCAGGTGTTTATAGACTGGATTGTGCAGATTGCAATTGTTTTTATATAGGTAGAACAGGAAGAAATTTTAATGTAAGAATCTCTGAACATAAACGCCGTTTCGTTAATGGAAAAACCGATTCAAATTATACAATTCATCTTAGGGAAAATAGTCACTCCTTCAATTCAGAATTTAAAATCCTACATTCTGAGAATAGAGGTATAAAACTCAACCTTCTGGCAGTACTTTAAATTAACAGATTTAGGTATTTACCGGAAATTTTAATGATCAGGTAGAAGTAAATAACTCACCCTTATTAAATTTATTTCCTAAATATTAGTTCAAATACGGATAGCTCTGAGTGGATTGCCGCTTTAGTATATATAAAAATTTGTTAGTAAGATATATTTGTAGTATTCATTCGCTCTTGACAAAGCTACTGTGCATCGAAACGCGTCGAGCATTTAATGATATATTTAAGTAGAAATCATCGTTTACTTGTATTTGTGAAAATGGATTTCTATCACGTAAAAGCCTCGTCAATTGAATTTTTAATAGTTTTGTTATTACTTTTTCATTTTATGTGTTTTAGATGCAACTCAATTTAATTATTTTTATTCATTTTTATTTTGAATAGCTGTATTAATTACTCACAGACTGATTGAAATTCCTGCCAAAAACTCATGAATAAAATCACTTATAATAAACCTATATGTATTTTACTTTTGAAATTCCTTAAAAATTAATATCTGTCACCGAAATTATCCGAAACTAACAGATTATCCGAAACTAACAGATAATCCGAAATAATTTATTATCCGTATCCGGTATAATAATCATTCCTTAATCCGTATCATATCCGTATCCGAAATTTCATATCCATAACAGCCCTGAAGTCACGAGGATCATGTTTTTGAAGCTGAATATCTCCGAATTTAAAAAGATTAGAACCATGCTGTTCTCAGTAATTTGTTTTATAAATGATTCTGGAATCACATCTCAAAGTTTGTCATAGAGTTTGAGAGATATTCTATAAACATATATTTTCAAGAAGTTCCCATTTTTAAGTAACCAAAAATAACCCCTGACTTGTTCAGGAAATTCACACAATCACACACACACAAAAATCAGAACAACCGGCTTATTCAGGGTAGTTTGTTTACATTGGAAATCGTTGTATAGCTTAAATGTTGATGATACAACAACAGTCAATAGTTGAAAATTTAATAACTCAAAGTTTCAACCTTAAAAAAAAACACTTATAAATATGAACCTTCAAGATTCAAAAGGATTATAACAAAAGTAATTTTTTGAGAACTTTTCCAAGTCGAGCCAATTGAATTAAATGAAACGAAATAAAGCAGATCTTCTTGGCAAACCCGTTGCTGCTCTAGTAATAACCAGTTCGAAGATTTTCAACAAAACCATTCGTATAAACCTAGTCGAGAGGATTTACTGCACCACTAAAACCGGAAATCATCCCAAAGTTAATTAAGTATCCCCCTGCAGAAGTGCGGAAGGCAGAAAAGATCGCTATCCCCTCAGTGGAAAGACATGATTTGCACAAAAACGAAAATGGGTTGATGAAAGCGGTTGTTATACAAGACTCACTAACCTCCTCCCCTGACACTTGTTGAGCAATCATGACATCGAATACATACATCCTTCAAGAATTCATATAAGAACGGTTGAGAATGCAACCTCGTGAAGATACTTTTATCTTTTTCTAATCAAAAATAAACAAGGGAAATTTCAGAACAATTTTATTCAAACTCTGAATCACGTTCTGTATTTATCCTACACTTTGCACACCTTGTCATTAACTCGTGAAGGTCTTTCAGGAGAATGCTAGAAACTTTACAAATATAAGGTTTGACTGATCTGTCAAAATAGGTACGACAATTTTGTTTACATTCAAAGTTCTGGAATATTAGATGAAGATTAAGATCCCAACGTATTCTATGTTTTTAATATATATAGATAAAACATCAAATTTCTAGAAAAATTAGATGGAAGCCATCAGAAAATATCTGTAAGTTTTACATTTCCTACATATATTGGATCATATTTCGATTCAAATTCCAGATCTTGCAATAACTGAATGTCTTGAGGTGAGAGAAAAACTGAAATATTGAAAATACAATCCAGTTATTAAAATATTTTTCCAAAATAGACCAAATTTTACCATGTAAAACAAGAATCTCCTTTGACAATAAACTTCAATATAATTACTCACTTCTGTTAAACGCTCAAAACATCCTTCCTTCCTGAGGGTAAAGGTCCAATATCTAATTTCGGCATTTTTAAACGCGTTAAGCAGTTAAAAACGTGTGTAACTCGATTTTCAGGGGTAGAAATGATATCAACCGTTCAGCGGGTTCCACGGGACTGCTTTCGCACGGGGACAGCGCGTTGGCGAATAGGATGTTCAAATAGGGATGCGGGAAACAGATGGTCATTTGTCCCGGACAGGGTAACTACCCTGTGACCTGTAACATAAATACAAATCTAATGCTGCTATAATCAAGGGCTACAATTAGGAAAATACTTTGAATTAACAGTGTCTAAAGCTAGTTTATTGCTGGAATAACATTGATGTTGTTCATCCCTCTGCATCTTGCTTTTCCTGTTCCATGATTATACGAGCTCCGTTTAATTGATGCAGAGTTCACCTACATTGAACTTTGGATAAATATTTAGTTGACAAGCACGGAAAGAATTTCTCGAGATCGTATCTAGGTATTGGCGTTCATATTTGCTTAGCACAAATGTATAAGCTAGTTTAATGTTTCCCACTGACGGGTTGCGATCCCCCGTAAGCCGCTGTAGTATACTAAGAGGGATCGCAAGGAATTTTGAATATAAACACCTCAAAAAAAGTATAGGAAACACTTCTGAATATCGATATATCGTATCCAGAACGATCAATATGGATGATTTCTTTTAAGAAATGAACACATGCATCAATTTCTCACCAAATTATGTAGAGTGCCGCAACAGATTTCAGTTTTTCTTTCATGAAAAACTAAAATGTATTCAGTGTTTGAAATCAGTTAGTTGGCAATTTGTTTCTGTTGTAAACACTAATTAAAGATTCAAGTTTTGTGATTCGACCATGGAAAGACGACATTTGACTAGAGAAGAGATGTTACGAGCCGTTGGCATGCTCCAAGCTGGGAGCTCACAACGGGAAGTATCCACGGTTCTGGAAAGTAGTCCAAGTGTCATAAACTGTTTATGGTCGCGTTTCAATGAAACGGGTAGCGTAGAAGAACGCCATACAGGTCGTTTCTGGATTACTACAGTCGCCCAACACCGATTTTTGGTTTTACAAGCCAGAAGAGATCGTACTACCACAGCATCTCAATTAGCTCAAGAGCTATCACGAGTTTATAATGAACAAATTTCCGACCAAACTGTGAGAAATCGACTGCACGAAGGTCAACTCCACTCCAAACGTCCTTTAAGAGTTCCACAACTGAGCCATGGAAATCGCGCTACTCGTTTAGCTTGGTACCAAGAACACGTAAACTGGGATCAAGAGAGGTGGGCCACAGTTCTCTTCAGTGATGAATCTAGATTTAGTGATTATCCCGATTCGGGAAGAATTCGAATATGGAGGGAACCTGGAAAGCAAAACCGTCTCCAGCATGTTCGAGAAGTTGTTAGACAAGGAGGCGGATCAGTGATGTTTTGGGGAGGTATACACCTTGGTGGAAGAACTGACCTCGTTTTCATACAGAACAACCTCACGGGAAATTCTTACGCAAATGAGATAGTTTTACCTGTAGTGGTACCGTATCTCCAAACAATGGGGCAAAATCCACTCTTCCAATAAGATAATGCCCCTCCTCATCGTGCAAGAGTTGTCTCGAACGTTCTTGAAAAGAATGATATCGATCTTCTACCGTGGCCATCCTGCTCCCCAGATCTGAATCCCATCGAGCATGTGTGGGACAACATAAAAAGATATCTCCTGCGTCAAAACGTCTTCCATCATGAACAGGAGCTCCAATTAGCAGTTCAGGGGGCTTGGAATGACTCAGGCCAAAATATAATAGACAATTTAATATTGAGCATGCCGCGACGATGCCAAAGTGTCTTTAATAACAGAGGTGGACCTTCTGGGTACTGAAAAATATAAGTGCTTCTATATCGTTTCGAAAATATTAGTTCAGGATTTTTTTTTGAGTTTTACCAAATTTCGTCATTTTCAAATTTCAAATTTTTTTTTATAATAGGTGCTTTGGAGAAGTCAAATATTATCTTGTTTTCTTGAGAATACATTATATACAATACATCCTAACAAAAACCGAGAGATTTCTATAAATTCGAATCATCAAATTCATATTTTAAAGATATTATTAAGTGTTCCTAGACTTTGTTGAGGGTTTATGACAAACACATCACATCATTTCATTAAATCATGTTTTTTAAATCAGTGATATAAATAAAGTTTAAACATAAATTATCAAATGAAACGTATTCGTATGTACCAGATGTGTCGGTTTCTGTTTTTTTACTAGGAGAAACTCGTAACGTTCTTTAGATACTTAAAATTTATTTATTCGAAGTATTGACCATTTGATTATAGACTTCTTCTTCTTCTTCTTTAGTCACACTTCATCCACTCTCGGATAAGGACCTGCTCCAAACTTCCTCACCTCTGACGATCCTGCGCCATATGATACCATCTAGTCCCAGCGAATCCTTTTACTTCATCCAGCCATCTCTATTGGGGCCTACCAACACTTCTTTCGGTTCTTCGTCGTCTCCAATGTATTAATTTATTCGACCATCTGTCGTTGTCTCGCCTTGCCACATGACCTACCCATCCCCATTTCAGCTGTACTACTCTTTTTGTGATGCCCATTATCTTCGTTCTGTTCCTAATGTCATCTTTAGGAATCCTGCCTCGGAGACTTACGCCTAACATGGCATTTTCCTATCTACGTTGCGTAGTTTGTAATTTATTTAAGCTTCTCTTCGTTAGAACAACGATTTCAAGGCAGTAAGTTGCCACAGGTAGCACACAGGTATTATATATATTTCGCTTCAAGTTGATGGCAGATCTGGACTTTTGAGGATTCAGCTGATATTGTTGAAAGCTGCCCCGCTAAGTCTAACTCTCCTTGTAATCTCCGCAGTTTATCTTTCATGCTTATCACAATCTTATGTCCCAGATATACGTAATGGTCCACCGCTTCTATTCCCCTTCCACCTACCACGACTTCATTTCTTGAAGCTCATTCAAATCAGTACTTATCAAAATGTTTAAGTTCAAGTTCTTGAACACATCTTCGAGGGCTAAAGTGAACAATTTAGGTGATATTGTGTTACCTTGACTGACATCTTTACCTATCTCAATTTTGTCTGTTGATAGGTCGTCATCAATCTGGACATGCATTGTTGAATTTCGGTATATAAACCTTAGGATATGCGAGTACCTTGAGTCTATGTGGACGATATCAAGACTGGTTAAAATTGCCCATGTCTCAATGGAATCAAAAGCTTTGAGATCGATAAAAGCAAGACATAGAGGGATGTTATATTCTATGCATTTCTCGATGATGAGCCTGATGGTTTGAAGGTGGTGTATAGTGCTATATCATTTTCTGAAACCAGCCTGCTCAACAGGTTGGTAGAAATCCAGTTCTGCACTCAAACGATCTTTTATTACCTTGGTTAAGAGCTTGTACAGGTGTAATGGTAAGTTGATGGGTCTGTAGTTCCCTAAGTCTTCTCTGTCGCCTTTTCGAAGAGAAGAATAACCTTTGCGTCACACCATTTGATATGTATTGCTCCTTGTTCTAAATACTTGTTCAAAAGAATGCCTACTGACCCTCTTGAAGCTGCTCCGCCAAGCTTCAACATTTCTGTTGTTATGCAGTCCCCTCCTGTTATTTCCCCATTTTCCATATGATAGAGCACTAGACTGATTTCGTTGTGGTCGATTTCAGGTATCTCTTCTGAGCTGACATTCAGGATTTCAAGGACTTCATTTGTTGGAGGCGAGTATCGGCTTGACACAAAGTTTTGCATAATACTCTCGGATGACGGTGTAAATTTCACTCCGCTCCGATCACTATTCCTTCTTTATTTCGGACCTTTTATCTTCCTCGGGAATGGAGGGGATTTTTATTAATGTTATTATCGATGGCATTCTGTATCATTTTGGTGTTATAATGTCTAAGGTCTTTCCTGATAGCTTTCCTCAATTGCCGTTCTATGTTTTTAAATTCTTCAGTGTCTCGTTTTATTTTACGCTTATCTTTTATGAGTTTTTTCGTGTCTGTGCTTGATTTTTCTTTTTTTGGCTTGGTCTAGAAATTTATTTTCTCAATCATATCATCTATACCTATATTTTCGAATCTTTCGGGTGGGCTCAATTTCGAATTGATAATTTTTTGGAGTTCCTGTTGATTTTTCTCCATATTAAGGTATGCTGTATTAGATGGTTTGGTTAATTTCTGAATCATGTAGTTCCTGATGAGCTTTGTATCTAATCTGAATGTAGCTCTTATCATTCTATGGTCACTTTCCACATCTACTTGATTAAGAACAGATACGTCACTGCACAGGTTCTGTTTGTTGGTGGTAATCTATTTCGTTCAGCGGGCTCCTACAAGTCCATTTATGCTGAGGTGGTTTTTGAAGTAGGTATAGACAGATATATATTATTATTTGAGTGAGGGCTGCCTAGCAGCCCGGCCACTGCAACTCAGTGGTCTATTGTGGCACACAACTGACTTCACTCTCTCTTGGTAGTTCATCTAGCAGATCGGTTTTTCCTTTTGCAATATCGTTAAATGATTTTTTCGCATCTTTTCTCTTCAAGATATGTATTTTCTTGCATTCTCCTTCATACTCATTCTTAGCAAACATGGTAAGATATCCCCTTCTAAACTGTTTAACTTTGAGATTGTGTATATTAAAACCTTTTGGGTATGCCACCTTAGAATCATTTGAAAATATAATCATATCTTTGTGACTAAGAACAGCAACCTCTATGTTTTTACGAGATGTTTTTATGTTGTCACAAAGTCGTCAAACTCATAGACTTCTTTAGTCATTTTGAACTTTTTGATGATTGCTGCGTGCACAGTGTGTGCAGCCATGAACGTGTGCCCGCTCTCAAAATACTCCAGTGTCTCAGTTTCGATAAAATAAACACGTTTTTGGTCACGGCAGTAATTTCTCAAAAAATAAGTATAAGTTGTAGCCACATTTTAGGCTTTCCCACCGCTCTCCCCTTCAAGCCAAAGAATACATACTTCGATCTTGTTTTTGCCTGGTGAGAAACAAAGGATTTATTGAGAAGTGTGAGTTTGCGAGAGAAATAATATCCTTTTTTTGTTAGTAACGGCATTTGAATTGCTTTCTGCATATCTACAGTTTAAAGTAACTTCTTTCCACCACTTTTTTCTCACTTTTCTTCCACTTATTTCAAAACTTTTCTCGAGTTTCGTTTGTCCTCCAAATGCTGAGCTAAAACAATTCAGGTCTTACAGTTGCAAGGAAGTGGCATTGTTCTATGAGTTATTTCGTGATTTTTGCATTTCGTGCATATGTCATGTACTGGCTCTGCAGTGGAAATGTCCAATGGGTCCAACTTCACTTGTTCAGAGAGCTTTCGTCACAATAACTTTCGAAATTATTATAAATAGAGAAAAAAGTTACCCATATTGGAAGGTAACGATGATTAGACGCATGTTGAATGTTATAGTTAGAAGGAACGGGTTAATATTTCAAGATAAAGTTTCGAATTTTTCTTGATAAGATACGGAAAATGCGGTCGAACTTAGGTGATGTCCTCGAGGACGATCTGGAGCAGCTCCAATTTTTGGATTTATATTTGCAGATATCAACTTCTGTTTCAAAACCGCTTGAACTGCTTCATCATTTGTGTAACCCAATGTGCCGAGGAAAAACTTTTTGCTCTCCTTTTTCTCATTCAGAGTCCACACTAATGTGTTAAGTCTTCTTGAATTACATCCAGCAGTTTGGCAGTTGGTAACTTTTCCACTTATCTAGATAAGAAATCTCGACGTCTTTGTCTGTCCATACTCCAAAATTGATTATATATTTCTTCCCTTCTAGACCGATTAACATTCTCAGTGCATGACTTTTTACAGTTACTGCAAGGGGGTTTCATGGGATGCTTCTTTTTCTGGTCTTCTAGAGTAATTTTCTGTTCTCTTAGTCTCTTTCTTTTTTTTGGGTGGTGGAATTCCAACGTCTTCTTGGTTCTTTATATTGTCAGACCTATTGTCACACGTATTACTACGTTTTCTTGAAGGCTCACCATTATCTTCAGTCATTGGTACAATGTCGTCGCTTTCGATATCATTAGTTGCACGTGGTTGACTGTTATGGATAATAGAAGGAAGGAGCATATCTTTTGTGGTTATTTGAACACAATTATGACTTACTTGCGATTCAATGTTGTTGGTCAAGTTATCAAAAACAGATTCGGAGATTTGAGAACATTCCTCAGTAACTGAAGACGTAGTTATATTCAATAATTCAGTATACTGTCCCTTACCTATTTCCTCGCAAAAGCTTGGGTACTCCTATTCACTTAATGGTATTAAAGTTGGGCTAATATCGCGGAAATCCATATTAAGGTACATGCCATCATCATAAGCTACACAAAAACTTGTGGGATCCGTGGTAGAACTATCATTTTCTTTTTGAAAATTATTACATAAATCAGACACCATTGTTGCACTATTTGAATTATTATAATGTTGGAATATTGGAATATTATAATTAATTAATAATTATTTTTTATTAATATTAATAATATATAATATATATAATATTAATAATTATTTATTAAAATCCTTCAATATTTACAAGGAATTGTCATGATAAAATTAGGTAAGTGAATGTGCATAAATATAAAATATCCAAAATTGGTATGCACATTGACAAATTTTCAGAAACTCTTCGACAGAATAAAAACTTTAGAGATAAGTATTTTTTTGATTTCATTTTTGAATTTCTCTGCAGGTAATAGCTTGAGATACTCTGGTAATACATTATAAATGTTGATTCCTAAGAAGTTGAAACTATTCTGTATTCTTTTAATCCTATGATGAGGCACAACATATTTTTCCTGAGATCTTGTTTCGTAGGAATGATGGTTGGATTGCTTAAGTATTGCTGTTTTCTTCTCGTGAATGTGGCATAGACATGTGAGGATATACTGAGCAGGAACGGTCAATATTCCATATTTTTTTAAATATTCCCTCCAGCTGGTTGTTTCTGAGATACATGCAATAGCTCTGATAGCTTTCTTCTGTTTAAGGAATATTTTGGATGCCTCTTCCGCTGCTCCCCACAAAATGATACCATAGGAGACCAAACTATGGAAATTAGCATGATAGGTGAGTGTTGCTGCGTTTTCATCAACTATTTGCCTTATTCTTCGTATCGAATAAATTGCGCTACTCAATCTTCTGGACACGTTTTCTATATGTTGAGACCAACTGAGAGAGCTGTCTAACTCAATTCCAAGCATGCTAAGACTAGGTCCATTACACTTATCTTTTGTGGATAGAAGTAAGTTTTGCGTTTTTTCTATATTAAGTGTTAGTCCATTAGCTTCGTACCAGTTGTGAGCCTGTTCCATTGTTGTCTTTCTTCTCTCCTCTACTTGTTCTTGAGTCTTCCTTCGGTTTAAATAGTTTGAGTCATCAGCATAAAGAGCAGTTACATCTGCATCGACATTGTATACGAGATCGTTTGTGTAAATTATGAATAAGAGTGGAGACAGTATTGAGCCCTGAGGAACGCCCAACTCTACCAACTTGTTGTGAGATATCCTTCCATTCCAAAATACTGATTGATATCTATTTTGTAGGTATGATTTAAGTATACTCAAAGTTGGTCCTCTGATACCATAAAATTGAATTTTTTCAAAGAGTATTTCTCTTACAACACGATCAAAAGCCTTGCTCAAGTCCAAGCAGGAAAGCTGCGCTATTTCACCTTCTTCAGAACCTTCGAGTATGCCCTCAACTATCTCTGTCATTGCTGTTATTGTTAATTTTTTTGTTCTGAATCCATGTTGAGCGTTATTCAGTATATTCTTCGATTCGATGAAACCTGTGATTCTCGACTTAAGGAGCGACTCAAAGATTTTAGAGATCGCTGGCAGAATTGATATTGGCCTGTAATTCGAACATTCATTCACGTTGTCTTTATTATGAATCGGCAACACTTTGGCAATTTTGGGTTTGGATGGAAAAACTCCTTGGTTAAAGCACCTATTAATAACCTGGCGTAGCGGATTAGATATTTCATCCGCAATTTGTTTCAGGAGACTGAAATACCGTATATATCTTTGGTTTTTTAGATTTCAATTTTTTTTTTATTGAATTTGGGAGGCTTTTACTTGGTAAAATTCCATTATCAATTATAAAAAACAAGTACTTTGTTTTAAGGAATTTTACTCAATAATTGCGATTCGTAACGCGTTTCACTACACCGTAGCTTCTTCAGACGAAAGAATGTACAGAAAATGTATTTTCTGTACATTCATTCGTCTGAAGAAGCTTCGGTGTAGTGAAACGCGTTACGAATCACAATTATTATATATTTATTATTAATTTATTACGATAAATCATTGTAATATTCTTTGATTCAATGAATTCACCTATTTTTTCGGAAACAAAGAAAGAACTGTGTTAATATCAACAACTAGCATAACACTAATCGAGCATATACAACAGAATCAATAATTAGTGAGGCTGCTCTGTGATTGGCGAGCCCGCATCGCTCGAGTGTTTGACAAAATACTGTATCTTGAAACTCGCGATAATTATTTCAGAAACACGCTGTATCTTCATTTACCGTGTTCTGCTATTTCAGAACTCCAATTTCTTTCAAATACAGTGTATGTTGCATTGCGATGTCTTGAGTATTTCATAATAAAAACCAAAGTATATGAATGCAGGACCATGTAAAAGGCAGAAACAAATCGAACAGACGAAGTTGAATTAAAACACTGTAACTGAAGATACAGTGTATTGGATTCACAGGGTACATCTATGATTGATACTTTGTCCTTTTAAGAGTTGATGCAATTTAACAATATTCTCAATAATACGAGTCTTCGATCTCGTTATATGCAACAAAAATATTATTTCAAATTTAATAAGTCAACTGCGCCATTCGTTGCGGAGGATTCTTATCATCCTTCTCTTGAATTCAAAGTCAATATCACTCGTAAGTGCTACATAAAACCAAAAAAGCAATTTTACTCTGATTTCAAAAACGCTGATTATAATAAAATCAATGAGAAAATCTCAAAAACAGATTGGTCATCTCCATTTGAGTATGGGGACGTGAATCTAAATCTACAACTGCTTTATAGTAACTTGACTGGTTTATTAAATAGATATGTCCCGACTTGAACCAAAGACAAAAACTTTCCACATTTTTCTCATGTAAAACCATAAGAGTTATCAAAGTGAAGCAAAAGTTTCACGAAATTTGGAAAATTAGCAACGACATTAATGACTTTGAAATTTTCAAACAACTTCGTTCTCACTCTAGGCGAATCATAGCGTTAGACCACAATATACAGGGTGCTTCAACGAAAACTAAACAGAGCCTATATCTACCAAAGTATTCATTTCTGATCAAAACGCAAAAACATGTCAATTTTTGTTTCAAAAGAGACATTTTTTGGGCTACAACAGTTGCCTGAAATATCAACCCTCTAAGCAGGGGTTGCAATCCTTGAACATTTTGCATAGGGAAGATGGGTCGAGTGATAACTCAAAAGAAAGGTGGTATCTTTGTCTACATCACCTTGAACGAATTTTCATTTTTAATTGAAAACTGTAAAAGATACAGGGTGAGCAACAGAAAGATAGGGACGACTATTTCCCTGAGACTATTCAAGTTTTAGTGAGGTAAAATAGAACAGATCCATGCTGATCAATGTCAGTCATCATCAAGTACCATGCTCATCTCGAATTTCAACCCCTGGAGCAGGGGTAACAACCCTTAAAATTTTGGAAGAGGGTAGATCGGTCGAGTGATAACTCGAAAACAGGGTCTTTGTCTGCCTTTCCTGTGATTTTTCATTTTTGATTGAAAACTGTAGAAGATACAGAGTGAGCCACTGAAAAATAGAGAAGACTATCGCCCCAAGACTATTGGAGTATTAATGCGAAAAACTGGAATAGATTCATTTTAGATCAAAAGCTGTCATCTTCCAAAATCACCCACATCTCGAATTTCAACCCCTAGAGCAGGGGTAATATTTCGATCCAGTGATACCTTTCAAGTGAAGGGTTTCGATTGCCTTCTCTCACTCACTCTGTATCTTCTACAGTTTTCAATCAAAAATGAAAATTCGTTCACGGGGATGCAGACGATGGTAATACCTTTCTTTCGAGGTGTCACTCGACCCATCTATTCCCTTCCAAATTTTCAAGGGTGGTCACCCCTGCTATAGGGGTTTAAATTCGAGATGAGGATGATACTTGATGATGACTGCCATTGATCAGCATGGATCTGTTCCATTTCACTTGACTGAAACTTGAATAGTCTCAGGGAAATAGTCTTCCCTATCTTTCAGTTGCTCAGCCTGTATCTTTTACAGTTTTCAATTAAAAATGGAAATTCGTTCAAGGCAATGTAGACAAATATATCACCTTTCTTTTGAGTTATCACTCGACCCATCTTCTCTATGCAAAATGTTCAAGGATTGCAACCCCTGCTTAGGGGGTTGATATTTCAGGCAAGTGTTGTAGCCCAAAAGATGTCCCTCTTAAAACAACAATTGACATATTTTTGCGTTTTGATCAGAAATGAATATCTTGGTAGATATAGCATCTGTTTAGTCTTCGTTGAAGCACCATGTATATCTAAATAATGTTGAACGTGAGCTTCCCACAAATTGTAAATCTTTCTGGAAGTATGCATCTCTGAAAAATAAATCTTCTAGCACACCAAATTCAATGCAGTACGGAGACTCTTCTGTTAGAGGTGGAACGGAAATATGCGATTCGTTTGCGGATTATTTTAAGAGTGTCTACATTCCGAAAAATAAACCAAAAAATCTGGACCATGTTTTAATTGATAATGAGAATAACAAAATACTGAATTGAATGGTGGTGTCTGTGAGTCTGAGATCATTGAGGCCCACAACTCGCGCCGGTCCGAATGAAGTACCTGGAATATTTCTTAAAAATTGCTCAAACTCTTTGAGTAAACCCCTTCGTCTTATATTCAACCAGTCACTAGAAACCGGATCTTTCCCCAGCTTGTGGAAGACGAAGGCTGTGGTTCCGATCTTTAAGACTGGAAACAAGTCCGATGTCTCCAATTATAGACCGATTCGTAAGCTATAATTATTGGCTAAAGTATTCGAGAAGATTGTTTTCAAATATCTATATTCGCATGTTAAGAACTTCATAATTCCGCAGCAGCAGGGCTTCTGCATTAGAAACTAAATTGCTATGCTTTTCAGAGTACCTCCACAAAGAGTTAGATACCCAACTACACACTGACTATGTATGCACTGATTTTTTGAAAGCGTTCAATAAAATTTGTACATCTAATTTGATATATAAACTTGTAGAAGCTGGAGTTAGTGGAGTATTTCTGAGTTGAATACAATCATACCTCGTTGATAGAAGTCAGTACATTACTATCGGTACATTCAGATCTTACCTGTTTGAATCAACATCAGGTGTCCCGCAAGGAACACATCTCGGGCCCTTATTATTCGTCCTCTACATTAATGATATCGCATCCTGCTTTCAGAACTCAAAGTTCCTTCTTTACACTGACGATTTGAAAATTTTCAGACGAGTAGAGTCTTTCGAATTATGTCTTTTCAAATCTCAAAAAATGTTCTGCAATAACTTTCACCAGAAACTAGAAAGTACTAACATTCAATTATGCTATCGATGGAATCCTTTGAATCGGGTTTTCAGCATAAAGGACCTTGGCGTCATTTTCGTTTCCAAATTGCTATTTGATCTGCATGTTGATCGCATTGTCTCTGTATCACATAGGATTCTGAGGTGCATATTCCAAATGGGTCATGATTTGAGAAGTGTTAAATCTTTTCTTATTCTCTACCAGGCATATGTTAGTAGTAGAATACTTTTCGCCTGTATAATATGGATCCCACAATATCATTGTTATGTTCAACGTATTGAGGCTATTCAGAAATGGTTTGTCAGATTTATATGTGGAAAATTAATATTCAAATTGTGAATCACGATTATACTCCTGTAAGAACATATCTAAATTTGATTCCTTTCAAAAATCGTCGTACTATGGCAGATATCATGTTTCTTTTCAAAATACTCAATAACTACCTATTAATTGATTCTAATATTCCTACCAGATCTCTCCGTGAATTCAATCTATTTCATATAAGTTTCAGAAGAACAAATTGTTCTCAGAACTCTCCTATGTTGAGGATGTGTCGTGCTTGCAACGAGCATCCAGAGGTAGATGTTTTCTCAGCGAAGTCTGCGACTTCGTTGAAGAGGACTCTACGTCAGATATTCTCTTGAACTTTCATATCGGCTAGATTCTGAATTTCCTATTGTAATCCTATTTTCAAATATTTGTTTCTTTTTTAACATAGGTTCTAACATTTAATTGAGTGGGTGCCATTTAAGGAAACTCGTAGGCATTCCATATTTATGAATAAATAAATAAAAATAAATAAATAGATCGATGAGTACCAGAAACAAAGCATAGTGTTGTGACTAAAGCGATTTGATCTTACAGTCGATGGGCTGGTTTCACTTAGTGATAACTATTATTATTATGATTAGATTCGGTTGATATTTTCGAAATGAATTCATTTTCTATCGCCCGTTGCTGCTCAATGCAGACTTTCTTCATATCTTTGTAACAGCATTTCACTGAGGATTTTCGGTTTTCCAAACACCTTGTAACAATAATTTTTCAACCTGTGAAATATGTTACACTAGCTCGGCAGCTCTTCGTCGGTGGCAAACTGGGCTAGGGTATTTTGAGATTTCAGTGTCAATAAAAATGCAGACATTTTCTTGAAAGGTTGGGCACCACAACGTTTTTATTTTTTATAAGATGGTAAATATAGTATAGGGTGAAAGAAAAATCGTTGAAAAAAGTTAACAAGGTAAGTATGCAAAATATTCTACAAATCTCAGTAAGATTGTTAGAAAGGCCGTTGGTGATCACCTTGCGAGTTACAATCAATTTTATAAAATTCTAAATATATGTATTAAGGGATGTGTCAAATTCTTCATTCATATTTTCAATCAGGTAAATATTCACTGTGGAAATTTTCAATAAAGGAGAAGAAAAATTAGGTGAAATACCACTTGAAAATATCACAGAGTTTAACAGTTCGACAATTTTATAAATACCGTCCTTCACAGAAGTATGGATGGCCGCTACACAGGGAAGAATTCGTCCTATAGGGCGTCAGAGGCTACAAACTGCAATGGCGATGAGGTAAGTAAAACAAGGTAACTTCAACGATGCGATAGCTCGCATGAACCAAAATATAGAGGATGAAGATTTTTCTGATGAATTCTCCCAGACTTCTCTAGCCAAATGAATTTTAGAATTTTTTCCTAACCAAAAAAACCCTGTAAGAGTACAGTACTAATCAACAAAACTATTCTGAAACTTATATTGAGTAGAATTAATTTAAATTTTCGAAATATGAGAAATATGAATCAAAAAGAAATATAATTTATGCTAGATATCATTCACAAAAAGTGACATCATCATGAGAGACGCAAGAAACGAAATGGAGATAATTAAAATTACTCTCACCTTTTTAAGGGCTAATTACTCTATAATAATTTCCTTTGATGGTCAAAAGAAATATACACTTCAAATTCAGCAAATGGAAATTAAACAAAAGTTTCAACTAATTTCTTAAGTCAAATTTCTTCAAAAAAACTCTGTATTTCAAAGATGAGATGTACACTATACGCATACAAAATAAGAAAAGTTAATCGTTATCAACACCTTCCCAACAGTTTGTATTCTCTTATCATTTCAGAAACCGGGAAGGAGTGGAGTACCTTGAAACATTTCAGCGAGCGTATACATTTGAAATATAAGAGCAGAATTAACGTATTACAGAAAAATCAAGGCAAAAATGCTGCAACTTTCTATGCATAGTTTTGATTTATGTATTGTTTTATCTTGAAACTAATAAATATACCCGAATCATATTAAATTCATTCATATAGAGAAATGGGACCCTTACAACCTGTCACCTAAAGCATATGGCACCGATCGTCAAATTTTTATATACAGGTTGATCCAACGAAAACTTGACAGCTTGATTTTCCAGTTTTGAAATAAAAATATGGAGAATCGCTCGGACCCATCGATTTCTGATTCAAGGGGGAACACTTTTTCGATTTTTCATACCCGTAACTTCAATTCCTTAACGGGGGTGAGCACAACCCCCTGATTTTGAAAAGGTATGACAGGTGTTGCGATACCTCATTTTAAAGAATTGAATTTCATGTTCTCAAAGAGATTCACTAATACACGCTATGTTCTACTGTCTTCGGTGTAATGAGGATAGTGCCCAACAGCACCTAAAAAGCCATTAAGGAATTATCCGGGTATCCGGAGTTGCTGATTTTTGCAAACTCAGAAGATTTAAATAAAATCATTTATAGTAGTAGCCAATATTGATAGATAAATTACGCGTGAAATATTTCATTAAATTTCTGTTCACTGAGATACCTCCAAATGATCTTCTCATAATTCGAAATATCCGATTAACTCGAAAACAAAGAGAATTATCGGAATTATGTTTGCACCAATGAACTGGTCCCTGAAACAGAGATCGAGAGAGGGAGTGGTCATTTTTCTCTAACGGCAATATTTGACCTATTTGGCGTGCTAAAACATCGAAATTTGCTCACCGGCATATATAAAATCAAACAGATGCTACAAAAAGAGGTAACAAAGTAGTGAGTTACGCTTTCGCGAATATCGTAGAACTGTTGAATTATTTGGTTTGTGTACATGATTTGAACTTAAACAGCAAGGTTAAATAAATTTTCAGGAAGGGTTTGAGCTTTCAATAGATATGAGAAAAGTTAGATCTATTCGATATAAATAGAACTGCGGTTGCATCTAAAATTTGGAATAACATTCTATAATTCGAAAGAATCGTTCTGCTAAAACACAGATATGTTATACTTCTACCGAAAGAATGAAGGTAAATATCTGGTAAAAAGCTCAACATATTTCCCCACATGACGTTTTAATAATCCTTTATGATCTTCATCAGAATCTAAAGGGGCTATAACAACAGTGACAAGATTTAATTAAATACACTAGCATGGAAGGTAGACTTCAATTCTCCTTGTCCTTGAGCTTATTTGGGATACTGTTTACTGCTGCGGATATTCTTAGCGAATTCTATGTTTCATCTTCTCAGAGAGAGAAAGATATAGGGGGTTTAACCCCGACGAGTTGCCCATATATCTGTTCATGCAATCAAACTGATTTCATGAAAAAATATAAATCCACCACCCGGTAATTAATACCATTGCCATGCAATAATCATATATTAGAATAACGTTAAATGTTATGAGAATATATCATTCTACCAGAATATATACAAACTATAGCATCATCAGACAATGACGTCAATGTACCAACGAGTAGTGTCAGAGGCTTTCTCCCTGGAAAAATCCTCTGTACGGACCTTAGTCAAGTAATACTGAATGTTACTCATTAATAGTTCCCTTTGTGTGAAGTGATGAACGATCGAATAGAATACTGCTCTGAACATAAATATGACAAAATTGTCAGTTAATTATATTACATTTATATATACGAATAAATAAAATATGAAATGAGATTCTGAGCAGTATAAACTAAAGAGAAAACCTGTGACTTTACCTCATTATTATTTTCGGAAAGAAACCTACGAAGAATATTACAAGATTTGATAACTGTTATCTTCTGTAACTGTTCGGACAAATTTTTTTTCAGACCCAAAATCTCAATACTTCTGTGAAGATTCCTAGGAATAACACCTGTTGTGGAAATAATAATCGGTAGAATAAAAATTTTTTTCATTTTCCTCATTTTTCTAATCTCGTCGCCAAGCATCATATATTTAGAAATTTTTTCATTGCATTTATTTTGTATATTATGTGTATCGGGTATAGCAATATCAATTATATATGATATTTGATTCTTTTTATCAGTAAGAATGATATCTGGTCTATTGTGTTTTACAGCTCTGTTGCAAAGAATTGTTTCATCAAAATAAAGTTTATATTTGTCATTTTCACAAATAATCTCAGGTTCATATTTGTAAAATTCTTTTCTTTTGGGAATTAGGTCATTTTTAATTCCTAGATTAAAATGAATAATATTAGCGACGGCATTATGTCTTTCTAAATAATCTGTTGAAGCAAGGACTGAGCAAGATGATAATATATGAAAAACTCTTCCTGAAGAACAGAAACATCTACGGCAAGAATCATCTATATTTTGTTTGATGATGTGTTTTCTATGATTCCTCGTGAAAACAACCTGAGCCTGGATCGTAATTTCCAAGCCTTCTGTTTCAGCAAACAATTCCCCAGAAACTAACCATTTATTCGATGCGATTTCATCAATATAATCATTTTTCAATTCTTTAGGGGTATCATCAAATATATCAAAATCTACCTTTTGCATTGTCAAGTTCAGAGGTGTAAGATTATAATCTGATGCAACAACAATATCATGTAATTTAGACGTTCTCTGTTTATCATGAAAATGGGAACGTAGATGAAAAATCTGTTTACAATGAAGAATATTCAAATCAGTTAATCCATGACCTCCAAGATGTCTAGGTAGTGTAACTCTCTGAACAGCTGACTTTGGGTGGTGCTTATGATATTTACAAAGCATTTTTCTCGTTTGACATTGTAATTCATTTAGATCAGTTTTAGACCATTTAATAATTCCAAAAGAAGATGTAAGAATAGAAACTGCATAGGAGTTGATAGCTCTGAAAAGATTTTTACTTGTTAAATGACTCTTGATGATAATTCTAAGTCTTTTGTAATATGAACTTCTAATATTTTCTTCAGTGCTGCTATGGTTAATTGTCTTCTGTTGACCAAATCCAAGATATTTATATGTATCTCCTTGATGCATTGGCTCGATTTCGATATTGGAAATCTTTTTAAAATCAGAGCTGATCTTTCCTGTTTCAATAGAAAGATTTTTACATTTTGGAAGCCCAAATTTCATATGAATATCATTGGAATATTTGAAAGCAAATTCAAGTAGAGTTTTTAAATGAGACCTGGTTCCGGCATATAATTTGATATCATCTAAATAAATTAAGTGACTTAATTTGAATTCAGTTAATAGACTCTTTATTTTGAAGCCGAAACTAGTAGCATTTAATTCATGAAATAATGGATTGAGGCAAAGACAAAACCAAAGAGCACTTAAAGAATCACCTTGAAAAATGCTTCTTTTGATTGGAATTACTTCGGATTTCAACGATTGTTTTGAAATATTTAAATGAAGATTGGTTCTCCAATTTTTCATTACAAATTCAAGAAAAAGACGAAGTGTCTTATCAATTTTATACATTTCCAAAATTTCTTGAAGCCATGAATGGGGAGAACTATCAAAAGCCTTTTGGTAATCAATGAAGGCTGTATGAATATTTCTCTTCTTAGTTTGAGCTTGATTCAAAGCAACAAAATCAATTTCAAGGTTGCTCTTTAGTGCCAAGGTGTTTTTTTCTACATCCTTTTTGTTGTTCGGAAAGAATATTATAATTCTCCAAATGTGCACAAATTTTTTGGGTAATACATGCAGTTAGAATTTTAGATATTGTTGGAAGGCAAATAATTGGTCTATATTGAGACGGATCAATAGTATTAGCACTTTTCGGTTTTAAATAAGTAATTCCTTGTGTGAAAAATGAAGGAGTAGCTGAGGGGTTCTTTATTATAAATGAAAAATATTCAGCCAATATTTCATGAACGCAAGAGAATTTCTTGAACCAAAAGTTATGAATACCATCAACACCTGGAGATTTCCAATTTTTTGTGTGTTTAATAACTGATGTTATATCTTCGTTTGAAAAATTTTCAAATTGCATGCATTCTATGTTAGAAAATCGAGACCTTTCATTTAAAATCCAACTTGCATTGGAATTGTGTTGCCTTGGCACTGCCCAAATTGAAGACCCATAATCAGTCAGAATATCAATTTTAGGAACTCCATTTCCAGAAATATTTTCATTTAAACATGAACATCATGTCGAGTGCACAGAAGGAGGCTATATTGGGAACGACGAGAATTGTGCGGAGATTCTTTTCAGACCTCATAGCGAAATCAAAAAATATATATATATATATATATATATATATATATATATATATATATATATATATATATATATATATATATATATATATATATATATATATATATATATATATATATATATATATATATATATATATATATATATATATATATATATATATTTATACGACGTTGTTTTATACAATTATCGTTCTAATGTAGCCTTCTGTGCACTCGACATGATGTTCATGTTCAAATTCATGCATTGTGTATTCTCGAGCAGATTCGCCTTGACCAGTCCGTTGACAGATATTATGAAAAAGAGAACAGTTACGGTTTTCAGTTTATAGATCTCTTTGAGGTCATACGCCAGGTCCTGATATTTAGTTACCTTTTCTGTGTAGGACCTGGAGATAATGCCGTCAAATTGAACCAGAAATGTTGAGTAATGTACGTGAACGATTCAAGCAAAACTTATTCTACTACATGGAAGTGAATGGTGCGCATTTTCAACACTTAATAAACAAATCACAAAAGTAAGTAGTCTTCCATTTTTTGAGCTGCCATTTCGTTAACGATGAAAATTTTGAAGCAAAAAAATTTAGGTTCAGATAGTACTCAATAAGATCTTTCGTTGGGGAAACCTGTATAAGAAATATGAAGATCGGTGCCATCTGCTGGGAAATTTGGAGAAGACCGGGCAGTTTCTTGCCAAGGTCAGCACACGAACAGTTCGAGAGTCGCCGTGCAATCCTAGCCGTTCCCAACACGACCTCCTTCTGGGGTTTCGAGATGTAACCACCATCGAGGCTAATCTTCGTTTACCCTCCGCTAAATGGCACTCCGCCAATCCGTTGACAAATATAATTAGTGGCAGAACGGAAACGGTTTTCAGGCGGTATATTTCTCGGATTTCAAAAGCCAGCTCCTGATACTTACGCCCTTTCAATATTGTCATCAGCAAGTTCGATTTTGTTGAAAACCATAATGTCTGAGCAACCGACTACCTGATTTCGGATGGCGGTTAGATGACTTTCCGTTTCAGAGAAAAGGTAGCCAGATCGCATATAAGTGACTGACTCCACTCTAGCCACTTGTGCACTCCCCAAATGTCCCGGATATCGATCATGGACGGCCCTGCTATGCCATTCCTCCTTTAACTGAGCCAGAGTGCGGCTTGAGGATGGAATCCCGCATCTGTCGAGCTTCAGAGCCGAGAAATTGTCGTCAGCCCAGTGCAAAGCGTGAGAGAAGAGCGATAAAATACTTCTTCAAGTTTTTGACATTGGCCCTCTCTAAAGCCTCCAGGCTCGTCAAACCCCTTCCTCCCTCACTCCTGGGTAGATATAATCGCGCCACCGAAGCATGCGAATGGTACATGCCATGTTTAGTAAGAAAAGATCTCTAACGAATTTACCCTATCAAAGTTTGAGGCCACAAATTCTTCGTGATAATAGATAATAGAAAGACACATCCATGAAAATTTTATATACCATTTTATTGAATTTATTTTGTTTGTGCTCCCTAAGATGAATAGCTAAGTTAGGCATTTTGGCATCTCAATAAAGAAAATAAATTCGTGTTACCTTCATTCTGTGAAACGGAGCATCCAAATCCAGCTTTCCTTTTGTATCAAATAAATGAACGTCGCATCATTTTAGATGTATTGACTCATTTGCAAGAACATGGTTCAAAACGTCATAAATATTGGCTGATGGAAAGGTAAAGTATCATCACACTTCTAAAACACAGTGGTAGGTACTTGAACTATGGAAATCAAATTAGAATCAAAAAGAGTAGAGGACCCAAGATAGAATCCTGTGGATCCCACACAGTCTATTATTAAGGTAGGACTTCTGTACTTTTTCGCAAAAATCACTCAAATGCGTCTTATTTATTGAAGTATTTTATTCGACAAACTATCGAGAGCCTTGAGAAGGAACCCAACGAAAAAGGAAAAGTTATTCAACTGAAGTTAATAAATTTTTTCTAACAAGAACATGTGTGTAAGGTTAATCAAAATTTCTCAAAAAAAAAGGAGGGATTTTCCTCCCATGTGGTTAAGTAGTGATTGTCCGAATTGTATTTTTTTGAATTTTTTGCGAAATCCACTGATATAGCAGCAACTTATATGCAGAATGCCAATATCAAATCACCTTGAATGTGAATGAGACTGTAGTTTTATAGTATGGTCCTTCGGTCCAAACTAGAAATTACTTGGTTATTTATTTCCATTTTATGACATTTGTTGTATATTTGGGAGCGAAAACTCCTGTTTATATCAGGAGCATAACAACAACTAAACTGCATTTTCCCATACCTGTTGGGCTATTTAATTGAAACTTGTCATTTATGCTGCCATCGGGAACTAGCTTCCCGTAGAGGATTATTTCTGAATTCACAAATTATTGAATAAATTTACGTGATAATGGTTTTAATCAACAAATCATTACACTGCGCCGAACTGGCAAGGGATTCATATTTGATCATTATCATTGAATGGCAACCAATTAAATTACCTAGAATTTAAATTCGCTTATACATACAAGGTGCAGCATATGATTTTCTGGAATCAAGTACTTACACTGACAAAAAAGTATCCAGAAATCTGAAATAAAACGCAAAAATCTTAATCTACTTCAATATTTATTGAATCTCCTTCGAAATATGCTCCACACGGTGGTACTCTTATTATTGCAAAAGAAGGAACAAACCGTAGGCATTGAAATCATATAAAAGACCTCTCATTTTTTTTATGACATTTGTCATATTTTTCGAACGACTGCCAAAATTTTTTCGCAAAATTTGCTCTATATTGAACAAGTTCCACGAAGAAATAATAAATGGGCGATGTCAACCCAGATTATTGGGTCCATAAAGATTCTAAAACATCTATAGATCATAATCGGCATCACTTGGAAGACTGAACCTGGCCATCAGGGCCCTCTCGGTCAAGCAGAGAAGGAATTTGTAGAAATTTCGCAAGTTATGTATTTTTTTTATTATCTCCTTAGTCCCTTTCATGACCTTGCTTGCTATGTGAAATCTTTTCTTAGATTTGTTTAGGCATATAAGAAGTTTGATTGTTGAAATATTTTTTTGCTGTTTTTCTTTTTCCATTGTTTCCTGTCCCAAACCCCCTTCCTTTCGCCCTTTTTTTGGAAATCATGGAATGCAAGAAAGAATGAGGCGGCTTAGTAGAAAAATCTTTGGTACTCTTTATGTACACACGACACTAACACATAAACAGACAAGCTATTGCCAGTGCAATAGCGACAGGGAAACTAGTTTTTTCCTTGAATCATATACAAGATAGTATGGTTCCCCTGTTACATTTTCTGAGCTCACACTTGTGTTTTTTCTGACACTCATAAATTCATGAATATTTCTGCTAACAAAGGAATTAACGGATTGCCCATAATCAAGCCGTCATAACTAGTATAATATTTGTTACGCTTCTTTATATAGATATTTTTTTTCTGCCATCATTGTTTCTACCGCATATAGAATCATAATTTCTAATCTGATATCATCTTTCGTAAATCGCACATTTTCTTCAGATAGTGTGTGAGCATATAATGCATGCAAGTCTTCTGAGTAATTCTATATAGATATTTTTCAGCTTACATTCTATTTTTTTCAGCATGTGCCTCCAGATCTGTTCCATATTTTCATCCTTTTTCAATATCCCTAAAGTTTCATTACAGCTTGCTTTTTATGTAAATCTATTATTTTATTCATTAATCTTTGCATGAATAACCTCATCTCTGCTTATATTTGCCTAGATTAACGATCATAATTAATTTTACTTTATTCCGTTTCTTTGAGAATATAATTTTATATGTTCGGTCTGGTTGAACCAGTCACTATTTTGTTCATAGATTATTGATCATTTATTAATTTCATCACTAGTGAATAATCTAGGCTATTCTCTCATTCATTTCATTATATAATAACTTCAAAGCAGAGAAGAGATCATTTTCACTTATCGAGGGCAAGTGGTGATTTATGGTGTTTTACTGTTTTTGGTTTGAACGACGAGTTATATTTTTGGTCTGGATAGGACGACACCCCTATATATTTTATTTGGAAGAATATTTTCTGGAAGGTCATTAATAAATCCAGAGCTGATCTTCACATTCTCGAAGAGAACAAACTCATATTTCATCGAACATCTGGAGAAGAAATTCTATTCCAGTCTTGTCCATCTAGAAGTTTCGATAGAACGTCCATGTTCATATAGTTTGAACCAAGCAGCACTGTAACCTTCAAAAAAACAACACCATCAAACTGTGACACCACCTCCATCATAATCAAAGATAAGTTCATTTAATTGAGACCTCTGTTTATTTTCTCGTCATTTATTTCATTGAACATTTTGTAAATATTTTTAATGAAATAAAACTAAATATTAGATTTTCACTATATTAACAAAACTATGACCGGTTTCACCACAATGTGGCTTCATCAGATAGATACAAACTAATGAACAGATTTATTCCTATATATTAGTCTTATTTCCTACTTAATATTACAATAGGTACAAGAGGTATGTTGGAAAACTCATCGGGTTGCTTACTTTATGAATTGAAAAGATTGAGTAAAGGAGAAGGATTTAGATCAATTGACTATTAAGTAACCTACCTGAATTCTTATCTTTGTTGATCTCTAAAATTTCCAATAGATTGAGTTTTTGTCTGTTATTTCCATTGTGTAAAATTTTGAAATTATCATTAAAGTTATGGTTTTCTTCGAGTAAGTGATTAGAATAATGGGAATCTGAATCATGATAATTAAAACTACGTTTGTGCTCGGATAATCTAACTTTGAAGTTTCTGAAAGTTCTACCAATATAAATTTTATTACAATCCCGCAAGACAGTTTATAAACACCGGATTTATTACTTCTATCAATTTTAGATTTGTAATATTAGTAATAAATAGTAAGACTAATATATGAGGAATAACTCTGTTCATTAGTTTGTATCTATCTGATGAAGCCACAGTTGGTGAAACCGGTCATAGTTATGTTAATATAGTGAAAATCTAAATCTAACTTTAGTTTTATTTCATTGAAAATATGTATATCGATTTTCATCAAGTAACGACCTCCTCAATCAAATTTTGTAAATACTCTGTAAAGCCGAGATTTTACTTGTAGTGTAATATATTTATTGAATTTTAACCTGTTTTTCATTTATTGAGAGGAGAGACCCATACATACATAGAACTTGAAAAATATAAACTCACGACCCATCTAAAGGACTGAGCAGGGTAATTCAAGCCAGTGATAACCATTAAATAAATAGGGGGAGTTACAGGATCAGAATTCGTACGATCTTACATGTCTTCAGCTACCTGCATCCGGTACTGTTTTTGGAGAAAATTCAGCTCTATCGGAACGAGCAGAGCGGTGACGCGCCGCATGCTCAATTAGTTCATCAAAATCAAACGAGCGGTTTCACGGGAGATGTTGAGATCACAAACTATCTCTTTAATACTAGCATGACGATTCTCGAGCACCATTTCCTTGATTTTCTTGACGTTTTCGTCGGTTGAGGAGGTCGAAGGTCGTCCGGAACGAGGCATATCTTCGACGATCTCCCCAACGTCTTCAAAGGCTTTGCACTACTCGTACACTTGGTTTTCGATAAAACAGAGTCTCCATAAACCTTTTCCAGTATACGCCATGATTCAGCATACGGAATTTCAATCAACACACAAAATTTGAAACAATCTCTTTGTCCAATATTTTTTTCCATTGTATAGTTCGCAGAGTACCACTAAGGTCGACTGGTTACAATAGCTGTCGTAAGCAAACTAATTGACAGATCTCCGTCATGTTCAGCATAGTAATTAAGAACAGTCCTACCAACATACGGAAACTTAAAATACTTAAAAATACTCAACGCGAGCAATTCAAATGAAAATTTCTGCATACTTTTTTGTCACAGTAGTATCATAGTGAAAAATTCATTTATAGTACTGAGCTTATCATACTATTTACTTGAATGTCAATTTTAGAATTTTGGAACAAAGTGCCATAACACCGCTTGCGGTTGGCGAGATCTAATAGAGATCGTCATTAACAAAACAGCATTATGCTCCCCTTCATATGACTTCCGTGTGGTTCACCACATTCGCGACGGAATATTAAGCATATTTTACGCCCGATGTTGAAATTTTGTTGGGCGTAGTAATATGTACTGCTGTAGTAACTACAAACTAAAACTATTTAAGACTATACAGGGTGTTCCATATTAAAGTCACCTAATAAAGTTATGATTTACGAACATACAATTGTATGTTCGAAATAGAATATACTTCACATACTCCCATAGAAAAAAGTCAAGGCAAGTTGGATCAGGAGATCTTGCACGCCAATTTCGAAAGCCACCCTTGTCGATCCATTAATTAGAAAAGTGTGTGCCCATGAAATTCCGCACTATGGCATTGAATTGTGTAGGAGCTCCTTCGATCGTCACATCTTGTAACAATTATTGTAGAATAGTGATTTCCAAAGTGGTCCATATCGACTCCCAGGGGTCTATGACAATTTGCAAGGGGTCTACGTCAGCAAAAAAAAATTGGGGGTCTGTGAAATGAAAAATGGTGGTCCACGATAGTGGATCTCAACACATACACTTATAGTACCTATTTACTTACATCATACTATCTTATAAAAGAAAGACATATACATTATTTATAAAAGTACCTATGAGGTAAAAAATTTATTATATATGTTTATAAAATTGTGTAAGTTGTAGGATGTAGGCATTCGCTTTGTGGTCGCAATACATTTTGAACTTGTAAAAACCTGCACATAATGAAATGCCAGTATCATTTTGTAAAAACAGTCTCAGAGCTTCGCTAACTTGCACTGACTTGTTCAATTCGTTGCTCTATAAACACGAATGTGGAGCAAATACATTTATTCGTTTTCTGAATCTTGAAAAGTAAAGTGCTAAGAAAATATCAAAATAATATAAACAGGTAGTTAATCACACAAATTACAGTGAATCAGTGTTATTCTGTTCGAGATTGCCGCAGGAAAGTAAGTACATTATTTTTTATTAAATTTTACTTTTGTACTCGTAGTTAGAAAGATTGATAAATCACGCCTATTCATGACTTCAGTTATTAGTAGTTTAATATTCAATCATGCAGAATTACACGAGTACTCCTCAATAGTTTCTTTTTGAAAGTTTTAGCAATCGGGTATTATAATTACAGTGCAATCTCCGTAATCCGAACTAATTACTGCAAGGACATGTTCGGATTATGGAATGTTTTCGGAAAAATCTAAAAAATTTTTTTAATATACAGCTGCTGGTGTTTATGTCTTATTTAAATAATGTAATTTTGTCCACAGATGACTGATGCCATGTCCGGATCTAAAAAGAAGTGTGGACAGTACAGTATTGGTTATTTGAAATTTGGCTTCATTCCATCATTTTCGGACAAACAATTGCCCATGTGCCTTTTATGCACAAAGTTTTGGGCAACGACGCTATGAAACCATCTAAGCTGCAGGATCAACTGAGAAGATGTCACCCTGATAAAACAGATAAAGATTTGAAATACTTTCAAATACTCAAAGATATACTTCAGAAGACATCCACACTGGACAAAATGTTCGCTTCGACATCACAAAGAAACGATGAAGGTTTGCGGGCGTCTTACAATATCTCTCTACTTAAAGCAAAATCCGGAAAACCGCATACTATCGGAGGAAAGTTAATTTTGTCAGCCGTTGAAGAGGTTTTAAAAACTGTTTTACACAAATCTGCATTTGATATCATTAAAAGAATTCTCTACTGTTAAAAGATGTATTGAGGAAATGAGTTTTGATATTGAAAGCTTCTTGTGTAATTATTTGCAAACGACCCATTTCTCTATACAACTAGACGAGTCAACTTTACCTGGTAATGCAGCATTATTATTGGCATATGTTCGTTTTGTTTTGAATCAAGAAATCTACAAGGAACTGCTCTTTGCAAGAACTTTGATAACCGACACTTAAGGTGAATCAATATTTCATGTTTTCCAGGATTACTTCATGGAAAAAACAATCCCTTTATCAAATATATCAGTAGCTACAGATGCTGCCATGGTTGGACGTTATCGTGGATTTATAAGCTATTTAAAACAAAGTGTGTCAAGGGTGTTAGCACTACATTGCGTCATCCATCGACAACATTTAGTTGCGAAGCATTTGAGTGTTAGATTGCATGAATCTCTTCAATTAGTCATTGATGCAGTAAACCGAATCCGAAGCAACGCGTTGAATATGCGATTATTTGAACAGTTGTGTGAAGAAAATGACGAACACTTTCATCAATTACTCTTTCACACTGAAGTACGCTGGCTGTCGAAAGGCTTATGTTTGACAAGATGTTTTGCACTTTTTGAGACTATTTTAAAATTTCTGGATAATAAAGATAAAATTTTAAAAGAAAATTTAATGAAGTGGAAAATAGACATCGCCGATTTAACAGATTCGTTTGCAAAATTTAATATGGTTAATTTGCAGTTACAAGGCGGCAGTTTGCATTTGATTAAAACAAAGTTCATCTTATCAGCGTTTCTTGCCAGAATTGAACTAATGAAGCAAAAATGTTCTCGATTCCCCAGTTTGTCACAGACAAACAACCAGGAAGACGATGTTTCAACCTACGTTCAACATTTCAATGCCCTCTATTCAGGTTTTGAAACTAGGTTTGAGGATGTTTTGACCATGGTAATGCCAGCATGGATAATTAATCCATATGGTGACATAGAAGAAACGAATGTCATAATACAAAAGGAACAGACTGAACTAAGTACAAACGCAGAACTTAAGATTCAATTTAAAAACGGATATCAGCAACTCTGGCTGCAGAAAAACATACTCGTTACTTATCCGGTATTAAGGAATATCGCAGAAATTTTTAATTTCCTTTCCATCGTCATACCTAGTGGAAAGGGGATTCAGCGCTGTTACCAATCTCCTAACGCAAAAAAGAAACAGATTGGACATCATTAGGCGAGGAGATTTTAGATTAACCCTTACAAAATTGACGCCAAATGTTGAAAATTTATTATTGAAGCATCATGTTCATCTTCATCTCTAAAAATATTTACTTATTAAAAAACAAGTACTGTGTTTCAAGGAATTTTACTTAATAATTGCGATTCGTAACGCGTTTCTCTACACCGTAGCTTCTTCAGACGAATGAATGTACAGAAAATAAGAATGAGAACATAAATATAAATGTTCTTGAGTAATTAAAAGCTTATTGGGTTGCTTCTTCTTAAGTGGTTATTTATGACAGGTATATCCAATAAAATTAAGGAATAGATTGCTCCCCGAAGAGATTCAATAGAGGTGAAGGGCTTAAATCGACTTGTTCATTGATGAATCTACCTGAGTGTTTGTATTTATTGATTTCTAAAGTTTCCTAAAGATCTACCTTCCAATATTTATTATCTGTATGCAAAATTTCAAACCGTGGGTCGAAAGAGTGAATATTTTCTAAGAGATGATTCGCGTAATTTGAATCTGATTTTTTATTTGAAAAACTGCGTTTATGTTCCGATATTCTAATATTAAAATTTCTATGTGTTCTACCATGTAGAAATTATCACAGTCATTGCAATTCAATCTATAAACACCTGATTTATTGTTTTTACCTGGCTTGGTTTTATTCTTTTTTACATATTTGCCAAAATTATTATTAGTTTGAACCGAAATAGAAAGCAATAATTCGATAAATTTCTTAGACGAAACAATTTCGAATGAAAAAGCCGTCACATACAGATATTATAATACATAACCCGTCGTGTTATCCGTATCGACATAAAATGTCAGCATTCAATAGTTTTATTCATAGATTGATTAACATCCGTTATCACCAGAAAATTAGATTTGATTAAACAAATAGCCAAAAATAATGGTTACAATCCCAAACTAATAAATATTATTTTAAATAAAAAACAAAATAGAATCGCATTGAATGAAGTTTACCCTGTCGATAAATTGAAACAAAAATTCAACACCTTAACCTACGTTGGCATTTCAAGTGAGAAACTGAAATCATTCTTGAGTAGCAATAATTTCAACATAGCTTCCAAACTAATAATAATTTAGGCAAATATATAAAAAATAATAAAACCAAACCAGGTAAAAACAATGAATCAAGTGCTATAGATTGAATTGCAATGACTGTGATAATTTCTACATTGGTAGAACACATAGAAATTTCAATATTAGAATATCAGAACATAAACGCAGTTTTTCAAATAAAAAATCAGATTCAAATTACGCGAATCATCTCTCAGAAAATAATCACTCTTTCGACCCACAGTTTGATATTTTGCATACAGATAATAAATATTGGAAGGTAGATCTTTGGGAAACTTTAGAAATCAATAAATACAAACACTCAGGTAGACTCATCAATGAACAAGTCGATTTAAGCCCTTCACCTCTATTGAATCTCTTCGGGGAGCAATCTATTCCTTAATTTTATTGGATATACCTGTCATAAATAACCACTTAAGAAGAAGCAACCCAATAAGCTTTTAATTACACAAGAACATTTATATTTATATTCTCATTCTTATTTTCTGTACATTCATTCGTCTGAAGAAGTTACGGTGTAGTGAAACGTGTTACGAATCGCAATTATTAAGTAAAATTCCTTAAAACACAGTACTTGTTTTTATTATTGATAATGGAATTTTACCAAGTAAAAGCCTCCCAAATTCAAAAATTTACTTATTGCTTAGTTTATTTTATGTTACGTATATTTTATATAACAGATACAAAATTTTATTTTGACTAGTTTTAATTTAAATTCAATTAATAAATGTATAAACTAACATGTGTTTTTACTCTAAGTTTCTGACACTGAACATCACTACAGTTAGAAATTTACAAAAAATCAATATCAGGTAAGTAGGGGGTCTACCCAAACCCGAAAAATATGGCAAGGGGTCTACGAGACAAAAAAGTTTGGGAATTTATGTTGTAGATGATCACGAAGAAACCTCAAAAATATATTTCCGTTTCAGTGCTCATCGAAAAAAATGGTCCGTTGACATGCGGGACTATGATTGCGCCCATCGATGCTGCGTGTACGGCTGACGAAAGATATGTGGATTCTGATCATCGTAATAATGAAAATTGTGCCGGTTCAATAGGGAGTTGTTGTGGAAAGTACATCCATCCGAGAGCATAATGTTCTCTGGAAAATTTTAATTTCTTCTGATCATTTTCGACCTCCGTCAACAGAACTCAAATCGACGTTCAAAATCCCCTTCCATAACTCCTGGTGGACCTGAACATGAACGGATGAAATCCGGTTTTTTCAAGATTTGGATACAATTCCTTTACTAATTCCCGTTGTTTGGCAATCTTCTGCTGACTTTCAATGACGGTTGCTACAACTGTCATTTCGTTTTCACCAGGTTTTGTCTGTTCGTTTTTGGATAAGCTACGTTGCCTGTTTGCCGTAGGGAATTTCTGCCTGGATGTCTTTGATTCGCGTATCTTTCTGAGTAAACTCTTGACGCTAAAACACAGTTTTATTGGCACTCGCCGAAGACACAAATCATATCAATTCGTTCTTTCGTTGAATAAGTGCTAATATTTAAAATGTTTATCAAACAGAAAAATTACTTAAAATTGGAAATTTCCAACCGATAATAAAACAAAAATGAAATTGTGAACACCATGCACTGAAACGTACTTCAAACTCTTTCTGTTCAAGACTAAAATAATATTTTTTCCTTATATTATAAATAGACGTCAAAAACAAAAAATTTCCAGGAATTCGTAGATACCAAGTATATTATTCCCCTAATAGTAAACAGCATCATAAACAGCAGTACCAACTGAGTACAAGAAATGTGATAAAGACATCTCGATTGATTGCCTTGCCGGTATTGAGAATCCCTTCATTGAATTTTTTTTTGCGAGCAGGATTACACCATACGGCGTTTCTCACAATCTAGCTTCCATATATTTCTATCTTGCCAGTCATTTTCTTGAAGGTTTCTTCCTGTCATGGCTTTATCGACGGCTTCGTTCCAACTTGTTCTCGGTCTACCTCTTCTTCTTCTCTGTGCTGACTGCCATTTCCATATTCTAAGAGGCCATCTTTCTTGTGTCATGCGTCTCAGGTGTTCATACCACTTAAGTCTTTCTGTCTCTATTATGTTTAAGTCCACTTCTGCTCTCTCCCTAATTTCTGTATTTCTTACACGATCAAGTATTGTGAGGCCGCAGCTTTTCCGCCAATAGTCCATCTCCATTGTTTGTAGTCTCTTTTCATTTTTCTTTGTCATCTCCCACACCTCTGATCCATATGTAGCCACTGATTCTACAATAGTTTCATATATCCTTCTTTTGACAGGTTTACTGATATTCCGGTTCCAAATAACGCTGTGAAGTTGTCTAATCGGCATCTTCCCCTTTATTATTTTGTCATTTATATCATCTTCACTCCCTCCTTCCTTCAAAATCAATGCTCTCAGATAACGGTATTTACTACAGTTTTTCACTGTATCTCCATCCTCCATGATCAGTTCCATTTGCTTCCCCCACGAGACAGTCAGTTTTGTTAAAGTTCATCTGCAGACCCCATTTTGTGTATTCTTCGTTGAGCTTCCGCAACATATAATGGGCGTCATCTTCATCCCCTGCAAATATGACCTGGTCATTTGCAAAGTTGAGCGAAAAAAGCATATCATCATCTACCTCTATCCCCATATTTCCACATTTTCTCTTCCACTCCTTCAGCACTTCATTCAGGTATACTTTGAACAGAGTCGGAGCAATACAGCATCTCTGCCTTAGACCTTCGGAAACCTCGACTCCCAGAGAAAGCAACGATTCGTTCTTCACGTAGCTGATGTTGTCACTATATAGGTTTTTGACTTCTCTAATGTAGCAGTGATTTATGTTTTGGGCTTTCATTGCCTCCCAGAGTTTATATAACGTTATGCCGTCATAGGCCTTCCTCAAATCGACAAACAGGAGGAAAGTCATGTGATTGTGGGCCAATCGTTCATCGGTGATTGTTCTCATACTGAATATGTTGTCAACGCAGAATCTCCCTGCTCTTAAGCCGCTCTGGTCCTCCACTTCCTCAAAACTTCCTTATATTCTGATTTTAAGTAGTTTTCCATATATTCTCCCTATGCTGCTTAACACCGTTATTCATCGATATTTCGAACAATCCCTTCTATCTCCTCTTTTATGAATATTAGTTATGTACCCCTTCCTAAAATCTTCCGCGAGTTGTTCTCCTGATAAACATCTATTGAATGAATTAGTTAACCATTCGAACAGGATATCCGGTCTGCTCTTCAGAAGTTCTGCGTTCACCTGTCCCGGTCCTGGTGATCGGCCGTTTTTTGCAAGCAAATGTGGGTCTCGACTTGTTGTGGAGTAATTTTTGTTATTTCAGTGTTTTGTTCGTTCAGTTCCAACTCAGTCCTGTTATGTTGTACTCTGCCCTCCTTCATCTGTTGCTTGTAGTAAAGTTCTCATTTACTCATACTTATTGGTTGCGAACTCGTTCTGCTATTCTCTTTGATTCTCAAGTTCTTCAAGAGTCTCCAAGATTCCCTTGATCTGCTGCTTCCTAAGTATTGATCGACTTCTTCACATTTCGCATCCCAAAATTCGTTCTTTCTTTTATTATTTCGTTTCTCACTTCCCTACTAATTCGCGTGTAGTATTTTCTGTCTTCCGAATCTTTTGCTGTTAACCACTTTTTGTATGTGTGTGCCAATTATGCAACGATTTGTTAATCGCTGGCTATTCAAGAATATTCCTTTCTAAAATGGTACCTGTTTTTCTATTCAAAATAAACAAACTTAAATGACATCCAAAATTTCACTTGAATAATATGCGTAACTCTTCTTCCATGTAATTCTTAGCCTATTATAATTTATCATTACTAAAACTAACCCAATAAATACCCTTGTGTCTTAATTCTATCTTATCTAAAACTCAAATCAACTTATATTAAACTGTCTCTATTTAATCTTCAATAAAACTTACGAAGAAATTTGTAGCAATCACTCTGTATACTCCCCCTTCCGTTTATAGGAAATTGTATATATAAATACCTGCGCTGTATCTGCTACCATTTACAAACTGGCTGCTACGTCAGTGGAACAAGTTTTCTCAAAAACTTATTACTTTTATAAATATACCGGTGCTTCTTTCCAGGTAAGTATAAAGATTGAAGTATTTCTATGCTGATCAGACTTTATATCTCTTAATCTACTGAACCAACAATGTATGGATATAATTATATAGAAAACTTGAAACTTGAAAACTTGTGTGGAATCGTCTATTTGGGTGAGCTTCGACTCAATCTAAGTTTATAGAGAAAAGCCACTGAAGGATCTTGCAGAAGATCCAATTTGTATCTTTTAGGTTTGCATTGGCGTTCTTCATCGGTGATTTCCTGAGTCGGTAGTATCATATGTGTGTATTGGGCAAAATACATCTTAGCTTTAATGAAGTGGTGGACTGAACCGCATTCAGCACCTCTATACGCTCTCACATCGTCGACTCTAAGTAGTGATCTTCTTCCTACAATATAATCGATAATAGATTTGAGTTTCCTTGTTGTCTGTGTCCATGTATATTTATGTTCTTATGATCAAAAAAGCCATTTCATATTTTCAGATTATATTGCTCACATGTTTCTACCAGTCTTCTTCCATTGTCGTTAACTTCTTCCTCTCCATGCCTTCCGACAACTTCACTACCAGTTAACCGTAGTGAGATAGGAAGAACATGTAAGGTGCGCTAGTGCACGTTACATTCTTTACGCTGTATGGACCATTTTTCATATTTTTACATGATCCGTCTGTAGTAACAAAAATGATGACAAATGCATGGCACCTTGTAGAATTAAACTTAATCAAATGGATTCTGTCTCTCCAACTTCTACAAATTCTGAGATTTGTAACAAATTTATATTCTTAGACAAATTTAAGCATGCAATATAATAATGATTAGAGTGTTCCTAAATAACGAAGGTAAAACTAACCGCACGATAGTGGGCGAGAAGCTATTTTCAGTTTCGTGTTAATCAAAGTCCTTTCACACGCAATTATCAGTAGTTTCAGAAAATTAGCATAAATTGTTATTCAATAAGGTCACAAATATATTACATGAATACTAGTTCAAAATTACAGTCCAATTCGCGTTAACGGTAGTTTACGAATAGAATATTGCTCGCACGCAACAAGAACTGAAGGAACTAATTCAATGATTTGGATCAAAAGGAATATACCCGTTGAAACACAAAACAAGAACAAACGCGTTTTTACATGTTCAATTTTCTTTATTCTTCCTTAGTTGGAAAATAAAGCACAGCGTACATTTGCTCAGCAGTGTAATTTATGAGAATCACCAAAAAGTAAGTCAGTGTAATAAATTCGAATTAAACAATCTTTAGATCAAAGGGTTATATACATGGTGAATCCAGATGAATTGTACATACTATATTCGTTTATGAGTACTGTAATAGAAATGGGAGAGCTGCTGCAAATGAAATTTCTTTCTTGTGTTGTGAGAATGAACATCAGAGTTTATTTTGAAAGTTGCTTAGTTGCTGTGGACATAAACTAGATACTCAAGTACATAAAGAGAATGAAAGGTAAGTATTCCAAGCCGCCTGAAGGTGCTCCTTTAGCAATCCCTGTAGCCCAGACCCCTCAACACCCTGACAACCCTCCTCTGGAGACGACACAGTAATTCACGAACAACTACTCCACACTACCACACAATATCCAAGGGAATACTAGATCAACGCAAAATAAACCATCCTGAGAATCATTGGAGAAACAGATGAAGCCAGACGTCTCAGAACATATACATTCTTACATATCTTAGAAGCCACTCAACATGAGCATTCCACGACAAAACCGAATCAACACTAACCCCCAAAAAACAGACCTTACTGTCTCGAGCAAAATCCGCGGCAAGACCAGAAGTATCCTTCAAACTCAGCAACAGTTTCTGAGTTTTAGAACCATTCATCGCCAACCCGTTCACAGAAAACTAGACCAACGCCCTTTCATGTAAGCTGTCCGACAAATGCTTCAGACTCCATATATCCTTAGATCCCATAGAAAGAGTTATATCATCAGCAAAGAGAGTGCTGTCCGCATCATCAATAAAATCAAGGAAGTCATTAATAAAAATTAAAAATAAAAAGGACTCATGATAGATCCTTGCGGAACTCCAGTCATGACCTTCAGAGTACTCACCATTTGAAAACACAACCTGATATCTATCAGTTAAAAATGGTTTTATGAGATCACAACTCCTTCTACCCAAACCGTACCTTTCCAACTTTCACATCAGCTTATCATGATGGACACAATCAAAAGCTCTGGTTGAATCCAGAAACAGCGCTACAGAATGAAAACTCTGCTCAAAATAGTCGAGAATACCACTCACCAAATCAATCAGGGCACCCATCGTACTCCTATTCCGCCTGAAGCCAAACTGGCTCCTTGAGAAGAGATTATTATTTTCAAAATATGCTCTTAATTGATCACACATAAGCCTCTCAATCAACTTAGAAAAAACTGGAACCAGGGATATAGGACGATAATTTTCAATATTCTCTACATCTCCTTCTTGTGAGTCGGAAGAACTCTCGAAACCTTCAAACATTCCGGAAATACTCCACTTCTTATAAAATTATTAATCAATATCGTTAGCGGATAAATGATTGGGTTAAAACAGCGCTTCAATAAGTTAACTGATAATCCATAGTAATCGGCTGCACAGCCATTTTTTAATGATTTGATGGCATCTCTCTCCTGGATTTGTGAGACCTAAAAAAATTCAAAATTGAACTCTGAAGAAATGCTCTTTTTATAAAGGGATATCCACCGGGACCGTCCGTTAAAAACTTTTTGAGTTCCAATTACAATATCAAGCTGAAATTTTATACGCGGCCATAATTAACGATTTCTCATTGAAGTGATATATTTTCGAAGTGATACCATTTCCGGTTATACCGCAAGTGGGTCATCACTTTATTATTTCAAATGGCAATCTACCTTTTTTATTATACATCTAGAACCAACATTTGAGCAAGGCATAAAATACCCAAGTTGTTGGCTGTATCTGTCAAAACTTTCGATAGATTTAATTATTTTTGTTATGAACTCGATTTTTGAGGAACATTTAAAACAATTGTAGCTCGTAGATCTTATGCACTACAGACACAGTCTACACATGTCGAATGCTTATTGCGTTGATTTGTATAATTTTTTCAATTTGGCCTTTTTCAAACAGCAATAACTCAATTTTTTCAAATTGCACGTGCCAATTTTTATATCGCCATCAGATGAAGCGTCTAATTTCATATGGCATTGTATAAGCATGTACTATACCCATCTCCTATAATTCCGAAATAATTTGGGAATATATTGAACTTTGATGGTTTTGCAAGAACTAACAGAGATTGATTTGAAATATTTGAATCAAGTTGCTGAACTGGCTACGCTCACCTGACAGGTGCCTAAAATTAATGTTCTTTTTACTTCGTTCATTCGAATATTTCAACAAGAATTGTCGTTATTTCAGATTGAAAATATCCAAAAATACAACACATTTGGAAAAAAACCACTGGGTATTCAAACGAAAATATATTTAATCTTTTTTTAATTCATTTTAGAATGAAAAAAAGTAGTGGGTAGAAATTGCAGGCAATTCAATACCCAATTTCCAAATTTACCGTCTATAGGTAAAATAAAATTTCGAAGCATTAGAAACAATTTTCTACAATTCGGATGAATAAAAATTGTAGGAACTAAGCGAAAACCAATCATCGAAGAAAATTACATTAATACGAATAAATGACAGCAAACATCATAGGAGAAAACTAATTTACGATCTGAATAAATGTTCAATATGGGCCCCATTTTGCTCGATACAGTTGACAGCTCGTACACGAACATGATGAGTTGCCCCCTAGTTTCCTCAGGATCAATATTACGAAAAGCATTATGAATGCGCTCTAGTAACTCTTCTTCACTTCTTACAGGAATAAGATACACTTCACTCTCGATCTTGCCCCATAATAAAAATCAAGGGGCGTCAGGTCCAGAGGACGCGGAGGCCATAAATTTGGTCCTTGATTACCCCACCATCTACCCTCAAACATTTCTGTTAGCTGCCGATCTACAGCTCGTGTTTTATGTGCTGGTGCACCATCCATTTGGTAATAGCAATCTCTCAGAATGTTAAGGGGTAATCCATCTAAAAAATTTGATAATGTTCCTCTCAAAATTTCCAGGTACCTTTGTCTATTAAGATTTTTCTCATAAATGTGATAAGCCAACAAATCATTCATTAAAATTGCAAAAACGTTCTCGCTGAATTTATTTTGGGAATCAATAACCTCAATGAAATGTGGATTTTCTGTGGCCCAAAAATGTCGATTTCTCCCGTTGGTTATTCCACTTTCATTGAACTTGGCTTCATCAGACCATATAATTTTTTGCAGAATTGTCTCATCTTCTTGAAGCCGAATTAATAAATTCTCACAGAAATTTAGCCGCTTGGGAAGATCAGTTGGTTCCAATTTTTGTAGTCTGATAAAAGAATACGGTGCATGTTATGTTTCTTAAGGATTCTTTGAATGAAAGTATAACTCAATCCAATATCCATTAATGGTGACTTAATGGACGCATGTGGATTGGCACGAAAATACGCTAGCGTATTAATTTGATTGTCGTCGTCCTCGAGAATTGGTTTTCTTCTAGTGTCCATGTATTTTGTTCCCGCAATTTGTAGAAAATTTCTTCTAATCCTTCGAAATTTTGTTTTACTCATAGGCGCCAAATTTGGAAATTGGTTATTGAATTGCCTGCAAAATCTATCCACCACTTTTTGACATTCGCCATGAATTAAAAAGAGATTGAACATATGCTCGTTTGAATAATCAGCCATTTCATTATCAATCTGTTGTTTTTCAAAAATTTTCACTTCAAATTACCAACAATTCTTGTTGAAATATCAAATTCGAATGAACGAAGTGACAAGTACATTAATTTTAGGCACCTGTCAGGTGAGCGTAGCCAGTTCAGCTACTTGATTCAAATATTTCAAAGCATTCTCTGTTAGTTCTTGCAAAATCATCAAAATTCAATAAATTCCCAAATTATTTCGGATCCATGAGAGATGGGTATAGTACATGCTGATACAATTCCATCTGAAATTTGACGCTTCATCTGATGGCAATATAAAAATTGGCACGTGCTATTTGAAAAAATTGAGTTATTGCCGTTTGAAAAAGGGCCAAATTGAAAAAATTATACAAAACAACGCAATAAACATCTGACATGTGTAGACTGCTCAAAAAATTCCTTGATCCTTCTTCTAACCTCCCAAGCAATAATTGTGTCTGTAGTGCAAAAGATCTACGAGCTACAATTTTTTTAAATGTTCCTCAAAAATCGAGTTTATAGCAAAAATAATTAAATCTGTCAAAACTTTTGACAGATAAGTTCCATCAACTTGGGTATTTTATGCCTTGCTCAAATGTCGGTTCTAGATGTATAATAAAAAAGGTAGATTGCCATTTGAAATTACAAAGTGATGACCCACTTCCGGTATAACCGGAAATTATATCACTTCGAAAATATATCACTTCATTTGGAAATCGCTAGTTATGGCCGCGTATAAAATTTCAGCTTGATATTGTAATTGGAACTCAAAAAGTTTTCTAACGGACGGTCCCGGTCGATATCCCTGTATATGTTCTTAAAATCAGTATGAAAATAAGGAATATTCCGAGAAATAACACCTGTCATAGGGGCAAAACGCTCACTTAATTTCTCCGGCCCAAGTGTAACAGAAGCCTTGTATTTGTTCGGTGAGCTAGCTATAATATGATCATTGTAATCAATTTTCGCTTTGTTAATCTCGTTGCGGTAAATGAACCTCAACCTTTTATGCAAGGATTTGAGATCTTCCGACTTCTATATCTCATACATGTGAGAAACCAGATGTAGCCGATTTCTCATCTCCCGGAGACCATCAGTGAACCAATCACCCCCAGCACGGCTCTCCCTCACCCTTGTGACCTTCTCAGGGAATGAAGATAAAAAAGAATCAATTAATTTATCCTGAAATATATTAAATGCACTATGGCAGTCTAGTCCTTCATCCCTGACAAAATCCCAATTCATTCCACTCAGTAAGGCATGCATACTGTTGAAACCTGCCTGAGAAAGTGGCCTAAGCTTAATCGTAGAATGCTTCAGTATCAACAGAGAGATCCACGACAAATTCCTGCGCATCATGGTCAGAAAATTCTGATTTCACAACACAAGCATGTTCAGGACTACTCAAGAAGTTGACAAATATATTACCAAGGCAGTTTTCACCTCGGGTAGGCTCAAATATTTTCTGAAAGAGACCAAATGATTTAAACAAGTTACAGAGTGCTGCACACTCTCTACCATCTGTTTTGAATCTAACGTAAAAGTCTCCATAAACAATAATCTTATCTGATGAATTAAATCTGTTTAAAATATTCTCGGTAATATTTAAAAAATAATCAAGATCTCCCGAATGAGATCTGTAAAAACATATTACAAACAAATTGAAACTATTCAACCGAACAGCCGATATCTCACAATCACCTTCCACAGACAGATCACTCAGTGCAATGAGACATGTTACATCCGGGTCCCTGATAAGATTCATAGAACCACCATGTCGTGATACAGGTCTGGCTAGAAATGAACCAATCTTCCATTCGAGAAATGAAAAATCTGCCATGTCACCAACATTATGCCAATGCTCGGCCATACAAATAACATCGAATTCATGATTCCGGCATAGCAGGAATGCCTCAAATTTATTACTTTTATTTCTGATACTTTGTGCATTGGTATGAAGTAAAGCAAAATTTTTACTTACCTTGTCATGTGCATTAATACCCTTATTCAGACCTTGGCTACGGTTATCGTTGTTTTCCTCGTAAAAACTGAGTCACTAGGGTACCGTCCGGCCAGTAGGCATGGAAGATTCCCCTCTTGGAAACGAGAAACTGAAATTAATCCAGCAGAAGTTGAAGTGGATAATGAGATTTTAGAAATTGTCGAAAACTAACCTGTAATAAGCACAGAAATGAAGGCCAGACGAATGGAAATATTTCAAAAACGAGTATACGGTACATTGAAAAATGAGACATTCTATCCGTACCATTTTCAAGAGTTTCAGCGTTTAGAATTAGCATACCATGCTCCACGAGTTCAATTTTCTACGTGGTTATTAGGTAACAGAAGAGCCACCCTCAGAATTATTTTCACTGACGAGGCGACATTTACGTGATGGAATTATTAATCTGAAGAATTCCCATGTGTGTGATTGACAGAATCCCCACTCCAAGGTTGTCAACAATTCCCAACAATGGTTTTTATTGAATAAGTGGTGCGCTCTATACAGGGTATCCCAAGTTGATGGGCCTATAAGACGTTAATGGAGAAATAATAATGCTATCGTTCTGAAATTCTGGAGTTGATTCTGCTGCTCCGAAGCTCTATTTCTAAAATATTTGCACCTCAATGGCACTTTCGGTTATACCGTCTATTATGCAAATCATATCTTGAAGTCACAGGTTCAGAATAAATTTTATCTTTCAGCGTTCCCCAAAGATGAAAATCCATAGGCGTTAGATCAGATGACCTTGGAGGCCACAAAGACGTTCGTTCCAATCCATCTTTCTTCGAATATATCAGTTAAAATTCTATAATTTTCATTTGTGCGATGAGCTGGCGCTCCATCGACTTGGTACCAACCACGCCTTGATTCAACTACTGATAAAGTGTCAACGAAGTCATTTACTACCGTCCTCAAAATCTCCATATAAAGTTCACTAATTTAGTTTTCATCACACGCAAAATACGAAAATCTGTAGTCCTTCAAAGAGCAAACACATTAAAACTAAATTGATTTTGAGGATTTCTTCTCCTCATTAGAAAATTTGGCCTCATCCTTCCAGATAATCAGTTTGAGAAAATCGGGATCCTTTCGTGTTCTCAGAAGAAGGATCTCACACAGTTATATTCGAGACTTGTAGAGTTTGAACCAATGAAAATTCATGAGGGTGCCGTTTATGTTTTTTCAGAATTCTGTGAATACTATTATGAGGTAAATTCAGATCATGCTCTGCTATTGCCAATGATGCACGTGGACTAACATCAAAATAAACTAGAACGGCAATTTCATTGTCGTCATTGTTGACTACAGGCTACGGAAATGATGTCTTATTCTGGACCGTTCCAGTCGAAAGTATCTCTTGAATATTTTAGCTGTCATAGACGACATATTTGGATGTAATTCGGTAAATCTCCTACAAGTTCTACTCACATTCCGTCTCGTATCTCCATGAATGAAAAATAAATTAAGTATTTGCTCATTTGTGTAGCTAGCCATTCTGTTCAAATTAATTCGACTGACAGTTAAAACAGTAATAGTTTGTTATCTATGCTCAGGAGCTTGTCGCTGCTCTGGGTTATGTCCATGCACGTGCAGAAATCTAAGCCTCTTTTGCCAACTTCAGGTAGGTACGTAAAATTCGTTTTTTCGCCATAACTTGAAAACTTGAAATCTCAGGTATATTGTTGTATGGGGAATTTCATTTAGTTTTTTACGACGAATCTAATGAATTGAAAAAATAAGGGTTAAAATTTAAAATAACGTAGTTGTCGATGTTTATTAGTTTCGAAATGTGAGACTGAGAAGAGAGCACTTTGTATACTGACTGAGATTCAGTCAGTATACTGAATATGAGTTATGTTCCGCATGGTTTTGTTTACAAAACATCTTTCAATATTTTGGTAGCTCACGCCATTCTCGAGATATATCAATTTTTCAAAAAGCAAAAAATCGATAATTTTCAAGTGAAACTAGGATATTTCATGAACAAAACAAGCTAGACTTATGTGTTAGGTGTTCTTGTAATTGGAATAACAAGTGTGATCGAGCCAGCCATACTATACAGAGTATTCTGTATTGAATTAGAAAGTTGGTATGCTCTTCCGATATAACCGGGAGTGGCATTGAAGTGAAAATATTTCAGAAATAAAGTTTCGGACCAGCTGAATCAACTACTAACATTTCAGAACGGAAGCATTTTTGGTTCTCCATAAACGTCTAAAAGGCCCCTCAACTTGGGATACCCTGTATAGGGTTCAATTAATCGGTCCTCATTTCTTTGAAGGAACTCTAACCTCGGAGATGACCTATATCATTATATATTATTATAATATTGAGGATAGGGAAGTTCATCTTCAGCTGAATGGTGCTACACCTCACTATGAGTAACCAGTGAGTAATTTCCTGAATGAAAGATTCCCAAATCATTGAATTGTCCGAAGAGGTCCGATATCTTGGCTAGCCAGGTCTCCAGATCGGAACCTCCTTGATTATTTTTCATCGGTATTTAGTTTATAAGATGGAAATTTATTAGCGTCAGCAATTGGAAGCCAGAATTCGTTAAGCTTGCGATGAGGTGAGAAATCAGTCCGACGTTATCAGGAAATCTACTAACCACCTTTTTATTCGGGCTAGAAAATGTATTGATTCTGATGGAGAACATATCGAACATCCATTCTGAAATTTGGAGATTATTGTTATTCTTCACCCTGGTTTGAATTTTCTACGTTAGTATAATTTTCTCGAGTTGAATTGGCAGGATTTCTGTCATTTTTTCAAAATTATTTACATTTTCTTCTGTTTCTCTCGACAATTTACTGTGTTCCTATTCTTTATTGTTTCATAGTATTCATAGTTTGACCAGAATTTGTTTTGTCTCGTGAATATAAACTGATACACGATGTTATCTTGATTTCTCCTTCGATGAATTTGCCGCCTAGCCCGCAATGCATTGGCTCGTTTTTTAAATGGAAATGGAGTACGGTCCTACCTATTTTCGCAGCAGATCTTTCTCGTCGAATCTGATGAGGAATTCAACGTATCAGCCAGTTCAGTGTTAAACGACGTGAAAGAAAAAGTTTTTTTCTGTTTTTACTCGATTCCAGGAATATTCTCCCAAATTTCGGACGAAAAATTAAGAGTTTGTAAAAAATCGACACCCAATAAAAAAAATGTGTATGTATGCCATGATATGTTATTTATAATTATTCAACTTCTTAATATGATTTTCCTAGAAAAAATAGTATGTGTTAAATATTCAATATACAGGGTTATTTTCCTGAATACTGAAAATGAGGATGTTTCAGTCCGGACCTGGAATTTCTGCATATTTTTCGGCAATATTTTTGATGCGATTAATGCCAATAATGTCTTAAAAATCGTTCTATTCCATTGATTATTGATAATTTTGGAGGGAATTGAAATTTTTGGCAGTTTCCAAAAAAAACACTGTAGAGACACCAACAAGGATCTACAGAAGTATCCATTGTATATAATGCCTATCGAAAAGCATCCTCTTGACTGCACCCTTGAATGGACCAAAATTCATTATTTTCATTGTTTGAGGGAGTCTATTGTAAAGTTTCTTTCCTATGTAGCTAAGGGTTTTTTTCAGTTTTACTGAGAGAATGCTTCTCGATAGAGAAGTGTCATGTAATTATGATAAGAAGAATTCCTCAAGTGGCTGCCGAGCTCAATTTTATATACAGGAGAAACCTGTAAACATACAGGCTTGGCAGAGTCAATAGTCTGTGTGCAATGAAATAAGGCCTACAGCTATCTCTACTGTTCACTCCAAATAACAGTCGTATGGCCCTTTTTTGCAATATGAATATTCTCTTGTTATGAGTACCATAATATCACATTATAATTTAAGTGACTATAAATCAGGGCATAATACGCCTTGATCAAACCAGGTTGATCCAGTGATCCTCTGACTTGTGTTGGAGCATAGTAACCCGAATTCAACTTATTGGTGAGAAGCTCAATATGATTTTCGAAGCTCAAAAACTCGTCTACCATTAACCCCAGAAATCTTCCACAACTGGGGGAACTGAATTCAGGAATATCTACTAGCTGCGATTACAGCGGAAGTTCACTAAAACCGTTTTTTTCTATATTCAACATCAGGTTGTTTTTTTCAGGCCATTCGGAGAAGCTGCGCATAACATCGTTTACTTTCGATGAGAGTTTCTCCGGGCTCCGCGCCCACACCACTACGGATGTGTCATCCGCAAAGATGATTTTTTTATCCTCTGTAACGTACTTGGGCATTTCGTTGATGAATATTAAGAATAGTAGTGGTCCGAGCACGGAGCCCTGTGGAACCTCCATATCTATATTCTCTAGTTTTAAGTAAGATTCTTCAATTTTCACGTATATTTTTCTGCGCCTAAGGTATGATTCCACCAAAGTCAGAACTCGCCCCCGGAACCCACAGACAGAAGAAGAGCGCAATCACAGGGTAGCCCCCATCTTATAGATACACTCGAACATTTCACTTGCTTCACTCTCCGTCTACCTTCCTGAGCGGAAACCATGCTGGCATGACGTGAGCAAGTTATACCCGTCAATAAATTCCATCAATCTATCATAGATGAGCCTCTCAATTATTTTCGAAATTGTATTCAAAGTTGTTATCGGGCGATAATTAGAGATGTCCCTTTTGCTAATTTTCTTATGAATAGGTAAAACAACGCCAACTTCAAGGCCGTCAGGAAAGCATCTTTCGGCAATTATCTAGTTCATTAGGCATGCGAGAGGAGGAGATATCTTATCCTTAATGTATTTTAAAACCTTCACTGAAATACCGTCTGTACCCACGCTACCTTTCATCTTCATGGAGCTTATAATTTTTGATATTTCATTTATATGGACAGCTCTGAAAAAGAAGCTGCTCATATTACTCATTCGAGGCAAGGTGCACTCAGTTGATCTGTTATCACCAAATTTAGAAACCAGATTTTCTTCTATAATTATCGCAAAATAAGCAGCGAATGCATCGGCTATTTCCCGTGGATCAGTTACTGTAACACCGTCTATGTCGAGTTCAATATTTTCTTCAACAATGATTTTAGCGGTATTAGCCCTCACTATTGACCAAATCTCCTTTTGCTTATTCTTACTATTCTGAATCTTGTCATTATAGAATTTCTTTTTCGTATTATCTGCAAGGTTTTTCTATTTTTTTTCTTGTTTCTATAGAGTTCAGACAAGTTACTATTGTTCAGGTGTTTCGTGAGCCAAAATAGGTTTTTTAATTGATCACCTGCCTCTACAATCTCACCATTAACCCACTGCTTACAGTCACTCCTGCTAACATTAACATTGACAACGAGACAACCTCCGAGTATATCTGAATGTTTGGAAGTTATTTTTCAGCTTTTTCGGTTTCCATGATTGTATGAGAGCCGAGTAGTCTCCTATATTTGGTTGTACAATTACAGTATTCGTTTCTTATGTTCGACATTTGTTACAATAAAGTCAATTTTCGTACTCGAAAGTGAATAATTTCTATTCCTAAATATTCTGATTGGTTCCACTGAGGTAGCTCTCAATTGAAAACATTCAACAAAGTCAAACAATAATAGCTTACCAATACTATCATTGAGAGAGTCTATATTCAGGTCTCCACACAGATATATATTTGGAGACTATTTTTGGAAGTGCAACAAAACTTCTGCAGCTTTCGTCAGAAAAAGATCCAAATCTCCATTCGGAGGCTTGTAAGTACATACAACACAACACTTGAAATGCCCACCAATCATAACCGTACAGCACTCAATATTGCGTTCCACACAAAATCACTCACATGCAATAGGGCATATTCTAATAATCTTTACGGCTTCGCTTGGCATATATCAGGGCTCGCCCATGAGTATGCTCCTGCCTCAGGTATTTTGCTGTCACCTCATAATCCTGGAGTTGCGTCAATATTAGCAACATTGCACCAATGCTCTGTCACACACATTACATCAGATTTATCGTAATTTTTCAGTTCAATGCTTTTTTGTTAGTGAGGCACTGGACAATAACAGCACATATATCGAATTCTTCAGAATTTGTCATCCTCATAGCAAGCTCACTTGTCAGTTTTGGAGTCCCTTTGGGGACGAAAAAACCTGTATCTTTTCACAGCTATTCCTTTTGGCCAATTTTTAGCCCAGCATGGGTCATCTTGAAGGCTGATGTCGGCTCCCACTTTAAATGAGATACTGTTGGCTTCATAATTCACTGAAAGGACCTGCATCATGAATGAGTGACCCTGATATTTAGTTTCCAGGTAAGATTTGAGTTGAATCTCTTTGGTATCTTTCTTCACTCCACCTACGTAGAGCCAAGTTCTTCTGACTGCCGCTTCAAATGTTATTTTCCCTTATGTTTTCGTCATATGTTGGTTTTCTTCTTCATTTTAACCAGTTCTGCAATTAATGATACTGGTCGGGTTGAAATATACAGAGTCCGCGCTAAAACGCCCATTAGAATTACCTGCGGAACGGCTTCATCGATCAACTTCAAATTTCGGGATAAAAGTAAAGGGTACGCGGTACGCTTCAAACTATACCGGACATCGACTACAACTTTGCTATTAAAAATGGGATGGTGTCCTTTTTAATTTTTTCATTGGAGGGCCTCCTTTTCAAGCAAATTTTGTCCAATCTGAAATTACACTATGAGTTTTTTATCGACATTTTCAGAATACTGTCATCTTCTTTGTCCAAAAAAATTAACTTAGATTTGAGTAAGATCATAACTTTTTAAGTATAACAAGAAAAGTGTTAATTTTGAGGGGAACGTACTTCCCTATGCTATTTTATATATTGGGTGGTCAATGCATCTAAACTAAATTGTCAAAAACTGTTTTTCTTTCGAATGCGAGTACCTATATTTTCACTTTGTTAGAACCGTATTTTAATGATTGCTATTTGAATTACCCCTACCTAAAATGGCCGTTTTCATTTTATTCGTGATTTTATCAAAAACCTGCAGTTCATTCGGAGAATCAAATCATTAGACTGAGAAACATAGAAACGGACAGAGTTGATTCAATTCCGAAGCCAGTTTCTGTGTTCCACAGTTTTCTTTGTAAGGTTCTATGAATTTCGGCCTCAGTTTTTTCGGTAATCTCTCAGGTGCTTCATTTATCCTGTCTTCTCCATTGGCACACCAAGAAATGAACACACAATTGCAATATTTGGAAATTTCTTTTTTGGTAGGCGAGATGGCCATTATTTATTAGCTTGGGTTCAGATAATATCATCTTGAAATCCTGAAATTTCTTCTTGTTTACAATAATCTATATTATTAAAGTCGTAAGGCCTTTTTCGGGAAAAATCCGAGGGGATAACGGTAATTTGAACTGATTGGAGAAGAAGCGACGCGGCTTTCGGCCGCCGCGACAATTTTTTTCCGGAGAAGAAGGGTCTGAGGAAGGTCCGTGCCAAATTTGGAGCCCCTAGCTCGAACGAGGGAGCCCTGAGGATTTTTCGAAAATTTTCGCCGAAACGTCGCCGAGGGCGAACGGAAGGTCGAAACAGCGAGATTTCTTAGGAATTAGAAACTTCGGTCTTTCGAAAGGCGATCGGAACGATCGATCAAGCGAAAATTCCCAAAGAAAGCCCCGAAAAAGCAAAAATAAAAAAGGTCTCCAATTTTTCGCGAGTGGAGGGGATAATTAATTTTGTCGGAATCTTATACAAATTTTTTCATCGCGTTCGATCGTTTCAAAACCTGGACGAAGAGCAAACCTCGAGTTTCGCATGATGCGCCGCAATAGTTTCATTCCCATCAAAACACGGAAATATTGAGAAATCTTCGATTCAACGAAGGGCTATCGGCGGACTTTTGCAAAATTTCCCTCCATCTTCCTCATTCCGAATATCCCTAACGGCCAGAAATTAACGAACATCGAGCGGTCAAAATAAGTGGTTTTCTTTCATCCGTCCTACTTATACGGGGGAATGGATTCGGGTGTCGAACGATTCCTACATATCTCGAGATCGGATCCGTGAAGAGAAGTCGTTACTTACGACTTAATTTTCAAATTTGAGACGAATTTTGAGACCTAGATGTTCGAGAAAAAGACCGGAAACACGAGGGCGGAGCCAGTCACCTCTACTACCGCCCCTACGATCGCTATTCAATGTCGGAAGTGAGCTTTACCAACGTGTAAAATTAAATGCTCTCTCTCTTTTGAATGGAAATAGTGAGATGGAAATAGTTTCACCAACATAATTTTGGTAGTACTAACTTGTAGAATATAGAGCTCTCTCTCTATATTCTGAATGACATTATGAGACGGAATGAAATATCCATTACATCTATTTGAATATAACCTATTTCAGTAGAGGCTCCTGGTTCGAATCCGGGGTCAGGTTATGGATGTTGTCCTTGAACAAAAAGTGCTGAATTTGAAAGAGTCGCCTAAAGAGGGCATAAACTTCCGACGACCAGATAACTTGTAATCCTTGTGGTGGCAGTTATCATTGCACGGTCTAGGAGAGTGGTTCGGAATCCACTATAAACTGTAGGTCCAGCTGTGTAAATGGGCTAAGTTCCCGAGCACATTGTTAAAAGATGCAAGCAAGCAAGAATAACCTATTTCAATTTGTCTTTCATTCGATCTGTAACCTTTTAGAGGTAGATGAACGTAGTTTGATGTTTATTTTATCCATTTTTATGTACATTTTGTTCAAGGAAAGAAACGACAATGTTTCAAAATTCATAAATTTAACATTTTGTGGTTTTTCTAACCTAAATAATATGATTCAAACGGAATGTTATAATACAAATAAGTTAAGGAGATTTACAATAATGTTTGAAGGGTAAGTGAATGTAATTCAAGGTTTCTTTATGTATTTTGATATATATTTTTTTCCTCATGCTCGAGAAATGTACTCAGAATTTACATTTTTATTTTTCGTTGAAAGATTTCCTGCAATTTCTAGGATTTTTTAACGAATCAATTGGGACTATCTTTCAAATGGGTGGGATATCCTTTGAGTCGCTATTAATACGTGAGCTTTTTTGTATAACAACATTTTTTCTGAAAGGAACTCGATAAAGTTTTCGTTAGCTCATTTAGAGTATGTATCATATGAATATTGAGAGCTACCCACAACAGTCTATATCTGTTTCAAAACTGGATGTCAATAAGACCGTGCCATTTCAAATTGAAATTTCGTTTCAGTTTATTCAAGGGACAGTACGTTTCTATTCTACAATTATCCAAATGTAAAAGTTAATGAGATTCAATGTGTTAGACAATGTTCAAGTTCGAACCAAAGAAAATAAGATATAACTATGTGGTTATGTATCTTTGAAAGCTAACCTAACCTTATATATTTTGAAAATATGAAAGGAATACATGAGAAGTATGACATTTCAGTTGAGTGATCATTTTGTCAGTGGTTTAAGGTGAGCTCTTATTTCCAATTCAAATTAAGTAGTTATTATTTCTGAAATACCTATTTTAGATTACAATCAACCTGTGAAGAGGAAGTATGAAATAGATCCTGTGTAGAAAGATTGGAAAATAAAATGAACAATAATATTCAAGCTAAGGTATCAGCTATAAAAACGATGAAAGCTAGTATACTATATTATAGTGTATACCTTACCAACCAGGTATATGCTTGAATTTCTTGGAGCAGATAGTTTGTGAAGTTAGTTACCTTCGTATGTTATACTTCTTTTTTCTCTAGTTATCCCTACCCCAAAGACTTAAGTATAAGTTCGTGTAGATATTGGACGAATTCTATAGAAGTTAGTATTGGAAAAAAACGTATTCATCTACCAGTCTTTTTGAAGAGAGATATTTCTGTTGGAAATGTTTCTTCGTTGAAAAGAAAGAAATGCGAAAGAGAACAAATTTTCATTGACGAAATGAAAAAAATTATGAATGCTTGGTACCATTGCTGTTCAAAATAGTTGATTAAAGCCGTTTTTATCGCACACCCTGAACTATCAACGCATTGCCCATATATTTCAGGAGGCTGGATTATATGAAAGCATTAAACAAGGTTTTTTCAGTGGATGTTGATTATTGATCCTAGCTCAAAAGCTAGTTACATGATTAATTGATTGGGTTTATGTATCTCCTTCAGGGATTATCCCTTGTGATCCTCAGAAATATCGTTGCGTTCGTTTTCTTTCGACTTGACTAGGCACGACTATCGGTTTGATATAATACGGAAATAGAGAAGAAGTAAACATTTTTCTGGAGTGGATAAAATTGCAATGGAGTCGAACGCAATCTTCTTGAGTTATTTCAGATTATGGACATAAGATGAGTAATATCTATCGAAAGGATAGGTCTGGGCATTTCCTTATAAGGCGCTTAAGAGTCATTAACAATATTTTAATTGTGGCTCATTAGTTTTAAGAAGTTATCAGGGTCTGGAAAAGGGGTTATAAGATAGCAGATATTGAAGGTATTGGGAAAAGGAAATACTCATTTGAGTCCCAACAACGAATTATAAATTGATCCATTAATATCATGCAAGTGGATCTTACTTACTCAGACTGCGATATAAAAAAAGGCTTTTCACCCCGACGAGTTGCCCATATATCCGTTCATGCAATCAAAGCGTTGTTATGAAAATATATCGATCTACCAGAATATACATAAACTATAGCATTATCGGCCAATGACATCAATGTACCAACAAGTTGTGCCAGTAGCTTTCTCCCCAGAAAATCCAGTGTACGGACCTTAGTCAAGTATCGCTGAATGCTATTCATTCATAGTTTTCTTTGTATGAAGTGATCAACGATCGTATCGAAAACTGCTTTGGATATAAATGATAAAATTACATTTGTATATACAAATAAATAAAATATTAAATAAGATTCTGAGTAGAATAAACTAAAGAGAAAACCTATGAATATGCCTCATTATTTCTTTCGGAAAGAAACCTACGAAGAATATTACAAGATTTGTTGACTTCTTTAACTTTTCAACTCAATTTTTCTTCAGGCCTAAAATGTCAATCTTTTTGTGAAGGTTCCTACGGATAACACCTGTAGAAATAATAATCGGTAGAATAAAAATTTCAGTAGTCAGTATTCTAAAGCTTCACAAATCTAACGACTCTCTATGCTCCTCCGACATTAAAACAGCTGAAGTTCCAGCAGATACATTCATGGCAGCTTACTAATCGGAGCCCGACGACTTATTGCTGAAAACCCTGGCAACACGGATAGGCGTGTTGCCTCGAACTTCTGTCTAGACAACTGGACACGTACGTACGATAGAAATATCCCGACCGCTATCATCTATTAAGATTTTGCCAAAGCCTTTGTTCGCGTTCCAGTTAGAAGACTTTTATATAAACTTCATAATCTTGACATTCGTGGAAAACTGAACCAAGATTTCATAGAAAAATAAGTCATATGAAAACGTACCTTGAGACGCATTTTGATGTTCGTTTTCAGCGTCAAAATGGTCATGTGACCCATTTTTCTATGAAATCTTGATGCTCCGTTGAAAAGGAGTTTTCAGCGTCAAAATATGTCATTTGTCACTTTTTTTAGGTTTAAACAACTAATTGATAAGATGAAATCTATTTATCTATTTCTTATTTTAATGGTATCATCTCTGGGATCTTCAGTGTTGTGTATGGCGAAATTCTTTTTTTCAAAATCTCTAACTTTGTTGTTCATTTATCGAAAGCTAATATTGCGTAATAACTGTTCGACTATAAAAAGGGACTTAGTCATTTCGTTTCGAAGAAAACTGGTTGCCTATTTCTTTGGCAACCCTTGTCTCTTCTAGCGTCTGCCGCTATAAAGTTCAGAAATTCTCAAATTTCTAGCGCTAACGCTGAAAATCACATGATCTTGCGAATCAGCGTCAAAGCGCTATAATGAAAAGGGACCGTTAGACTTATTAGAATTGGTGCTACATCTACATTCCGTTACAACAATGCATTTACCGGTCTTGCATTCATTGATATGATTTCCTCCTCAGCTCAAAAAGACCAAGTAATCAGTATGCGCAAAATAGGCGTGATAACATACTGTTTAGCACAAACTCACTGCTTTAATCTTGATTTTTCTGAGTACCCTCTCAGGCATCATAATGAATAGCATAACTATAAAGTGTTCATCTTATCTCAGGCACTAGTGAATCCTCAATTCAAGTAAGTACCTTACCTCCCCACATTGATGATTACATTGTATTTTGTGTCCGCTAGTCATCAATACCGAAAAATTTCACAAAACTTTATATATAATAGGGGACGTATAGTGCTAGTTTCCACAAATGTCATCATGATGTAGCAGACCAATTATAAAACGATGTTCCTGTTATTCCTTTGGTATTTTTTACTACTTAATAAAGATATGAAGGAAACCGTAAAAGATTGGGCAAGTGTTATCATTATTCTTTGACATACGATATCGATGGTAATCCGAAAATGTCAACCATTAACATTAATAAATGCAGGCAACGCTCCATGTAGTGTTGGTTGAAGTTTCTAAACCAATGAGATCCACTAATTCTGGTTGGTTAAGATAGGTCAGGGTTAGAAGAGTGAGGTGAAGTTCATAGATGGCTCTTAATGATACAGAATACTATAAACTTTCATTTTCAGTTACTACTATCAGATGGCTGCAAAAGTTTTCAGATATATCTTACAATGATAATCCATGGGCGTACATTTTTTATACAGTGGATTACGATAATTAGATCCTCATTACAAAAACAGAGGTATGACTTCTTCAAGGAAATTATAAAAAAGTTTTTTAGAAGCACAAACTTTAAAAATTTCAATATAATTTCATTATGAAGATTGCGAATATTACTACGTAAAAATAACACTGTTTAAGATGCAGAAATTTATTCAATGTTACAGATGAGCTTTCGCTCATCATCAGATAAGTACGAGTTTGACACTGAAATACAAAGTTAGCAATTTTCTTATATATAGTTAGAGAGAAATGGGTTAACAGGACAGGTAAAATATTAGAGATTAACATTAGCTACTAATACATAATTGAGAACTACTTAAAATCCCAAATATTGGGAAATAACATAAATCAGTCAGGTTGTTAAGTAATATTTAATTATTGTGTTTGGCGTTTAATATTTATAAGGATTCAAGATAATTGAGTTTTATATTTTTGTGCTTAGTAGAGGATTTGTAGATTGTCTATTGATGGGAAAATATGGTTGTTTCTATGCAATGTTGTGCCTAAATGGAATCTGTTTTGTTTTTACAAAATTGTGAATGATATTCCTCATATCTGATTCTAAACAACCTGCCTGTTTGATCTATATCAATTCCCTTACAATTGGGACATGTTAGTTCATACACTCCGGAATTATCTAATTTTTGAGTTTTTTCTTTGGCATTGAAGAATATATTTGATAGTTTGGTTGTGGATCTGTAGGCTAATTTCACATTGGGGGTTTGGATGTTATTTGCAATTTTTTCAGAAATTGGGCCGAAGTAGGTTAATGGGAAATATTGATTTGTGTGGCTGTCAGAACTATTTTGACGATAAATACTGGCTTTTTACAAACGTTTTTCAAACACGAGTTTTGTACCAGAACCAAGAATATCACGATATCACTCCTCAACATCTAATCTCAGTGAAAGCATATTGAGCTCAATCTTCTCATCTTAGGTCAATTCTTCCTGTATGGAGGCTAAAGCCTGTGGTCTGGAACTCTGTAGACAGGTTGCATCTCTTCGAAGATTTTTTACTCCTGATCATGAAACAAAAATCCTTGATATCTCACTGGAATACTCTTACGAGGGTGAAGTACCACTCCAAGGGTGTTTTTAAGACTTATCTGAAATGTGAGCAGTCATCTGTGAAGGATGAGATATAGATGTGGGTTATGGGGGGACAGTTTTCATGATAAGACCTGAAGAATCAGTCCGTTGGCCCCGGTTTTTTCTTCCTTATTTGTATTGCAATATATACTATGCTTATTGCTGCAATTGAAGAGTAAAATATTTGCGACGTTCCTTCTATGGCGAAATATATGAAATTTGTCGCTCTGATTCTTCGTAATACCTCGAATTCCGCTCAATCTTTCTTTCCTAATCATCAGGATTTTCACATCGAGAAGAAGAACTATTAGATTCATCTCTAAATCGGGGTTTTCATTTTGCTAAATTAAGGCAGCTTACGAACAGATGTAAACGCATGCAGCTTAAATGAAGATTTGTTAAAGTTTTTAATTATAAAAATATTCAAAATTATAACAAAAATAACAAATATATTCTATCAGAACAATAGTTCTCACTAACTTTGGCTCATCTTTTAGAAATTTGAGGAAACTTAGGTGATTATTGTTACATCAGGTTTTCTGCTACATGAAAAACAACTTCACCAATTTTGTTCTCCAAACAAATACGAAATAATATTAATCGTTTCCCTGTCGCTATTGAACTAGCAATAGCTTGTCTGTTTATGTTGTGTTAGTGTCGTGTGTACATAAAGAGTAACAAAGATTTTTCTGCTTAGCCGCTTCATTCTCTCTTGCATTCCATGATTTCCAAACGAAGACAAGAGTGAAAGAAAGGGGGTTTGGGGCAGGAATCTGTAACAATGGAAAAAGAAAACCAGCAGAAAAATATTTCAACAATCATACTTTTTATATCTCTAAACAAATCTGAGAAAAGATTTTACATAGCAATCAATGTCATGAAAAGGACTAAGGAGATAATAAAAAAAATACATAACCTGCGATATTTCCTCAAATTCCATCTCTGTTTGACCGAGAGGGCCCCGATGGCCAGGTTCAGTCTTCCATGTGATGCCGATTATGATCTATAGATGTTTTAGAATCATTATGGACCCAATAATCTGGGTTGACATCGCCCATATATTATTTCTTCGTGGAACTTGTTTAATTTTAAGAAAAATTAGCGAAAAAATTTGGACAGTCGTTCGAAAAATATTATTATTTACAACATAGGAAACTACGAACGCATTATTGAAAAGTTCATGTACAAGCAACTTGGTTTTTCACTATTATAAGTTTCGATTTAAAGAATAACCTATCTATCTTTTACGAGTTATGAAAGTATACAACGGCGTTGCACACGCACATGTACATTGAAAAAATAATCAATCTGCGGTTCGTTGAAAAGGTTATGTTACACTTCTTAAATCAACTAAGTATATAATAATTTGTGCTTAAGTATACAGGGTTTGTGAAAACATATATAGAAATGCTATTGATATTTAATTGGGTCTATTTTCAATTTTTTCACTTCTCATCGACTCAATAATTAATCCTAGACTACGGAATATAGAAAATTAGTAAAACCCTTTCTTTCTGTTTATGTCTACGCTCATGTCAGCGAAAAATTAGATGTTGTTTGGATTTCACACGACATCTATGTTCCACATCAGAGTAAATCATTTATTATGTTGTCGTATTTGTGCAGAACACTGCAGTTATAGATATAGTACCGCACATATAGTTCATTATTAAGGAGAGCGCTGGCAGACGGACTGATTTTCACGCGAAATACACTCTTCTGTGAGCTAACACTACGATAAACTGGGATGTTTATCTACTGTATATAAGTTATCTTTGTTTGAAAACAAATCTAACCTTCAAAACATTTCAATTCCAATCAAAAATATCATGTCTTCAAAATTCATTTGATATTTGAAAAAATATGAGACCCTCAAAAGCTTCATTCGACTCTAATCAAAGCTGGACGGACGATTTGGAAACCTGTAGCAATACAGGTATAGGGTTTTCTTTCAATCAAGTATATAGAGAAGATGGAACCCCACAAGGAGAACATTCTTATGAAGACTTTAGTTGCCATAAGAAATTCAAACCCAATTCCTACTGGTATGCTGTATACGATGGCCATGAAGGTGGCAAAATAGCCAAATTCTGCTTTGAAAGAATGACTGCAGAAATATATTTTGCACAACTTAACGATGAGTTAACTGATGATGCCATTAAGGATGTTTTGAGACAAGCTTTTATTTCAATGGAAAGGGAATACATGGAATCAGTTGGATCACTACTAGCAGAAAGAACTGGTCTAATGGAAGACATAAAAGGCCTAACTTCATTTGAAGCTTGTCGAAAATTTCCAGAAGTCGTTGAAAAATTGAAACAGATCAATTGGGAATTATCTTCTGGAACAGCATGTGCTGTAGCCTTAATTTTTAACAATAAACTTTATGTGGCTAATGTTGGCAACTGCAGGGTTCTTCTTTGCCAAACGGACGAGAACAATGTTATGAAAGTAATACAACTAAGCATAGAACATGATCTTAAAAATGAAGATGAATTGTTACGCTTATCACAAATTGGAATAGATATTAATAATTTGAAGAAAAGTAAGTATACAGCAAGTATTACATTTCAAGGTAACAAATGATTCAGAGGAGATGTTTAGTCCAAATTATGTTTTGAGGGACCAAAATTATTATCTAAAATGGGTAATCCTGCTGTTCACGCTGACCACTTCGTGCATCGTGTATCGAGTCGACGGGAATTGTTTCCCAACGATTTGAATTTCAGACAGTGTTGCCAGATCCCTTTCCTAGTATTAATTTCAATTTCACGTTCAAATAAGAGAATAAATGTTTGATCTCGGTCATGATGTTTGAGTTATATAATTTCTCGGTTATTATTGAAGTTATGTAAAAAGTATTTTCACATTGTTCAGTTACTTTTTTGAATAGATTGCAGTCGATGAGCCGATATTTTTCTTTATATTAGGCTTGACGTAGGCAAAAATAATCCATGTTCCTTCCGCTCTCAAGAAGTTAAGCCCTGAGTGTTTTGCTATCGGTTTCACTTCAATAGTATATCTTATCCTTCGTTATTTCATTTTCAACGATAGATAATCTACTCTCCGGCTTGAGATAAATCGTGGCAACACTGGCTGCAAATCGAATACTTTCAGGAAACATCTGTTCGACTCGGCACTGGATGCACGACAGCGGTCAGCATAAACAGCAGAACTACCCTAAAATGTTATACTAGGTTGTTCAACAAGTTTTGTCGTTCGATAAGAGAGGGCGTTGCTATTAGTCCAAATTTGTTTTTGTTTTGTTGGTACACTCTTCATATGAACGATTGTGAAGGTTCATTTCAATCTGTCAATTCATTCTTTGTTTACAAGCCATTTAGTGTCGCCGTGTCCCAGTATTTTTGTTCAATGGAAAATATTGAATATCGTGGAGTGATAAAATTCTTAGTTTTGAAAGGTGTAGCACCAAAAGAAATTTTTTATTTATTTATTTATTTATTTATTTATTTCGCCATCAAAAGCAAAGAACAAAAGAAATTACATGGCATGTCATTTAAATCAGCATATCATTTTGTATATCACAATAACACAATAAACAAATTAGTTCACGAACTACATTGAAATAAATTATTGGTCATTTATTTAAAAATTTTCTACCGTGTATATGGTGTCCTCAAGCAGAATCCTCTTTACAAACGCCACAAACCTTGTCCTCTTTTTGATATCCTGGGGCAGTTTGTTATAAAGTTTAATGCAGAGATGATTAACTCCCATCTTGGTTCTATTGATTCTATGGTAAGTGATGTTCAAATCATCCCTCCCCCTAGTTCTATACTGATGAAATGCCCCATTTGCTGTAAATTTTTCTCTGTTGTCGAAAACATACTTCAGGCAGGTGATAATATAAACAGACGTCACAGTTAGCACTCCCTGAGATTTGAATAGGGGTCGGCAGCTTGTGGTATATGGAACGCCACACATTGCTGTTATAGCTTCCTTCTGCTTTAGTAACACCACTTTCAGTCCAGAGCTGTGACCCCACAGCAGTATGCCGTAGGTTGCTGCAGAGTGGAAGTTGGAACAATATGTTTGTCTACATACATCATGTTTTGATATTTGTTTCATTCTTCTAACAGTGTACACGGCAGTGGATAATCTTTTGGCTAGTGCTGTGATGTGTTCGTTCCAATTGAGGTCGCTATCGAAAGTTATTCCGAGGAGTTTGATGGTGTTAGAAGGTGGACCTCTTGTACCAAAGCAGATTCGCTGGGTTTTGTCGTTATTTAGTTTTAACCCATTAACATTGAACCATTCACTAGCTTGTGCAAGCGTACACATGGTTTGATTGGACAGATCTGCTCCTGAAGTTGCTTCATTCAAAAAGTTAGTGTCATCGGCATACAAACAGGCTCTGGTACAGGAAACATTTTCGGGCAAGTCATTTATGTAGAGAATGAATAGAAGTGGCCCCAAAATTGAACCTTTCGGCACGCCAACTTCGATCGCCTTTTCCTTTGACCAACTGTTCTTCCACTCCACCAGCTGCACTCTATCAGACAGGTAGGACTCAAACACTGACAAAGCTGTCCCTCTAATTCCATAGAACTCCATTTTTCTCAGCAGAACCTCCCTCATCACACAATCGAAGGCCTTACTAAGATCACAGGCCAATATCTCCGCTCCGTGATAGTGATTCAAGGCCTCAGCAATCCCCTCTACCAAATCGATCAATGCAGTTGTTGTTGATTTATCTGATCGAAAATCATGTTGCTGTGGATTGAGTATGCTTGCTCTACCCAGAATCCCAACCAATCTTCGTTTTAAAATTTCTTCAAATAATTTTGATATCACTGGGAGAATTATTGATTTCCTCCTTCTTCAAAACAGGTATAACCTTGGCTAGCTTGAGCTCTCGTGGAAACACACCCTGCTGCAGGCACTGGTTTATGACGCGGCACAGAAAGTTTGAGATGATAGGGTACACTTTTTTAAATAGGACAATATTCATTCCATATACATCTGCGGTGTGCTTACTTTAACGGTTTTTAACCACACTTGCAAGTTCATACTCGGTAGTAGGATAATTAAACATGGAATTGTATCCCACTGCTGACCTTGGTTTCTGATTTTTTAGCATTTCAGTTGCTTCACTTATTGATGGTTCACACTGATCAATCACTGACTCTCTGATTGAAGAGAAGAAGTCATTGAGTTCGTCTGCAGTCAAGTTTGACTCATTCTCATGTCTAACCCTCATGACTCCACTTTCTTTATTTATGAGGTTCCATATGACCTTGGTTTTATTTCCTGCTTCTTCAATTTGTTGAGAGTTATGAATCTTTCTGTCATTAGTATAACTCTGTCTCAGATGTTTTTTCAAGATCGTCAGTAGTTCTCTTGACTCTGCTGTTTTCTGGACCCTGTGAATAGTCTGAGCCACTTCAATTGCCCTTTTCAAGGCTGAAATACCATTATTTGATCTAGTGTTATGTTTACGACCAGGACTCTCTCTCACGGCTATTCTAGGGAACGAATCATTGAAACAATGCTGAACATGCCATGGAAATTCTTATATGAGTCCTCTGCTCTTTGTTTCATTAGGGCATCTCAGTTCACCAGTTTCAATGCCAGTATGAATTTTTTGGTGTTTTCCTCATTCACGTACGAATGTTAAGAGTGTATAATGATTATTCACCTACAATTAGAACAGTAGAAAGATGGGTTACTGAATTCAAACGTGGTCTTGCCTTGAAGACGATCCACGTGAAGGACGTCCAAAAAGCGCATCAACACCAAAAAATCATAGCCAAAATACAGGATATGGTTTTGGAAGATCGTCTATTGACTGAGAGAAATTTAGTGGAGGCTCTACACATCTCATTAGGCAGTGTGCGCCATATTTTAAGTGAAATTTTGAGTTTTAGAAAGCTATGTGCACAATGGGTGCCGCATTCGCTAACAATGGAACAAAAACACATTCGAATGCGACTTTCTCAGCAACATTTGGAGCGTTTTAAAAAGGATAAAGTTAGTCGATTCTTCACTATGGATGAGACTTGGGTCTATCACCATGATCCTAAATCAAAACAAGAGGCTAAAAGTGGTATGAACCTGGTTGTTTGGCTTCGAAACGAGTTTGTATCCGGAAATCGGCCAAGAAGGTTATGACATCAGTTTTTTAGGATGCGAAAGGAATTTTGTATGTGGATTACTTGCAAACTGGTAAAACAATTGAATCTGAATATTATTGCAACCTTTTGGACCAGTTGAAGAAAAAAATTCGTGAAAAAATACCCGGTTTGCAAAAGAAAAAAATCCTTTTTCATCAGGACAATGCACCATGTCACAAGAGCATTTTGACAATGGCTAAAATCCATGAATTAAAGTTCGAATTGTTGGAGCATCCACAGTATTCACCAGAGTTGGCTCCCAGCGACTTCCATTTGTTTCCAGATCTCAAACAATTTATTCGTGGCTAGCGTTTTTCATCAAATGAAGAGGTCATAACGACTGTTGAAGCGTATTTTGCAGACCTTCCAGATTCTCACTTCAGGGATGGGATCCACAGATTGGAGGATCGTTGGAGCAAGTGTATGTGTATATAATAAAGTGTATTTTGAACCATAACATTGTGTTTTTCTTATCGAACGACAAAACTTGTTGAACAACCTGGTATATATTTAAGAAATGAGAAAAAATTTTGTACAATTAGGTCAAGTTATGCAGGCGTTCCTAACTTTGTTCAGAAATATATTGTTGTTACCTCAATAAGCAAATGTCATAAGTCCACCAAAATAATTTCTTGTAAAATTTTTTTTTTTGCAATACCTATGATTATATTTGTAGCACTTAATCAGTTTATCAGTTGGCAAACAACAAAGTTGTCTGCCATCTCTGTACCTGTACACTTAGATTCTTCGAACTACACAACAGATTTCAATGTGGTTTCCACTAATAAACAGAGTTATTCAAAAGGATGATTTATATGTATATAATACATGGATCTTATAGTAAAAAAAGCTGAGCGTTCTAATGATTTCTCATTTGAATTCCTAAAAAACATTTTTATGCGCTTACATAACAAACGCTGGCTAAACTTTATGAGCTACTTCAAAATAATGTACTGAGTAATTGTATGTCTTTGAACAAAAAAATCCGCGATAGTTTATGTCCATCTCCTATTAACCCACCGTTGACATTTTTATCTACTGTATATTACAAACAAATAATGGGTTGCTCACGAAGCTGTTTTAAACAATATAGTATCATCCCATATCCAATTCAACATGTTATATAAGTTGTGTATTTATTGTAGATCAAAACTGTTCTTTTCAGCCTATCATAAAAATCAATATTTCAGAAGGTATCAGAGATTCAAAATACAGAGGCATAGTATCCGTCAGGCCCTACGCCCGTCACGAGTGGCAGCGGCCAGCGGGCGTGGCGCGTGCCTATAATAATCTCATCGACGGCCGCATTTCGAAAATAAAAAGAAAAGCCGTTCGAAAGTACATCATCCAGCTGTGAAAAATTCTTTCGTTTTTTGCTCATATTTGCATCTTTTGATATTTCCGTAATTCACTGTGATTAATTACTGCATGCAGGACGTTCCGACAAAAGGGACTCGCTGTATATTTCTCATCCCTAGTCATTAGGAAAAATTGCCGAAACGCGTTTTATGATTTTGTTTGGGGGTTATCTTTTGACGTATATTTCAGGTTACAACGAGGCTCCTCCTAGGAGGAGGCGCTTCAGCCCCTCAAAATTGGATTCGAGAGCTTTTCGAAGCCTCTTAACAACGGTGTATGAAAAAAGTATTTTGACTAATCTTTTTCGCAAACAAAACGGACCACCTTGAAAATTTTGACAATTTTCAAAAAAACGAATTAATTTTTTGTATGGAAGGAAAACCTTTGAAGGGGAGTTAGCGACTGCGTGCATCAACCAATAAATTCATTTACCTTGAGGTTTCAAAATAAGTAAAGTAGGTTTAGTTGTAATCTCTTTTGACGGCCCTTTTTACAAACTATAATTATTTCAATAGATTTCATCGTTCAAATAATAAAATTTTTATTTGAAATCCAAAAATATTCAAATTGCCCTTAATTTACTTCCATGCAATAATACAATCTTAATTGAAACCCGTTTCTAAGATGGAGTCATTTGGCGAGATTCATCTACAATTCGCTGACATAGTTCGTCTAAATTCTCAGGCTGCGTAAAAAAAAATGTTGGTCTTAAGATGTCTCCACAGAAAAAGTCTATAAAGGTCAGGTCTGGAGATCAAGCTTGCCTACAGGATCTCTTCTTCCAATCCATCGACCAGGATATTGGAAATTGCGGTATTGTTTGTTATTCCTTTAATGTGCTCTATTTTCGCCTTTCGGCCAATGACACGCCGGGGAATTCTGTCACATCACTAATCCGGGAATTTTGCCAAACCCCTCTCGTGTCGAGGGAAGGGATCTTCAATGTCCAACACATCTCTGTTAGATAGGACCGAAGGCTTTACATCTCCTCCGAAAGATGGATACTCAAGTGATTTCCAGAATCCGAAAAATCGTACCGACTTTGTGGGGATTGAACCCAGGCAACTCTGCGCAGGGGATGAGCATCATATCCTCTACGCCACCAAGCTGGCTAATTGCGGTATTGGCAATTTGTTGCGACGTAGTGAGGATAAGCTCCGTCTTGTTGGAAAAACAATTTTTGTTCAACTGGTAGGTGATCGTTTTCAAGATTTTGTCATCCATGAATCAATCGCACTCTGCAGAATTTCGAGATAAATTTCGCCATTTAAAGTACCACGGATAAACAGATGACCAATTGGTTGGTCTCCCAAAATTACTACTCAAACATTAAGCTTTTTCGAATTTGAATGAGAAAGTGCATTCGTCAGAAAAGCAAACTTTGTACGAGAAATGCTGGTTCTTGTTGATAAGCTCGGGCATAATTTGCCTCCGATTCAAATCATCATCATTTATGTCATAAATTGATTTAATTTTTCGCGGATGCCACTTGTGTTTATGTTAAATTCTTAACACGTTAGATTGGCTAAAACCGGAAGCTGCAGAAATTTGTCGTACGGATTGCGTGTTTGGCATAAGTTGGACAATACCGCCACAGCTGCTGCTTCTTCATCCGCAATTCCAATGAACGCCCTTTTTGTATCCATTATTCCGTCTCGATAAATTTTAATATCAATTCCATTACGTACTCATGGCGGACGTAACGTTCATGATTTGGTTAAATATCCTTGCAGCCAAATTTTTGATTCAGATAATTAAGATTTACCAGCTCAACGCGTTCTCGCAATCTGTACACAATTTTTTTTTAATTTCAATCAGAGGCAATGAGAAACGTAATCTGGTTCATCCTTATTCTAAATCAAGTGACTCCTAATTTTTCAAAACTATGAAATGAAAAGAATGCCAGGTTGAGACGAAATTTCATTATATATGTAAATATATTGGAAATGATCCTTTGTTCCTCAGGTTCTCACTTAGGCAATCAATCTAACACAAGATGTTTGGGCAATTATATGGTAAAAGGCGGGTACAAAGAGTTTGAGGATTTGTGTACTGCAATCCAAGAACCGGTCACCGCCGAGCCTGATATTCATGGTGGATTCGAGCTTGATGAATCTTGTAAATTTCTCCTCTTGATGTCTTCAGGTTTGCTGAAAACCATTGAAGAAGTAGCTAAAACTGACCAAATTAACAAATACATAGCACAGTGTGTAGTGGAACAGGTAAGAAAATTTGATTATTGCAAACATTCTGTCATATGATATTGTCTATATTTTCCCATTATTATTATAGTAATACCTCACTACGTGAGATATATGTTCGTTAAAAAACTCATGTGAAATTCGAGTATATCGGGGTTCGTGATTGAACATAGTAAAAAGTGGATAAAAAAAATTTAATCATTTGAATCAATCATTTTCTATCTAAGAACATTATATGGAGTATTTCATGTTTTTTTTATGAAAAAATAGATCCATTGTCTTTTGGGTAACGTTTCTTGTACGTTCTTGTGAATGTTTTCGAATTGTTTTACACTCGGTCAAAGCAAGGTCATCATCACTGCATATGCTCTGCAATGAGTCTAAACCAGAATATAATCTCGAAAGAGCATTTTGTATTCTGCTTGTAGATAAAACTTCCCCTTCTACTCGTTCTTCCATTGTCGTTGATGGGATTATTCTGTAACTTGGTCAGATAATTGCCGAGATCTTTCACCATGACATAATCAAGTTCAGACCCCTCATTCATAGTAACAATGTTTTCTAACACTTGTCCCTGCATCTGGATAATTCTTCTAGGTGCTACCAGTACATCTGACTGAAGATTACGCCACACCCCTTTCGTACAACTCCTTTTAGTTTCGTTCCAAGCCTCGTCTATGTGGTGAATAACCTCCATGAATTATGACTTCCACAACGCTCACATTGACTGTCTTTCACAGAACAGACCCTAATGAGACATAAAAACTCAGTGCCCCCGCATAAAAAGCAATATGGCCAACTCTGCTTCGAAACTAGCGCTACGCGTGCCATAATGGAAAACTAAACCGAAAGACGCCATATTTGAATTCTAGATTACCCACGATCAAATTTAACTTAACTGAAATGGGGTGTTTGAACTAGTCTAATCGATGCAGATTATTTCTGTCTCAATTAGACTATTCAAAAATTGAGAAAATAATGAGTATTTTTCACAATAAAGCTTTTATCTTAAAATAAAAAAATCTCTTAAACCATATATACAGAAAATGTAGCAAAACATTTCCAAAAATAAAATAAATTCTTGACACATGTAAATTAAACATATAATCATCTATCACAGGAAACAGGAACATTCTAACATTCAAAATAAAAAAGGAATTCTGGAACATTATTGTCAGCCACTACCATTGGTCCTCCATTGCTACCATTGTCCCCTGTTGGGGGTAAACTATCTTCACTGTCATCTTCATGGCAGTTACCCCATACTGCTTCTGAAAATAGAAAAAACGCAGTACTAACTGTCTCTAGAAGTTTTTATTTAAATGAATTTGAGATCACTCAAAATTAAATAGAACATGGTAAAAATAGGCAATTCATTACTAATCTTGGAAACTAGGGTTGCATTAATATTCCTGATGGGTTCAACCGATAGATTCATAGTAGAAATATAAACCAAATATATAAGGTTCCGCCCGCAGAACCTTAAGTGTAAACAGGGTGTAAAAAGGCCATTGTAACAAAAAAGACAAGAATATATACTCTAATATATACTCTGAGTAAAAAGAACTCAGAAAATTGAATAAATAATAACAATGTATATATCACAAAATAAACATGAATTATAGATAACAAAAGGAATGAAGGGTGTAAAGGAACCAAAAACTTCAATTATTTGGTCACAGATCAATTTCTTTCCCCATGAGTGTAAGAGTTGCATGGAGTTTGAGTTTTAGTAAATCACATTTGCAGATGAAAGGGTTGAAGAATCATCGCCACTAAAATCATTTGATATTTTATTTCCAGCATCTAGTAAAAAAGTGAAATCATTAGGGAGATTATCAGTCGAATTTTGTTCTGAATCAGTGCATAGATACTTCTCGATGATTTTATCAATATCTGTGCTATCATTGATCAGTTATCATCTTGATTACTCACTTCTTGAATTGGTTCATCATATGAGTGATCTTCCAAAATACTTGAAATTGAATGGGATGGTTCATCAAGAGATACTGTTACAGTTAAAGATTCAGGCAAAGACAGTAAACTGCCAATATATGAGTGATCTCCCATAACTACAGAAACGGAAGAGGATTTAATAAGAGACTTCATAAAAATGGCATATTAGCAATGTTTGAAGGGTGCCCTATGTTAGAATTCGGACAAGATGGTTCATTGGAAGCAAAGATCTACTACCAACATTCAAGTGATCATTTGATAATAAATGATATTGCTTGTTAACATCTCCTGGCCAAATAGAAATACTGCCTACATTTGACTGATCCTCCTTATTATAACAATAGGATGGTTCATTATTCAAAATAGGAAGAGATGGTATAACGCCACGGTTTAATCTTTTTCCATTTGCATTAACAACGTCGTCTTCTTTTAAGTGATCATTACATAAGAAAAAGTTAATAGTGTTGACAGTTTCACTTATAGAACAAAACTCTTTCCACTTCAAACAAGTTGATGGATGTTGTCGAGGGAAAACATGAAAAATTTAGATCTTTTGGAACTAGTCGAGCGGCAGCGCGTTTCATGCCCAAATAATCGTTTAAAATGGTACGAGTTGATTCGTGAGACAGAAAGTTTATTGCCTATCTCTCTCAAATTTGAATGAGGATTTTCAATATCTTTAACTTTATCAATGTTAACTTCAGTTAACTAGACTAGAGCGAGGATAATCTTCTCAACATCTCGGCATCTGTTGTATGCACTTTACCACTCTTATGCACATGCTTTTGATAGACTCGATTCACCTAAAGCTCCTGTAACATTTCAAGCGATTGCATCGATTCCTTTTGCAATACAAAATTTGAGGCAAATTCTTTGTTCGATATTTTTATCCATTATAAAATTTGCAAAACACATTTGTGAGGACTGACAAAATCGAGCACTGTGAATAAACTAAATAACAGATCGCATTCAAACTCCGCGTCAGTGTAGAAAACAGTTGTGCCAACTTAGCAACAACAAAAATTGACAATTGTTTTAAGCAGATTTTTTAAATAATCAATTGATGGTACTTTTTGACAGAATGTATACTTTTAAATTAAATTTGGTTGAGTGTATTTTGTTTTTAATCTTAACTGATCAACCAAAAATTATTCAACTACAATCTTTCCAATGTTGGGTGAAAGATATCGCATTGTATGTTTCGTACTTTCGATTAATTTATTGTAGAGAAATTTTTTTATATTTGATTTCTCATACCACAGTATTTATTCACCATATTTGTACTTTCATTTTTATCATAAGCTTTGAATACTTCGCATTCATGTTTTATATCTTGAATTTGTTATTTAGAGTCCCTAATTATTTTTTTTCATATCAACAGATCGATATGCTTGATAGTAAGTAGTAGTAAAAGAAAAAGCATTTATTAACCGAAAATACAACTGGTTAATGACCTCTAATAACATGATTCATAATAAACATGGTTATCTCAACACTCATGAACTCTAAGAAAATAGAAGATTTTTAAATAATTAAGTAAATTTGTTCAAAGAAATGGCTCTGTAGGTAGAAGGGAAGATTTTTGTAACTAAATCCAGTAGCTTAGCAGCACCGCTATTCTGTGAAGAACAAAACACTTAAGGGGAACACTTTGATAGATTAATCAACATTATTTAATCATACACAACATTAGAATTTCTGTTTTGACTACTTGGAACAAATGGGCTTGGAAAATTCAGCAGCTCATCTTAGAATATATTGAAATATTTAATTCGACATATTTCAAATTCAGTTCATACCAGTTTTTCAATTTCAAATATAACACATAGAAAGGCCATTATATTGTTCATTCTCAAGCTATAATCGATTTCGAAAAATTATTTATATTGAGAGTAAGTAACTTAGCACCACTTACTCCTTGGAAGAACAAAACCCTAAACGGGTACACTTTGATTAATCAACATCAATCGCAAACATAGTACAGTAGAATTGTTTTAAGTCTAAATCTAATGTCAATTCATCGAAGGGATCATATTCAAATTTATTTTCAGTTCAGGGAACAAACAACTTTAACTGGTGTAGCTCAAGCAGTAGTTGACAAAATAGCAAGATTACACCATGACTGCTATATGTCCAATTCATCTAGTATAAAGAAGAGAGAAGATATCACATTGATGGTCAGAAATTTCAACTTCCCCCTCCACAGTGAAACTAGATACTCAACATTTGATTCGATCATTAGTAGTAACAATGCATTGCAGTCATCCTCAGGACAGCAAACATTGACAAACAGTACAAATAGAAATTGCTTTAGTTCTACAAGTAGTTCGGAGCCACAAAATTATCGTCGTGAAAATGGCTTGGGACCTAATCAAAAAATCAAGAGCTATGTTGATTTCAATGATTTTTATGTATGCTTAGAGAAAGCTAAGCAAGAAGGTAGATGCCCAGATTGGCTGAAAAATTTCTGAATATCAGATGTGGAACTGTACATGGAACTGCATTGATGTAAAAACCAAATCACTTTTAGTGACTACTTAGAAACTGAAAAACAGTAGGAAAATGTGCCTTAAAATATTATATTACACGAGAATTTATTTATGCTGTATGTATTTAAAAGAAACTCAAAACTATTCATCTTTTCATTCTTCATTATTTCGAATATTTCTCATTGTTTTGAATATTTGATATAGAAATGCTTGACTATGTTATATTCATTAATGAAAAAATAAAATAGATCTCACATAATACTACTACATAATTGAAAGATTGACATTCAGTTTTCTGAATCACTTTAATATTTTGTGTGAGCATGAAAAATCAGATAGTTCAAGCCTACTGAAAATCTATTATTGTAAAATTAATATTGTACTTTCCAAATTTTATGATACATTGTGATCTTAGCCTGGAAATGTTTTCCAAATTCTGATTTTCAGAGATGTTGATGACAAAATTTAGGAAAAATATTTTGAATAGTCAATATTTTCATTTCATAAATTAATCAAACCGAATCTATCCTAAGAAATGAAATTTGCATCTTGATCAAAAAGCATAATTTTTCTACATTTTAAGATTATTTACGAAATTCTATATAGTCAGTCAAGTAAGAGCGTAGTCGTGCTTATTTATAAAAAAATTTTTTTGATGAAACAACATATTCATATATACGTTGTACACATTACAAACGATGATGCAATTCGGTCAATAAAGTGTCCAGTCACCACCGGAGTCGATGATTGCCTTGCATCTCCGAGACATGCTTTCTACTAATTTGACAAATTCTAGTGGCAACGATCTCCAGATCCAACGAATTTTGTAAGACAACTGCTTCAGAGTGTGTGTGCGTCTTCCACGAAGCTTCTGTTTAATATTTGCCCACACATTTTCAATAGGGTTTGCATCGGGCTACTGCGACTGCGACGGCCAATCCAATGTAACGATGCCAGATTGAGTCTTCCTCTCAGTACAGAGCTTGCTGCACGGTTTAGGATCGTTGTCCTCCTGAAGAATATAATATTCATTTTTGGCAGATGGCAGTAAAGCCTTTTTGTAGATTTTTATCATTTTCTCCGCATTTAGGTTGTCAGTAAAGAAGTGCAAAGTGCCGAATCCCTGCTTTGAGAAGCAGCCCCAAAGATGCACCTCTATTCCGTGTTTTATGGTCCGCTGAACAAGTCTATTGGTGGAAGTTGACCAGGCTCGCGTGAGGACACAACGTCCCCATATAGAACATTCATCAGTTAAAATGACAATTTCAAAATCTCTATCAATATTCTCATGTGCCCAAGCGAGTCGCTTTCTCACATGTTTTTCAGTCAACAGAGGCTTCTTTATTGTGTTGCGCCATTTCAGGTCATAAATACGAAGATGGGTTCGGATAGTTTCGTAGAATATATCTAAACCTTTTGCCTTTAATTTTGCTTGCCCTTGCTGCAGTGTTAAAGCAGGATTCCTATTCTTTCTTCATCTTTTTTGTCAATCAACATTTTTAGCCACTTTATGTATATATCGCTATACCCACTTATGTACAAATGCCTCCGACGTTCTCATATATTTAGCTACCGCTGATTGCGACATTTTGGGACCTTTTGGGTGGGTGCGAAGAAACACCCGAAAGGTGCGTACTTAGCACTCATGGCGTTTAACGTGATTCTCTTTCAAAATATTAACTGAATCTTTGTTGGCAAAGCTTCCCTCTATCGGCTCGCGAAGAAATTAGAGCGAAATCTTTCATTACCTCTCAGTAAAGTCGACCACGCTCTTACTTGACTGTCTGTAAATACCTTAACGCAGCACAGTTCAATTCTTGTTACACGAGCAAACAAAACCATTTTGATTAAAAAGAATTATTTGTTGAATCTCTGTACAAGAAGATCGTGGTATCCTGAGTTTTCTTTCTATTGGCAATATCAAATATTACAGAGCGAGCATATCAGCAGTACAACCGTACCGAAATATCATGTCTTCATTGTGTACTAGGTACAATGGAAATAGAACAAAAATTATAGAAAATAAAGCAGCAGGCAGCTACCGCGGGTTAACAGCAGTTAAAACACTTGAGGTGAGAAATCCCTGTCTCTGACACCAACATCGAATCATCTGAGCAACCATTCCATTATTATTCATTTGTTGGACAAACTAACCAAAAATTAAAGTTTGATCAAAAATTGAAACTGATGTCAAACAAAAAAATCCTAAAGAAGTTTTATGTATAACAGTTGAGCAGTATAGGAGGGATGCTATCAATAGTTGACCAGAATAAAATGAAAAAAAGTAATTAGGTTGATATTCTGCTAGCTAGAAAAAGTACAGAAGCTTTTTTCCAAAAGAAAAGATTTCATCCTCGATATATGAACTTGATTCCCCATTCGATTCTAATACCTCCCAAGGTTTGGATAATATACAATAAATTATACTTGCCGAGATGTCGAAAAATCTTCTGTTGAACATCTTCAACCAAATTTGGTCCTCTGGCATTATACCTCAAGACTGCAAAATTCATTAAATCTAAATATCCTAAGGAATATCGATAATATTTACTTTACGACAAACATCCATTTATACATCATTGCTTCCAGAAAATGATTGCGTCTGAATTTGTTGACTCATAATCATAAAGTCTATACCTATGCCAACAGGAAATAGCTTCCTGTGCCATTTACGACCCTCAACTCTATACAGAAGAGAGAATCCTGTTTCACTCTTTGCTATTTAGAAAACCTTACTCCACGCAGAAAATTCACTCGATCAATTGAATTACAAGACTATACTTATACTTTCTGATATCCAAAGTAGTCTTCTGAGTCTAAGACACCTCAGAATGAACACTAAGTTCAATTACATACACGGTGGAATTCTCAAATCACTGAAAAGCTAGAGAACAAGGATATAAAAGTGTTTCATGTGGGTTAAAGCACATTCTGGAATTTAAGGCAATGAAAGAGTGGAAAACTGGCCAAAGGCAATTAAAATAGAAGAAATCGACCCTTCTTCGTGATTTATCTGAAATCATACATTTCCTAAAAAATCTGAAAACTAAACGATCTAGCTCTTTTTGTAATACCCAGAAAGCGGTTTTCTATAAACCCCTTCAGTCAAAACCTCCGGACGAGCTCTGGTTCGCGAACCTACCTGACATCTACCTTTTCGCATAGACACAGCATTAGGTCATGCTTTATGCCCGAAATACCTTCATATGATAGGAAGAAAAGACACTCCACTGTGCGGATGTGGATAGATAGGAACATTATATCGAACCATTTTATGATGCGATCTGTACCCGTTGGAGCGCAATTCAATATTGATTATATCCATAAAAATACGAATTTAATATCACCTTTCAATATAATTATAGTACTTTAACACAAAAATCTAACAACTAAATCAAATGATTAATCACATTCGTAAACGAAAAATTCTATAAAAAATAATTAAATCAACAAATTTTTATAATATAAATTGAATACCTTCATGAAAAATTTCTTTATAGACTGATAAGGTCGAATTTTTAGTCGTTATCCTTATGTTATCACTCCCTATATGTCCCCTCATCTTTTCGTGGATCTACCTGTTTGTGTATGAACAACTATCGCTTTGACAAGCACCTCTGTTTTTTGCTTTGTGATCATCTTCCGAAACCTACTATCTTGTTTAGGGATATTTTTTTCTTTTTTATTTATTCAAGATCCTTTGGGATACTGACGGGTTGCCCCATAATCAGTATCAACATTACAATATTATGAAATAAGAGTAAAAATATATAATAATTATAATCACTTAAAACATACAAAAAAACAAACTGTATCAGCAGAAAAGAAGGTAACTTAAAAATATTAATCATTAATACATATTAAAGAACAGAATCTATGTCTGTTCGAGAAAATGTGCCTTTAACCTGCCCTTGACTTGGGCTTTCGACATAAAAAAGACATCCACGATGTTAGAAAACTCATTAGCATTTCTGTTTATTCTTGTTAAAGGGGAATTCTGCGAGCACGGCGTTCTCTTGAAAGGAATAGTAAACAGTTCAGACTCTCTCAGTCTCCTAGATGGAACGTTTATGCCAATCGCGGCGAGCAATTCCTCACTCTGAAAAGAATTCTGAAACAACCCGCATAGAAATACTACGTCTGCTACTTTGCATCTATTTTCAAGGCTTATGAGGTTAAAGTGTCTTCTGGCTAGTGAGTGGTTGCCCGGCTCAAACCAAACCTAGAGCAAAGTTAGTAAAGAAATCTATTTTGAATAGATTCAATTCGAGACCTATAAATCCCATACTGGGGGCACCAAACCACACTAGCGAAACTCAGCCTACTAAACACAAATGCATAGTACAAAACAACAACTGTCTGCGCGTTTGTAAAGTATTTAGTTCTCCTCATTATGAATCCTAACATTCTTGATGCAGCTGTTGAAATATAATTAATATGGACGTCAAGTATTAATTTGGAATCCAAAAAATACTCAAATCCTTTGCGCGCTCAACGAGCTGAAGATTAACGCCACCAAGCGATTAGGTGAATTCGATGTTTGATTTTTTTCGAGTGAACGTAATAGAGAAGCACTTAGTAGTATTTAAAAATGGACCGTTTTGTTGGCAGAGCTGCAGAAACGACCCAGATCAGATTGAAGGTTCTCACAATCGGTCAGAGAATTTATCCGTAGGAAGACTTTTAGATCATCTGCGAGCATTAAAAACCTCGAAAACTTAAAACATTCCTTGATCGGATTTATATATATTAAGAACAGCAGGGGTCTCAAGTGAGACCCCTGGGGTACTCCAGACAAAGAAATATAACTCTCAGACTCGAATTCCTCGACTAATACAAATTGGGATCGATTCCTCAGGTAGGAATCGAACGTAGGAATGGCTTGTTTTAGCAAATGCTTTGCATAGATCAGAGTAAACGGCATCTGTCTGCGCCGATTGTCCAAACCGTCGTGTAGGTACTCACTATAGATAGACATGTTCGTTTCAACAGACTTCCCTTTCGAGAAACCATGTTTTTCAGGTATGATAAGATGTTTTACAAATGGAAATAAATAACTGTATATCAATGTTTCAAACAAATTGGGAATTAATGATAATTTGGATATTGGTCGGTAATTTATGACTTTGAACCACCTTTAAGGATCGGAACAACAGTTTCATTCTTCCAACTACTAGGAAACTTACCACTCGCCAAGGACTGGTTGAATAATAAGTACAGAGGTACAACAATAGCTTCAGTAGGCTCCCTCAAAAATACAGCGGGAATCAAGTCGGAACCAGCGCCCTTTCTGAGGTCAATGTCACATAAGGCCTAACCGATTTCATCTTCTGATAGATGAATCGAGTTCAGCACATTACAGTTTTCTGAATCTAATATGTTGTCTATATTGAGGTGAAACTTTTCAGGTTCAAACACACTCTTGAAGAGTTTAGCGAACAATTCACAAATCTGTTCACCAGTTTCCTGATCCAGCCACATCTCCTAGGGAAAATTCGCCGAATTGTGTTTTTTCAATGACATAAAATTCTAGAAAGATTTCGTATTTTCACAAACCCCGTCCTCAAATAAAGTCACAAATCTTCTGAAATCCACCTCAATCAGCGATTTCGAACGAATCCTCAGAGAAGAGAAAAGGTTATAATCACTCTGCACCTTGAATCGTTTCCATTTTTTGTGTAGTTTGTTTTTCTCCAGAATGACTCTCACCGTATTACGCGAATAATAATGTGGACATTTTTTGTTTTTTCGGTAGCGCGGTACGTGCGTATTAATTATGTGTCGAATGATAGCGTAAAATATATCGACATTTTGGTCTACTGAATTTCCCTCAAAAGTGCCGATCCAGATTATGACCGAAATCTCTCCATTTATAGAATTATAATCAGCTCTCTTGAAACTTAGCGTCTATATGTCCATATAGAGAGACAATCGAAGTTTTGTTTAAAAATAACCAGCTGGTTAATATTTTCAAAACATGCCAATAACTACAAATATTTAAAAAAAATCAAGCAGAATAACCAAAATAAATTGGGACTGATGAACAATTCAAACCTGAGCAGCTTTGGGAATGAGTTCATAAAGAGTAATTCAATCATAAGAACTATTGATAAGTACTATAAAATCCAGTTCCTAGACAGACATTTTCGAGTACTTCAAAGGAAGATTGTTATATTTGCGTTTCGACGTCCCTCTCCTAATGATATTCTGAAGCCGAAAAATGAATCAGAATTATGGTGTCTAGAGAATACATATGTTGCTTCAAATTGAGAAATATAATAATACTAGCAGCCAGGTACGTGCCTCGCTACGTATAAAGTGAAATCTAATAATGTAGCAGCAATCTTGAATTCGAAACAATTGCACAACGTTGATCCAATTCACGATTTGCAACACCAATAAAATAAATTTGCAAAAATTGATGATCAGCGTCGAGGTATGGCAATAACAATCAAGCTTGTTGATGAATCTGGCCCTGAATCTGTAAAGTGTATGCAATTTTAGGTAGATGTTGGATCAGAATTTTTAAAACTATATCGAATACTTCAATAGTAGCCATCGTCACATTTCCAATGCAATATTGGGTATTGTAATGCATCGTAACTACGATGAAGTTCCGAAACACGTTGCAATCATTTCTGGGGTTGAAGTACAATATCAAGGGATTGAAACTGATCACCAAGAATAATAATTGCCACCTCATCATTTGTCGGTGCATTGAATCGCCTTGCATGCTCTCCAAAAGGTGTTCTATCAGATCTTATTACGATTTTGTGATTCAGATTGATATAAAAATTTACCTTAAACGTTGGCATAAAATTTTCTCGAATAATTTTAGTAGCACCAAAATAAGTCATTTGAAATGCCGAACTGTATTGTTGAATATGACTCAAAAAGTGCTTCGACGTTTGAGATGTCCCAAAAATAAATGAATGCAATGGTTCGGATAGAGTTTCTAATGCTGGAAATCTCCCTTCACCATTAGCACAACACATGCCGGGCGTTTCACCTGGAAAGTTAGCCGCATCACAATGTGGACATACTGCGTCCATCATTCCAATGTATCCGTACATACTAAACAGGCACAGGGTCAACAGATCCAATTCGTGCATTACGTTCACGCTGCGATGCATTAACTTGTGTGCATTCATCTGGAGTCTGTGATCGTCTTAGTAATGCCACATCATTTGCATTACGCGTTCACCGACCTATATTTGCTCGTCTGACTCGTGGCATATTTATTTCACATAAAAAAGAATAAATAAATTCAAAAACAAATTGCTACATCAATAGTGGTGTATCAGTATTTATACATATGCGTATGAAATTATATATGACTGCATAAGTCAATGTATATAAAAAAATGTCATTAAATAATTAATTTTTAAATCGACGTGCTTCTATCTGTTATAAAAGAATAAAACACCCGTACGCACACAATATGTTTACATACATCTAATTCAATTCAACAGTTCAAAACTCACCGTTTGTGTAAATGCGTTCGACAATTTAATTCTAATAAAGTTTGTAAACGATATGAAACACCGACGGCTCGCTAAAAAACTGTGAAAAGTACACGCACACATATATGTACATAATACATTTGAACGATTCAAGACTCATCGTTTGTATGAATGCACTCAACAATATGTTTAAAAATATAAGCACAAAGCAATAATTATCGCTGACAATTTGCTTTAATCGAAGCACGTTCAAAATGAAATGACGGCATGAATGACATAACATGCTTGTACTGTCTACACTGAAAAAAGTTTGAATTTGACAGCACAATCCCCATCTGAAAAATGTTTCAATTTGACAGCAAAATCCCCATTAACAAAATGATCTGCCATTCATTGAATTCATTTCTTACAATATATGTGATGAATAAAGAACCGCTCGACCGATTTTGTGCAAACTTCACATAAACCATCTACTAAATAGTCCTTACAAAGCCTAAATATTTGGTTTGGATGAGACTGTTCTTGAATTATAAAACGAAAACTATTGATTCTTTATATATATATATATATATATATATATATATATATATATATATATATATATATATATATATATATATATATATATATATATATATATATATATATATATATATATATAGCGATAAAAGAATTCAGGAAACAGAGTTTTTCTAGTACAAGGGCGAAACAAGCAAAAAAGGGCAATACAATTTACTTTTTCGAGAACATTACAAAACTGAGTAGCTATTATGAGTTATTACATTTATTTTGATTTTCATTTTCTTAATAACATAAATAAAAGTTCCAGGGTTGACTAATAAATATTATGTTGGTATTTTGAATTTGCTTTCTCTTTACAATTACGAATATTATAGTGCCAGCTTACCAGCTAACTTTCTTGAAGGGATTTAGAACCCGCTCTTCTAAGGATAAAACTTACCTTATTCACAATTCAATTCTGTAACTAACTCAAAAAACATGAATTTTATGATGTACCCCTATTCTATGACCAGTGCATTATTAATTTTTTGTTTTAATTTATCGTATTTAGTATTCATAGTAAACAGTTGATTTGATATTTCAAATTTTTTACGTTTTCAATCCAAATAAAATATCTCTAGCCCTGCAGCTTTGTCAAAAGAGCATATGATTGTCTCTATAAAGATGGGCCTGTCGCAACGTATCCATTTAAACAACTTGTCTAAGTATGGTTCGAATCAGAAATATTAGGACTTTAAGTAGGTGTAAGAAAAAGATTGTTAACAAAACTTGAACACTTTATTCTTCATGTTTATAAATTGTATCAATAAGATTTCTTCAACAGTAACAAATTTGTATGATATACTTCAAATTGCATGTATTTATTAATTTTGAAAATATATCAGATTCCCATTACCCCTACAGAATGAAACTTCTATTAGTTATGGACTGGTGTATTCTTAGGAAGTATAATAAAATGTTTGTAAGAAATATAAAGTTTATGCTTATTGTTACTATTTCCAATTATATTGCTATATAAAAATATTGTGTGAAAATAAAACGTAAATCGAAAATTTTTATCAGATTACGAAAACCTAAGGAGATGGCATCACTTTCAATCGTTCAAACGCTGCTTTTTCCAAAGCTGCCCTATGGTCAGGATGTGCAATTTGAATAAGAGCATGAGCACGTTGTCTCAAAGATTTACCAAACAAATATGCAATACCATGCTCAGTCACAACATAATGCACATGTGCTCTCGAAGTGGTCACACCAGCTCCTAAAATAATAATTAATGGTTTTTATACAAGTAGTTAGCAGTGACAGAAATAGATAAAAAGTACAGCCAAAAGAGGGTGGATATTGTAACATTTAAAATTGGAAATACTAATTATTTTATGCTTCATATGTTATAAGACAACTTCGCGAGATTCACATTTTGGAAAATTCAGAGTGAACTCCAAAGAACTCCAAGAATTTACATATTTGCTTGGAAATGGAATAATGGCTATCGTTTCATTTAAATTATTGAAGTGGCTTTTGGGTTATCTACTACACACATTAAAAGAATATAAGAGTCAATAAAAATTTTTGAATTGTAACATTTCAGTGAGAAGAAAGGAGTGCACTTGTATTGGTTGATCAAAAACACATCAAAACCGAAAAGTTTGTATATTTGTAAAAAATCGAACAAAACATTTTCAAAGTATTCAAGAAAACTAGGAGAAAGCAGCAAACTGAATATTTTTCGTCACGTATCTGAAAGATTATCGAAATGTTCTGGGGATTTCTAATAAAGTGCATGTCCACCACGACTGTTCAGAACTGCCCTACAACGATTTGGCATACTGAGAATTGAATCATCGATACTTGATAAATTACGTTTCATTCCCCCACAAGAACTTGAATAAAATTGTTTAAGATGGTGTATTCACTCTGAAGCTATCGTCCATATTCTCATTCAAGAATGAACGCACTGATCTGAAATTTTGTTGTTGCTACATCCTTCAGAAGTGTCTGAGAATTTTTTCCCTAGTATCGGTTCATTAGTTCTCGAGATAGACGTGTTTGCGTGAACGTGTGTTTGGTACCCCGGTACAAGCTTCGCGATGGATGAGAAATTTGAACACCGTGCGGCGATTAAATTTTATTATAAACTTAAAAAATGTTCACGGAAACGAAAAAAATGATCGATTTGGCTTACGGTGAAGCTGTAGTGTCGCGTACAACAGTTTACACGGTTTAAGAAGGGTAGAGAGTCTTCAAAAGACGACGAGAAAAGCGGCCGGCCGTCAACAGCTGTTACCGACGAAAACGAGGCTCCTGTGCGCGCGCTACTGAACCATGGTTGCCACATGTCTCTCGGAATGTTATCAGACGAACTGAACATGTGTAAAGATAGCGTAGCTTTGATTTTGAAAGAAACAATGAACCGTAGGAAGGTCTGTTCTCGATTTGTTCCGCACCTCCTCACACACGAGCAGAAGCAGACTCGCGTCGAATGTTGTCAAGATTTTATCGACACTTGCGAGACCACTCCAGCCTTTCTAACCTCAATTGTGACTGGTGACGAGACTTGGTGTTTTCAATACGATCCTTCCACGAAGCGGCAGTCTTCCGCTAGGCTCAGTCCGGGCCATGCGAGGCCCCAAAAAGTGCGCCAACAAAAATCAAGGGTGAAGACGATGTTCATCGCTTTCTTCGACTCCAAAGGAATTTGTACTCCCAGGCATCACCGTGAATGCTGCGTATTACGTAGAAGTATTGAAACGTCTGAAGCGCCGGATTAATAGCGTCAAGCCCGAGTACGAGGATCCGGGATCGTGGAGTTTGCTGGACGACAATGCGCTTGCTCTTTCGTAGAACATTGTGAAGCGTTTTCTCGCAGAAAATCAGATTCCACGTATCAACCACGCACCATAATCGCAAGATCTAGCTCCAGCAGACTTTTTCCTATTTCCCAAACTAAAAATGCACCTGAAAGGGCGATTTGTTGAAGATATACCGAGCATTCAAGCGGCTTGCTCCTATAGAGGAGTTCCAGAGAGCCTTCGAATCACTTGTGGAGCGCTCAAAGGAGTGTATATCTAGGGGAGGGGACTATGTTGAAAGTTAATTGGAATAAATTTCGTTAGAAGTAATTTTCGATTTTTTATTTCAAAAGTTCGGGAACTTTTCCGACATACTGTTTATGTGTGAAAAATACGTTTACGAGTTAGACGTTTCAGAAAAAGGTTGTAGAGTGTAAACGAAAACGGTAACTTCAATCACAAGTGTAGGTTCTTCTCATTGTTTTCTTCCATTTTCAAGGCTAAGAATGATCTGGCACTGGTTAATAAAAACACTGCTTAGTGTTTTCATGCGGCGAGAACAAAGAAACAGTGTGTGTAGAGTAGGGGAAAGAGGTAGAAAATTCAATATTGGTTTTCTTTCCCTTATTTTGCTACATAAATATCAACACTCGAAATATCCGAACTGAATAATAAACTAATCTCACCTGGTTTAATCATATTAACAATCTTAGATTCGCCCTTCTTGGTGACGGAAGGTAAGGCAATGATAGCTTTTCCCTTTCCATCATAAGCTTGAGCTGCACCACGTATGAAGTCAACTTGCCCACCAAATCCTGAATACATCCTAGTTCCAATAGAGTCCGATACGACTTGACCCGTCAAGTCTACTTCAATGCAAGAATTAATTGCTGTCATGCAATTCTGGGAAGCCACGACCTCTGAAATATAAAAAAATGATTGAAGAAAAAATTAGGAAAGCTTATTTTCAGATGTAATCTGCAATTTTTGGAATGAACTTTAATAGATCGAACTATTTTCTCCAGAATAAATTAGAATTCTTTCTGATGATTTTCTATTAAAACTACATTGTTACATAATTTAAAATATTACTTTGTTGAAAAGAATACAGGATGATGACCAAAATCAAACTGATTTGAATCCCACTCAAAAGAATAAAAGCAATTAGATGGTTATTTAAATTCAAGTTTTGAATCAATTCTTGCCTTCTTAATTCTCGAATGACTTCATGGCTATCTTATTTCACAATCTCTTGCTTCCTTAAAAACTATTAAGGATATAACAAGGGTAGAGGTACTTGAAAAATTTTTAATTTTCGTTGAATTAAATAAATCCTAAATCATTTTATGCTTATAATTTGGTTAATGCAGTTGTTTACATCCATCTTTCTTTCAAATTCCTATGTTGATAACTTATATATAATTGTGCTTTTCTCAAGAACATTGAGAATGAGCATAATAGTATTTGAAAAATTGGCATATATATTAACATAGATAGATATATATATATATATATATATATATATATATATATATATATATATATATATATATATATATATATATATATATATATATATATATATATATATATATCTTCGTACAATGATTGAATCTAAAGATTATCTCAAAAGGCATGGCATAATTCCATGGCAAGAGTTTACAATCAGGCAATTGCAACTTCTGTCAAACTGGTACAAGATGCTGTCGAGCCATACAAATTTTTTTAAATTTTTAACATGCTCGTGAAGCTGCCTTGGCTGCCTTGAAGAGAAATCTTCCGGCAGTTCAAGTCAAATTGTCGCATCACCCTACTTTTACGACAATACAATATAAACCTTTAGGTTGGTCATTCAAGAGTCGCTTGGTAACTTTCAGAAGTGTAAGATAAGAAGATATCATTTCTTGAAGCTGGTCTTCATTCTCATCGACCAATCATTTGATACGATTGTTTATTTTATTAAATTCACGGAATCAATATTCGTTTTGTATTCCATTTCGAATTTTTCAGTGACTAGAAAGATGGATTAATTATACCATGTAAAAGTTTGAAGTAGGTAATACGAGTTGGATGACCTACGCTTAATATTTTTACTGTTCCTTAGACGATTTTGAGCAGTGTAAAGTGAGTAATATTATTTAGAAATAGATTTAACATCATATTTATCAGTTTGAGCATTGGAAAATTGAACAAATGTTCAGTTCAAGACGTTGATGGCCGACCATGGCAACTTGTCCACCATCTCTCAATTTTGACAGAATTATTTGTATCACCCTTACGCTCGTGTTTTTGCATGATGTCGGTTCATATTTTTCATTATTTCGTCGCATGAAATTCCATTTGCGATGCATTTTATGTTTATGATTCTTCAATATTTTCATTCAAATGGAAGGACCTACTGACATGACGCTCAAACTTTGAGTAAAGAGGACAGTTGTGCTTACTGAGAAGATCTTCGATAGTCCTTTAATTTCTTTATGAAGGTTTTTACTTGATCAGTTTCGGTACAAGATAATGTATCTTACATCGCGTTTTGTAGGTGTCCTAATAAATTCTTCCGTTTTTAGAGTTTCTGCATGCATTCTTTTGAAGGACAGCGTGAAATGTCTTTTCTGGTAACCTGGTTGCGTTAAATACTGTACTTACAGTTTAGTAATACATTTTAGGAATTATAATGATGACATTTTATGAACTGTCGTTTTCATCCATTGCTGGGCATATAGCCTTCTTAAACTCTTCCACCTATCTAGATGTTGCGTAGATTTGGTCCAGTTGTTTAATATTAGTTTATGACGCCTGCCCATCTTGTAGGCAGTCTTTCTCGGTTTCGTGATGCAAAATCAAACTCAAATAGTAGTACACTAGATCGTTTTACTTAAAGCCTAATATACTGAATGCCCTTCCATATCAATCTATACTGAACACCTCATGAAATTTGAACACTATTCTCTATTTGCGATCAAAGAGATATATTCAATTTTAAAATCTCAACTTATCTGCAATTGAGCATAGGATAAAACTAGAGAGTTTAAACATATATAATTATAATTAATCATATATCAATCACATTTTAGGCATAGAAATTCAATTATCAACAGTTCGTCAGAAAATTATTCTGCCTGTTGTTAGCAGCCAAAGTGAAATAAGTAAAAAATATCTGAGAAGGATAAGATTAATTCCAAATTCGGGTTCGACAAAGCAGAAGTTTCACAACAACATTTCATGATACTTGAACTGAACATCAGTCTCAAAGAAAGGAAATTTTTCTTAGATGATTATCATCATTCTTTAAGTAGTTGAAGTCATTTCAGTGACATAACGACACATAGAAGGCAGCTACATGATATTTTTGAAATAATTTGAACTGAAAATATATATAAAATTAGGAAAAAACTTGGAAATTCAGCACTATGTAAAATTTAGTTTATTCCATTTCAATTGTCCATGTATACTCAATCCATTAATTGAACAAACAACACTGAAATTGTTCAGAATTTAAATTTATTTGGCATTTGCGTCAGCGTCTTCATAAAATTTTAATTTTTGATTGCGCATTTCTTTCAATTTAGTTTTTTAATTTATTTAAAGTTTATTAACCATATCCTTCATATACTTGAAAACCGAAATCACATTCATGTTTGAATTAGAAGAATATATATATATATATATATATATATATATATATATATATATATATATATATATATATATATATATATCAGTTCAAATTCTTTTGAAAGAAGAGTTGAAAGGACGTTCTTGAATATCTTCTAATTCAAACATGAATGTGATTTCGGTTTTCAAGTATATGAAGGATATGGTTAATCCACAAACTTTAAATAAATTAAAAGAAAACTATCAATTATGAAAGAATGTTTATACATGCGCAATCAAAAAATTAAAAATTTTATGAAGACGCTGACGCAAATGCCAAATAAATTTAAATTCCCGAACAATTTGCCAGTGTTGTTTGTTCAGTTCCAATTAGTATGGATTGAGTATACATGGACAATTGAAAATGGAATAAACTAAATTTTACATAGTGCTGGAATTTCCAAGTTTTTTCCTAATTTTATATATATTTTCAGTTCAAATTATTTCAAAGAATATCATGTACGGGGGAGCTCCCCCGCCTTCTATGTGTCGTTATGTCACTGAAATGACTTCAACTACTTAAAGAATGATGATAATCATCTAAGAAAAATTTCCTTTCTTCTTTGAGACTGATGTTCAGTTCAAGTATCATGAAATGTTGTTGAAATCTTGAAACTTCTGCTTTGTCGAACCCGAATTTGGAATTAATCTTATCCTTCTCAGATATTTTTTTACTTATTTCACTTTGGCTGCTAACAACAGGCAGAATAATTTTCTGACGATCTTTTCCGATGCTTGAAGGATCATAATACCTGATTTAAATAATTATTAGAACTGTTGATAATTGAATTTCTATGCCTAAAATGTGATTAAACGATATATGATTAATAATTATAATTATATATGTTTAAACCTCTAGTTTTATCCTATAACAGCTCAATTGCAGATAAGTTGAGATTTTAAAATTGAATATATCTCTTTGAATCGCAAATAGAGAATAGTGTTCAAATTTCATGAGGTGTTCAGTATAGATTGATATGGAAGGGCATTCAGTATATTAGGCTTTAAGTAAATTCGGTATTTAGTATATTAGGCGATTTTAACATACGAACTAGTGTACTACTATTTCAGATGAAATGGAGTTTGATTTTGCATCACGAAACCGAGAAAGACTGCCTACAAGATGGGCAGGCGTCATAAACTAAATATTAAACAACTGGACCAAATCTACGCAACATCTAGATAGGTGGAAGAGTTTAAGAAGGCTATATGCCCAGCAATGGATGAAAACGACAGTTCATAAAATGTCATCATTATAATTCCTAAAATGTATTACTAAACTGTAAGTACAGTATTTAACGCAACCAGGTTACCAGAAAAGACATTTCACGCTGTCCTTCAAAAGAATGCATGCAGAAACTCTAAAAACGGAAGAATTTATTAGGACACCTACAAAACGCGATGTAAGATACATTATCTTCAGAAAGTACCGGAAACTGATCAAGTAAAAAACCTTCATAAAGAAATTAAAGGGGACTATCGAAGATCTTCTCAGTAAGCACAACTGTCCTCTTTACTCAAAGTTTGAGCGTCATGTCAGTAGGTCCCTTCCATTTGAATGAAAATATTGAAGAATCATAAACATAAAAATGCATCGCAAATGGAATTTCATGCGACGAAATAATGAAAAATATGAACCGACATCATGCAAAAACACGAGCGTAAGGGTGATACAAATAATTCTGTCAAAATTGAGAGATGGTGGACAATTTGCCATGGTCGGCCATCAACATCTTGAACTGAACATTTGTTCAATTTTCCAATGCTCAAACTGATAAATATGATGTTAAATCTATTTCTAAATAATATTACTCACTTTACACTGCTCAAAATCGTCTAAGGAACAGTAAAAATATTAAGCGTAGGTCATCCAACTCGTATTACCTACTTCAAACTTTTACATGGTATAATTAATCCATCTTTCTAGTCACTGAAAAATTCGAAATAGAATACAAAACGAATATTGATTCCGTGAATTTAATAAAATAAACAATCGTATACCAAATAAGAATTACTCAATTAAAATGAAAAAAGGTTTCTCATAATTCTTTTCCAAGTAAACTCAAACTAATATCTTGTATGACCACCACGAGCATTAATAACAGCACGACATCGTTCTGGCATCTCAGTATGCAATTATCAATTGCATTTTGAGGAAGTAGATTCCATTGTTCCATTAAGGCATTTTCAAATGCTGGACGACCTTGAATATCCGCCATAGGATCAAGCCTCCGCTGAAGCATGTCCCAAACATGCTCTATGGGGTTCAGGTCAAGAGACTGAGCTGGTGGTGGCCATTATAAAATATTGATATTCTCCCTCTGAAACCATTCTCGTACTGGGTTTGCAGTGTGTGGAGGGGCGTTGTCAATCATATATAAAAAATTTGGTCCAGCCGTGTTTCGAAATGGTAAAACTACAGGTTGGAGAACATTATCAATGTAGATTTGATGATCCATATTCCTTTGAAGACAAATGAGATCTGTTTTATCGTGCAATGCGATTCCACTCCATACCAATACAGATCCGTCTTTGTAACTGTGTACTTCCTGGAAGTGCCTGAGCCTTTCCAATTGACCCTTTTGACGCTATATCCTTACCCTTCTACTATCCGGGTGAAACCCGAACCGAGACTCATCGGTGAATAGAACGTTGGCCCATTCTGGTTCACCTCACATAACATACTCCTGTGCCCATGCTAGTCGGGCTGCGCGATTGCCAGATCTAAGTGGAGGGACTCTGATTGGTCGATGAGAATGAAGACCAGCTTCATGAAGACGATTTCTGACAGTTTCGGCTACTCCAAGTGTATCTTGGAAATTTCTAGAAATGTCACGAGCTGTGATTGAAGCATTTCGTCTGGCTTGAAGCACAAGTGTGTCTGTCTTTCACATCATCAGTAGCCAGATACCGTCTCCATAACCGACTTATCACACTTTTTCACACAGCAAATTCACCAGCTACTCGGCTCTGAGAACTACCACCTTCAATCATACCCACTGCACTTAATTTTTCATCTCGCGTTAAATGTCGACGTTGCATTATTTTCTAATACCCTAACACAAGAATTCAGTAAGTACGGAAATAACGAAATGAACTGAATTTTTGAAGAATAATAAATATCGCATTGTACAGTATCTTTTCAACATCTCTATTTTTTTTATGAAAACATGTGTTGATCTGCTTGAATCAAAATCCTCGGTGGCGGAGGGGATATGATGCTCGTCTCCTGCGCAGAGTTACCTGGGTTCAATCCCCACAAAGTCGGTGCGATTTTTCGGATTCTGGGAATCGCTTGAGTCTCCATCTTTCGGAGATGTCGATCCTGTCCAACAGAGATGTGTTGGACATTAAAGATCCCTTCCCTCGACACGAGAGGGGTTCGGCAAAATTCCCGGGTTAGTGAGGTGACAGAATTCCCCGGCGTGTCATTAGCCGAAAGGCAGAAATAAAGCACATTAAAGGAAAAAACAAACAACAAACATGCACGGCTGTTTTGATAACGTAAGTCCACCAGGTGCAAAATCTGTATTTACAAAGATATCAGAGTGGTATTCATTGAAATTATTCAAATAATCTTGTTGTTCCCTAGACCATTTTGCAGTGTATTTTAGCATCTCGTGCATTTTTCATGCATTGTATTTTTTATTATTGTTTCGGATATTGGTCTCCTAAAAATAACTCCGTTATGATTGAAAGAAAAAACATGTTTTGCGTGATCAAAATCGAAAATTTTTCATTTCATTTCAATTCCAAATACTTCTCATTTTGTCTGTCTCATTTCTTCGATAATTTGAAAAATCATTATTGAAACAATTCAATCGTTCGTAAACAAAAATTTTCACGAATAGGTATTTGATTAAATTTAATCTCTTAACATAGCTAGCTTAATAAAATAATACCAGGAAGAAGAGGTAGAGGGAGCAGAAGGACGTAATTAATAATAATAAATAACATTTGTTCATATATTTGTGGCGTTAATTAACGTATTGAAAGATATAGCAGTCTCAATCTATAATATCTATTCAAATCTAATTGTGATAAATAAAATTATAAAAAATTTTACTTGAAATATAAGTCCAGACCAACAGTTATCCAACCGATGATTTCACAAGTAAAATATCAAATTGGACAACACTGCTCTTCGTTCACGCGGTTTTGAAATTACTCTACTTGAGTAGTCGAGAATACACTCAAGGATTTCTTGCACAAAGATAGTAATGGAACTCTAGTAGGAGTTCAATATTTGACCGTGGTCGATAATTCGTAACCGGCCCATGATCCAGCTTTCCAGACAATATTCATCTCAGTAAAATTAACAAATTTTTCCAATGAAAAAAAAGTTTGGACCATAGATAATCATCTATCTATAAGTTTAACAACTCGTGTGAAAGGGCATTTTTTCATTGAACATTTTCAATGAAAAATTTGCATTGAAGATTTTTCAACTTATGCCTGAGGAATTACTAAGATATATTTACTCACCTGTACTATTAACATAATCTACAGTCAATACTTCAATGGCCGGATTGTTATCAACGAAATCGTACAACTTTTGTGTTCCGATTAAAAACGATACAACAAATCTTCCTTTGTGGTATTTCGATTTCAAATTGTTCGTTATGCAACCTTTATAATAAAGGTCAACTACGCCGTCCGAAAACATTTCTGTGTGAATTCCCAAATTCTTATGATTTGTAAGCATGGATAATACTGCATCGGGTATACTCCCAATACCTGAAAAGCGAATTGGATAAGTAATAATTCACACAAGTCAACAAGTAAGATATAAGATAAGATTGAATTACGAGAGATCTTAAAGGAGTAATTTTGAGTTTTTACCCATTTGTAATGTGGCACCATCAACTACCAAATTTTCTGCTATATGTTTTCCGATGGCCATCTCAACGGGATCCTGTTTCTTAGATGGATGCTGAGGTAGAGGTTCGTCAATGTTTACTGCGTAATCTATATGACTTATGTGTATAAGACTATCACCAAAAGTTCTAGGCATCTGTTTGTTCACCTGAGCTGTTTAGAAATAAAATATATCTATTCAGTGTTTCTCATAATATTTTTAATCTTACCAACTATGTACTTTGATTTAGTTAAGGCTGCTCTAACACAGTCTACACTGGTTCCTAAGCTACAGTAACCATGCTGATCTGGCGGTGATACCTGAAAGAAAAAAGCTTAATTGACAAATATTCCTGGCAATCTTGGAGAAAACTTACATGGATCACTGCAATATCAGGATGCAGAAGGTCTCTTGTGAAGAGATGTGGGATCTCGTGGAGAAAAATTGGAATAGCATCACTTCGACCATCTGCTACTGCTTTTCTCACATTTCCACCCATAAAGAAGGATAATGATCTGAAAATAATTCAACATATTAATGCGATGCAGAAATGCCAATGATAATAAAAAGATATAATAAAAAATTCTTATCCCATAAAATGTCTTATATCTTCATTTGTAGTTTTAGCAATACTTCTGCAAACGTTTTGAAAATATTGACAGCAAAGAAATGTAAGTTTTTTGAAGGTAAGTATAATAAACCAGTATATTTTAAATCAGAATTTGAATATTGTAATGAATAAATGATTCTTATCCTCATGTGTATTCAACAAGTGTTCTTTTGCAAACATTCATAAATATTGGTGACGCTCAAATCCAATATCGATTTGACACACCTTTTTTGTGAGACGGAAATCCTTTCCATTTTCTGAAAAATTTCCCAGAAAATTATATTATACCTTAATCTTGTTACAACCAATGCTGAATAGACCAGAAAGATTGTTTCAACATTCACAAAGGGAGAAATGATTCATAAAAGTATTTACCGGTAACACTTGCAAAATATTTGACATCCTTGATCAATGGAGCCTCGAATCAAACCTCACTCCCCAAGAGTACTACTTCTTCATTCTATGTTTTACTTTAAATCGCCATATGAGAATTCATAGATATTGTGAGACCCATGCTAGTTGAAATCAAGACATTCAGTTTAGGTACACTTAAATTCAATCCGATCGAAACAAAACTTCCAATATTCCATTTTCTTTAAGTAATTTAATGCTTAGCTTTTTAGAATGAAGTATGTATCATCAGCTACTGGATTATGAATTTTTCGATTCTTGATCATTATTAGAAATGATTTACAGTAGATGCAGATAGAAACTTGTTGTACACCTCTTAAAATATCAATTTTCCAGGGAACAGTCTCATTTCCATTATCATTTAGTTCATACACATATTGACTTCTATTTGAAAGGTGGATTTGATAAGTTCTAGTTCGGCGTCCCGAATTCCATATCTTTCCAATTTTCCAATCAACTTTCTGTTGGCCGCGTTAACGAAAACTCTCTTTAAATCTAAAAATATCACCACTGTTTCTTTACCATAATTTATAGCTCCTATTATTTAACCGAAGTCGTACAATTAGCAGCAAGAGTTGATTTACTTCTTCTAAAACCAAACCGGGAAACCAACACTATTGAACCCGTTTTCATAAATAATGTTATTCCTTTAAGAATAACAAGTTTACAAATTTTTATATAATTAAGCAACATTGCTATAGATCTGTGACTGTTAAAATCGTTGCATTCACTCTTCTTGTACAAAGCTTTAATGTTCAATATAGAGATCATCTAATAATGTAATGAATATTCTTATAATTATGATCTGATAAGCATCCTTATAATTTTGAGTCGACTGTCTGAAGTAGTGTCACGAAGGTGAGTTATGACACTGATGTCACATTTGACACAAGATGTCTTCTCCTCTTAGGTCGTCAGGTGGCCCATATGTTTTATATAAATGAGATATAGCTCAGAGGTCCCTACTTTTGGCGGGATTCACCGCAAACAGATTCAGTCATATGAAATGTAATCAACAACACATGACATTTTTCGTTTTTTTAGCTAGTTGCAAAAAATTATTCTTCGTTTAATCAAATCTGTTTCAATGAAATAGAGCATTATTATTTGTGAAACTGAGGAAACCAAGAGAGTTGACAACTCGAATATCTAGCAGGAAAACTTCAGCATAAAGAATAAATAGAGTAAGACGTGGTAAATCTCCTTATAGAAGAATGAAATATGAACAAAAGATTGAGATTTGGGATTTTGCTTAGAAAATCGATTTGCAACCAAGAATCGAATCAAATATGAGCTGCGAAAGCATGATATTGAAAAAGTTCAAAGAACTGTAAGTACCCTTCTACATGTAGAAGGGTACTTACAGTTCTTACAGTTAACGAGTTAACGAGCGAAGGATTTTTTCGATTTTGTCTCCCATTCTTTCACACGGGGAGCCTTCTGTCCCTGGCGCTTTCATGTTAGTCATGGACCATATACGTGCTGTAGCACTTTATCTTCTTTTCTGTTGTTCACGCACGTATATATTAAAAAAATTACATGTAATGTTTGGAGTATATGTAAATAGTGTCAATTCAGCATAGTTTAATTGAAAATTCAATATTATCTAATACAATAATTGATTTTAAAGTTGATCTAAGCGATCAAATAGATAAATCTTCAATCAATTGACTTAAAATATTATAGAATACAATTTGATACAATATACAAAAATTCGAATTTTAGACCGGTTTAGCGGCCCGATATTTTGTTGTTTTTCGTGAATTTTTTACATAGGGAAGGAATAAACAGAATTTTTTTCATGTTATTCATGTTTTGAAGTACACTCAGCTCACGTCGTTGTCGAGATTGTTTGTTTGTTTGTTATTCCTTTAACGTGCTCTATTTCCGCCTTTCGGCCAATGACACGCCGGGGAATTCTGTCACCTCACTAACCCGGAAATTTTGCCGAACCTCTCTCGTGTCGAGGGAAGGGATCTTTAATGTCCAACACATCTCAGTTAGACAGGACCGACGGCTTTACATCTCCTCCGAAAGATGAACACTCAAGCGATTCCCAGAATCCGAAAAATCGCACCGACTTTGTGGGGATTGAACCCAGGTAACTCTGCGCAGGAGACGAGCATCATATCCCATACGCCACCGAGCCGGCCTCGTTGTCGAGATATATCAATATTTTCAAAAAGCAAAAAATCGATAATTATCAAGTAAAACTGGGATGATTCATGAACGAAACAAGCTAGACATATGTTAGTTGTTTTTGTGATTGGAATAACAAGTGTTATCGAACCAGTCATCAATATACAGGATGTTCTACATTAAATAATAAAGTTGGTATGCACTTCCGGTATAACCCGAAGTGCCATTGAGGTGAAAACATTTGAGAAATAGAGTTTCGGACCAGCCGAATCAACTACCAAAATTTCAGAACGATAGCATTATTAGTTCTCCATAAACGTCTAATAGGCAACTCAACTTGGGATACCCTGTATATTGCAATGTGTTTTCCATAATGAAAACTTAATTCAAGAAGCAACACTCAGCCATCCGATTACTGTTGAATATAAATTGTTTTTCAGAAATGTGTCAGGAACATACAAAGGCATTCATTATCATCAGCATCTTTTCATGATCTTCAAAACTGTGTTAAGTACGCCTATGTCCATCACGTAATCATAATATTCATATATCTTACATTTTCAAATGATCTTTAGTTTTGGACGACAAAGAAAACATGTTTATTCGTAATGAAAACATATGCGGCATATTATTTATAAACCAGGAATAGGTATCAGTAAATTGTTTTCTTCTTATCTGACACATACATTGCTAGCTCTTTCTGAAGCGGCATTTCTCATCGGTTTTCCGATTCTAAAACAACATTTTACAAAAAAAATTCTTAAATCCGTACGAATGGAATTTAATCGAGTCCGTCGTTCCATCAACGTTCGTTTGAAGGTCGTGCAAATTGAATTGAAACAGAAGACACCATGCTATGTGACAACTTACTGTGGGATTCAGAACTTCTTCGACAGAGTATAAGAAAAGAAACATAATATAATACAGGAACAGGTATTCAGACGTGAGAAATATTTGTCTGCTTTTGACTCATACAATTTGAATATTACTAGAAAACAGCTGTGAATGTCAATTCGGAAATAAGGCGAGGACTAAATATGCATGAGAATTATTTAAGACTTGAGAAAAATGTTTGAATATATATTTTACTTATTCGGTTTTCATTCATTCATTGTTGAATTTAAATTTGAAAAAATACGTCAGTAATTTTCTTTATTACTATTGTTTATTAACTCACCAATATCATGATGATAATAAGAAAATGTATTATACTATCACAAAAGATTTTTGAAAATCAGAATTGCAATTTCGGTCTCTCGACCATCTTCAACTGACAACAAGTATTGAACTAAAAAAAATTCTGACACTTTTGATCTTTTCATATCGAAATAAAATATTATACTGTCTAAATTTTGAATGAATATTATCTACTACTCGTTGTCGTTCTGTTTTAGTTACTGCGAACAATAATTTTTGAAGACATTTTCTTCAATTCACATTAACTGGTTAATTTAGTTTTTAGTAATGATCTGGAAGCTCGATGGATATGTTATCACTTATTCTAGGTTTAAAATAATATGTAATGATAGATAAAAACAAGTTTACTCACCACAGGTTTCACAAGTTGTAATTCTTTATTGTGTACCCAATAAAGAAATTATTATTATTATTAAAGTTGAAAATACATACATACAAAGGTAGATACAAAATTAATAAGGGTGCAAGCAAGAGGTAATAAAAAATTATGATATTAACAGGTATTATTTAGAGATATTAAATAAGCCATACTGCTCGTTCAGAAGATTATTTCTATGGGGGTTTGTTGCAGTTTGAAAATGTCGATGGATACCAAGAAATTCTAAGGTTGGACAATATATATATTGAAGAACAATTTGTTTGAACAGTTACAAAAGATAACAGTCATCAAATCTTGTAATATTCTTCGTAGGTTTCTTTCCGAAAAAAATAATGAGGTAGAGTCATAGGTTTTCTCTTTAGTTTATACTGCTCAGAATCTCATTTCATATTTTATTTATTTGTTTATATAAATGTAATATAATTAACTGACAATTTTGTCATATTTATATTCAGAGCAGTATTCTATTCGATCGTTCACCACTTCACACAAAGGAAACTATTAATGAGTAATATTCAGTGTTACTTGACTAAGGTCCGTACACTAGATTTTTCCGGGAGAAAGCCTCTGACACTACTCGTTGGTACATTGATATCATTGTCTGATGATGCTATAGTATGTATATATTCTGGTAGATTGATATATTCTCATAACATTTAACGTTATCCTAATATATAATTATTCCAGGATATGTTTTGATTATAATCATTGCCTGGCAATGGTATTAGTTACCGGGTGGTGGATTTATATTTTTCATGAAATCAATTTGATTGCATGAACAGATATATGGGCAACTCGTCGGGGTAAAACCCCTATATATATGTCCAACATTAGATCAACTTCAAATTATATATATATATATATATATATATATATATATATATATATATATTGAATTTGGGAGGCTTTTACTTGGTAAAATTCCATTATCAATAATAAAAAAAAAACAAGTACTGTGTTTTAAGGAATTGTACTTATTAAGTAAAATTCCTTAAAACACAGTACTTATTTATATTATATATATATATATATATATATATATATATATATATATATATATATATATATATATATATATATATATATATATATATATATATATATATATATATATATTGTTTTATTCTTTTGAAATAGAGAGTATTTACAAAATTCGAATTTTATTTACAATAAATGCTTATATCTATAATTTCGGTGTGTGTCAGAAAAACACAATCGTAGAAAACAAGCGAATAAATAGGATACCAGCGGAAAAAAACAGACCATGCCCGTTCCCTAATCAGACACCTAAACTAGCATCATGCCTCCTACGATTGCCCCTAAAGTGTGAGCACAGGAAATGTAACAGGGGAACCATACCATCTTGAGTATGATCCAATAAACGAGTGAAAAAACCTGTAGAAAAAACTCGTTTCCCTGTCGCTATTGCACTAGCAATAGCTTGTCTGTTTATGTTGTGTTAGTGTCGTGTGTACAAAAAGAGTACCAAAAATGTTTTCTGCTTAGCAGCTTCATTCTCTCATTCTCATATTGCACTCTATGATATTCAGGACTTCTTCACGAAGGCAAGGGTGAAAAGGAAGGGGGATTGGGACAGGAAAAATCTGTAACAATGGAAAAAGAAAACCAGCAGAAAAATATTTCATCAAAAATACCTAACTCTTAAATATCTAAACTCACTTGAATCTAAGAACTTAACTAATGCTCCTCTGTTTTTCGACATGGAACATCTCATAGACCTTCTGGGAATGAAGCCCTACGAGGGTGTAGCCTTTGCCTCATCAACATACACCATGGGAATAAAGCCCTAAAGGGGAGGAGTCCTAGCCTTATCTAAGAACTTAACTAATGATCCGTTGTTTTTCAACAGGGAACATCTCATACAGCATTCGGGGGTGTAGCCCATAATAACCTCAAGATTAAAAAAAAAACTAATCTCCTAAATAGACTTGAAATTCTCTACCCAGTTAATGAAATTATCTGTTATCTGAAACGGAATGAATTTCTTGAAAACCACCCTTAAAATGATAAATAAGGCAATCGAGGCTAAATGCCAGACTTTCTACAGTATTCCATTTGAACAACATATTATTACTACGACCATGTCCTGTCCTGAGACGATTTAATGTACACCACTTTTTCCTACTTATATCGAAACCTGCAACCCTTTTGGAAGGATCCTCTATGAGAACTTTATTGAAAACATCAACTTTCTGCCATTCAGTTTTCCAAAGATCAACAGCCTTCACCCGTGTACGCAAAAAGTCAATCGACCAAACAGGTTTCCTAGATTTCAATCTCAGGTTAGGTGGATTTTGAAGATCGTGTATTATCGGAAAATTTTCTGGAAATGAGTGATACTTATCCCAAGACGATTGAAAAGCTAATTTCCTGCGAATGTGGGAAGGAACTATATTACACATAACCGGATGCCATGGGGTAACAGGTGAACTGATACATCCACTTATAACTCTCATTAAACAGTTCAACTGAGAATCAATCTTATTGACATGAGCACTATTCAACCACACCTGACAGCAATATTCTGCTGCTGAATATACTAAAGCTAAAGCAGAAGTTCGCAAAGTAGAGACTCCGGCGCCCCAATTAGATCCAGCTAGTTTATATAGTATATTGTTTCTTGTTTTCAACTTCTGACATAATTTATCAAAATGAAATTTGAAAGTCAAAGAAGGATCTAGCTTTACACCAAGATATGTTGGAGTGAAATTATGAGTTAATAGTGATTGATTGAAGAATACTCTTAGGTGCCTATCCTTCTCGTGATTATTCAGATGAAAACAAGAAACCTCAGTTGAACTATTATGGCCATTTTCGATGCAATGTGAAGCGAACGTAGATTCGGTTCTCTGGTTATTGTAATCTGATTGATGCTTTGTTTTTAGTTTTGAATGAACGACCAGTCTGACATATATAAACGCCTTCATAATCCATACAGGACAACTTGTAAACTCCAGTATTATCAAATTTATCAGTTTTATCCTTACTGTTGAAAAAACCTGGGCTTTCTCTCTACCATTATCCGAAGAAAATATGTCCAGGGAAGTGTCAACTATTGAAAAAATGATTAAGAACCATGGTTATCCTTCAAATATAATAAACGGAATGATCAGAAAGAAACAAACACAAAGAACATATCATAATATTTAACGACGTATAGAATCAACGAATACAGATGAATATATATCATTAACATATTTTGGCTCTATCAGCGAAAAGATTGCAAATGTCATTTCAAAACAACATAAAAACGTAGCTTTCAAAACCCACAAACTTTCCCAAGAATTTTTCCATAGTTAAGATAAAACTGATGGATTTGACAATACTGGAGTTTATGACTTGTCCTGTATAGATTGAGAAGGCGTCTATATGAGTCAGACTGATCGTTTATTCATAACTAGATACAAAGAGCATCAATCAGATTACAATAACTAGAGAACCAAAGAATCTACTTTTGCCTCACATTGTATCGAGAATGACCATCATTTTCTACCCTTAGATCAACTTCAAATTATTAACAAAATACCTAAGGGACGAAGAAATCAAACCCCCCCCATAGAGTTCAAATAATACCCTTTGCGCCCTCATCAATTTTGTATGTACCTGTTTATGTATGTATTTTCATCTTTAGTTCATTGCTTGTTGTCAGCTGAAGATACTCCTGAGGCCGGAATTACAATCCCGATTTTCAATAAATCTCCTGTGATGGTATAATACATAGTTTAATTTCTTATTATCATCATAGTTAACTATTACGTAGTAACGGCGGAATCAATTAACTATTATCAATATCACATTTCTTAGCTACCAATTTATCTAAACCCACATAGATACATGGATATGGCACTTAGACTCTGAACATTCAATATAAATATGATTTGTTTGATACAATTATACATCTACCTAAACAGTATTAGTACCCGTGAGATAATCAATTGTTTGGTAACAAATATACTCCGCTGTCAACGATGTCCGGTGTTTCGTAGCGGAGGAGTAGTTGAATGAGTGACCGCTTGGGTACAATGCGCGATTGGGTATTTTAATTTTTCTAGTGAATACATCCAGGTAACAAAAATGTGTAAATCGAATCTTATATAAATTATCAAAAATGTGCTGGAATGCCTGAAACTTATTGTTATTGGCGTACAGAATGCCCCGTTTAGAGGAGAGAAGATATGTTACCTAAGAAGAAATGTGTGAAACTAAGAATATTGAGTCCCAAAGTATGACGTGGAACAAATAATCTAGACTCTACAATCTAGACTATCCATTTTTTCAACATCAAGGAGTTTTGCGGCCAGAATGACATCGACCATAGATAGGGCCGATGTCACCGTGTGTATATATTTCGATGTTCCATCTGGCTGAACCCAGTGGTGCCTATAGTTCTTCTCGGATTTTTTCTTCTCCGTGCTTGGTGAGCCAAGAGCTTGAAATTTTTATAATACTAGAGTTTGACAGTCGACATAGTCGACTGTCCAGATGAATTCCGATTATCTATAGGTATTGACGAAAGTTATAGTGCCCTCTGGGGAGACCAACAGTTCTTTTCATTTTCTACCTATTGAGAGCAGATTCAAAGAGTGCTTCTTCGAAAGCCTCTTTTCCAGTTTTTTAGGCATTTGTTTTCTGGCATTGAATGCCAAGCTTGAAGCCTATTTTCTGTCAACCAATTACCCAGTCTGGGATGCTTTAACTGCACCTCGACTCTCAGTGAGTATAAAAATTGCCTTGCCATAGCATTATAGATCTATACTTTCCTGAGCGCAAAGAGCAAACTCACATACCTCAGCCCAGTAGACAGTTCAGTGTCTACCTAGATTTAGGCTTACAGACTTTTCAATAGATCCCAGCATTTGAACCATGTTTCGTTTTGAAGTAGTCTGGGTACCACACTATGTCTCCGATTGAATCAGCAGGGCTTCCACAGTCTATCCTTCCTTGAAAGAGATCTCTGGAAAGTATGCTTGAAGACTATGCTACTCCTAAGAACAGGAGGAACGCATTATGAAATAAAATGGTACAAACAGAATACAAGTAAACTGCAAGTGAAAATAAGGACATCGACGAAGATTGCTAGCCGGAGGAATGTGTTGTGACATTATTGCTCGGCATTACTTCCCGAAACCAGATTTCTCAGCAACTGTCAGACATGGAATGTTGGATATTTTGAATTTAAATTATGTCTTATACGAGATGATAACAGCAGTGAATTCAGGTACAGCAAATGTGAATTATAATTGAGAATGAAAGGCGAAGTCATGAGTAAAACAAGCGATGTCACAAAAAGACGTAGTGAGTATTGTAATGTAACGAATGTAACTAGTGGAACTACTGGTGGGCATATTAAGATTTCATAACAATATGTTATGAATTTATATCTTGAATAGTGAAAAAACGCATACTTTCAATTTTATTCAAAATGTCATAATTTGGGAATACCATACAAATAACTAACCTAAAAATACCTTCGCAGTCGGGTTCCGTATAAGGGGCATGACCTTCAGTGTGCATATGACATACTCCAACATCTTTGAGCTTGTTGGCTTTACCATGCTCTGTCATTGCCTTCAATAGCGTGATAGGTGTAGCAGCTGCACCTTGTGCGAATACCAAATTTCCTGAAATGAAAACATTTTTATTGCTTCGATTTAATAACCAATCGCTACGCTAACTTCGTTCTGAGGTACGATCATTGGTAGTTAGTGAATATCAATAAAGAATTTGTCAAAACACAAGGGAAAGCTGAAACTTCAGATCAAAATGTTAGTTTTTTAATTCAAAGAGTGGGACTCAGTGCTCCAGAAGGGCCTACTTCGTACTGATTTGGCTGTTCACAAAAATTTTGGAATAGTATCACGAATATATATAAAATATAGATTTTCTATTTTTACGTAAGTTCACCAATTTTTTAGAATCTTCGAAGACTTTGGCGGAAATTAGGGCCATTAGAAGTGCCTGGCAATGAATAATATTAATTTGTAACAATATTTTGCGAAATATATATAAAATTTATCTGTGATACTTAGAAGGCAGAAAGGTTTTCATGAACCTTTTGAATCTCCTACCTGTGAAATGGCCCAGGTTCCTAACGAACAAGTTATTAAATGAACACATTCAATAACAACCTTCACTAAATCAATATCAGTTTTCATATATCGTACCCAGAGCAGTAAAACGTTAAAAACGAAAAATATTGTCCTGCAAGTTACATTTGTCTTCGTACGCTGTACAGCCGTAGACGAAAACTGGTTTCCACTCATCACAACAACACTGTATTGATGGGTTCAATCTCCTAAACTGTAATGTGTAATACCCCTTGCAGGTTTCATACTTTAATTCTACAGAATGTTGTAGAACGCTCCGAACGCTATCAGAGTTTCGGAAAGGCTAGTTAACTAGCTCATCTCTAATTGCTATAACTTCGGTAATACTTTGAATTTTAGACGATTTCAAGTCCTGAGAGTATAAACAAATTATTTAGACAAAAAAAGAAGAAATGAATTTTTGAAAGTTTAAAGATGGTGCAACCCTTTAAGAGCGGATGACAAGTATTGTATAATTTGGTTGTCTCTTTCCATTTCCCAATGTCTTATGTTGAAATAATTTCAAAACAACTACAAATGAGGGATACTGACACAGTAAAAGTAAAATACCAATTACAGAATTTTGGAAATGGATAATATCTTTATGGAGGCAGAAAACTATTATCGAGGAGAGGATATTTGAGTTAATGGTCCATATAACCACATCGGGTGCAACGCACTCTTTATGATTTTTTGTATAGAAATCAATGTAACCGAGTCCACTTATCCGCATCGTACGGATCGAACGAATCCTGTCGGCAATGACGATGCAATTGTCCGATGGGGCAACCTTTCTGAGCGTACCAATGAATCACTTGTCCGCTTGTTGCGAAATGTGGTGAGCTGACCAGCGAAGTCGGCATTCTGTTCACTAGAATAGAAGTGGACTTAGTAACTACAAAACATATTTATTCGATGCGGATATATGGGCACTTGCATTTAACGGTCACAACTGAAAATTTTACTGAAAATCGATTTAATTTACCTCTATACACTTCTTGAGAATATAGATTCGAAACTGAATCACAGGTTGTTTACGAACGGAATGAACTGAAACTCTTCCCTTTTTAACACATCTTTCGCAAGAAGGAATACGTGACTCGTTTCAAAAAATGATCAAGCTTGTCAGAAGGTTAATGAATATTGCCATGTAGACATCCGAAGCTGACCAGGGTTTTTCAATGCTAAAGAGTATGAAAATTTCTTGAGCAACACAATGAAACTTGAGCGATTTAGTGAATTAATAATTAAAATAACTTTTTGCAAATGTACTAATCTATGTCATTGTACTGCGCCTATTTAACCTTGAGAGCTCAAAATGGATTTGTGGCACAGTTTCGATCCCTTTCGTTCCGAGAAATTAGAAGATGAAGACTGGTTTCTAATATCTCCAACCTTTCCCGAAATATTCCACAACATTGAAGTCTCAACGATCCCTTCAAAAACTGTTATAACTTTTCATTATATAAAAATTCTTCAACTAATGAAACTTCCTCTAATGACTCTTTCATATAATATAAGACGCTTCAATCATGCTAGTACCTTTCTTAAAATATCAAAGACAGCTAACTTCAGTTATAAACTCTTCACATTTTATGTCAAAAGGAACTGAGCGAAAGAGTTGCGCTCGCTAATATTTTTTGGGTAGTAGGGTTTTTCCGAAAATATATTAAGATACGAATCTTTTGAAATTAGTTTTGCCAGCGTAAATTGAAATTAAATGTTTTCTTCAAAGTTTTTTGAACGCTTGTGTGATGTAACCGAACTGTTTTTAAAAAACATTACTACTAGTTCCATCTGTTGTAATATTGTACCAGTCGATAACCTAGTACTTCATTGACAGCAGTTAGAAATTTCATGACATTTGTATGTAAACAATTGAGTTATAGCCTCAAGTTTGTTAGTGCGTTTAGTACATCGGTCGTAAAATGAGTTTAAAACAAAGAGCAAAAATTGCTACAAACAGCATATGGTAATGGTTGTCCATCCCGTACACAAGTGTACGAATGGTTCAAGCGATTCGAATCAGGTAGAAAGACCCTTAATGATGACGAAAGATCAGGCCGTTCTGAAACTAGATTATAGTAGGAAAACAATTTTTATTACAGCTTTTTCTTTTACCTTTAAAATGAAGAGGGAAATGAAATCTGTAGCTTAAATAGAACTAGAGTTATGAAGTTTTTTTAAATGTTCTACAAGCCAAAAATCACAAATTTCTTAAATTTTCAAACCTTTCTATTTTACAAAAAAATAAACAGAAGAAAAATTCTTGAATAGGAATATCTTTTCTTGTCGTATAGAACACGTAAAAAATGCCTAATGACAGTTTAGGAGAAAGTGGTATGCTGTAAATATGGAACAAAAATTCATGAATGTCCAGAAGAGAGTACACGAGGAAAAGGAGGTACAGGGCCAGGAGATGATAGTAAGAAAGAGGAGGGCTAGAGAATATTGTGCAAGAGAAGAGGCCGGAAAGTGTGGAAGCGGAAAGGAAGTGAGAAACGACAGGGCGGAAGATAATGCAGGTATAGATTCTCAGAGGAAATAGTGGAAGAAAGTGCAAAAAGAATGTGAACGAGTTAACACCGGTGTTAACATACTCTGAATAGTGTGAAGTAAGTCCAAGAATGAGTATGGGAAAAGAGAAGGGCGAAAGTAAGACACAAAGAGAAAGGCTGGAAAAAACACAAGGAAGTGCAAGAGGAAAATGGAAGAAAAGGTGAGTGCGTTTTAAAAATTGTAGGAAAGCACTCCAGAGAAATAATCTGAAGCAAAAATGAGAGAAAAATGCCAAAGAGGAGTTTGGGAGGAAGTAGAAGGCTGAATATACGGAACAAAAATGCGGGAGAAAAGCAGAAGAAAGTGCACGAGGAAAAGGAGGAAGAAGTAGTGAAGTGCGAGAGGGAGACTAGAGAGTATTGTACAAGAAAAGAGTTCAGAAAGTAAGAATCAAAAAGAAAGGCGGGAAAAAAACTAGGAAAATCAGAAGTGCAATCAGAATATATGAAGAAGAATCACGGAGAGAGATTGGGTGAAAATCAAGGAAAGGAAGAATGTACCAAATATGAAAAATCTGTATTCCTTTCGAAAAAATATCAAAACGCAAAATCTATCAACGGCGGTTTTTTTTGATGGGGAGAAAAATCCTGTATTAGTTTAGTTTATGGGATTTTTATACAAAAATCTATCTAAGCATTTACATTTTCTCATTATTCTCCCTATAGCCATATATACAGGGTGGGGCGTTTTTGGAACGGGTAGTACACGTAACGGTGAGTTAGCAGAGGGGAGCGGCTGAGGTCATTCGACTCAGGAGGAGTTACCATTCAGTTCACAAAGGTTATCTGGACAAGAAAACACCGTGCATTCGCAGTTGGAGAGTATTAAAAATTTGGAGTCTGTCATTGTCGTGCACCGGCGTTTTCGCCAGCGCTTCAACATTGGTTGTAACGCTTCAGTTCCGAAACGTGACACAATCATTAGATGGGTACAGAATTTCAGAACGATTGCATCAGCAATGAATCCGAAACATCAAGGCCGTCCCCAAAGTGTAAGGGCACCAGCTTCCGTGGAAAGAGTGGGACAAGCTGTAATTCAAAGCCCAAAACGAGCTGCAACACTCCAAATGAGTACTCGAACTTTCGCAGAATTTTATACCAAGCACTTCACCCCTATAAGCTCATAGTTGTCTAGCACCTAAGTGACTGAATGAAGAAGATTTTGAACAATGCCAAAAGAATGGTAATGATTATCGGTGACGTAAATGAACCAGTGATAATGATGAGTGATGAGGCTCATTTTCATTTGAGCGGTTCGGTTAACAAACAGAACTGTCGATGTTGGGCAGCACTTTACAGTGAGGAAGTCACCGTTTGGTGAGCTATGAGCCGTCTTGGGGTGATTGGACCGTATTTTTTTCGAGGATAAGAGAAGAACCGTAACTGTCAACTCTGAGCGATATTTCCTGGTCATGTAATCTCCCGTTTTGGTGATGTGCCGTGGTCCCCTCGTTCCCTGCATGTTATTATTTTTTGTGGGGAAACCTGAAGGCTAAAGTCTACGTCGATAAACCTCGAAATATGCAAGAGAAAGAAGACGACACAAGAGAAGGGCAATCGACACCGATTTGTTAGATCGAGTGATGCAAAATTTTGAGAATCGACTACAGCAATGCATTGCGGAACACGGACGTCATCTGCCTGATGTAATTCTCAGAACATGATTCTTTTCGCTTTTTTTACACTAAATGGTAACATTTAAGCTTTCATTCTACGTAATTAAAAATGTTCTACGTTGGAAAACAGTCATTCCCATCTCAAAAACGCCCTTCCATTACGCCCCAACCTGTATTTTAAATTTATATGCTAACGGCAGTCGCTGACCTTGTGGAAGGATATTGCTTTCTTCAAATAACTTTTCTTACATAAATATCCCAATAAAATCGTCATATCTAGAAATTTTTGATTAATGAATGATCTATATAATCCCTAGATCAAGAAACTTTAATCTCTGATTCGCAAATCAAGCTTGCCAGGGAAATAAAATAGTTTTAGCTAGATTAGACGCTGGATTATACATTCTTCAGAGCACAAATATTAAATTTAAGTTCATTGACTCTATTAGATTAAAATGACTTCTACAAACAATGAAATTGATTTGTTTACATGCAGAATGAAATATCCAGCATTGAGGGAAATTGTCCATTTCAGTTGAGTACATTCTGAATAGCAAATGTATTTATATTTCTAGCTTCAAGGTTAAGCACGTTATTGATCATCTGAAAATGATTCCAAGGCGAATGCTTATTAGTTTAAGAAAACCTCATTTTGAAATATAGACTTTCTTTTGACTTAATGAAAACATTTACTGCCAATTAAAAATAAACTTCAATTCGGGAATTGTACTCTCTGATTAACTCAAAATTACTTCCTGATTAAATGCAGCAATTCAATTTTGCTAAATACAGAAAAACAGCTATACGTAGCGAGGGAAGAAAACGATGATTTTCGTCTCGACGCGAAAAGTACTCTTCTTCTGCTAATATTGATGGATGGACCAGTTTGACCTACATAAAAAGCAGGACCATTATAACACCAGTTTGACCTACATAAAAAGCAGGACCATTATAACAATATAATGTATATAAATCGCTTTTTTCACCTGCATCAAGTCGATCTTTGATACTGACCAAGAGTAAACATGGATTTTTTTTATTCTTAAATATTACGTTGATATTATTGTTTTGATATATGGCATAATTTGGTACTTATTTGTGGAATATAATTAACGCCATCATTTGATGCTAATGTTTTCAGAATTTCAGTTTTCTTTCTTAAAGTTTTATCGTAAAAGGGGAACCCTGAGTAATTTATACACAAATGTATGAAACGTGCACATTTTGATTTTAGGCAGATGGGAACTACTATGAATTAGGGAATCAGCGAACGTTGGTTTTTGATTTATGTCGAATTCAAGATAATTATCTGTTCTCATAATTTGAATATCTAACAAATTAAGTGTTTTATACTTTTTTTTAAGTTCCATAATGAATTTGATCGTATCGTAAAATGAATTGAGGAATTTTTAAGAGATTCAATTGTCTATCAGTGCCTGTCCAAATACCAGATATATCAACAACATATCTTTCAGTGAATTGAAATATTGCATGAGGGAGAAATTTCATTTTCAAGATTTGCCATGAAAATTTCGTTCAAAACAGGAGACGAAGGAGAACCCATTGGGAGACTATTTAGTTGTTTCATTTTGAAATATAAACTTTCTTTTGATTTGATGAAAATATTTACTACCAATTTAAAAGAAGCTTCAATTAGAGAAATCTACTCTCTGATCAACTCAAAGTTATTTCCTCATTAAATGCAACAATTCAATTTTACAAACAAAATGACAGCTATACGTAGCAAGGGGAGAAAAGTACTCCTACGTTTTGTTTGACTTTTTCGATTATTGTTTAAGGGCCTGGTTTTTGATATGCATGTATAATAAAAAAATTATAATTATCAAGTAGATACATGCATAACGTCGACATCTAGAGAAATGTTCACATGTAATTCGATTATTCCTAATGCATAGTTGATTCTACAGAATAACGACGAGTCCAGAAGATATAGGTGGAGAGCACGAATACCCCATTGAAAAGGAAAATGAAATATATTATGACATCAATTATTTACATGTCAAGTCAAAATTGATAGAAGATTTAATAGAAGTATGCCTCGTTTACGTCGCCGATTCAGAGAGAAATTCCTCCAACTCGTTTATGGTCCGTTTATGGTCCTATGAATGCAAGTTGATGTTTTTCTTCGATTTCAATGGGCAGATGGTTGTATAATTTAGAACCCCAGTTGTAGTTTAGTTTTGCTATGAAAGGGTGTCCTCAGGTGTCCCTTTCTCCTCGTGTTGAATTGATGGAATTAACAATTTGTTTCAAATTCAAGTAAGTGTCTATGTACATATCTCACACATTCCATAATATACATTGATGGTAGGGCCAAGACCTTAAGTCGTTTAAAAGCCTCTCTGCAACTGTCTGTTTGTTTCAGGCCTAGAATAATTCGAATAGCCTTTTTCTGCAATAGAAAGAGGTCTTTGGCTTGTGGAAAAGTGCCCCAAAGAAGAACGCCATACGAAATGATAGCATGAAAATACCCAAAATAGGCTGTAAGTACAACTTCTGATGAACTTATTTTTTTCGTATGTTAGCCTGCTTCCGTTTTATCTATATGAGTTTCCCAGTTTAACTTTGAGTATCGCGATATACACTGCGAGAAATTTTAGGCTTGATACTTCATTAGTGAGAACTCCAAACTTGATATATTTTGTTTTGTCATCATTAATATGTAGCATATTACTCTTAAACCAGTTGTCAGACATGTATATCACCTCATCCTCTATTTCTTTCAATTGCTCTATTTTTGTGGTCCTCAAGTTGTAGGTGGCGTAATCAGCAAACAAAAATGTTGATGCAGAAGCATGGCTTCCATTGATGGTTACGTTCATATCGTTTATGAATAAAATGAAAAGCAATGGTCCCAAGACAGAACCTTAGGAAACTCCAAACTTGACTTGCTTTTCCCCTGATAATGAATGTGTCCACCATACTTGCTGCGTTCTTCTCTCCACATGTGTACACATGAGACGAAGAGATGTTCCATAAATGCCATACCTTTGCTTTCTCATTAGTAATCCATGACTTATCGAGTCGAATGCGTTTTTAAGATTTCTTGAAACTATTCCGGAAAGCTTTTTTATCGCTTGAACTTATGATTTGATCTATTAGTTTAGGAAAAGCCGAGGTTGTCGATCTTTCATGCCTAAATCCGTGTTGTTGATTACTCAGTAAATTGTTCGATTCTAAGTAGCCACCCCGTTGAAGAGGCAAATATAGTGCCAATGATTCATTCAACTTTGTTCGGAAAAGCGTAGACTTGAAGAAAGCTTTTTTGACTCTGCTATATTTATATTTATATATTTGTTAGCGAGCAAAATAATTAAAACCTGCCTTTTAAAGTAAATATTGCATTTGGTGCTCAGATTTGAATATAAAGGAAAAACTTGATATCAACTTCTCAAAAGTATAAGTCCCAAATTGAAGAGTCTTAAGGTTATACGATTTTTAACAGGGCTCTATCAATATAATACATTTATAAGTCTCGCTTATCACTTGGAGAAACATTTTTACTTAATAATTGAACAATTGAAGAAGAAACACTAGACTAGAATTTCACAAAATATATTCAATAAAAATATGTTTCCAGTTTTACCCTATTTTCAACAACTAGGAGAAAATTAAAATATTACAAGGTCATTTATACCTGAGAAATAGACGAGAGAAGTGACGACGAAAATCAAGTTGGTCGTTAATTATTGATGAATTATGTTTGTGAGTTGATGAAACTTTTACGAATTCTATTAAATCTATATATTGCTTTTGTTACTTGAATGTCAAATTTAGCTTTTGTGAAATCTAAGAAATAATTTTCTTTTATACAATTATACAATGTTTTGAAAAAGTTGTTGATTCATTATGAATTATTGATTTTTATGCTCGTCTAGTCTAACATTGATGGAACGACCAGTTTGACCATATAAAAAGTAGGACAATTATAACAATATAATTTATATAAAATGGCTTTTTCACCTGCATCAAGTCGATCTTTGATATTAACCAAGAGTAAACATGGATTTTTTGATTCGTGCATATTACGTTGATATTATTTTCTTGATATATGGCATAATTTAGTACTTATTTGTGGAATATAATTAACGCCGTTATTTGATGCTAGTGTGTTCAAAATAATGATTTCTTTCTGAAAGTAACAGGGGAACAGTGCTTTTTGAGTAGATCTCGAGAAGAAAAAATTTTTTTAACAAGTAGGTAACTAAACTACAAAAATTTATTACGGAATGAAATAACACTCTGTTAGCGGCAAAAGGCGGCTTTTCTAGATATTTCGGGCGGCGCGTTTGACGGGAACATTCGAGACTTTCGTTCACGCCGATATAAATGTTGCTCCTGCAGGAATTGAAGTCATTCCGAATTGTAACTTGAAGGCGATACTACGGAGATACAAAGTTTATTATTGAATAGTACAAAATGAGTGCAGCAACAAAATCTAAAATGTATCATTTCTATTGGGAGGAAGAATTTTCCTTTTGTATGGTAAAGGATAAGTGCATTTGTCTTGTCGTGCATCAGTGCAATACCTAAGCGTGGTAACTTAGAGAGGCATCATAAAACGGTTCATAAAAACTATGAAAACGATTTTCCGCCTCAGAGTGAATTATGAGAACGATTTTCCGCCTCAGAGTGAATTAAGAAAACGAAAAGTATATGATCTGATATCTTGTTTGGAAAAAGAACAAACCATGTTCACAAGGCCAAACAATCAAAAGCTGCTACCATCGCGTCATTTAAAATATCTTATATTTTGACGAAACCCAAGAAACCAAGCGGGTGAGACTTTATTTGAAGATTTTTAAAATAAAACAGAAATCATGTCTGCTATTAGAGAACTTCAGTATTGTCGTCCAACTGTCACAAGGCGTATTGAAGTCATGAGACAGGACATGGCAGATAAACTAAAACATGATATCATGAAATGTACATACTTTTCTTTTCAGTTCGACGAATCCAGCGATGTGACAAACACTGCCCAGCTGTGTATTTTCATTCGGATGGTATACAATGACATGTTGGCTAAGGAAGAATTTTTGACAATCATTCCTCTGAAGGAGAAGACCCGTGGCGAAGATATATATGACGTTTTCTTCAATTTTGTAAAAACTACAAGCGACCAATATATGAATTAGCGTGCAATACAACCGATGGAGTACCAGCAATAACTGTTTTGTGGCATTATGTCGAGCTATTAAAGATTTCTCTTCGTTTTTTTCATTCCATTGCATTATACATCAACAAATTTTGTGTTCAAAGTTTTAAACACGGAGGAAATTATGGGCATTGCAACAAAAATTGTGAATTCCATCCGTGCACGTAGCTTGCAGCTGAACACACTGATTTAGTTCTTCACATGGACGTCAGGTGGTTGAGTCGCGGAAAATTCCTAGGAAGGTTTCAAGAATTATTGCCCCAGAATAACAGCTTTTCTAGACGAAAGAGGTGATACCACTCAGCTGTTGAAAAACGAAAAATGGCTGACTGATTTGGCATTTTTGACTGACATCACAATGCACTTAAACATCATTAACTTGGAGCTTCAAGGTAAAGGAAAAACTATTATTGAGATGATTAGCGCAGTAAACGCATTCAAAAGTAAATTGCAACTTATGATATATCATATCAACTGGAAAGATTTAGTTATCTTCATTTCAGAAAATGCAGAACCGCACAAGTAAGTTGACCCAAAAATTGCCGTCAGTTGAAGGGCGATTTGCCTTAGATTCGGATATTTATGTTCAGATATAAAACACCAGAAATTTGTTTCAGATGCTGTAGCTTTGACAGGTATATCTGATCTAATCTGCACCAACTCATTTTCAACAGAACATGAGTTCATATTAAACTGACTTGCTATTTCAGTAGCTAATTCTTCAATGTTTTGTACATGAAAAAGGATAACTCATGAATGATGCTATATTTGCCAAATTGCTGCAATCATAAAAACGCATTTCGAATTGTCCCAAAATATTTGATAATTCAGCCTCATACATATCATAATTCAACTGAAGAATCCTTGCTTTCAAAGACGACAAATATTTCAGATCCTTTCTTTCCAGTTGATATGATATATCATAAGTTGCAATTTACATTTGAATGCGTTTACTGTGCTTATCGTCTCAATAATAGTTTTTCCTTTACCTCGAAGCTCCAAGTTAATGGTGTTTAAGTGCATTGTGATGTCAGTCACAAATGCCAAATCAGTCAGCCATTTTTCGTTTTTCAACATCTGAGTGTCATCACCTCTTTAGTCTAGAAAAGCTGTCATTTCGGGCAATAATTCTTGAAACCTTTCTAGGAATTTTCCGCGACTCGACCATCTGACGTCTGTGTGAAAAACTAAATCAGTGTGTTCAGTTGACTCCCTATCTTCCAACTGCAACTTAAAGAGACGCCGTTGCAAGCTACGTGAACGGATAGAATTCACAATTTTTGTTGCAATGCCCATTATTTCCTCCGTGTTAAAACTTTTGAACACAAAACTTGTTGATGTATAATGCAATTGAATGAATAAAATGAAGGGAAATTCATTAGCACGACACAATGCCACAAAACTGTTTTTGTTTCCAGTCATTGCTGGTGCTCCATCGGTTGTATTGCCACTAATTTATATATTGGTAGCTTGAAGTTTTTTACAAATTTGAAGAAAACGTCATATATATCTTCGCTACGGGTCTTCCCTTTCAGAGGAATGATTGTCAAAAATTCTTCCTTAGCCAACATGTCATTGAATACCATCCGAATGAAAATACACAGCTGGGCAGTGTTTGTCACATCGGTGGATTCGTCGAACTGTAAAGAAAAGTATGTACATTTCATTATATCATTCAATACGCCTTGTGACAGTCGGACGAGATAACTGAAGTTCTCTATTAGCAGGCATGATTTCTGTTTATTTTTAAAATCTCCAAATAAAGTCTCACACCGATCCATCTTCGAATGGTTTCTTGCGTTTCGTCAATATATGAGAAATTTTAAATGACGCGATCGTAGCAGCTTTTGATTGTTTGGCTGGCCTTGTGAACATGGTTTGTTCTTTTTTCAAACAAGATATCAAATCACGTACTTTTCGTTTCCTTAATTCACTCTGTGGCGGAAAATCTTTTTCATAGTTTCATGAACCGTTTTATGATGCCTCTCTAACTCACCACACTTAAGTATTGCATTTGACGCACGACAAATAAGACAAATGCACTTATCCTGCACCATACAAAAGAAAAATTCTTCCTCCCAATCGTTATTGAAATGATTCGTTTTAGATTTCTTCGCTGCACTCATTTTGTACTATTTAATAATAAACTTTGTATAGACGTAGTATTGCCTTCAGAATGACTCCAATTCCTGCAGGCGCAACATTTATATCGGCGTGAACGAATGTCTCGAGTGTTCCCGACAAACACGCCGCCCGAAAATTCTAAAAAAGCGGCAAGAATAAAAAACGCGGCTTCTCTTTGACAAGTACCGCGCGTTCCTTTGATAAAGCCGCCTTTTGCCGCTAGCAGAGTGTTATTTCATTACGTAATAAATTTTTGTAGTTTAGTTACCTACTTATTAAAAATTTTTTCCTCTCGAAATCTACTCAAAACGCAATCGACCGTTTGAGCACCCCTGGTTTAGGGTTATCACAATCTCACGATAAGTCACATGGCGATCATCGTGTATCATTTCGCTATCTGTATCGATGGTTCGATGCAAAACAACTGATTTTGGACGACCTTTACGAAGTTCATCACTGAGTGAAGCACGGCCCCGATAAAATTCGTTATACCAGCTTTTCATAGTGGCCAAGTGTGGAGATTCATCGCCAAAGGTAGAAGCAACTTGATCGCAGCATTGTTGTCGAGTTAATCCTCGTCGAAAATCGTAAAAGATCATCGCACGAAAATGTTCAGGTGTTAATTCCATTTTTTGTCTGAGTTGAATTTTTCAAATGACTATAAACAGAACAAAACTCACTCGTACGTCAAAGTGTTGTAAGTACGTTTAGGTTAAAAAATGTAAAAATACACGACGCGGTTGTCGGATGGGTGCTGTCAACTGTAAAAGTACCATAGGCGCAAAATTCAAAAGGCAACCTACGTAACTTCCTATTAGCTTTTGAGCATCGAATAAAACCCGAAGCATGTCAAACATATTTTTATTTTTTATATTTTGTGAAACTTAAGCCTAGTGCTTTTCTTCAATTGTTAAATGTTGAACATATGATAACATAATCTAAGAACGCAAATAATGAATTGACTACGAGATATTTCGTGAATCTCCCAAAAAACTATATACCAATTACGATAGCTATAAACACACCAGATAAAGGGGATAACAACTCAACAAACTTGCATTAAATTTCGTAATTGGTAGTATTAACTTAAATGTATCGACTCCAAATGAATCAGGCACCGCACACCAGCGAAACTTGTCTACACCAGAACATAAAAAAACAAAACCAGAGATGAAACACAGGAATCTATTGTGATCTAGAAGATCACATTTATATTGTTGACGAGGAGAGCTTTCAACTTAGTAGTAAAGTGCTTCTTCTTTGCCACATTTTCATTAATTACAACAAAAAGTTTCATTTTAAAAAACAACTCTATAAATTCCAATACTTATTTTTGATTTCATCTTTCGATCCAATATATTTTAATGCAACTTGTGCGTCAACGGTTTTGAATTAGGAGGTTATAAGCACACGCAACATAATAATAATGCCAGCTATAATAAGAACGATTAAGAAGCTCGATAGAATCGCCCGCCGTGAGAATTTTGTATTACATAAAAATGTAACATTGGTAGCAAAACTAACCGTTGGACTTCAGTCGAGAATATTTCATGACTCAAAATAAATTCAAGTGTTTTTATCATGTGTGCTATATATCTACATTTGTATTCAAATGAAGATTCATCGATCAATGATTAGAAATGAAAAACAAGTCCAATATGTTCAAACAAAATGCATCATTCAGCGTATAAATATTTATACAAAATTCTTCCTTTAATTTCATATTGAATGATTGCAAAGTACAAAGAAAGAAAGTCAGAAAAGAACTGAAGTTTTTATCAGACTGTTGGGACAGTCAGATGGGTTGTCTAAATAGGTACACACATAGTGACAATGTCGAACGATATCGATGTCATATAGAACGTCACTTCGTAAAAGATTCGGGGATATGAATCTTCATACATGTAATATTGCAGGTGTTCAAGTCAGTGAAACAGAAAAATAAAAACAGTTTAAAAATCCTTTCGTCAAAAATAATGATAAAATCCGCATACGGAACCCAAGTTAAAATTATTAGTAGGTAACGTAAGTCTGAAAAGATTGAAAAACTAGATTGTATCTTTCCATGAAGCTGACAGGGGAAGAATTTCAGTTTCCGTTATGTCCTACTGATAATTATTATCTTTGCCAAAATTTATGTCCAAAATTTAAATTTTCACAAATTCTCGTAAAATGTTGATATAAATCCTCAATTTTTTAATACATAGAGGGCGAAACAGAGCAATTTCTTCTTAATAACTTATTAATTGGCAAAGCTACTATTTGAACTGCAACGAAATTATTTAAAATTGAATTTTGACCTTTTTTTCGTAACTTGGCAAACTGAAGTGTACTGCAATTATTTAATATTGACTTTGATATTTATTTTGTTATCTTGGCAAACTATTAGAAAGGAATGAAATTATTCTGTATTGAATCTAAATTTTACTAATTTTAAAGCTTAAAAATGAACTTTTGAAATGTAACGAATCTTATTTAAAAGTTTTGTTTTATAACTTCGTCAATTACCCATTTGAAATGTAATAATCGAATTATTCAATATAATGAGGGAATTAAGGCGTAGTGTCTGCCTCCAAATTATTGCATATTCCATTAGTATAAAGGAATTGATTCAGGGACTATATGCATATATGAACCCACAGATATTTGAGTTTGTTGCACATATGGGTGTTTGTGGTACAGGTGTATAAATAGAGGTTACAATTTCCTGATTGACGACTCTACGAATATGGAACCTAGAGTATGCTTTTGGAGTCGGTGACATACTATACCCAATTGACGATCAGTTGAGCACAAAGGGCACATACGGTTTTAGGGACTTACTTCTAGGCCCACTATTTCTATATGAATTATTGAATTCGATTGAAAATAGGCCAGTTGATAAAGGCTTACAGGTGATGAATCAAGGACGTTTCTTAGAATTTTAAAATTGATCTTCCTACTTCAGGGTATTAGGTTAGGGATTCATTAATGAAACCTTATATCATATAACCAAATCATTAGAAAACTAGCTGAAGGCCAATTAGGCCGCCTCTTATTGATCTAATATCCCACTAAATTGAGTTAAAGATGCCAATGATTGTAAGGGAAGAAATTCAATATAAATCTCCAAGATATTGATAAACATCAAATAGACATTGTTAACAAAACATTCTCGATTTCCTAACCTTTGGTTTCAGCAATGAAATTTTGGTCACATCACATCAAACCTCACATAAAAAAAAACTTGAAAGGTTACTGCAAATACACGAGACAGCAAAAGGTACCATTTTGTAAAAAAACCGATCCCATTCGTCCTTAGATGCAATTAAGATGCATTATTATTATTTAGGTATTATCATTTATCATTTGCAGCAATGCAATTTATTTTGCCCCGTCTTTTATAGACTAGGGTACGGGTTGTTTCAATGTTCAATTAGAAAATATTGGACATATCCAAACTATACTTTTTTATCTTCAATAACGTTTTTGTTAATTTCATAGTGTAACAGTAAGGGTAACAGTATCAGCTGTTGACTTGGCTGTTGATAACCTGAATTCAACCTCCGCCTGTGGCCTGTTGGAAAGATTACACGCTTTCCAATTTACACACATGAGGCTGCCGGTTCGAATCCGGCGAAGGTATGGGTGTTGTATTTGTCCATGAGCTTGTGAGAGTCGCCCTAAAGAAGGCATAAATTTCCGAAAGCCAGATAACTTGTAATCCTTGTGGTGGCAGTTATCACTGCAGTTTAGTAATGTGGTTCGGAATCCCCTATAAGCTGTAAATCCACCTGTGTAAATGGGCTAAGTTCCCGAGCACATGGTCAACAGAAAGAAGAATAATCTGGATTTGTTGACGTACGCTTTCAGTAGTTCATTCTCAATTTTTTAAATGAGTGCAAAAATTCAGCAGATATTATATTTTATTTGAAAGATGGTTTTTTGTTCCCCGGAAAGTTGGAAATGTTGAGAAAGGCATTCGGTGACAATACCACGTCCAATCAGAGTATTTTCATTTGGTGAGCCAAGGTTCAACCAAGACAAAAAAAGACAAAAATGTCAAAAATCAAGGTTATATCCACTCCATGAATTTGGTCCAGCCGGTCAAATTGCCAATAAATAACAATTATTTGCGTCATTTGCCTGTCAATAAGTGCCGATAGGACACATTTGTGAACAAACATCTGTTTTTTCTTCTTCATCGAAAAATTCACCCATATTGTTCCGAAACCATCAGATATACATCTGAGTTCTGGCTGCTTTCGAATCTCAGAATGGTACTTTGTAATCATCGTTCTTTATAGATTAAGGAGATAATAGCCGCATCGAGAAAGGAACTCAAGGCCATACTCAATCAACAACAAGAAACAAATACTTCGAAAATCGCAGTAGGCTTTAGCATATATGTATTCTGCATTGTAAATAAAAATATTGATTCAAAATCGATTTTGTATCTAATTTCTGGCATTCGAACACCCGAAATGACAATCAGACAAAAACCAAACCGTCTAAATACTAAAAATTTCTTTTGAAACTAACTTTTCTAAACTTTTAAGACAATATATTTTACACGAATCGATGGTTTTTGAATTATTCGAATTTTAAAATTTTCTTAACGGAAAGCGAAAAATCAACATTCGATTCGATTAATCGAGAATCGATCTTTTGATGCTGGATTCAATCGAGAATCGATGTTTTGATGCTCGGTTCAATCGAGAATCGATCTTTTGATGCTCGATTCAATCGAGAATCGATCTTTTGATGCTCGATTCGATCGAGAATCGATTCTCCAGCGTTCTATTTAAATCGATTCGAAGATCGAGTGAATTGACAACCCTGGTTCATATCGAAGAGGTGTACAGACAATGAAATTAAATAACTTTGGACGAGTGATACGGCGTTTGTGTAATTTGAAAAATCTTACTTTTCATTCACAACGGTATCCAATGGTAGAGTTGAGCACTTCATTTTTCAAATTGAATTTTCCAATAAGAAAAGAGTAAACTTCTTATTTCTTTGGAGGCTTGAAACTAAAGCAAATATAGTAAAAGATAAAAGAATAATTTTACCACCCATCCGCAAATGTTTAGAGGCCTAATAATATCTGCATCTTAATTAATAAAAATCATTTATTTTGAACCACCTAAGAAAGCTATTCTACCGAAATTACATTAAAAGGTAATTCCCATCAAATATTATAAATTTAATCATGTCCTCATTTTCCTTGATGAATTGAGAATGCAATTTCTTCTTCATTTATTTCAATGTAGCACTTACAACCTTTATAATCACTCCACTATTATTGGCTGGATTATTGCTCAAGGTCCTTCTATTTCTATATCAGTTGATATACTTTATATATGCTTTTGCATTAATAACCCATACATATATCAAATATATTTAACTGATACCAAAAGTGATACCACAAAAACTAATTTCCATGACATTTGAATGTAATGATCCAAACAAATATTACCAATTCAAACAAAACAAGATGAAAGTAGGGAATCTTTAGAAAGAACCTTTGAACCCTAAATACCAAAATGAAGATACCATAATCATAAATAATCAATTAAACTTAAGTTGAATTGATTATCTTTCCATAATTTACAAAGGAAATTCCATCTATATACCATTTATGGTGATATCAATTCTAAAACTTGTTTTAAAGCAATTTAGAAACAGGATTATGAAAGAGATTATGTATATATATTTTTATTGAGGTAGGTAGGTATAAATGCATAGCAGCTCTTCATTTTTACTATTGTTAATTTAAAGTTGACTAGAGAAGTTTCAAATTCATTTCTGAGAAATCAGTAAATTATGTATGTGTGTATAAGAAGATATAGGAGCTTTCCGATCAAATACTAAATATAATGCAAATGCTAATAATTTGTCTGAAACTCACCGGACTCCAATGCTTCGAATGCCTTGTCTGCTGTTACCCATTTTGGTTCTTTTCCTTTAATAAAATGAGAAGGTTCCCTCACATAAGTGAAATAAGATCTATTAGACAAGCGGCACAATTTTGATAAAACACCAATTTTGTGAGCTACTCCACGTCCGGCCATGACCAAAATTTGCAATATAAAAGTGTTATTCAATTAATAAAGGTTGAAACAGGAAGCAGTGATAACGACTTCTATCAATTATCCTGAAAGCTGATTCGGGTTCGAATTGGGAACTTCCGAACAAAACGCACAATACAAGACGGACTCAAGCAGCAATGAGCAGATAGGCAGGACAGGAACAAGTAGAAAATAAATTTAAACTAAACGTCAATAATGACAATGACAGTACTACGACGGTAAGTGTCGCTACGAAGCGAATAATATAGGAACCATTACCCTTGCACATGATAAAGAATTCTATACTACTAAAGTTGTTTACTTTGTTCATTTTCTTCTATTTTATTCATATATTTCAAATTAGTTCAGTTCATTTATCATTATCATTTACACACATATGCTATAATTCATTAATTGAATTAATGGAAATATTTTCAGCGGCATCTAGTGAAGAAGGTACGAACTATATGTCACGTGATTACACGTGAATTCAATATTTTCCCACTTTTTGCTGTGTCTATAATCTATTATCTATCTATTGCAGTCGATGTTCGTCTGCTGGTGAAAGACGTGTATTAAAATGGCTACTACGGCACTATCAGCTAGACAAGCAAATCGAGAACATGTTTTGGCCGTTTCGCGAGATTTTATATCTCAGCCAAGATTGAGTAAGTAATTTTTACGATATTCACCAAACTCATAACCATGAAATTTACCTAATTAGGGTGGGTCCATTTGAGAAGACTGAATGAATTGGGTCATATGACCCTTCAAAGACCATAATAATCAAAAAAAGAAAGAATTAAGAACATTAGTATCATCTGTCACTCTAATGAACACGTTTCTTCATTCCTCAGTTCGATTAAATAAAAAATAATCAGTTTAATTTGATGTCACATGACAGGTCCTATGATATTGCCACTCCTCTGATAGTTTCCTAATTCATTGCTTTCCTTAGCTTACAAGACCGTTTCTGGAGTAAATGGCCCTTTGGTAATTCTGGACAATGTCAAGTTCCCAAAATTCAACGAAATTGTACAACTTAAGTTGTCTGATGGCACTATTAGATCTGGACAAGTGTTGGAAGTCAGTGGACAGAAGGCTGTTGTCCAAGTATTCGAAGGAACTTCTGGAATTGATGCCAAACATACCCTCTGTGAATTCACAGGAGATATTTTGAGGACTCCTGTATCAGAAGATATGTTGGGACGTGTATTTAACGGATCTGGAAAGCCTATCGACAAAGGTAAGGGATTATAAAGATCCTCTCCATAAATAGTATCATTATTGAAAAACACTGCACAAAGATTAAAATGTATTGAGTATTTATTAAGATGTTTCGAATTGTATTTTGTGAAATATAAAACTATTGGATATTTTTGAAAACGTGCATGTATATATAATATATAGGAGCAAATGATTAAATCATAATATTTTTCAATTCATAAATTGAAGCAAATTTTTCTAACTGAGCATTTTTCTAATTGAATTCCTATAAGAATTTATTCGATTGCCTTCAGATATATCATTTATATTAAATTCTTTCTCTTATATCATCCTTTTATCCTAATATGTATTGTATCACTGTTGTCTTCACGGTGATCTTTTCTGAGTTAACATTTTTTTCTAAAGGATAATTTTGATCTGTTTGTTTCTGATTCTGTATTTATAATTCATATTAGTAACATTTGTTTTATGAGTATTTTACATCTTCAGTAGCACCTCATCAATATGTTATACAGTTTGTTGAACTGAAAAAATTTGTTCAGTAATGTGGTAATGACACCAAATTAGGGTGTCCTCAATCTAGTAAGTCAAGGATGATGAAAGTGATAAAAAAATAGGTAAAACTTAGGGGCCAACTGGATTTTGATATTTTACACTGTTTGGGTCCCACATTTTCATAGTAAGTAACAAAATGAGAAATAAATTATAATATATTGTACCTCATTCCTTAATCTAGGATATTGAAACATTTTGCAATCAGAGAATCTTCTGTTCCAATATCATGAAGAAAGCGCCAAAAAAATTTAAATACATCAAAAGTGTAAGAACAAAAGCTATTGAATCATTTTACAATCATAAAATCTTTGTTTCAAGCACATAAAGAGGCGTCCAAAGAATTTGTATGAAAAAAAAAAGTTCAGAAGATCTTCACTAGGGAGGAAAAGGAATTTCAGGTTTATATGAAACACACTTTTTAAGTGTTCCGTACTATAAAAGAAGGATCTCTCCACTGTCAGTCTGTTGAGACTCTTTTCGCAGGAATTCTTCTAGATATTGATACATAAACACCTCAAAAAAGCCTAAGGAACACTTACCAATATATGTAAAATATGAATTTGATGATTCGAATTTATAGAAATCTTTCGGTTTTTGTTGGGATGTATTGCATATAATGTATTCTCAAGAAAACAAAATAATATTTGACTTCTCCAAAGCACCTATTATAAAAAAAAATTGAAATTTGAAAATGAAGAAATTTGGTAAAACACAAAAAAAAATCCTGAACTAATATTTCCGAAACGTTATGGAAGCACTTATATATTTCAGTACCCAGAAGGTCCACCTCTGTTATTAATGACAGTTTGGCATCGTCGCGACATGCTCAATATTAAATTGTCTATTAAATTTTGGCCTAAGTCATTCCAAGCCCCCTGAACTGCTAATCGAAGCTCCTGTTCATGATGGAAGACGTTTTGACGCAGGAGATTTCTTTTTAGGGTGTCCCACACATGCTTGATGAGATTCAGATCTGGGGAGCAGGATGGCCACGGTAGAAGATCGATATCATTCTCTTCAAGAACGTTCAAGACAACTCTTGCACGATGAGGAGGGGCATTATTTTGTTGGAAGAGTGGATTTTGACCCATTGTTTGGAGATACGGTACCACTACAGGTAAAACTATCTCATTTGCGTAAGAATTTCCCGTGAGGTTGTTCTGTATGAAAACGAGGTCAGTTCTTCCACCAAGGCGTATACCTCCCCAAAACATCACTGATCCGCCTCCCTGTCTAACAACTTCTCGAGCATACTGGAGACGGTTTTGCTTTCCAGGTTCCCTCCATATTCGAATTCTTCCCGAATCGGTATAATAACTAAATCTAGCTTCATCACTGAAGAGAACTGTGGCCCACCTCTCTTGATCCCAGTTTACGTGTTCTTGGCACCAAGCCAAACGAGCAGCGCGATTTCCATGGGTCGTCTGGAGTGGAGTTGACCTTCGTGCAGTCGATTTCTCACAATTTGGTCGGAAATTTGTACATAATGAACTCGTGATAGCTCTTGAGCTAATTGAGATGCTGTGGCAGTACGATCTCTTCTGGCTTGTAAAACCAAAAATCGGTCTTGGACGACTGTAGTAGTCCTGAAACGACCTGTATGGCGTTCTTCTACGCTACCTGTTTCATTGAAACGCGACCATAAACGGTTTATGACACTTGAGCTACTTCCCAGAACCCTGGATTCTTCCCGTTGTGAGCTCCCAGCTTGGAGCATGCCAACGGCTCGTAACATCTCTTCTCTAGTCAAATGTCGTCTTTCCATGGTCGAATCACAAAACTTGAATCTTTTATTTGTGCTTACAACAGAAACAAAGTGCCAACTAACTGATTTCAAACACTGAATACATGAAATGATTATAAAGCAGCGTAGCATCTGCTGCATTTTTAGTTTTTTATAAAAAAAAAAACTAAAATCTGTTGCGGCACTCCACATAATTTGGTGAGAAATTGATGCAGGTGTTCAGTTCTTTAAAAAAATCATCCATATTGATCGTTCTGGATACGATATATCGATATTCAGAAGTGTTCCCTAGACTTTTTTGAGGTGTTTATACTGTATCAATACTTCTTGCCGTTGCAGAGTGCGGCTGCGCGTAACGTGAATCAACTCATCAAAATCGTGTCTTCTGCAAACGCGATTTTCATTTTATGTAGGTCTTTGTGACTTGTTTTCAATATATTCTCAGTCGTCCTCAAATTTTCATTATATACTAGTCAGATAAGAGATTAAGAATGTCACCATGTTGTTCCACATCGAACTATCGCCGATAAAACCATTGCACAATTATAACTGACCCACCATTCCAGACAAACAAGCCATATTAATGGATTGTGTTATCGAGTCTGCGGGTTTCATGGCTGGTCTTCTCAAGTGGCTGAAAAGTTATTCCAGGGGGCGTACCCAAATTGTCAAAATGAATAACTTCAAATCATTCATTACTGTTTCCTCTGGTGTGCCCCAAGGAAGTTATTTAGGACCCATTCTTTTTCTGCTTTACATTAACGGAGTTCACAGTGTTGTCCGTTATTCGAGAGTATTGATATTTGCGGATGATCTCAAATTGTTCAAATCAGTTTCCTCCCTGGCCCGTGCTATTCAGCTTCAAGCTGACCTAACTTCTGTGGTACAGTGGTTTCCGGATCATATGCTCACAGTTAATATAAGAAAGTGCGTATGTATTTCTTCTTATCGTAAGAATGATCCTGTTATCTTCGACTACTCTAATGGTATCAATGTTGAAAGGTCTGCTTGCGTTAAAGATCTTGGAATTGTTTTAGACTATCGGTTAACTTTTAAAAATCATTTTGACTATATCATTGGTAGGTCGTTGAGGATGATTGGATTCATTCTGAGATAAATACCCTTAAGCTACTTTGTTTTTCTTTCTGTCGACCTATTCTTGAATACGGATCTGTAATATGGTCACCCTTCTACCAGTCTGATTCGTAAAACATCGAAAGAGTTCCGAACAAATTTTTGATGTATGTCTCCTATAAAATGTGTATTCCACGGATTAATTTCTCTGCTTGTTTTATGAGATCTGAGCTAGAACTGAAAACTTTGCCTGATAGAAGAGCGACAGGGGACTCAATATTTTTGTTTAAATGCTTGAATGGATTTTTGGATTGCAGCGAGATACTTGAGAGGGTTACTTTACATGTTCTTCCAAGAAGAACGAGAAGTGATGCAAGGTTTTCGATCCCTCTGTGTCGTACTAATTTTGCGATTTTCTTGATATCGGTTTGTGCTTTTGTTTTTCTTTGAAGGAATTATTGAAAAAAATTCAGTGTTTATAACATCTTAACATAGTATAATTTCTATATTTCCATCTTTGAATTATTTTTGCATATCCTGCGCTTTTTTTAAAAAGAATTTGATGTCTGGAGATTGTGGGCATCTATAATTCTTACTATGTGCAAAGGGGCCTTCCCGAATAATAAATAAATAAACAAACATACACTTGCGATATCACGCCCGCTGCTACATGTGAATAAAAACTGCATTTCAGTTCTGGGGAATCACTGGTCTTTTTCTTATCACCATACACTGACTACTACTCTTTCAAATGTTCCTGTGTTCACCCAGTGTTATGTAAATTAATAAAATTCATAAGACTGTGAAATACTGCTGATGAAATTAATACAAAAACATAACAATCAAAAATTGAATAGACTATTGAGAATTAATTGAGAAAACTGGTCCTATTTAGTGCAAAGACTACTTCTTATTTTCAATATATGATTTGTATGTATTGTTTGAAATAATTAAAAATGTACTTTGTATAAATAGCTGTCCTAGTTTCATTATAATACGAAGATATATAATTTTCAGAACAAGAGTAATCAAAATAGAGTTCAAATTAGCAGCATTATTGGCAAACAATTTTAGATTACGTACTTGCTACTACTTTCAGTAGAGATGTAAAGGCTTTGGTCCATATTATAGTATTTATTTATATAGTGGCGGAATTGAACACCTATAGAAAAAGCATTATCAGGAGCATTAGTAGAAAACCAAACAGTATTTTTCTCAAATAAGTAAAACTGTTACTTGCTAAATCTGCAAACTATATTTATTTTTATTTACTGAACCCAATTCATCACGATTATTTTAAGTACTCATTTTACGCCTGGAAAATTTATTGCTGCTATGAATTTTTAATAATTGAATTGTTCATCAATAATTCATCATCAAAGTCAATAAAATAAAAATTTTAGACAATACCGTAAATTCTCTAGGTGCTTTTTTTCTTTCCTCATTCATTTCTTTATATTCCCTTGGGGCTTTTCCTTATTCTTTGATGTTCAGTTTTATGTTCCTTAGTATGTAGATAACATTTATAGACACCCAAAAAAACTATGGAACATCTTCAAATGTCAATCAATCAACATCAATTAGTTATCAAGTGATATCAAATGTAGCATTCATCACCGGAATTTTTTTACAGAATTTCAAAAATTCAGTTTGTTGTTTTCGTTGTAAAAACATTTTAATTTCATGAAGCGGTTATGTAGAGATGTTACAAGCCAGTGATAAGCTACAAGCTTGCTTTGGGAGGTATCCTGAGTTCTGACTGCTCGGGCTACATTCAGTGGTGGTCGCATTTTGAGTGAAGTTGGTACTATGGAAGAACACCATACAAGTCGTTTCATTATTATACTCCTGCCAAGCGATTTACGATTTTACAGATCACAAGAGATCCTACTACCACTGCATCCCTATTACTTCCAGCGCTGTTTCAAGTGTGTGATATACAAATTTCTAACCGAACTGCCATAAAATGATTGCATCTTCAGTAATGAGTCACGATTCTAGACAAATTTGAATATGAAAGAAACCTGGAAACGCAAAGATTCTTCAACATGATTGAGAAATTGTTAGACAGGGAGACGCATCAGTGCTATTTTGCAGTGGCGTACTTAGTGGAAAAAATCATGTCATTCTTTCACGTAACAACCTAACAGGAAATTCTTACAGATATGAGATAGTTCTATCATTACGTTTTCCTCACCTTCCAACAATGAGTGCGAATTTACTCTTCCAACAAGATAATGCTACTCCTCACATCCCTGCATCTCATCAAGCATGTGTTCATTGGACCGGAGCCTAGGATCGGTATTCCCCTGGATATTGCAAGGATGAAAAATAATCGGTGGTTGGACCTGAAGGTATATGAACACTGGATGAGTCTCTCAGGTCTCAACTTGCCATCAGTGAACCTTCCACTGCGAGAGCCAAGGGTTAGCTTAAACTCTCCAAGCTGGAACTGAGAGTTCTAACTGCCATACTAATGGGGCATTGTCGCCTCAGGAATGACCTATACAAGTTAGGATTGAGGGTCCTTCATGTAGACTATATGAAAAAGAGATAGAATCAGTGGAACACGTTATGTGCGAGTGCCCAGCTGGGGACAGAGTCAGGATGGAGAAACTTAGATCTAACAAACTGAAGCCGACTGAGCTTATTAAGCTCTCGCCCACGAAGGATATAAGCTTGTGGGTGAAATTTAGGACAGTGTGCCACAATAGACTACTGGGTCCCAGTTGCCGGACTGCTAGGCAGCCGTCATTCATAATAACTCTAAGCACCCACAAGAAAAATTTTCAGCGGCAAGAATTCACCATGCATGAATTTTGAATTTTCTTTTAAAGATATTGAATAAATTTCGTTATTCTTCAAATACTTTGTTTTGTATTTAATACTCCTAAGCGACAACCAAAAGAGTATCAAGCTGAAACATTTCACTATTGATATGATCTTCTTCTTCCTGCACGGCGCTCATATGGGCAGAACTCAGGTCGTTAGGCCCATTGTGCTTGCCGTGTTTTGTTGAGTTATTGGTCTTGCAGAAACTTCCTGATGAAGCTTGCAAGACTGTTGTAGGGGGCCTCCTGGATCATCTGGGCGCTGGGTGTTTCAGCGCTCAAAGTGTTCAGTCTGGTTTCCTTATGAGCGGACATTCGAAGAGTATGTGTTCCGTTGTTTCGTCATTTCATATGCAACCACGGTATTGTGTGGTTTCCGATAGTTTCATGACGTGTAGATGTTTGTTGAGTTGGTGTCCCGTCAATGAACCCACTACCATCCCAACAGACATTTTTCGAGGGACAGTAGTTCATGTACCATCTTCTTTGATTGCGGCCCCTTTAAGATCCTTTTTGACTGTCTCAGTCCCGAGATGCCTGCCCAATAGTTTTGGGCCTCTGTGGTGTTCCTGTTTTGAAAGAAAGAGAGCACATGGGTCCATGGGATGGTCGCGTTTTGGCTATCAGAGCATATGTAGATGTATGCGTCTCTATAGTTCCTGTGTAGGTTTTCCTGTACACACCGGAGAATAGCAAAGATTTCTGCGCGATATGATACATTTACTTCTTTTACTACCGTACTAATCTGGTTTTTTTCCCTCTGTTATTGAATATCATAGGCTTTTATTTGTAATTGTGTATGTGAAGTAATAATTATGTCATAGACAGGAAATATGAAATTTTTCAAGTTTTTGAAATCTGATATGTTTGAATTCAAAAAGTTTAATGTTGCATTCTGTGTTATTTCAGTTTTTGTATAAACCATAACATAAATTCTGACTATGAAATATGTATCAACAAAATATTTCTTATTCTCATTATATGTATCTGTAATATTAAGAAGGTTTACGGCACTGCAATTTGTCCAGTAACAAACTTGATGATGACCAGAAGTAGCTCTCTAGTTCTGGCAGATGCCATCCGGAGATTATGTAGTCAATGATAATGCTAAACAATCATATAAGATGTGTCTAACAGCTTCTTGTTTGCATTAAGGGGTGAATCTTTCCCATCTGACTTGACAGTGGCAGTCGAAACTCTCACAACGAAACGTATGTTTCACCTGCTCATTGTCAATTATTCGTCTTCCTTCAAGACAGCCTATAAATTCTTTTACAAGCCAAGATATGTTGATTTGATTCCAGCCGTCCGATAAATTAATTAATTGCTAAAATAACTAAAAAAAATTGTGTTCGTTTTAATACACAGTTTGGGAAATAAAGTGACAAAGATTATTTTCTGCAAATGTTTTCCTCCTGCTCTAATGGCTTTTCTTTAATCTAAAACAGAATTTTCTGCCTTGCGTCTACACTTCTCCCTAGAAACAGCGGCCATTTCGGTGCTGATCTTGTACTTCAATTACAGTAGGGTTTGCTTGCATGCACTTTCTATTTAAGATATCCCCATAGGAAATAGTTAAGAGGTAAGATTGGGTTCTGAGATCAGTTTATGATGCCTCAACTGAAAATTCGCTTCGTCACTAAAGCATTTCATTTGAAAAATTCAGTCTGGCGGAATAGCCAAGAACGTCAAGTTCTTTTGTAGGCTCTTGTGAGAATATCGTGCAACATTTTTTTTATGTCTTGTCCTTGACAGCGTCGCGAACTGATTCAGACGTATGCTGACCCACTTCTTCAATCCTTTGTTGGATTCGAACAGATCGCGGAAGATCTGTAGAGTCAATGTTTGCACTTCAATCGTTATTCTTGAACATTCGAATCCATTCTCTAATGGTATGCTTTCATGGTTATAAAATATTCAGAGTAGCATAACAGCCTATTTTTACCTACCCCCTTGTATTACGTTTAAACACTCAATATGTAAGACCTTGAATGCAATGTATTATTTGAAACAATGCTCTTTGAAGTTTTTTAGAAAAGACCATTGATCCTAATTCTTGAAGAATTTCACTTTATCATTTCATAAAACAATAAAGGATTCTGTACCAGAATAAAATGGCATTTATGATTAGATGATTATATAAAAGAGTAGATGATATCCTGAATGAATTTGACAATCGGTTTATTAAAGGACAATACTTGAAATTTATAGTGTATTACATTACATGGCTATTTTTACATTGAACAAACATTTCAATTTGTGCAATTCCCCAAACAAAATACAAGTGTTTTCATATCTTTTCAGGGCCACCAATCTTAGCTGAAGATTTTCTGGACATCCAAGGTCAGCCCATCAATCCTTGGTCTCGTATTTATCCGGAAGAAATGATTCAAACTGGTATCTCCGCCATCGATGTTATGAACTCCATCGCCAGAGGACAGAAAATCCCCATTTTCTCAGCCGCCGGTCTGCCGCATAACGAGATCGCAGCTCAGATCTGTAGACAAGCCGGTCTTGTCAAAGTACCCGGAAAATCCGTTCTGGATGATCACGAAGACAACTTTGCCATAGTCTTCGCCGCTATGGGTGTGAACATGGAGACAGCTAGATTCTTCAAGCAAGATTTCGAAGAGAATGGTTCTATGGAGAACGTGTGCCTATTCTTGAATTTAGCTAACGATCCCACCATCGAGAGAATTATTACACCTAGATTGGCTCTGACTGCTGCAGAATTCATGGCATATCAATGCGAGAAACACGTATTGGTCATCTTGACCGACATGTCATCCTACGCTGAGGCTCTTCGTGAGGTGAGCTACTATTTTACTGTATATTAGAAAATGAGAAATTGTATAACAAAACATCGTAAATTTATACTCAATATCGTACCAAATAAATATAAAGTTGTTGATAACTGGGGATAAAAGATACTGACCTAAAAATATTGAAATATAATTGACAACACTTCAATATGTTATAATACAACCAAATTTATATGGAATCACTCGGTATTTCACATTATTGATTGTTTTTAACCATGGATCTTTGACTACTTGTGAAGAATGCAGTTTATGTTGTAAAAAAACTGGATAATATAATGAGAAATGTTGAATTATCACCACATGTTCGGGATATTGTACTCAGTCGTCACTGAGATTTGAAACTGTGAATTTCAAATTTTAAAAAAACCTATAACCAATTGAAAATGCTTTACTTTGGATGATCCGATGTGTATAGGGGTCGAATAATTGCTCTTGTTGAAGAAGGGGTGACACAGAGGGATATAGCGGCCACATTGGGGGTATCACAGGGGGTGATTTCAAAAACCTACGGCCGATACGTGGAGCTACAATCTCTGCAAAATAGGCCTAGAAAAAGTCGTAGGAAGGTCACTTCTGAAGGACAAGACCGCTATTTGTGCCCATTTTCCTATCAAAAAAGTGTATGGGTGTTTTGTCTGATCCAATTAGTTCCTTATTCAATATGTCTCTCAGTCGTGGTCAATTCCCATCATTCTGGAAGCGGAGTTTCATCATTCCGATATTTAAATGGGGTCAGAAATCCAATGTTAGGAACTATAGAGGAGTAGCTATTCAGTCTACTATACCCAAAATGCTAGACAGCTTGGTTTGCAGCTTTTTGTCCTGGAATTGTAGTGGAATATTAATAAATGAACAGCATGGATTCAGGAAGGGACGATCTACCATCACCAATTTGGTTCTGTATGTCAAAGATATTTAGATTGCTTTGAACGAGGCTACCAGATGGATTCAGTTTATACTGATTTTTCAAAGGCCTTCGACAGAGTTAATATCAACCTTCTGATTGTCAAGCTGGAGGCATTGGATATTTCGGGACCTCTTTTATCATGGATGAGAAGTTTCTTGTATGGCCGTTCCCAAATGGTGGGATATAAGGAGTTCCTATCTGAAGAGTTCACCGTGCCGTCTGGTGTTCCCCAAGGTTCGCATTTGGGGCCTCTTCTATTCAATCTTTTCATCAAGGATGTCAGTAGCGTACTGACTACGAAATTTTTACTCTTTGCCGACGACATGAAGATATATTCGGTCATTCGGGATGATACAGATGAAGCATATTTACAGGGCTAGATCGAGTGCTTCTCCTAGTGAGCTAGTTCGAAATATTTGGGTCAGGACGTGGAGAAGTGTCGAGTGGTCACCTTTTATAGATTGAGTTCTCCACTCATAGGGAATTACAAATTGAATGATCGAATGTTGAACAGCGAGTCTACGGTGCGCGATCTCGGTATCACTCTTGACTCTGGGCTCGATTTCAAAGAAAATATTCGTTGCATAACGGCTAAGGCGTACCAAATGCTTGGCTTCATTTATCGTAACTCGGCAGGTTTTTCCCCTGCAACACTAAAAATTCTGTACTGATCATTGGAGTATGGCTCATGCATTTGGTCGCCCTATTACTTTTGTCATAGAAATAGTCTAGAAAAGGTCCAAAGAAAGTTCTTAGGCTTGCTATCATATAGGACCCATTTCAATATTACTGCCATTGGTATTGATGTTCTACGAGACGAGTTTTGGATTTATGTTTCTTTTTTAAGGTTTTGAACGGGCATGTAGACTGTTCCGATTTGTTGAGAATGATCGATTTTAATTTACCTGGTAGACTCACTCGATACACCCTTCTGTTTCAATCTAGAATGTGCAAATACAATTACATCTCAAATTTTTTCCTCAATCGTTGTTTCGATCTCATGAGAAATATTGGTAGAGATCTCGATTTATTTTCATTCTCTTTTTATAGTTTTGAGGCAAAAGTAGGTTTCTTAATAATATGTATTAGTTTCTTAGTAGTTTATTTTATTGTTACTATCTTTCTTATTGATATATTTTTGTAATGTTGTTTAAAGGGTGTTTCCCGTACACTCTTATACAAATTGATGTATACAATTTTGTATTTGAACTAAATAAACTAAATAAATAAATAAAAAAAATAAATAAATTGCAAAAAGAGACTCTAGTGCGTCCCACCCTATACTCCAAATGCAATTTCTGGAAGCAACAGGCATCAGTGTATCAGTCGAAACGATACGTCTAAGGGGTTTATACAGCAGAATGCCCTTAAGAGTTTCAAAGCTAACCAGACAACAAAAAATTACCAGACTTTATTGGTGTATTGAGCACCAAAATTGAAATATTGAGAATTGGCGAAATTTTCTTTCTTCGGACGAGACCAGAATTGGTGTTCGATCAGATGACCGCCGGATTCGGGTTTTAAGCGGTCGTGGACAGCAGGCTAGACTCCGAGCAGCAAGACAAATTCTGAAATATCTAGGGGACAGTGTGATATTTTGGGGTGGCATTATGCTGGGAGGCAAAACAGATTTGATTTCGTTTCCTGCGAGTGTAACGGCTAGGAATTACGTGGACCTAGTGCTGGAACCCATAGTGAGACTCTGGCGAGGTGCCCACGGTGAGAATTTCACTTTTATGAAAGATAATGCTCCCCCGCATATCAGTAATCTCGCGCGACATCATCTTGAAACAGAGGGAATCGCTATTTTGGACTGGCCAGCTTGCCCTCCAGACCTTAATCCTATTGAACATTTATCGCATAATCTCCAAAGGAAAATTAGATCGCGCCAGTATAATCCAAGATCCCCACAACAGTTCTTTCAAGCCGCCACAGAAGAGTGGCAGAATATCACCCCAGGGGAGGTCGAAAACCTAATCCAAAGCATGCCCAAACGGATTCAGGCTTGTATCAGGGCAAGAGGAGGTAATACAAGCTACTGAGGTCGAGAAAAAACCACCTACTCCGTGAGGAAACAATTTTCAATTCTTTTACTACTAGCGGAAAGAGACTCTTATTTTCTTTTATTTGTTTCTTTCTTTAAAAAATCTTAATTTATTTCTTTTTTCAATCGAAATATCTCATAAGGGATCAATTCAAACAATTCTTCGAAATCTCCAAAATCCTTGAGGTAATATTCAGAATACCGGGTGATTCCATATAAATTTGGTTGTGTGTTTTATGTACAGTATGTCCCATTTTGGGGGTGCCACCAGGAGCATCTCTGTTATTATTTAAGATAGAGAGATGGGGTTTTCACGACCCTTGGCTACTTTTTCGAGACAAATTCATAGAGCTAATCAGAATTATTCTAACTTCAGTGGTTTTTGAGTTATTCGCGAATCTTGAAAATTTCCGGATTTCTTTTTTTTCTCGATATCTCGGTTCTTATAGAAGATAATTGAAATCTGTTTTTACGTTTCTAAAACGGTTTTCTGAGTAGAGTCCAGTGACGTACTCGAAGTTTTTTTTTTCATTAATTATGACAGATATGACATAAAGTTGCACATTTTTAAATACGAACATAGTTTTTTTTTGGCATATTCCGATTGCCGTTTTTCTTCCTTTTCAAAAATATATAACATGATGACAAAATTTCCACCCAATTTGAAGAAAATAACGGAATAATAATTTACCCCTAATGGCTGGGCGAAGGAACACACGTGAGCGGACGAACCATAGAACATTTGTAGTTATTCGATGAAAACGATCAAAACAATGCAAAATCTTCTTGACCGAAATAATGGAGCTAGGCTGCTCCTAAGATTCCATCGTTATTTATGACATCCGCAATTTCCGCTTTTTATTTTATTTTTGAGATTGTCGTTTAGTTTCTAGAGTTCTCTGAGAAATACCTACATGAGAATAATAATAGGCTCCTAATAATTTACTCAAATTTACTTCTCATAATGATTTACATATATTGCTCGAACTGATTTCCATCATGTTGTAAACATAATGTGCATCTTCGGATTATATCTTCTATGGCCCTAGTCAAATGTAGCGAGGATCTCCTCAGATCTTCGAATGCTTCATTTGTTGCATTCTACAATTGATCGTAATTGGCGTATTGCCTCCTATATATCTTATTTTTTAAATAACCCCAAAGAAAAAAATCTAATACGGATAGGTCAGGAGACCTATGTGGCCATTGAATTGGGCCATTGGTACCGATCCATTTATTTTCAAAATTTAAATCCAAGTAGTTCCTCACCACGGCCGAATTATGGCAAGGAGCACCGTCTTGTTGGAAGTAATATGTGTTGAATTGAGCAAGAGGAATGTCATCTTGCAGTTGTGGCAGACAAATATTTAAAATTTCGAGATATCTCTGTGCATTCAAGTTTCCATCAAAGATATAGTAGGCTAATTTGTTGCCCATTACGAAACACGACACATTGAAACCGAACCTCCCCTGCTGCCGTCGAGCTACTGCATCGTGTTGGTTTTCGTTTGCCCAGAATCTATTCGTATGGCGATTAAAGATTCCGGCACTGCTGATTCTTGACTCATCAGACCAAATGATATGTCGCCCAAAACGAGCTTCACCTCTGATTCTCCTAAATACCAATTGCAGAACGCCGTTCTCCTCTCTGCATCCCCGGCATTGAGATGATGAATTATTTTATGTTTATAGGGATGATATTTATACTTTCTCAAAATTCTTTGGACTCTGCTTTTTGACACACCCACTTCGCTCTCAATTTGCCGACACGATGTAGAATGGTTAGCCTCAACAGCTGCTAACACGTCAAGTTCATTATCACCTCTATTCCGTTTATTGTAGTTTTTACTTCTTGGTTTCTCGAACGAACCATAATTGGAAAGATTTGCTTCCATTTTGGCGAAAAACTTCCTGTTTGGTTGAATTCTTTGAGGAAATCTATTGGAGAGTGTCAGTCAGGTATTTAATATTGATTAGAATTACTACTTCCATTTCCATTGTCGAACTTACCTATTCAAATATTCTTCTGATGCACGGACTGCGTTACAGTGACACTGAAAGTAGACCTTCAGCATATCAACTTTTTCGAAATTTTCGTATCTTCTATTTTGTTCCATAGTGTGAATTGCAGAAATTAACTAAACAATCCAAATTCAACAACGAACACTAATTTTACGAATTCAAATAGACACGAAGCCAATATATCCACAGATAATGAATAATAATAATTATTGGTCGTTCTATGGTTTCTAATGAACGTGCATAGATGAAGACTTCTGTGTTCACAGAGAGCATTCAGACATAGAAGATATAATCCGAAGATGCACTTTATGTTTACAACATGATGGAAATCAGTTCGAGCAATATATGTAAATCATTATGAGAAGTAAATTTGAGTAAATTATTAGGTGCCTCTTATTATTCTCATGTAGGTATTTCTCAGAGAACTCTAGAAACTAAACGACAATCTCAAAAATAAAATAAAAAGCGGAAATTGCGGATGTCATAAATAACGATGGAATCTTAGGAGCAGCCTAGCTCCATTATTTCGGTCAAGAAGATTTTGCATTGTTTTGATCGTTTTCATCGAATAACTACAAATGTTCTATGGTTCGTCCGCTCACGTGTGTTCCTTCGCCCAGCCATTAGGGGTAAATTATTATTCCGTTATTTTCTTCAAATTGGGTGGAAATTTTGTCATCATGTTATATATTTTGAAAAGGAAAAAACGGCAATCGGAATATGCCAAAAAAAAACTATGTTCGTATTTAAAAATGTGCAACTTTATGTCATATCTGTCATAATTAATGAAAAAAAAAACTTCGAGTACGTCACTAGAATCTACTCAGAAAACCGTTTTAGAAACGTAAAAACAGATTTCAATTATCTTCTATAAGAAGCGAGATATCGAGAAAAAAAGAAATCCGGAAATTTTCAAGATTCGCGAATAACTCAAAAACCACTGAAGTTAGAATAATTCTGATTAGCTCTATGAATTTGTCTCGAAAAAGTAGCCCAGGGTCGTGAAAACCCCATCTCTCTATCTTAAATAATAACAGAGATGCTCCTGGTGGCACCCCCAAAATGGGACATGCTGTACAATACTTCTGTCATCATTGTACATGTCAGAAATCCAAGAAAACTAGACAATCATCTTAGGAAAATTTAGAGTCAGCTAGTCATTAGAGTTGAAATACAACAGTAACTAATGTCCCAACTTACGCTACCCCGTTTTACGCAAATTTCGGAGATATGCGGTTATTTATTTGTATATTATGTGCCGCGCACATCGGCTCTTCCGCTCCGCCCTCTGAGTGTTCAGTTTGCAACAGGTTCGAACGTGTTGCGCATGGAATTGTTTCACGTGCGCTGTGCATTTTGCTTATAATCTCTGATTATGTCATCTAATAGAACAAAAATGAGTCATTGAAGCCTAACAAGAAAATAAAAACACTGTCTTTGGAGTGTAAACTGTCTATAAATAAAGACTTTGAAGCAAAAATTAAAATTTCTGAATTGTCAGAGAAATAGGATCTACCAGGATCAACAGTCTAAACGGGTATAAAAGGTAAATAAAAATTATGAAGCTGTAAAATACTCTCAATCTTTGAATTCAAGTATCATCCGTAAGCGTCATGGTATTATCGCTCAGATGAAAACATTGTTACAGTCATGATATGATAAATAACCAAATAAGAGTGAAAAATTGTCCTGTCGATCAAAATTCAGTGGGCTCTCAAGCAAAGCAGATTTTCTGGTTCAACCAATTTAAAAGTCGTTGTAATTGGCATAGCATCACAGAGAATGGAGAAACAACAAGCGCTGGTAAAGAAGCTGCATCTATCCAGAAAAATTCAAAACAATAATAGACGAAGGTGGTTACACTAGACAAACCATTCTCAACGTAGATGAACCGGTCTTTTCTGGAAGAAAATGCCTAAAAGAACTTTTTATTGCGCGCGAAGAGACAGCTTTTCCAGGTTTTAAAGCCGCCAACGATCGATTGACAGTGATGGTTGGTGCGAATGCAGCTGTAGATTGTGAATTGAAACCTCTTAGTTTATCGCTCAGAAAATTTAAGAACTTATATCCATAAATAAATCCATAGCTGGTTTGCCTGTCATTTAGAAGTCGAATGTGAAAGCTTGGGTGACAGTTTCTCTTTTTCAAGAAGGGTCATCGTTTTATTCCTGAAGTCGAACGTTACCGCTAATTTAAAGAAATTCAATTTAACGGGATAGTACTGATTGACAATGCACCAGGTCATCCTCCTACAACTCTAATTATACTACTCAAGGCGATCATTTGTACATCTACGTGAAGCTATGAGAGAAAACAAGGAGCTTTCTGTTAAAGACTTTTGGAATGTGGTTTCAGAAAAAACTTTGAATGGCGTCTGGAAAAAAACTGTCCATTTTTTTCACCACTTAAACCCAAGAAGGATCAGTTTCAGATCTTAAACAAATCGATAGCATAATTGAAGAAGTGGTCGATATCGCCAAACAATCAAATTTCGAGATCGATCGAGATGACGTTCAAGAATTGCTATTCACACAATCAAGAGCTAACAATTGACGAGTTTATAGAAATAGCATGAGCAAGACATTGTACAAACTGATTTGCTGGACCCTGTTCAATCGGAAAATCAAATGGCAATTGAGAACTTAAACAGAAGGCCTCAATTCAATTGAAAAGGGGTTACAAATTTTAGAAAAAATAGATTCTAATGAAGAGCACGTTTCTACTACAAAACGAGAAATAAAAAGTTTGTTTGTTTGTTTTTCCTTTAACGTGTTCTATTTCTGCCTTTCGGCTAATGACACGCCGGGGAATTCTGTCACCTCACTAACCCGGGAATTTTGCCGAACCCCTCTCGTGTCGAGGGAAGGGATCTTTAATGTCCAACACATCTCTGTTAGACAGGACCGACAGCTTTACACCTCCTCCGAAAGATGGACACTCGAGCGATTCCCAGAATCCGAAAAATCGCACCGACTTTGTGGGGATTGAACCCAGGTAACTCTGCGTAGGAGACGAGCATCATATCCCATACGCCACCGAGCCGGTTAAATAAAAAGTTACTGATATGCTAGGAGGAAACTTTGCGTGAGAATAAGAAAACCTTAACTCGTCAGGCAACATTTTTAGAATATATAAAGCCTTGGACATCAACATAACTTCGGTTTACGTTACTTTATTCATAACAATGTAAATTGTTTTATTATCTTACATTTTATTAAACATTTTACTTCTAAATTATTGTTTCCTTTAGACTCTGATCCCGATTAAACATACTTTATATGAATTTATATGCAAAGTTGAATCCTGACTTACGAGAATTCGGCTTACAGGGCAATTATACAGACACACCTATCGCGCAATTCCGGGGTATTACTATACTATTTTTACAACTTAGCTATAGCTAATTGATAGAATGAACCACAACTGAAACTGTAGTTAACATTTCGAACACTTTTGTATTCATGCAGTAAATATAAAATATCCTAGAGAAACTCGCAAAATCTTGTTAGCATATTAATTTTTCTTTCCAATTGATAAAAGGTATCACATCTTGGTCTTGTGTTCAATATGCAGAATTTCCAATTGCCTTATGAATGGGGATGTTTATGTCAAATTGACATTTTTTGTTTGAATTTTTAGGTATCAGCCGCTCGTGAAGAAGTACCCGGTCGTCGTGGTTTCCCTGGTTACATGTACACCGATTTGGCAACTATTTATGAGCGTGCCGGTCGTGTAGAAGGTCGTAACGGATCAATCACTCAAATTCCCATCTTGACTATGCCGAATGACGACATCACCCATCCCATTCCTGATTTAACTGGTTACATCACAGAAGGACAAATTTACATTGACAGGCAGCTTCACAACAGACAAATCTATCCTCCAATCAACGTGTTGCCATCTCTGTCTCGTCTTATGAAGTCCGCCATTGGCGAGGGAATGACCAGAAAGGATCACTCTGATGTTTCTAACCAGCTGGTAAGTGTTGTTTACATTCTTCCATTAATAAATACGAAGTCGAAACAAATATTAAAATATTCTTCTACTACAGCTTGACTAGTTCTATTGACAGGGAAAATGAAATGCACACCCGAATTTTTTCTCTTGATCTTACCGTTAGAAGCGCAACGTTCACAATTAGTTAAGACCAAAATGAAATTATAGAGGTTGGAGCTAAAACAACTTTCGTGATCACTGCCCTAAATCTTAGATAGATAGATAGATATTATTGTTTGAGTGAGGGCTGCCTAGCAGCTCGGCCACTGCAACCCAGTGGTGTATTGTGGCACACTCTATCCTAAATTTCATCCATGAGCTCCATCCTTCTCGTAAAGGATACGAGTTTCGTGGATGAGAGCTAAATAAGCTCAGTCAGCTTCAGTTTGCAAGCTCCAAGTTCTTGCATCCTGACCCTGTCCCCAGCTGGTCACTCGCACATAATATGTTCCATTGATTCTTTATCTTCTTCACATAGTCTACATGAAGGATCCTCAATCAATCCTAATTTATTTAGGTGTTTCCTGAGGCGACAGTGCCCCGTTAGTATGGCAGTTAAAACTCTCAGTTCCAACCTAGAGAGTTTAAGCCAGGCCTTGGCTTTTACAGTGGAAGGTCCACTGATGGCACATCGAGCGTGTCTGAGATCTGGAAGTCTCATCCAATACTCACGTACCCAGCCATCGGTTGTTTTCCTTCCTTGCAGTTTCCAGGGGAATTCCGAGCTTAGGCTCTATCCTATGAACTCCAGGTTAGTTCCTGGAGCGACCAATGAGTCCGCCTTGTCATTTCCCTGAATGCCGGAGTGACCAGGAACCCACATTAGACGCAGCCTGATCCGATCTCCTAGTTTCGCAAGGGTGGAGCGAGATACCTGGCATTCTAGCCACTCCTCTTATCACCAGATGAAGAAGGGCAAGGCCCAATATCAGTTCCATATCCGCAGTGGGTGCAGAGCGAAAGGCTCCAGTAATCATGCAGGCTGCTCTCTGTAATTTAGAGAGCTTGAGCTGGCATTGCTTCTTAAGAATGCACTCTCACCAAGCAATTCAGCCGTACGTAATACGTGGTCTAACCACCATCACATATAGATGCTGAAGTTGCTTTGGGACAAGACCCCACTTTTTTCCACAGATCGTTTGACTAAATCTTGGTTAATAAACAATCCACTTACAAGAAACTACAGAGATGCTTACGCGCAAGGTTTTTTTGTCTCTATTTTTGTCTGTAGACAGTTATGTGTCATGGCATTGTTTGGTTCTGAAGAATGGGGTAGTTCAATTGACAACGGTAACTTTGAGTGATTTCTGGCAGCTTATGTATATCAAACTCAAAAGTAATGTTACTCCGATTTCAGAATTTTTGGACACCATTTATGAACCTAGTGACTAAAATGTCTATTGAGACGCGAATTATTAACAGTAACATCATAGAACATACTCCCAAAATTTTCGAAAGATTAAAGAAACAGTTATAAAGAAAGAGTCTATGGAAACACAAATCATTAATTGGAATAAGAAGTTTCTATTAAATCTGAAAACTGTAAAAAATAACAGGTGTCAGGTTAGGTAGTCTATCTATCTATCTATCAGTCTTTTAGCAATACCACCTTGATCAAAAAGTTCCCGACTTTGTTACTATGTGGTTTTCATGGACTACCATGGTGTTGTGCACCATGAATTCCTTCCAAAAGGTCAAACTAACAACAAGGAGTATTATTTGGGCGTTATGAGGCGTTTGCGTGAAGCGGTTCGCCGAAAACGACCAGAATTGTGACAAAATAACTAAACGTCGTTAGAAACGAGAGGCAAGAGAAATAAGGTGACCCAGCGAAAGAAAAAATGCCACAGGTTTTAATTGCAAATTCAAGCGGAGATTGTTCTTCAGTTTTTGAGTCAGTTCCAGTACCACAAGTCAACAAAAACAGGTGAATACTGTGGTTGCTCAATGGTTTTTGTAGAGTTTTTGGTCTGATAACCTTGTAAGATGATACATTATCGTGGTGCAAAATTCATGAGTTTTCTTTTTACAAATCTGACCTTTTTCGGCGAATTTGCTCTTTCCGCATAACGGTCAGGTAATATTCTTTACTTACCGTCTGACTTTCTGGAAAGAATCCCGAATGCACAACACCGCTATAATCGAAGAAAACAATCAATATTACCTTGTCTTTTGATCTGTTTTGACGTGGTTTTTTTCGATTCCGGTTCAGTTGGATGGCGCCATTCCAAAACTTGTTGACTGGTTTGCATGTTAAACTCATAAACCCATGTCCCATCACCAGTTACAATGCGTTTTATGAATGTGGGAAAATTCAGGTATTTTGGAAATTGTCGGTGTTTTATGCCCAAACGTTTAAAATGGTACGAATTGATTCTTGAGACGCAAAGTTCATTGCTTATCTCTCCCAAACTTAAATGGCGATTTTCAATTACCACTTCCTTCAGTTTATCGAAGATAACTTCAGTTGAAGATGTTACTGGCCGACCAGAGCGAGGCAAATATTCCACCACATCTCGGCCACTGTTGAATGCACTGTATCAGTCCTATGCACGTGTTTTTGGTAAAGTCGATTCACCGTAAACCTTCTATAACATTTTCAGCGATTCGGCACGCAATTTCATCTGCAATACAAAATTTGAGACAAATTCGATATTTCAACCATTGCAAAAATCGCAAAACACGTTTGTGAGAACTGTAAACAAACTAAATGACAGATCGCGTTCAAACTCCGCGTCAGTTTAGAAAACAGTTGTGTCAACTTAGCAACAGCAAACATTTTGACAATCGTTTCAGACAGATTTCTTAAATAATCAATTTCCGGTACTTTTTTGAAGAATGTCAAGCATCCGTGTGCTATATTTACTTGTGAACAATTACAAATATCCAGAATTATTTATTTTGCCTACAACAATAAAGTCAACACAATGTTCCCTCTAAATACCTAGTTGCTTTCGGGCGAATGAGAAGACGCAGTGTTTCATAACTGGTGAACTCGCTTATTACAATCGAAACTTAGAAATTTTGCAGATTTTTCAATGAAGTTACCTTGTAGTAAGCAAAACATTATGCTCATGAATTTTCGTCGGGAATATAACTTTCGATAATTTGATGGCAGAGATTGTTACTTGATGAAAATTGATATACATTTTCAATTAAATGAAATAATTTTCAAATTTCACTATATTCACAAACTTATGGCACGTTTCACCTGTGGCTGCATCAGATAAGTATTACGTTTAAAAGGAAGATGTGCCTTGTATTTAACATTGGTAAAAACAGGTACTAAGAGAGGAAGATCCAAACAGGGTTGCTTATTTGAAGAAATGGAAAGATTGAGTAATGGTGACGAATTAGGCTCTCATTGGCGATTAAGTAAGTTTCCGGAATTTTTCTGTTTATTTCCAATGGTTTTCAGTCTATTATTTTCATTATCTAAAATATTAAAATTTTTATTAAACTTCAATAAGAAATTGAAACTGAACCTATGGCAGGAAGCATTGGAAATTAATAAACAGAAAAATCGACCCTTACGAGAATATTTAATTCATGGTATCCTGAAAAAAAGATCAAAATTGATGGAAGAAAAAGTCACTCCTCTATTTTCCTGGCACCAATGACATCAAATGAAATTGTCCAGCTCTCCAACAGTTAAAAGCCAAGGATACTCTACAAGAATACCAAAGCTGATTATACCTTACATAGCAGATTCCTTGGTGATATAATCAACGAGTGTATATCTCAAGGAACTTTTCCAGATGAATTGAAATGTGCAAAGGTAACTCCCATGCTCAAGAAAGGCTATAAGGACTGACAACTTTTGGCCAAGATCTGCCTGCAATTTCCAAAATCAAAAGTGTTGAAAAATCGACTGGCAAGGAACTGGAATTCACCTACATTGAGTTGAGCAAAGCCTTCGTTTCTATCCGCCATTGAATCCTTCTGGAGAAGCTTTATTTCTACGGTATGAGAGGCAGAGCTTTCGATTTGTCCAGATCATACATTACAGATTCCAAGTTGTGGAATGAAGCGGTACTGTGTCTCTTAGTATAAAGATTACAACTGGAGTTCCCTGGGTACCCAGACTGGTTGCACAATTGTTTGTAATGAATGATCTCTTCAGTAATGACCTGCGTGGACGCAGATGATCTAGTTCATGCATGGTGCCCTTATGAGTAGCACTGAGGTCCTTTGGCCCATTGTGCTTGTTGTGTTGTGTTATCAGTCTTGCAAAAACTTTTTAATGAATTTTGCGGGAGTGTTGTAGGGAGCCTGCTGGATCATTCTGGCACTAGGTATTTTAGTGCCTAATGTCTCCAATCTGGTCGCCTTATAAGCGGAGCATTCAAAGAGTATATGTTCCGTTATTTCATCATTTTCTAGGCAACCACGTCACTGTCTGGTTTACGACAGTCTCATGACATGTAGATGTTTATTGAGTTGATGTCCCTTTAGTATGTCAATAGACTTTTTGTCAAGGAACAATAGTTCATGTACCCTCTTCTTTGATTGGAGCCCTTTTATGAGCCTTTTTCACTGTCTCAGTCCCGAGGTGCCTGCCCAGTTCAGGAGCTCTGTAGTGGTGGAAGAAGGAGAGCATGTGAGTCCATGGGATAGTCAAAATAGATTTTGATCCCATCGGCCTAACAACTCATTCCCTTCGATGCTCTGATGGGCTGGGCATCAGAGCAGAGTAACTCTGTTTGTGGTTGTCATAGTGCTCTTTGCCTTCGTCAACTAATTTGGATGTAACCTTTGGCACTTTCAGATATCCCAGGCCGTTTTGGCTATCAGAGCATATACGCATACGATACTGGTTTCATAAATACATCAGACGATCAGATAACCTCAAAATCAAAGTCATCAATCGCTGAGAAAACTGCGCCGGAGTGGGTTTCAGGTAATGGACTTCAGCTTAATGCCGATAAAACCCAGAGAATATCATTCACAACAAACCAGAGCTAAGACGGTTTAATATGCTATTTTGGCCTAGAGTTTCAACAATATCTGAATATCTGAAGTGGTGCACTCATATAGACCAGTTGTGTGATAAATTATTAAAGTTCATCTTCAATGCTAACTTACTTTTCGAGCTGTGTTTATGTATGGTATGTTGTGGGGCCAGTCAGGTGAAGCGGTCTGAGTTCTTCAAGGAGCAATTAGAGCACTGCTTTGTGTAGATAGTAGAATAAGTTGCCGCCCATTGTTCTAGAAGGAAAAAATACTTGCTATTCCAGCGCACATACTTGCGTAAAATACGTCCACTCGAATAAAAACAACATCATTAGGAAAGAACAAATTCATCACCGCAACATTCGGACAAAGGAAAGCTCTACAGTCCAATATCAGAGACTGAGAATGGGGGAACAGAGATCAAATCATGCATGTTTGAGGCTATACAATAGACCAGAAAAACTTGAGGGGATGAGTCTGTTTGAGTTCACTAATGAATTGAAAAATTTTTGTTAGATATAACTTTGTGCACTATGGAAGAATTTCAAATTATTAATTTTATATTTTAATGTATAATGATTTTAACTGTGTAATAGTTTCGGCATATCATGTATTTGTTGATGATAAAAATGAATATGAATACATTCTGGAAACTTGTTTGGCAATTAGTCCTCAATTCGTCACCATTACTAAATCTTTTCAGTTATTAAAATAAGCAACCCTGTTTTAATTTTCCTTCTATTAAGTAATAAAAACAAACAAGTACTGTGTTTTAAGGAATTTTACTTAATAATTGCGATTCGTAACGCGTTTCACTACACCGTAGCTTCTTCAGACGAATGAATGTACAGAAAATAAATGAGAATATAAATATAAATAAATAAATCTCGAGTAATTACTTATTGGGTTGCTTCTTCTTAAGTGGTTATTTATAACAGGTATATCCAATAAAATTAAGGAATAGATTGCTCACCGAAGAGATTCAATAGAGGTGAAGGGCTTAAATCGACTTGTTCATTGATGAGTTTACCTGAGTGTTTGTATTTATTTATTTCTAAAGTTTCCCAAAGATCTGCCTTCAATATTTATTATCTTTATGCAAAATTTCAAACTGTGGGTCGAAAGAGTGATTATTTTTAAGAGATGATTCGCGTAATTTGAATCTGATTTTTATTTGAAAAACTGCGTTTATGTTCCGATATTCTAATATTAAAATTTCTATGTGTTCTACCAATGTAGAAATTATCACAGTCATTGCAATTCAATCTATAAACACCTGATTTATTGTTTTTACCTGATTTGGTTTTATTATTTTTATATATTTGCCTAAATTATTATTAGTTTGGAAAGCTATGTTGAAATTATTGCTTCTCAAGAATGATTTCAGTTTCTCACTTGTAATGCCAACGTAAGTTAAGGTGTTGAATTTTGTTTCAATCTATCGACAGGGTAAACTTCATTCAATGCGATTCTACTTTGTTTTTATTTAAAATATTATTTATTAGTTTGGGATTGTAACCATTATTTTTGGCTATTTGTTTAATCAAATTTAATTCTTTGTTGAAATTTTCTGGCGATAACGGGATGTTAATCAATCTATGAATAAAACTATTGAATGCTGACATTTTATGTTGATACGGATGACACGACGAGTTATGTATTATAATATCTGTATGTGACGGTTTATGGTAAATTGCGAAGACATGTTTTCCATTTTCATTCGAAATTGTAACGTCTAGGAAATTCGAATTATTGCTTTCTATTTCGGTTGGGAATCCAATTTTTGGATGTAATGCTTCACAGGAACAGATAGACAGTTAAAAATTTTCGAAAATCATATAAATTCATTACATCCAAAAATTGGATTCCCAACCGAAATAGAAAGCAACAATTCGATAAATTTCCTAGACGTACCAATTTCGAATGAAAATGGAAAACAAGTTTTCGCAATTTACCACAAGCCGTCACATACAGATATTATAATACATAACTCGTTGTGTCATCCGTATCAACATAAAATGTCAACATTCAATAGTTTTATTCATAGATTGATTAACATCCCGTTATCGCCAGAAAATTTCAACAAAGAATTAAATTTGATTAAACAAATAGCCAAAATAATGGTTACAATCCCAAACTAATAAATAATATTTTTAATAAAAACAAAGTAGAATCGCATTGAATGAAGTTTACCCTGTCGATAGATTGAAACAAAATTCAACACTTTAACCTACGTTGGCATTACAAGTGAGAAACTGAAATCATTCTTGAGTAGCAATAATTTCAACATAGCTTTCCAAACTAATAATAATTTAGGCAAATATATAAGAAATAATAAAACCAAATCAGGTAAAAACAATAAATCAGGTGTTTATAGATTGAATTGCAATGACTGTGATAATTTCTACATTGGTAGAACACATAGAAATTTTAATATTAGAATATCGGAACAAAAACGCAGTTTTTCAAATAAAAATCAGATTCAAATTACGCGAATGATCTTTTAAAAATAATCACTCTTTCGACCAGTTTGAAATTTTGCATACAGATAATAAATATTGGAAGGTAGATCTTTGGGAAACATTAGAAATAAATAAATACAAACACTCAGGTAAACTCATCAATGAACAAGTCGATTTAAGCCCTTCACCTCTATTGAATCTCTTCGTGAGCAATCTATTCCTTAATTTTATTGGATATACCTGTCATAAATAACCACTTAAGAAGAAGTAAAATTCCTTAAAACACAGTACTTGTTTGTTTTTTATTATTGATAATGGAACTTTATCAAGTAAAAGCCTCCCAAATTCAAATTCTATTAAGTACCTTCTTTTACCAATGCGATATATAAGGCAAATCTTCCTTTTAAATGTACTACCTATCTGATGATGCCACAGTGTGGTGAAACACGTCAAAAGTTTGTGAATATAGCAAAAATTTGAATAGCATTGTCTTATTTAGTTGAAAAAAAGTAATATTCTCTGGCACTCATTCTTTGAACTTCATCGAAATTTAAATCCTGAAGTTTATTCTCACCTAATATATTACGCATATTTTTCAGTATGCTTGCTATGCCATTGGTAAGGATGTGCAAGCCATGAAAGCTGTCGTTGGTGAAGAAGCATTGACCCCAGACGATTTGCTCTATCTAGAATTCTTGACCAAGTTTGAAAAGAATTTCATCACCCAAGGTAACTATGAGAATCGTACAGTTTTTGAGTCGCTAGATATTGGTTGGCAGTTACTCCGTATCTTCCCCAAGGAAATGTTGAAACGTATTCCTGCTGCTACTCTTGCAGAATTCTACCCGAGAGATTCACGTCATTAGTATATTGCATAATTTTATCATGCTCGTATGAATAGGTTTGTTTTACATGGATCCCCAAATATTTTATCTATATATGCATTAGTTTTAGCCAATTATTTTGGTGCAATTTTTGTACATAAGTCCAAAAACGTACTTCATTTCCTTGTAAAATAAAAACTATTATTCAATGTACAGATATATTTTAAATAGGAAATAAAAGGACAATATAATGAATTGTATATTATCATTGATATTATGCCATAGCACATTTCTTTTTCGTTTCTTTCCTCCTTTTTTAGTATATTTTTATATTATTGTCAGCGGTAATTTTTTTACCTACATTCCATTTTGTTAATATCATCGTTGTTAATGTTGTAAAAAGCAATACACTGTTATGAGCTTTCAGTATTTTTTATTCTAGTTTTTAAAATAATGGTGAATGGAATTGTCAATGTAAAACTGTCACAAATATATATAGTGTCATATATCAAGATCTTCACTATTACTATTGCAAATTTAGTTTAATAAGACATTACATGTGGTCTAATAATGTATGTTACCAGTAAATTTTGATCCAAATATATCCATTTATCCCTTAGATAGAATGTAGATGAAAATTTTTGGAATGTAATAAACTTGTTAAGTTTATATCCCACTTTTTTACATTATCTTACCCACCAACGTATTCTATTCTAGGTTCAAGACAATGGAAAAGTTGATCTTAATCTAGTAAACCATTTTGCTTTTGTTGAGTTTCACAGTTTCATACCTTGTTCTAAAAAAATGGCTTTATTATTAACATATCTGATGAAATATCTATGACAATCCAGAAAGATTATATGTTAATATTTTCAAGAGTAGGAAAAAGTAGTTAATATTGTTCCAAAAGTAAGGCCAAGAACAAGTACTATAGAAAACCAATATACAGTATGTTCTTATAAAAATGCACTATCTGAATGACTTAGCAGAGTGTTTTTTAACCTTCGCGGACCCCTGGGGCTCATGAGTCTCATCTATGAACCATTTGACAATAACAAATAAATATTACTAAGTCTCTCGTAATCGCTACGCTTTCAACATGGCGAACGTGCACCAGTGACGGTGTCCGAAACTGAAGTGAATGAGTAAAAAGTGCGTGCGGAATGAAACACTCCCCCACCTCACCGCCCGCTCCCGACACCTGGCCGAGTAATCATTTAAGTGCTTGCGCCCGTATTATTTTGTTTTGTGTTGCGTTGAAGAAACGTATAACGAAATTACGTCTCACAAGCGATTGTGACTATTTGTAACAATTAAAGACTGATTTAAACCAAATAATTCCGCTTCAAACGAAAACCCTTTGACTTCCAAGGTTAAACGTCGTAAGTTTTGCAACGAAGGAAGATCTCGATTCGTCAAATGCTACGAAGTTTTGTCGATGAAACCAGCCAAACTCAGACGTTATTTATAAACAAAACACCAAGATCTTCGTGAGAAATCTAAATCCTTTTTCAAAATTAGAGCGAAGCAAAAAAACTATAACTAAGACTGCTACTGGGGCCAATAACGAAAATGCTGTATCAGCGTCTTACCAAGTATCCTTGTTATTTTTCACGTGTGGTGGTAAGCCTCACACCATCGTCGAAGAATTAATATTACCGTGCTCTATAATTATGGTTTCCGCTTTGTTAGGAGACAAATCTTCCAAAGAATTGGACATATCGTTATCAAACAGTACAGTGAATAGTAGAATTGATGAAATGTCAGGAAAAGTTAAAGAGCAGTTGATTATGAACGTTAAAGTTAGCAGATTTTATGCTTTGCAATTAGATGAGAGCACAGATATTAGCAATGGCGCAAACTTGCTTGCATATGTTTGTTACAAGCACAACGATGGTATAAGTGAGGATTTATCATTCTGTATGCCTCTGCATACTATAGGTGAAGCAATTTTTGAAGTATTGCAACAAATTTATTTCCACTCATGAAATACCTTGCTAGATAAATTAAAAACAGTGTTAGATGACATAGTGAAGGTTCCCGTATTTTCGGAATGATTTGTGAATAAATGGGAAGCATTCACAAGCAGTTGGTTATCTCGTGACAAAGTTGTGTCACGTGTTTTTGAGCTGAGAGATAAGATAAGAATGTTCTTTTTGACGAATTCTGTAGGCGGAGTCAATAAACATGCTGATCAATTTAATGCCTCTGCATACTATAGGTGAAGCAATTTTTGAAGTATTGCAACAAATTTATTTCCACTCATGAAATACCTTGCTAGATAAATTAAAAACAGTGTTAGATGACATAGTGAAGGTTCCCGTATTTTCGGAATGATTTGTGAATAAATGGGAAGCATTCACAAGCAGTTGGTTATCTCGTGACAAAGTTGTGTCACGTGTTTTTGAGCTGAGAGATAAGATAAGAATGTTCTTTTTGACGAATTCTGTAGGCGGAGTTAATAAACATGCTGATCAATTTAATGACGATGCTAAAAATCTTGACCTTTGGACTAATCGTACAATTAAAGAAAACTATAATCACTTTCCTACACTGGCAGCGTTTTTGGAATTCTCTAGTGAAGCAACGTTGCCAACACAAGTACAAGACGAAATGATTAAACACCTCCGCGCGTTGAAGTCTTCGTTTCGGGATTATTTTCCAGTATCCGACAAAAATAAAACTTGGATAGTAGACCCTTTCAACACAGACTTTACTGATATTGTTGCCTTGACAACGGTACAGGAAACTCAATTAATAGAAATATCCTGTGATTTAGCGTTGAATGGAAATTTCAAGGAATCCTCTTCATCAAGTTTTTCGTTGAATGTAAAAAAGGTTATAAGGAAATATCAGAAGAAGCACTGAAACGTTTGCCGCTTTTCTCAACCACATACATCTGTGAAAAGGCTCTTGTATATACTAAAAATAAATACAAAAACACATTTCATGTGGAATCCGATTTGAGGTTACAACTTAGCAATATCAAACCAAATGTCACTTAGTTGCAAAAAAGCAGCACCAACCTTCACATTAACTTTTTTTTTATAACAAAATATTTTTTTAATATATGTAGTAATAGGTACTAAAATAAATGTTCGGAAATTTAATAATGTTTTTTTTCATTATTAAGGGGTCCTTGACATAGTGCTTGATTGCCCAGGGGTCTGTGAACTCTAAAAGGTTAAGAAGCGCTTAGCTAGTTTGATTTTTCTGTAAATTTCCTGAAACAGGTCGATTTTTGATTGGACGGACTTGTTTTGTTACATGTTTCGTTCTCATCCTGTGAACCCCCTGAAAGCTTTTACCCCAAGTTTTTTAATAGTGAAATAGGGTTGTGTGATATCTTTTGGAAAAAGTGATTTCCTTCTCCGTACCACCAGGTAATTATTTCCTTTCTACAATAACGTGTGACGATTTAAAATCGATAATTGTTCAGAAAAATTCCAGGTTTTAATCAATCTGTTCGATACCCATTTGAGGAAAACACTTGATCAAGATCGCTTCTGTTAGTTCAAAAGAATTTGTCTCTCTGGTTTGAACATATGTGCATCAACTTACTACTCCGAAAATTTCCATTTGAGAAAGGGATTAGATTACTCCTCTTTGAAAGATTGTTCAATTTACTGCCTTTTTTCAAATTCAAGTTTGAGCGCAACCTCCTTTACATTTTGTGTTTAGGTCTATCAAGTCGATTTTGTTTCAAATAGTTAATAATTCTGCTGATCTGTAATGGGAAACAAGGAACTGAAACGCCATATTTTCTATATTCCTTTTTTTGATTTGTTCAATGATTAGTCTTTCAAGTGAAATAATGGAAAATAGATCTACAGGAAAAGGCAATCGATTGAAATTTGGATTGAACGGACGTTTGTCTAATCAGCTAGTTTATGAGAATTTTAACTCTGACTTTTAATTTTTGCAGTAATTCAGAATTCTTCAATGTATATTTTTATCTTAACAGAAATTATCATAGATTTTAGGCATTCCATGAATTTGACTAACTTCTGAATATCTTACTTCTGGTTTCATTTTGTATCGAGAAGAAGGCTTCTCTTCAAGTTGGAACAGCTTGGCATTCATCGAGGGTTGCTAGGCTGAATCCACCCATTCCTGACAGAACGATTCTTTTGTGTTAGTTTCTTAATTCTTGTCTGATGGGAGACCGGTGCCGAGTGTTGTGCCACAAAAGGTTCGCTCGTGGGGCTAATCTTATTAATCACTCACAAAAGCAATTTAGGAAGGGATATTAAATACAATACAGCTGAAAAAATATTCTGTGATCCATCAATTCTTCATCATTTACTCAGAAATGTATATCAGTGCAGTTACGACTGGTACAAACAAAACCTACTAGCTTATGTCTGAGTTCGTCAGAATACATTCATCATACTGTAAAGAAGCCGATAGTAGAGTATTTCTATTGGGCGAAACATTTTGCCGAATAGGGGACGATTACTAACACGGTCCACTAGTAGAAAACATACATCTACTTGGCAATGTGCTAAGTCGTTGGATTTTGGGCGCGCGCGGTCGGATTACTTTGAAAGATTCCACATGGCTGAACTTTTAACCTTCGAATAACGAAGTTACCTAATTATTACATTTCGTGTTTCAAAAACAAATTGGGTCATTTTCTTCATTTATACTGAAAATCGTTTACGCGACCATCACTTAAAACAGATCAGTCGATCGCAACAATTAGAGAAAAATTCTCCTTTTCCCTCTGAGAAAATACTAACCGCCACCCTTCAAAAATGGCAAAAGAGATTCATTTTCTTTCTGATCTAGACTGAGCTTTCTTCATTTTCGTTATCAATTTTTTTTTTATTTTGTAAAAGGATTTATGGAGTAACCCCAGCCTTTACTTATATCGTACTAATTTTGTGAATCTAAACAAATTTCGAATTGATCTATTTTATTTTATTTTATTATTTAAGCATATAATTGTCATATGCACAATAAATGAATACAAACGGGAAACTCCCTTTTTAAACTAAGTTGAAACATAAATTTATGTGATTATTAATTTCTAACAAGTGGTAATCTGATATGGGTCTTGAAACAAGGAAATTAAATACTGAACAATTCAAGACTGACACCAAGATCATTGACTAAAGACACCGTGCGATTTTGATATGTATTCGAGCCATAATTGTACCTGCAAAGTTTTGGACGGAATAAAGGAGGGTGAAATCAATCAGTTACAACAGATTCGGGCAACACACCAAACCAACCACTATCTTGAAAAAGAAACGTAAATCGAAATTTTTTTCTCCTCATTCGAATAGGATTTAGGCCATATGTAATACGCAGGATATGGAGGTCAACAGTCCGACGATGGATAAATTTCTCAAAAATTTACGCTGAACCTTCTCTGAACAATCTATATCACAAGAATAAAAAGGAGACCATATCCAGGTTCCATATTTTAAGTTAGATCTTACTAACGAACAGTACAACAGTTTAAAGGTATCAGCAGAAAATCCCACTGAATGTCGAACAACGAACCCCAGCATCCGATAAGCCTTAGATGTTATTATTCTCCTATGCTCCTTAAAATTGAACTGAACATCAAGTGTTATGCCCAAATCTCGGATACAGTCTACACGCGACAGCTCCACACCATCCAGAAAGTAGCTATGCATAACTGTCGTATTGGAACGATAGAAGGTAATAGCTTGACACTTGTCAAAGTTCAGATACAGTGAATTAACATCAGTCCAACACAGCAGAGAATCAATTTGGCGTTGCAAGTCATGTACATCTCTAATATCCCAGATAACACAATATAATTTCATATCATCCGCGAATAACAAATATCCGGAACCAAAGGCATACCTGATGTCATTAATGAACAAATTAAACAACAAGGGGCCAAGGTGGGCGCCCTGAGGTACACCAGAAATAGATTTAGAGCGAAAATGTTTGTATTTTACAATCTGCGACATAAGAAAGAACGAAACCATGAAAAAAAGATCCAGATATACCAAGAGCGCCCATCTTGGCTATTAGCAAGTTGTGATTAACCCTGTAAAAAGCCTTTGAAAAATCAGTATATATGGCATCAAATTGAAAACCTCCTTCAAAACAATCAACAATGTCATTAATATATAACACCAAATTAGATGTTGTAGAAGGACCCTTAAAAAATCCATGTTGTTCATCAATGATTACAGAGCAGCATTTCCAGGGTAAATAGTTACATATTAAACTATCCAGCATCTTAGGAATGACAGATTGAATTGAAATTCCCCTGTAATTTTTAATAAGTGATTTCTGACCAGATTTAAAAATGGGAACAATAAAACTTCGTTTCCAATAAGTTGGAAATCTCCCCAATTTTAGGGGATTGAACTAATAGGGCCAAAGAGGACACTCACACACACTTTTTAAGGAATTAATTGGGTATGCCATCCGGACCAGCACACAGATTGGACCTCATACTCAAAATAAATTCAAAAACTTCAGTCGGAGAAAACCGACATGAGTCAATGTTCACAATCTGATCATATTTTATCTCTGGTGGTACAATAACTTCCTCACTGTATACAGTTGAGAAAAATGAGCAAAGATATTCACCATTTCAGCTCCAACGGAGTCATTCACATCGTTAAATTCCATATGATTCGGAAGGTCAAAATTATTTAATTTAGTGTTGATATGCCTCCAAAAACTATGCGGGTCCGAATGGATATCTCTTTCAATTCTACGCATGTAACTATTGTACAGAGTGTTGGACAGTAGCTGACAATCCACACGAAGTTTATTAAATACATTATAATCTGAAGGATCTCTGGTTTTCTTGAACCGGCAATGTGCTTTTTTCTTCTTACTCACAAGCTTAATTAACTCACCATTGAACCAGGAAGGGTATTTCATAGGATTGACAGCCTTAGTCGGTCCGTACAGTTGAAGACCTGTATATATATATATATATATATATATATATATATATATATATATATATATATATATATATATATATAAATAAAATTAGACAAACAATAATCTATATCATCATCATGGAATGGCCAATCACAGGTAGAAAAGAAGTCGTTTAGAGCTACATAATTACCACGATTGAAATCAAAACGTTGTTCACCAAAATCCAATAAAGTGGCACCATTAAGCAAACAACGGAACACCATACTACACTCTCCAGGAGTATTTTGAGGACAATATTTGTCTCAGCTGATTTCGTCTCTTATTGTTAGGTCATTATTCTGTTTACACTGTTTGTTTTTTATGTATTTTATGTTTATGATGACGTGTTCTACAACAATTTATGTTTATATGGAACAAATAAATGGATTGATTGATCGAATCGAAGGGCAGCATGGTGAACACTGTTCAGTTTTAATAAGTCAGTGGCATGCGATGCAGTAACACTAGAGTAGTTTGTGAAAACCAAGTCCAAAAATACGCCGCAACTATTTGGAATATTACAAACTTGAGAAAGATTTGCAACCTCGGCCGAATCACTGAAAGCTGATGCGCGACTATCAGCATTACATTATGAAAAAACACCATTAGTCCACTTCGCGGAGGGTGAATTATAGTCACCGCACAAATACACATCGAGATCTGGATATCGCAGTGAAATTTCCTCAATTGCAAGTCCATGGGAGATATGCTTGTTCAAGAGAACTAGGCGGTAGATAGGATCCACCCACGATGAACTTCTTGGAATCTGCTGTTACCAATAAGAAGAGGTGTTCGACATTTGAGAATTCATGATTGATTATCTCTGCCTTGAGTAAGGACCTAACAAGTATCATGACTCCACCACCCCTAGTTTTCATGTTAGTAGCAAAACTGCTTCTATCCTTCCTAAATACGTTAAATGTGTTAGTGCATATCTCAGCATCATACAAATTTTCATTCAGCCAGGTCTCGGTCTCACCGATAATCAATAATCGTATATGCAACTCTCCAAATACTTGTTTAAATTCTATAACTTTGAAAATGAATGCTGCTAAGACCAAGTGTATGCTTTTCGGATCAAAATCTAAGTGCATGGAGTTTCGATCTAGGAATTACAAAATTATTATGGATAATCAGCTTATTGATTTCGTCCAAGAGATGAAGTATCTAGGAATCGTATTTGATCAGCAGTTGAACTTCTCTAAACATGTTGATTTTTTATGTAAGAAAATTGGAAAAAAAAGTAGGTTACCTAGGCAGGATTTCAGGAAAGTTGTCTCCATGGTGTAGACGAGTGGTCTATAACACTATTATTGCTCCACATTTAAATTACTGCATTGCTGATTTCTTCGACGGGGGAGGACATTCGGAAGCTACAGATAGTACAGAACAGAGCTATGAGAATACTTCTTGGATTGAGTAGGTTCACTCCTATCAGAGATATGTTGAGGAGGTTAGGTTTTCTGAGTGTGGCGCAGATGGTTGAGCAGTCAAACCTTATTCTCATTTACAAGATTACGAATGATCAAACGCCTTCATATCTAAAACAGTTTCTGGTGAAAACGTCAATCAAGTCGATCAAACGATGAATGCCACATTCAGAGATTTGATTTGTCTTCAACACAAAAGTCCACCTTTGTCAGCGGTCTGCCGAGTTTCAATCGTTTGCCTTCTGATGTGAGGACGTCCGCGAGTCTAAGTGTTTTCAAATCACGCCTGAGAAAGTTGTATGTTTCGGATTAGATGAGAAATCATTTATACAATATCTTCATTCGTATTATTACGTCAATGTATTTTATGTTATCATTTCTAGCTTCGGCTGATTAAACAGTCTTATTATTATTATATTATAACTTAGTTCTTATACCACTCATATTTTAATAATAAAACGATATATTATGTGAACGGGATGTAACTAGTTTTTTTGTTTACCTTGTTGATTCTGATTCTTAACAATTGTGGGTATTCCCTTGAGAAATCTAATGGTCAAATCAGCCTCGCCAGACTGTTGACGCCGTTTCAGTTCACTCCTAATATTAGAGAAGTAGTTTTTCTGTTTAGTTGTCTGATCAGCACACAAGGATATTCTATTATTAGTAGACGAACTTATGATTATTGACCTATGCTTTAGTACATTTATAACAGTTTCAGGATTTTTAAAGATAAACTTTGTTGGGCGATTTGATGATCCCTTCCTTCCCAAGCGTACAACTTTATCAACGTCACCTGCGTGAACTCCGGTCAAAGATACAAATTTCATCACTTCGTCAATATCATAACGAATATGTTCCGCCAGTTTTAGACGAACTAATGATTATTGACCTATGCTTTAGTACATTCATAACAGGTTTTTAAAGATAACCTTTGTTGGGCGATTTGATGATCCCTTCCTTCCCAAGCGTACAACTTTTTCAACGTCACCTGCGTCAACTCCGGCCAAAGATACAAATTTCATCACTTCGTCAATATCATAACGAATATGTCCCTCCAGTTTTAGACGAACTGATGATTGTTGACCTATGCTTTAGTACATTTATAACAGTTTCAGGATTTTTAAAGATATCCTTTGTTGTGCGATTTGAAGATCCCTTCCTTCCCTAGCGTACAACTTTATCAACGTCGACGAATATGTCCCTCCAGTTTTAGACGAACTGATGATTGTTGACCTATGCTTTAGTACATTTATAACAGTTTCAGGATTTTTAAAGATAACCTTTGTTGTGCGATTTGATGATCCCTTCCTTCCCTAGCGTACAACTTTATCAACGTCACCTGCGTCAACTCCGGCCAAAGATACAAATTTCATCACTTCGTCAATATCATAACGAATATGTTCCTCCAGTTTTAGACGAACTGATGATTATTGACCTATGCTTTAGTACATTTATAACAGTTTCAGGATTTTTAAAGATATCCTTTGTTGTGCGATTTGAAGATCCCTTCCTTCCCTAGCGTACAACTTTATCAACGTCGACGAATATGTCCCTCCAGTTTTAGACGAACTGATGATTGTTGACCTATGCTTTAGTACATTTATAACAGTTTCAGGATTTTTAAAGATAACCTTTGTTGTGCGATTTGATGATCCCTTCCTTCCCTAGCGTACAACTTTATCAACGTCACCTGCGTCAACTCCGGCCAAAGATACAAATTTCATCACTTCGTCAATATCATAACGAATATGTTCCTCCAGTTTTAGACGAACTGATGATTATTGACCTATGCTTTAGTACATTTATAACAGTTTCAGGATTTTTAAAGATAAACTTTGTTCGACGATTTGATGATCCCTTCCTTCCCTAGCGTACAACTTTATCAACGTCACCTGCGTCAACTCCGGCCAAAGATACAAATTTCATCACTTCGTCAATATCATAACGAATATGTTCCTCCAGTTTTAGACGAACTGATGATTATTGACCTATGCTTTAGTACATTTATAACAGCTTCAGAGTTTTTAAAGATAACCTTTGTTGGGCGATTTGATGATCTCTTCCTTCCCAAGCGTACAACTTTATTAACGTCACCTGCGTCAATTCCGGCCAAAGATACAAATTTCATCACTTCGTTAATATCATAATGAATATGTTCCTCCAGTTTATCATGCGACGACTCATTCAAGTTGAAAATTAAAAGGTTCTTGGATCTTGACATTCTGTCATTTAATTTAGTGATAAATTCCTCAGAGCAGGTAGTATCCTTATTCTTGAATACCACCAACTCTTTCTTAACTGCATTGATCTGCGACTTAAGCGATTCGTTAATGTTAACCTGTTCATCAAATCATTTCAGAAGGCGACCATACATTTTCTCCATACCATTAAATCTTCCAGAGTAATTTTGGAATTATCCAAATTAAGTGACCCATCTGCAGATGTCTTTGAAACATAATACCCTCGACAAGGAGTGCACCACCACTGCACCTCTCCCTCCTTCACTTCGCCGAATTCATCCTCTCCAATACCCGTACAATCTTTATGATACCATAATTCGCAGTACTGACACTGTATTTTGAAACCCCTTCTGCCAAGTTTCTCTTTACAAATTCCACATACCAGGATCTGACAGAATTCTGTTATTCTAAATTATAAGATCCTGTTTCTGAAGATATGTAATAATAATAATAATAATAATAAACTTTATTTCCTCAAGAACGCCGAAATGACATTATGGAAAAGATCAAAATATAATAAAATGATTTTCCCAAGCAAATATACAACAAAATCAGGAAAATCGCATACAAAAACATCGAAAGAAATTTACATTTACAATAAAAATTCCTGCACACTATAATAACTCTTACTCGCCAAATATTCAGACAGCCACTTTTATTCAGAATCTTCCTTCTTTAAAAGAAGAAATCCCGGAAAATCATCATAGCCGCTGGAACTCAAAGGCCTCAATCTTCTGTTCATCAATAAGAATAATTCTTCCTCAGCATATGGAGTCAGAAACATCGTTTCATCTGTGCTTACTATATTGTCAATGTATTCTTCCTGAGAAACCTGTTCCGATAATGCCCTGGGCACCACGATGAAAAATTCCTTAAATTTTTGTGCCACCTCAGAAAGAGCAGACAAAATCCGGTCACCATCCCTTATGCTAACGCCAGAAGCCCCCACACCTCCACAACTCAATTCCCGTACGACATTCCAAGAGGTCTTGTTTTGATTTTTTGCTGCAGCAATTTTATTCTGACAAAATGTTCTTTTAGTATTATCTATTAAGATTGAATGTTGCCATTTTGAGGCATCCTAAAATTCCTTCAGCTCGGGTAAGCGTTTCGATAAGTTAAATAACTCTCTGAGGTTTTCACTAGACTGCCTAACAATATCATTAACCCAACGGTTCTCTTCTCTTTTATAAAATTTATTAAGGGGAAAGTGTAAGTTGAAATCGTGCATTAAGATGTCGTGGAAAGCATTGAAAGCCTCGTTGGCGTCAGCCATCGAATACACACTTAACCAATTCTCCCTTGAGACATCATCGGCAAATCTCTCAATATTATGAGGTGCAAAGTCTCTTCTATACTCAACCAGATTAGGATGTTTGTCTTATTTAATAGCTAGCATAATAATTATATGATCAGAGAGATGAGTGTCTATTACATTAGTTTTTGCGTCATCCAAATCAGTAAACACATAATCCAAGGCATTGTTGAGTCGAGTTTTTCCAAGTACTACGTTCTGCAAATTGAAACCAGACAAAATATCACAAAGATATTTATACTTGAAAGAGTCCCTGATGGGATAGACATTAAGGTCACCACACATAATCACATTTATCTTTGGACTATACAAATATTCAAGAACCTGAACAAGACGTTCACAAAAAATGTAGAAACAGGAGCCAACTTGTAAGAAATAAAAGTACACAAATAATGTTATTTCAAATATATTGATAACAGAATTGTTCTATAATTTTTGTTTCAAATAGGTTTTATTAATTGAAATTAGTATGATTATTTGAATAGAGCTCTAAATATTCAAGAATTCAGCAAATCAACACTGTATTCAAAGAGTAAAATTTAAAATTTCACAAATAAATATTTGACACTAAATTAAAAAAGTAAAACATTGATGAGAAAATATTACAAAATAACTGACAATAGAACTACTCAAACCTTAATTTTTCATTCTAACTTATTTACATCAGTTCTTTTCTATTTTAAGATGAAATTGAAAAGTAAAAAAACTTAGCACACTACAGTTCAACATTTCTGCTCAAACACCGCTGGCTGAAAAAATTATGAATAGGTTTAACAGTTTTCTTTTCTGTAACTTTAAAGAAAGATGTAATCGAAGTAGTTTTTTCAGATGCCTTCGTTGCTTTCTCATCCTCATCAATTTCTTCCCACTCTACATGATAAGCTTGTTCCTGAAGAATTTTCTCACTAGTTGACCAGCTGAACCTTACCAATTGGGGAAAACCAAATACCATATCACAGTTTTCTGCTAAGAACTTTTTCGTTACAGGATCACCTGAAAAACAAAATAAAATTAGAATAATAGCGCTTTCCTTAGAATATTTGCATGAATATCATACTGACCAGGATAACCACTGCCAAAAGCTTTAAAATCTGAATTATTTCCTTCTTTAAACTGCCAGGCATCAAGAGCATGATCTCTAACAACTTTGGCACATATACTTGCTGCTGATACTATAGGATATGTTGAGTCAGCTTTTGCAGCCACAGTTACTTTATACTTTGGAAAAATACTATGTAGATATTTTTGGTACTTTTCAGCAGGACCCACTGTATCCACAAATATATGTTCAATATTGACTCCTGCTTTAATAGCAGCTTTTATCAAACCAATAGCGGCATCCATAGATACTTGATTCAAAGAATATTTTGATCTAGAATACATGCTATTACATATCGTATTAGGGGATATAACATCAACCGCCCAACCGATTTTGTCTGAATTCTTACAGATATCCTCAAAAGTAATATCCCTCGTTTTCTCATTTAACGTCTTTGAATCGGCACAATTTAAAGTTGCTAGTAAACCAGCTTCATTAATAGGACAAAAAGCAGTTCCATAAACCATGGGACCTAAAACTGGACCTCTTCCGGCTTCGTCAATACCCAAGCAACAAGGATATTCTTTGCAGACTTCTGGGATTTCGGAAATATATGAATTATTTTCCGAGTTATCCATTTTCGTCAAGAATTTGTCTAGGGTTTCCAAATCAATAATTTTGTGAATTGCTTCCTCATCGTTCGACATGGCAATTTAAATTTGTCTAATTGTTCCTAAAAATATACAGATTACAAATAAGATTAGTGAGGTTAAGAATCCTATGATAAAACTTCCCGCCAAAATTGGAAGTCAGTGCCAATAATACCATAGAATTTATACAAAACGATAACTTTCTCTATGCATTTTGATGAGAATTACTGCTTAATGAAGGACGAAATTTTTAAATAGCAATGTCCATATTGATTTCTATTCCTATTCTATTCATATATAAGTATGGCAGCAATCAATATTCTGAAGAAAATTGTCTACGGAACTAAGTGTTGTAGAACCATTTCAAATTTATTATCTTCAAAAGAATATTCAATTGATTATATTAGATCGAGCCTAAACATCGATTCAAATCGGTTTATTTAGACGAGTTCCCTCAAATATAGTAGACATGAATCTTTCTGCAAGGGCGGCGAAAAATAAGTGTCTCAAAACTAGGTCCCTCACGCTGGGATTTGTTGCTATGCATAATGACCTTGCTGGCTCGAATTAGGATTATGTTGATGATGACTTGGGATTTAGTGAGGCATTCGAAATGTTTCATCGTAAGTTCGTGCAGTAATTTCTTACATCTTTTCCTGAGAGAGTTGTTCGTGATCGAACTATTTAGTCTGGGGGTGGGTGGTTCACGAATGAGCTACCACAAAGGAGAGAGCAGCTAAATTTCGTCTGTGAATTATATGACCAATTCAAAACTGATGACCTAAAAAAGCACAGCAATAGATTGAAATATCTTTATCGCCTGGAAATCCAAGAGGCCAAAATTTTGCATAATGATAACCTAAACAATAAGTCTTCAGACAAGTCTCGAATACCTTGGAAGATCGTGAATAGCATGTAGGGTAAAAATAGAATTGAACCTGGTGGGTCTCTGGATGCTAATAGGTGCAATGAGTACTTTACCACTGTAACAGATATTATTTCATCCAATATACCTAGGTTTGATACAGATCTGAATGATACATTCAAGAAACAAGTTCCTTCCGATACAACGTTCTGTTTTTCAGAGGTAGGCCACAACACTATTCATGACGCAGTGGAATCCCTGAAAAACACCAGGTCAACTGATTTTTACGGTTTGTCAAGCACTATCGTTAAGAGAAATATTGATTCCATTATTCATCCACTTACGAAATTGATGAATAAATGCATAAGATCTGGCATCTTTCCGACTGCCTCAAAATCTCGAAAACTATACCTGTGTTCAAGAAGGGGGATGTTGAGGACGTTAAAAACTATCGCCTTGGTACCGGTTTTCTCGAAGATAATCGAAAAGGTTGGTTGCAGACAAATAATTGATATCTTTGAGAGTAAATTCTTGTTTTCGGTTGATCTGTATGGATTTAGGCGGGGCAGGAGTATAGCCGATGCGGTTCTTTCTTTTATCGGTCGTACGATGGAGTGTTTTGAGTTGGCTCTTCACTCTCTTTCCGTTTTTGTGGACCTGACCAAAGCATTCGACTGCGTGTCACGAGACAAGCTTTTGTTTAAGCTTCACAAATACGGTTTCAACGATGTCAGTATGAGCATTATAGACTCTTTTCTATCCTACAGAAGTCAGCATGTTTTCGTTAACGACAAATACTCAATCAGAAACGAGGTCCCCCCAGGGGTCCGGTATTACTTTTGGTCTTCATTAATGATTTTCCTTGCTTTATTGATGAAGCTGGCTATGTTATTTGCTGACGATGCGACTCTATCTGTTCGGAATGAGAATATTGAAGAACTTCAGGGGTTATCTGAGAGGGCTCGGGATCAGGCATTGAGATGGTTCTCAGTTAATGGTCTTAGCATAAATAACTAGAAAACACAGACCATGTTGTTCTGTTTGAAGGGCAAATCTGACATGCGTGGCTCTGGCAGTGTTATATTTTTGGGCATATACTAGGATCCGACACTCAGGTGGGATTTTCATGCTACAAATCTGTCAACCAAGACCAGTAGGAATATTTTTGTTCTGAGACATCTTGCGTCCTCAGTGTCGGGGGATGTTATTCGCACTGTTTATTTTGCTAACATAGAATCCCACTTGAGATATGGTATCGTGGCATGGGGCAACTGCGCATCTCGCTTTCAGTTATTTAGATTCCAACGGAGGGCCCTCAGAGTGGTGGCTGGACTGAACTATAGAGACTGTTGCAGGGTGGCATTCAGAGACGTGCGAATCCTCACGTTTCCTGTTCTATTTGTGCTGGAATGTCTGCTTTTTACTCAAAGAAGAAGGGACTCTAATTTGGTGAACTCTGATATTCACGATCACCACACGAGAAATAAGCTAGATATGAAAATTGATCGCTTCAGGCTCAGCGAATCACAAAATGGGCCGAATTTCTTCTCGAAAATTTTCTTCAATAAACTCCCGGGTCACATTAGTGCCATTTACTCAGTGGATGAATTTCTGGGATTAAATCTCTCTAGATTTTCGCTTTAAACCTTTGCATTTTCGTTTATATGCTTGTTTTTATTATTTCATACGACTATTGTTGTATAATATATTCGTTTTGAGCAATACTCTACATTAAATTTGACCTATGCAAACAATGTATTTTGTAAAGCATCAATAAAGATTTACTATAATGTTACCCAATACTCAAGGGAATAAAAATATTGCTTCTGACTATAAATGAAGCATATGAAAAAAAACATTTTTAGTTATTGAAAAAGCCATAAATTAGGGTATCTAGAAATTCTCCAAACGTTTTCGAAAGAAGACTCTTTGTCAATTAATTCCCAGAGCCCCAAGAAATTTGACCGCATTTGCTATAAAAATTCTGCTGTTATTAGAAAATGCCTCTAAATAATGATTTATCATCACATAACTTCTGACAACATATTTCATTCTTTTAAATTTACTTGTGATAAAGTGGCTTAAATGAAAGCTAAAGCTGCACAATGAAAAAAAAAAACAATCCGTTCATCAAAAGAATGTTTATTATTCATGATGTTTATAATTTTGAACAGTAACATTACTTGTGACGGCGAACCAAATAGACTTCGTATTTATGTTCTGGAAAGCCAGTTTATTGACAAACTTTTGATTTTAAAGTCTAAAGATATAGATGCACACTGAAGTTAACAGAGCAGCAATGCATCTAACCCACAAGGTATTAGATTCGATGATTCAAAATACGTACAAAAAAAAATTGTTGGATATTTTTATTCATAAATCGCAAAACACACGTGTGAGGACTGACGAAATCGAGTACAGTACAACTTCACTAGTCCGGACACTCGCTATATCGGGCACTCCAGTAACTCGGGCACGCGACTCATTTGGGCACTTTGAGAATTTTACCTCTATAATCCGGGCACGTCGACGCCGGCTGATATACAAACAATAATAATTTCTCCTGTCTGTACATGTATGTATGTAATTGTACTATCTAAGAGTGGCGAGTTTCGTTCTACACTTGCATTTTGTCTTTCAATCTCGACGGTGGTGTGCATAATGGCTCCAACAAAGAGAAATCATAAAACGCTCACACTGGCAGAGAAATCAAAAATAATAGATTTTATTGAAGATGGAATGAGTACTCGTCGAATAGCAGTAAAGTTCAATATTCCAAAATCAACAGAGTTTGACATAAAAAAAGAACAAGGACAAAATAAGGAGATTTATATCCAAATCGTATCAAGGAACAGGTAGAAATTAGGGAAGCTCCGAGCAAGGGTTTTCACAAAAAGTACCAAGTACCGAGCTCTCAGCCAAACAAAATTACTGCATGCCCAGTATCACGGCCGAGAGCTTGGCTGGCCCAACCGGGCCCTCGGTGCATCCCTTGTAGGAATATTATTTTAAACTTTTCTCGAATTTATTCTATCCAAGGTATTTTTGTAGGAAAAAGAAAAGTTATTAGAGAAGCTAAGAATCCTGATGTTGAAATCGCATTGTATAACTGGTTTCTTCAACAACGCAACGCACATGTACCAATTTCATCAGACATATTGAGAGCAAAAGCCAAACAGTTTTATGAACAAATCATAGGAAAAAAGGTTTCCTGGAATGTTCGGGATGGTTAGATAAATTCAAGCTTAGACATGGAATTCGTTTCTTAAAGGTTTGTGGTGAAAAACTTTCCTGTGATGTTTCCGCTGTGTTACCATTTGAGGAAAAATTTCTATCGGTTGTTGAACAGATGGAATTACGCAAAGAACAGGTGTATGATTCAGGAACCTTGAAATAGACTATGTGAGGGGGAGATAGTATCAATAGAACACGTCAAGTGCAAATGCCCAACTGGAGACAAAATCAGGCTCAAGAAGCTTGGACCTAATAACTCGAAGCTAACTGAGCTCCTCCTGTACAATGAGGATGGAGCTTTCAGGTGAAAATTAGCACAGTAGACCACTGGGTTTCAGCGTCAGGGCTTTTAGGCAGCCAACACTTAATTTCATATCTATCTATCGATCTAATCGTTGTAAAATATTTACCGTCACTTCGGAAAATAATCGAAGGTTGACCGTCTCAGAACCAGCTAAAATTTACCATTTTATGTGCTGATGAATCGGCCATTTTTTGGAGATGTTTACCAGATACAACTTGGGTTCATCAAGGGGAAAAATCAGCACCAGGTCGAAAAGTGTTAAAAGACCGCTTAACATTCATGCCATGCTGCAACGTGACTGGAACTCACCAATTACCTTTAATAGTCTTGGGAAAAGCGGCAAATCCACGAACATTCAAAAACGAAAGTTCCCTACCAGTTGTCTACAGAGCATCTACCAAGGGGTGGATGACCAGACCATTATTTAATGAATGGTTTAAAACATCTTCTATCCCCGACGTGAAGAAATTTTTAACTAAGATTAACAAGCCCTCTAAAGCCTTGTTGTTGGTAGACAATGCACCATCGCACCCTCCTGAGGAAGAGGTTAATACTGATCCAAACTTCAGTGTTATGTTTTTGCCACCCAAATGTACTGCCGTTCTCCAACCTATGGATCAGAATTTAATTCAAAACATTAAAGTGTCATATAGAAAATCCTTCTTAATCATATCATTTCGCACGAAGGTGAAAAGATAACTTCCATTTTGAAGCAGTATAATTTGAAAGATGTCGTGAACAATCTTGCCCAATCTTGGAAAGCCATTACATAAAAAAATATTAGAAAAAGTTGGACAGCATTGTGGCATGACACTACAGAAGTAAAAGAATCAGATGATGAAAATATTCCACTCTCAGAGCTTCAGAAGAAACTTCCTCCAATCAGTGAAAATGATTTGAAAAATACTGCCGAATCATTATGGGTCATCGATCCAGAAAATGACTTAACCGTTGAGAACATTACCAACTGGGCTGTGGGAGACAAAGAGTTTGTTATCGATTTGACTGAAGAAGAGCTTATACAGGATGCTTCAGGAAGGAATTTTGAAAACGTAGAGGAATCTTCTGACTCAGAGGATGGTTTACATAATATGGCAAGAGTGAAACATGCAGATACTGTCAATGTGTTCTCCCTGATTATCAGTTGGGACGAACAGAATAATCTTCCTATAGAAGACGTATTGCTCCTGAAAAGGCTCAAGGAAAAATCAGTTCAGTTGGCAGCATCGAGAAAGTTTCAGAGTAAAATCGATGGATATTTTAAACTACTTTAGGAATAGCATGTTGTTTATGTACACTAGCTTATATTTAAACTCTATATTTTCTATGAGGAAAGATTATAATGAATGGAAATTCTATAATTTGATTCTGTTTTATAATAGAAACTATTTTTTGTTCAACTTTTCGATATTTTTATAATAAACTCGGCTTTAACAGATTTTGGGTTGTTTCTATTTTGAATATGAAACAAATTCAAGTGCCACTTCAAAAATTCGGGCGCTTCGCTAGTCCGGGCATGCGCCATAACGCTATCTGCCCGGAATAGTGAAGTACTGTATACTCTTTTTTAGACCCCTATCATAGACCAAGTATAGTATAGTATGGTATAGTATATGAATCATCTTTGCCCCTATACATGGGTCCATGTGACCACAGACTATTGTTTCACTTATTGACTGTATAAAACATTAGTTGTTTGTAGAATTAGAATGACAATTTATTTAATCTCAATCTCATTGAAAATTATCAATAATGAATACAATTATATTGATTCATCTCAGAATAAAAATTTATTCGAATGGGACTTAATTTTAATTTATAAATAATTGATTCTAGATAGAATATCTCTTCATAAGAATGATCGTTACATTTCCATAGAACTATGATGGACAATCAAAAACATATTAGTGCTACCTTCATTTAGTATTTTTAGAATTACAATAATATTGTCGAAGATTGATGAACCATTTAGGCCGAAATGTTTAGCGTATTCATATGGGTAAAGGTTTTTCGTCAAACATTGTGACTGGGAAGAAGAAGAAGGATAGAAATCGGCAACGTTGTGCACTGTTTGTTATTTTGAATAGTTGAAAGAGGTTAGTGTTATAATTTTCTGAAAATACATTTTCTCGTTTTGTTTTCAGTTGATGATAAAACACTATTTAATCGTAAGTATCATGTACCTTTTGGGTTCATTGATTTATTTTGTTTGTACTTGGCGTATGTATTTGCTATTTAGTGAGGTTATGCCGATCAGCTGTTTCTCTGCACCTAACATTTTTAAATATTCAAACTTTTTTTACTTCTTGAAATCCATATTCTGATAAAACAAGTAAACAAAATCAAGGATTTTCACTAAAAATGGTCGGGTGACATGGTACACGACTAAGTAGCTTCTTCAGAAAATTTCGATATTGATGGTAATTTTATTCTAAATGAATGAGAAATAGAATAAAAATATCCAAATTAGGGAATAAATCTAAATTCTCACATAAGTGCATGAAGTGCATTGGAAAGATTCCTTCCTGAAGAGACTCAATAGTGGAAAGAACTTGTTGGTTGATGAGATAACCTGAGTATTTGTGGTAAATAATTTCAAAATTTTCCTGAAGATCTATACCTCAATAACTATTATTTCTGCATAATTTCGAATTGTTGGACGAAAGAGTAATTATTTTCTAAGGGATGATTTGAATACAATTTCTGATTTAATAGACTATCTTTATGTTGTTATCTAATATACATAGAAACTTCTGTGGTTGCTACAAACATAACATTTATTGTAATGGCTGCAGTTCAACTCATAAACACTTGATTATTTTTGTCTGATTTAATCTCATTGTATTTGATGTATTGGTTCAGATTATTATTCACTCAGAAAGCTGTATTAAAATAGACTTCATTAAGTTTTTCGTGACAGTACAAGTGGAAACTAGCATTCCCTGGTATTTTTATTTATTTGTTTATTTGTATAAATTGACAGGGAACTCCTTTGAATATTAAATGTACAGAAATATAAAATTATACCCACCAATGAGAAACGAAGTGGGTATTGAATACAATGAAAAACATAAACAAAGATAATACTTATAGATTAGAGTAACATACATACAGATTAATTGGTAATAATAATTGTTATTTGTTACAAAAGTTTACTATTGAAAAACATTCTGCCAGTGTCTAGCTTCACATTTAAACCTCTGCAGAGAGATAGAGAAGAAATCACATATTGTACAGAACTTATTGACTAAAGGTATGACACGGTCACAGTAAGAATTGGCGCTATAATTGAATTTGTAGGTTTTAGGGCGAAACACGGGTGTACTTCTATTTAGTCTTTGAGGCACATTGAAATCAATCTAGGTCTGAATAATCAATCAATCCGTTAACTATTTTGAAGAAAAAACATATGTCATGAATTCGTCCTCTGACCTGAAGCGTATCCAAGATATGACCGATACGTAAATTTTCCATATTGAAATCATTGACAATGAGCATTTATTTAAAACATAGGTATCGTAGAAATTTTCGCTGAACCCTTTCTTAGTCCTTGATATCGCTCGAATAGTGAGGCGACCAAATACATGACCCATATTCTAAATTAGATCTGACTAGGGAATAGCAGAGAATCCTTAACGTCTAAGGGGAAAACTCAGTTGCATTCCGGGTGTATCTGGCCTTCCCCTGGCAGTGATACTACGAAAATGCTCCTTGAAGTTCAACTTGGTGGTAAAAGCAGTTTCTATGTCATCTTCTTCTCATGTTGTAGGTGGCACACTTATAAATAGTCACCTACACCTCAATACTAATGGAGTCAGTGAAGGCAGAAACTATCTTCTATTTATTCTATCAGTTGTCATTACTGCTCTGGATCTGTGGCATATATATTGAGAGAGAATACTTTGTTTTTGTATTTCTGTTTTTATCAGTGACAGTATTTTTAAGTAGTATCCTCGAGAGATTTAAAGCCAAGTATAATGACATATCCTCCTCAAGAAAAAAAAAACCGTTTTTGACCTGAATTCTTTGCTCAATATTTCTTCGCATATTTTGGGTATCGGTACTCAAAAGTTTTGTTTTCTACGAGGCCATAAGATGATTCAGGAGGTTGCTGACAGGGCCAATATTATGTTAGTTTTTCAAATGATTACAAATTCGCAGCGCTATTGTTGGAGCTCATGAATCAACGGTAGGCAGGTGTTAGGCCCACTGTTAAGACTGGCTAAGATAGAGAAATTGCCATTCCCCTGATATCCTCTTCTCTTGTTGATCATGGCACACTTATAAATGCTCATCTTCACCTCAATACCAATGAAAAAACGAAGCCTAAACTATCTTTAATTGCTGTCATAATTGGTATGCATTTGTGGCATATATCTTGGGATCATCCAAGTAGAATTATTGTTATTATTGATATGAGGGTTCCACATATCCTCCTGCATAAAACTCTCTTTTTTGTCTTTGAACTCTGCGCTCAATCAATTTTTCATCATGCTTTTTGGGTATTGGTATTTAAGGATCTGGTTGTCCAAGAGGCCATAAGATATTTCAAGAGGTCGATGACTGAATTCGATATGCCATAAAGTTGCAAAACTCCCTGATCGGTCACAAATAGGCACTCAAGCAAAGGCTTTCTTGTAGTCAGTCTGTGCCACTAACTTACTATGAGATTATGATTGCAGATTTCCAATCCCATCTAAATTTTTGTTTATGGGTATTTGAAAACGTGAAGTGGTAAATTTTTTGACTTTGTGTTATTTACAAATGAGAGCACCTTTTATAATAATGGTATTGTAAATAGGTTAGATTTCCACTATAATGGCAATGAGCATTCTCATGTATTTGGCACTGTTGATCGTCAAAACAGAAGGAGCGTTAATGCAATTCAATATATCATCTCACGAACACCCTGATTTATTGCAATTCTGGTAACTCCATTTCCTAACTTATGAACCCATCTGTTCAATAATTTCTCTAAATCTGAATCTTGAGTGACGAACGAAATACATGCTTTATGATCCTAAACTGACCCTCTCAACATGGGGTGTACTATGTATTGAAAATTAATATTTCTTTCATTTGAATTTATCTGGGTTATTATGTTACATGGCACAACATGTGAAATCGAGCCCTTTAGAATGTATTTATTGTTAATTTCTTGGAATAAGCCTAAATTAAAATTCAGAGGAAAACCAGAAGATTCGAAAACTAGGGAATTCTCTACAATTCTTGCCGACCAATGAGATGTTTTTTCTACCCTCAACTTCTGCGTAAGTGCCAATGATTTTACATATAAAAATATCTTGTCCCTCTTTGTGAAGTCGCTGTATTTTATTTAAAACCATTAACTCAGTTTTGTATAGTCAGTATTCGTATTATTTAAATTAACAAAGATATGTTGAAGTGTTCAGAAGTCATTTCAAGTCTTCCAATTCATATCTAGTGTACGCAAAAATAGTCGCATACTCCGCGAGTCTCAGACACCTACGTCTCTCCCATCATAATTTTACCGAACTATTGTGTTTTTTCTCTCACTAAATATATCAATAGTGTTAACAGAAACACCTACGATTCCTGAATTGGTCTAGTAGGAGTTCACGAGACGTATAAGTTTAATGAACAATAGTATCTATTTTTTAATGATCATTTGCATGGACAGAAAAAATCAGAAAAGATGTTTGGATACATTTGGAGAATGTACCACTCAACATTAGCGAAATTAGCGAAAGTTAATTGACGCTCCTACTCATTTTAGACAATTGTCCAGCTAGATCACATGACCTGACTTGTCTGAATTTTTTCTTTGGTGCTATGTGAAGAGCATGGCCAACTACTTCGGAAGATATAAAAAAATAACTTTATTCATATTAATTACGCCATACATGTTGAATTATGTGAGGAAGTTTGAACGCCGAATTTAAAGTTGTTTCGATCAACATAAACGTCAGTTAGAACATAACTTATAGTAGTGCATGTTAATTTACTTTGTGGCTTGATAGTTTTTTGTAATCCATAAGTAATATTTCTTTTCTTGAATCAATTATCCATTCTGGACGGTGTTGGTTTATTTAATGTTGATGTTTAAAGTTATTTTTTCCTAACATCTGATTGCGTATCAGTTTTCAATGAAAAACATTGAACGAAAACCTTAGAATTTAGATATAGGATAGGATATAATACTGTTCGAACAGTAATTTAATTACCTATTTCAATATCAACAAAAAGCAGGATATTCTATTAAGAATAAGAAAAGTTTATTGCTATTTGAAAATGGAAAAATTACTAACATAATATTTTTCTCTCTGTATAAAGTTGGTTTATGGTAAATGTGACCATAAATAGTTTCAGGCGTCTATATAATGTGGTTAGGAAATTATTTACGGAATCTGAATAGTTTAGGTAATATTGAACTGTTAAAACTGCCTTACATAAAAAATCAAAATAACTCGGAAACGAAAAGATTTAGCTATGGGGAAAATATAATAAATTTCACTTTAATTTTGATTAATTTAATTTTGGCGCACAATCAAAAAATGCTTTAAAAATATACAGGGTGGCTCACGAGTCACTGGAAGTAGCATAATGTCAAGAAAATTTATTTTCTCGCAATATGATGAATTTCTGTTACTGTCACAATTTAAAAATAATTTCTTATATACAGGGTGTTCCGCTTCTGAGGAACACATCAAAGTTATGGTTTCTTGAATAGAACACCCTATATGTTTTGATGATTGTAGCTTTGTCAGATCAAAAGAAGGTGACTTTCTTCGATACTTCCCATACCTAAGTTCAAGGGTTTTCGAAATACTTGAGATTTTTCGAAATTTGATGACTTTTTTGACAATTTTTTTTTCTCTCGTTGTGACTTTCCGATTGTGATTTTGCAAAAATTATGTTACTGATACTCCAGTTTTGAGTAACCATCGTTGGGAAACTCTAAAATTGATACAGGGTGCACAGTACAAATATTCCGATTCCGCCTTTCTTCAAGCCTCATTTTTTCAATTTTTTCAAATGACTCACCCTGTATCTTATACTTTGTAATGATCGGCTATTTTTATACCTATCGAACGATACCCATGTTCTCTATACCTATCTTTAACGTTTTCCGATACTTTGTGTCTAAATATTCATCTCGAAATGTTTTCCTTCGTTTTTGAAGAGAGATGCATGTCACTTGAAAAGACAAAAAAGGAGTTCGTACGATGTGCTACTCAAAACACCAGTTATTAGTCGAATACGATCAAAAAATATCTGCATGGACCGATGCGAAGGCGATGAAAATGAGTTTTTTATGGACAGTTTAAAAAATGTAGTGTTTGGAGAAGTTGAAAATTGTTTAATTCGAGCCTATTTCTTATTTTCCTCCTTGTAAACTATTCACCTTTTCCGGTGATAGGTATTCATAACATTATTTTTCAAATTTATTTCTTTTTTGCTCATGTAACTATTTCTCGAGAAACAGATTATTTTAATGGAAACATATGCTTTGAATGAGTGAAAATGTTTGACAATGGAGAATATTTCTACAAATTACGTAAAAGAAAAGATTGCATGAATAATTGAAGCAAGAGAAATGTTACAAAAAATGTTCAAAATGGCCTCCGTTTTGCTCTATGCATTAATGTATTCTCCTTTCCAAAGATGCTCTTGCTCCTAACAGCATTTTAGGCGTAACTGTCTGGAAAGCTTCCTTAATCCTATTTTTCATATCTTCCAGTGTAGTTGGCGGCTTACGATAAACAAACTCTTTAACATGTCCCCACAGAAAGAAGTCGAGGGACGTTAAATCTGGCGATCTCGCTGGCCAATTCCAGGGTCCTCCTCTTCCGATCTATTTTTTGAAAAATTCTCATTCAAATGATCTCTCACTTGTTGGCTGTAGTGCCCAGGGGCTCCATCCTGTTGGAACCACATTCGTTGTCTCAGGTCAAGTGGCACATTTTCCACAGCTCTGTTAAATGGTTGACCAGAAAATTGTGGTACATCGGTCCATTCTAGTTTCCATCGAATAAAAAGGACTTACTACATGAGGTCCTATAATTGCTCCCCATGTATTGACAGACCATCTGTGTTGGGTGTAGCATTGACGAAAAATATGTGGGTTAGTGTCAGAGTAATGATGATAATTATGTTTGTTTACTAAAGCATTATTCTGGAACGTAATTTCATCAGAAAATAGAATTGAATACGGGAAATCCTCATTTTCTTCGGCCATGTCAAACACCCACATACAAAATTCAAGTCGTCGTTCATGATCTCTTTGTGACAGTTCTTGATGGGTTCTAAGGTGATATGCATGAAAACCATGATTTTTTCAATATCCTTTCCACACTTTGTCTACTCAAACCTATTTCTTGAGCAATGTTCTGTTCACTTGTACTTGGTTGTTCTACCACACCGCTAGAACAGTAAGATCATTTTCTTCATTTCCAACAATTGGTTTTTGTCGGTGGTGTTTTTCATCGGACACACTACCAGTGGCTCGGAATTGTCGTAGCCATTTTTCGAATGTTTCTTTTCTCGGACGTCTTCAGTCCGGATATTTTTCAGCGTAGAGTCTTTCAGGTAACAAACAGTTTTCCATAGCTTCTCCAATGGTCAGAATCATATCGACTCGTTCTACCCGATAATACATTTTCTAAGGACTTTCTTCCTTATTCTTTGTCAACACTAATGAATTCAAGAACACACAATTCAAGAATGACCACAGTTTTCACAGTAAGGAGAATACATTTATGCATAGAGCAGAATGGAGGCCATTTTGAACATCTTTTGGAACATTTCTATGTATTGCTTCAATTATTCATGCAATCTTTTCTTTTCCGTGATTTGTAGTAATATTCTCCATTGTCAAACATTTTCACTCATTCAAAGCATATTAATTTCCATTAAAATAATCGAAAAATAGTTTTATGAGCAAAAAAGAAAAAAATTTAAAAAGAAATGTTATGAATACCTATCACCGGAAAAGGTAAATAGTTTACAAGAAGGAAAATTAGAAATAGTCTCCAATAGAACAATTGTCAACTGCTCCGAACACTGCATTTTTTAAAACTGAATTCCATGAAATATTAAATCTCATCGCCTTCACATCGGTCCATGCAGACCGAACATTTTCGACTTATTTACTCGAAACTGGTGTTTTGAGTAGAACATCGTACCAACTCCTGTTTTGTCTTATCAAGTGACACCCCTCTTCAAAAACGAAGGAAAACAAACAAACATTCGAGAAATCTCGGAAACCGTTAAAGATAGGTATAGAGAACATGGATATCGTTCGATAGGTATAAAAATAACCGATCATTACAGAGTATAAGATACAGGGTGTGTCATTTGAAAAAATTGAAAAAATGAGGCTTGAAGAAAGGCGGAATCGGAAATTTTGTACTGTGCACCCTGTATCAATTTCAGAGTTTCCCAACGATGGTTACTCAGAAATGCAGTATTAGTAACATAATTTTTGCAAAATCACAATCGGAAAATCTCAAATATTTCGAAAACCATTGAACAAGGAGTATAGGGAATATCGAACAAAGTCTCCTTCATTTGATCTCACGAAGCTAAAATCATCAAAATATATAGGGTATTCTATTCAAAAAAACATAACTTTGATTTATTTCTCAGAAACGGAACACCCTGTATATACGAAATTATTTTTGAATTGTGACCGTAACAGAAGTTCGTCATATTTTTCTTGGTATTATGCTACTTCCAGTAACTCGTGGGACACCCTGTGTAACCATGGTGTGCCAGATATGATGGGGCACCCTGTATTGTCTGAAATAATTCTAAATTGTAGTCCGTAATCATCTGCATATGTCTGAGCATCAACAAAAACTAAAGTGTACTGTTTTCCAGAGAAAACGATCCCATAACTCGTGACTAATAATATATTCATTTATATTTCATCAAATCATTAAAATCAGTATCCTGTTTAATCTGAGATGCATTTCTTGTAACAATATTCAACATTTCATTTAATTGTGCTTACTACGCATTCACGAATCATTTAACAATTTTATGACACGTCTTTTTATTAATTCGATATTCCGTAAGTGCATACTGTCTTACCATTTTTACGCTGGGGAGTATCTATTCTTATTCAATTTGTGACGGCATGTTTACCGTTTGGTATGAACTACTATGAACTATTATCACGCCACTAATTTAAGTAATTGCCGAACAGGAACGTACCTTACTGTTTGTTTTGGTCCAGTTTGGTTCTAAATTAGAATTCTTATTCTTAAACTAGGTTTTCTGAAAATCGAATTGCAAAAAATGTTCTTACAACGTAAACATTTCTACTTATAACTCAGCTTTTCATCTATAATAATCTAGGCGCATTCTAGAATGTACTTCCTATTCTCTTATTATTTTCACATATCTACATTTATGGGAACCATTTGCGACAACTATGAATCAGTTTCAATCTATTTCTATTTTCATGCACAAAACTTACAGTATTTATGGAAAAATCATCTTCTTTATACTGGGATATCCACCGGGACCGTCCGTTAAAAAGTTTTTGAGTTCCAATTACAATATCAAGCTGAAATTTTATACGCGACCATAACTAGCGATTTCCAATTGAAGTGAAATATTTTCGAAGTGATACCATTTCCGGTTATACCGGAAGTGGGTCATCACTTTGTTATTTCAAATGGCAATCTACCTTTTTTATTATACATCTAAAACCGACATTTAAGCAAGGTATAAAATACCCAAGTTGTTGGCACTTATCTGTCAAAACTTTTGATAGATTTAATTATTTTTGTTATAAACTCGATTTTGAGGAACGTTTAAAAAAATTGTAGCTCTGTAGATCTTTTGCACTACAGACACAATTTTTGCTTGTGTGGATAGAATAAGGACCAAGGAATTTTTAAGCAGTCTACACATTTCAAATGTTTATTGCGTTATTTTGTATGATTTTTTCAATGTGGCCTTTTTTAAACAGCAATAACTCAACTTTTTCAAATAGCACGTGCCAATTTTATATCGCCATCAAATGAAGCGTCAAATTTCAGATGGAATTGTATTAGCATGTACTATACCTATCTCTTATAGTTCCGAAATAATTTGGGAATATATTGAATTTTGATGATTTTGCAAGAACTAACAGAGAATGCTTTGAAATATTTGAATCAAGTAGCTGAACTGGCTACGTTCACCTGACAGGTGCCTTAAATTAATGTACTTGTCACTTCTTTCATTCGAATTTGATATTTCAACAAGAATTGTTGGTAATTTGAAGAGAAAATTTTTGAAAAACACCAGATTGATAATTAAATGGCTGATTATTCAAACGAGGATATGTTTAATCTGTTTTTAATTCATGGCGAATGTCAAAAAGTGGTGGAAAGAACTTGCAGGCAATTTAATAACCAATTTCCAAATTTGGCGCCTATGAGTAAAACAAAATTTCGAAGGATTAGAAGCAATTTTCTGCAATTTGGAGGAACAAAATACATAGAAACTAGAAAAAAACCAATTCTCGAGGACGACGACAATCAAATTAATACGCTAGCGTATTTTCGTGCCAATCCACATGCGTCCATTAAGTCAGCATCAATGGATATTGGATTGAGTTATACTTCCATTCAAAGGATCCTTAAGAAACATAACATGCACCCGTATTATTTTATCAGACTACAAATATTGAAACCAACTGACCTTCCCAAGCGGCTAAATTTCTGTGAAAATTTATTAATTCGGCTTCAAGAAGGTGAGACAATTCTGAAAAAAATTATATGGTCTGATGAAGCCAAGTTCAATGAAAGTGGAATAACCAACAGGAGAAATCGAATTTTTTGGGCTACAGAAAATCCACATTTCATTGAGGTTATAGATTTCCAAAATAAATTCAGCGTGAACGTTTTTGCAATTTTAATGAATGATTTGTTGGCTTATCACATTTATGAGGAAAATCTTAATGAACAAAGATACCTGGAAATTTTGGAAGGAAGATTATCAAATTTTTTAGATGGATTACCCCTCAACATTCTGGGGGATTGCTATTACCAAATGGATGGTGCACCAGCACATAACACAAGATGTAGATCGGCAGCTAACAGAAATGTTCGAGGATAGATGGTGGGGTAATCAAGGACCAAATTTATGGCCTCCGCGTTCTCCGGACCTGACGCCCCTTGATTTTTATATATGGGGCAAAATCAAGAGTGAAGTGTATCTTATTCCTGTAAGAAGTAAAGAAGAGTTACTTGAGCGCATTCATAATGCTTCTCATAAAATTGATCCTGAGGAAACTAGGAGGGCAACTCATCATATTCATATACGAGCTGTCAAGTGTATCGAGCAAAATGGGGCCCATATTGAACATTTATTCAGAACGTAAATTAGTTTTCTCCTATGATATTTGCTATCATTTATTCGTATTAAAGTAATTATCTTCGATGATTGGTTTTCGCTTAGTTCCTACAATTTTTATTCATCCGAATTGTAGAAAATTGCTTCTAATGCTTCGAAATTTTATTTTACTCATAGACGGTAAATTTGGAAATTGGTTATTGAATTGCCTGCAATTTCTACCCACAACTTTTTGACATTCTAAAATGAATTAAAAAAAGATTAAATATATTTTCGTTTGAATAACCAGTGGTTTTATTCCAAATGTGTTGTATTTTTTGGATATTTTCTATCTGAAATAACGACAATTCTTGCTGAAATATCAAATTCGAATGAACGAAGTGACAAGTACATTAATTTTAGGCACCTGTCAGGTGAGCGTAGCCAGTTCAGCTAATTGATTCAAATATTTCAAAGCATTTATTTCTGTTGGTTCTTGCAAAATCATCAAAATTCAATATATTCCCAAATTATTTTGGAACTATAAGAGATGGGTACAGTACATGCTGATACAATTCCATCTGAAATCTGACGCTTCATCTGATGGCGATATGAAAATTGGCACGTGCCATTTGAAAATATTGAGTTATTGCTGTTTGAAAAAGGCCAAATTGAAAAAATCATACAAAACAACGCAATAAACATTTGACATGTATAGATTGCTTAAAATATTACTTGATTCTTCTTCTATCCACCCAAGCAAAAATTGTGTCTGTAGTGCAAAAGATCTACGAGCTACAATTTTTCTAAATGTTCCTCAAAAATCGAGTTTATAACAAAAATAATTAAATCTGTCAAAAAAGTTTTGACAGATAAGTGCCAACAACTTCGGTATTTTATGCCTTGCTCAAATGTCGATTCTAGATGTATAATAAAAAAGGTAAATTACCATTTGAAATAACAAAGTGATGACCCACTTCCGGTAAAACTGAAATGGTATCACTTCGAAAATATTTCACTTCAATTGGAAATCGCTGGTTATGGCCGCGTATAAAATTTCAGCTTAATATTGTAATTGGAACACAAAAAGTTCTAAACGGACGGTCCCGGTGGATATCCCTGTATAATGGGATGGGTTCACTAATGGTTTAAAAAAGGGCGATCATTGTAATTGTGAATGACGAAGCAGCAGCTGTGGCGGTAAAGGAACATGTCCAACGTGCCAAACACGCAATCGCAGTGCACGATAAATTTCTATAGCTTGTGGTATTAACTAATCTAACATATTCAGAATTTTAGTTCCATCTATACAAAATAAAGTTGATTTATTACTTAAATGATGATAATTTGGATTAAAGTTTCACGAAATTATGGCCGAGCGTATCAACAATAACCGCATTTTTTTCTACGTTTGCTTTTTTGAACAATGCACTTTTTCATTGAGAGGTTAACTGGCATTACTGTAGATATTGGAGTTATAATAATCCTCATGTATCTATTCATCTGATTGGACCTATGCTTATTCCTGGTAATTTAAATTCATCTCGATATGCTGGAAAATGCGATTGGTCTATTGATAACAAATCTAGAAATCGATTCTCTATTATTAGAACAACAATAGCATTTCCAACAAGACGTGACTCCTCCTCAATACGCCGCATCAGTTTGCCAATAACTCAGTTGTTGAAATGGAAGAAGAGCTCCTATGGAGTGGACTACCCGATCTCCTGACTTGAAACTTCTAGACTTTTTCTTGTGGGGACATCTTAAGTACAAAATTCTTATGACAACCTGACAATATAGACGATCTATGTGTGCACCCTGCTAAGAGTGGCTCTGATTTCAAAATGAAGTAAGATTCAAGAGTACATATATGATATATTAAGAATACTGAGCGATCATTGAATTTACAGAAGGAGAGTTCTTAATTAGCTTAATCTGTTTTTTAGAAAAAGAGGAGGAAAATCATCGAAAAGATGTACCCCGGAAACGGGTCAATGTCGGATTTCCACCGACTAAAAACCTCCTCTTGCGGTGCAAGCCAGCAGGCTAGTCCCAAAGAAGGAGAAAATTGGCCGAAGAAAGCAGAATAATTCGGTTTGAGTATCCTAGGGGTTGGCGCGGCGGGAATACTCGAGATCTAGCTTAACTTGAGAACATTACGGTTGTATTAGTCACGGAGGGTTAGAGGGTGCGTCGGAAGACTCACAATTATGTTCGTCCAGTGGTAGCACTTCGGTTTGGTACGACATTGGGGATACCGTGCAACATACACACAACCAAATTTATAATTAAGAACTAGACGTTTATTAAAGTCATTAATTTATTTCTAAACCTTGTTTAACAATCTGTTAAGCTTAAGTCTGCTATAATATAAAATAAATGTTCATTTCCATAAAATATTATAAGTATTAATTAATTATTATATATTTTAACGTATAGAATTAAACGCGAGTTAGTTATACATGAAATCATTATTTTTGTAAACTATCTAGATATTCACATTAAATTATTATCGTCTTCAAATACATTAGTGTTCAATTGATTCTTTTGAATTTGGGAGGCTTTTACTCGATAAAATTCTATTATCAATAATAAAAACAAGTAATGTGTTTTTTTTTTAATTTTACTTAATAATTATGATTCGTCACACGTTTCACTACACCGTAGCTTCTTCATTCGTCTGAATGAAGAAGCTAGTTACTGACTACAAATTTTAGATGTATAGTGTAAACATTTTATTTAAAACGAGGACACCCTACCTACCTTAGTAGGGTGTACCGTAGCATATATAGATATTAGTTTTCCGCACAATATACATTATTTTAGTCAAGGTTTGGGTTAGGTTCAGTTAGGTTCTTCTCTATAATATCAATGAAAACAACTCATAGTTATTCAAAATTGCGAGTTTATTGGTTGTTACAAAGAGAAAGAGTTACATATGGTGTTAAACTTAACTAAGGAGTTACTTTGGATGTTGAAGCGTGGCACTGCATGTCCTCAGCATACTTTTCACAAGATGGTACGTAACCACTGAGTGCTAATCGCAAGCATGATGACATGATCGTCATTTGAATTGTGGAGGCCGTTACTTGATGTAGATCCATGATATAAATGAGATAAAAAACACAAGGTTTAACTTTAATCTACACTTTATTTGAAAAAATTCGACGACGTTTCGCTGACACAGCAGCTTTATCAAGAATGAAAAACAGAATGAAGAGTATGGTATTATAAACAAATCGTAGAACAAGTTGGATGAATAACAGGAAAATCCACACCGAGCCATTGTACAGTTAGTATGAAAGGTAATAAAAACTAATTAAACAAGTTAAGTAGGGGTGAGTAATTCACATCTACCTGTTCATTCAAAAGCTTGTCCGAATGTTTGTATCTATTTATTTCTAATGCTTCTAGGAGATCTAGTTTTGAACTTTTGATTTTATATGTAATATGTTAAAGTTTTTATTGAATGAATGGTTTTCTTTTATTAGGTGGTTTGAATAATTTGAATCAGATTTATTTTTATCGAAGCTACGTTTATGTTCAGATGTTCTTATGCCAAAACTCCTATAGGTCCTACCGATATAAATTTTATCACAAGAACCGCAATTGAGTTTATAGATTCCTGATTTACTTGATTTTTCAACACGAGATTTATTATTTTTAATATGTTTACCTAAGTTATTAGAAGTTTTGAAAGTTATATTAAGATTTTGTTTGACGAGAAAGGATTTAATATTTGTACTTGCAGAACCGCAAAATGTTAAACTGTTGAATATTTTATAGTCTTTATGAATAGGATATACTTCATTTATTGCTTTCTGACAGAGTTTTTACGAATGATTAGATCTATCATATCCGGATTATATGAATTATTAATGGCTATCTGTTTGATGATGTTTAACTCTTTATTATAATCTTCTACTGATAAAGGTAAGTTGAGTAGCCGATGTACCATGCTGTTTAAAGCTGCAACTTTGTGTTGAATTGGATGTAATGAGTAGTTATGTATAATTGTATCAGTATGTGTTGGTTTACGAAAGACCGAAAAACATGATTATTATTTTGTTTAGTGATTTTAAGTCCAAAAATTAATGGAATCGTTCTTTTCATTTTCTATCGTGAATTTAATGTTCAAATGAATGGAATTAATGAAATTAAGAAATAAGTCTAATTGACGAGTAGTTCCAATGAAACATACTAAGATGTCGTCAACATATCTATACCAATAAAGAAATTTGGAAATGAGTGGATGTGTATGAATTTTCTGTTCAATATTATTCATAAAAATCTCTGCTAAAAGTGGACTCAAAGGATTTCCCATGATCAAACCATTTTCACTACTGTAATAGATGTTGAAAGAAAAATAATTTTGTTCAGTGCTTTTTTTCTCTTCTTTTCTTTCAACAACATCTATTACAAAATCTTAATATAACTTTCAAAACTTCTAATAACTTAGGTAAACATATTAAAAATAATAAATCTCGTGTTGAAAAATCAAGTAAATCAGAAATCTATAAACTCAATTGCGGTTCTTGTGATAAAATTTATATCGGTAGGACCTATAGGAGTTTTGGCATAAAAACATCTGAACATAAACGTAGCTTCGATAAAAATAAATCTGATTCAAATTATTCAAACCACCTAATAAAAGAAAACCATTCATTCAATAAAACTTTGACATATTACATATAAAATCAAAAGTTCAAAACTGGATCTCCTAGAAGCATTAGAAATAAATAGATACAAACATTCGGACAAGCTTTTGAATGAACAGGTAGATGTGAATTACTCACCCTACTTAACTTGTTTAATTAGTTTTATTACCTTTCATACTAACTGTACAATGGCTCGGTGTGGATTTTCCTGTTATTCATCCAACTTGTTCTACGATTTGTTTATAATACCATACTCTTCATTCTGTTTTCCATTCTTGATGAAGCTGCTGTGTTAGCGAAACGTCGTCGAATTTTTTCAAATAAAGTGTAGATTAAAGTTAAACCTTGTGTTTTTTATCTCATTTATGACATGATCGTCAGTTAGTCGATCGATTGATTGATTGTTTATTATTGCTTTACACTCAATGTAACAAATAGTGTTTGCATATGTCATAATTTTATATACAACTTAAAATTGGGTTAGGTTACCTAAAAATTTCAGCCTCCACAGGAGAAAAAAAGAGCAACGATTTAAAAACTAAATTATGATGAGGCAACCAGATAAAATTTATACAGCACAGCGAGCATTAGATAAAACGTATGACTAGAAGACAGAAATTCGTTATTCAAAAAACAACTAGTAAGTACGCCCTATTCAATCTGAGAAATTTATTTCAAAGTACTCCTCAGTAGAGTCAATACACGATCTATAAGGAGCTGCTTGATTTTGATCTTGAATTTTTTCATTTCAAGACATCTCAGAGCAAGTGGAAGCTTATTGTAAAAATCAACAGCTAAAAAATTGAATCCACATTGCGACCTGCTGAGTCTAAAGAAATCCTTCCTGAGAGACATTTTGGCCCTATCATAAGAATGAATATCAGAATTTAATTTGAAAGTTTCCGAGTTTGAATGGACATATACCAAGCATTCGAGAACATAGGGTGCAGGAAAAGTCAATATATTGCGATATTTTGACTTAATTATCTTCATTTCAGATAATGCAGATTCGCACAAGTAAGTTGACCCAAACATTGCCGTCAGTTGAAGGGCGATTCGCCTTAGATTAGGATATTAACGTTGATATAAAACACCAGAAATTTGTATCAGATGCTGTTGCTTTGAGATTTATATCTGATATAATCTGCACCAACTCATTTTCAACAGAACATGAGTTCATATTAAACTGACTTGCTATTTCAGTAGCTAATTCCTCAATGTTTTTACATAAAAAAGGATAACTCATAAATGATGCTATATTCGCCAATTTACTGCAATCGTAAAAACGCATTTCGAATTGTCCCAAAATATTTGATAATTCAGACTCATACGTATCATAATTCAACTGAGGAATCCTTGCTTTTAAAGACCTAAAATGTTTCAGATCCTTTCTTTTCAGTTGATCTATCATAAGTTGCAATTTACTTTTTAATGCATTTACTGCGCTAATCATCTCAATAATAGTTTTTCCTTTACCTTGAAGCTCCAAGTTAATAGATTTTAAGTGCATTGTAATGTCAGTCAAAAATGCCAAATCAGTCAGCCATTTTTCGTTTTTCAACATCTGAGTGTCATCGCCTCTTTCGTATAGAAAAGCTGTTATTCCGGGCAATAATTCTTGAAACCTTTCTAGGAATTTTCCGCGACTTAACCACTTGAAGAACTAAATCGGTGTGTTCAGTTGACTTCCTATCTTCCAACTTCAACTTAAAGAGCCGCCGTTGCAAGTTACGTGCACGGATGCACAATTTTTGTTGCAATGCCCATAATTTCCTCCGTGTTTAAAACTTTTGAACACAAAACTTGTTGATGTATAATGCAATGGAATGAAAAAACTTATGGAAAATCTTCATTAGCTCGACACAATGCCACAAAACCGTTTCCAGTCATTGCTGGTGCTTCATCGGTTGTGATGCACACTAATTTATATATACGTAGCTTGTAGTTTTTACAAAATTGAAGAAAACGTCATATATATCTTCGCCACGGTTCTTTCCCTTCAGAGGAATGTTTGTCAAAAATTCTTCCTTAGCCAACATGTCATTGAATACCATCCGAATGAAAATACACAGCTGGTCAGTGTTTGTCACATCGGGGGATTCGTCGAACTGTAAAGAAAAGTATGTACATTTCATTATATCATGTTTTACTTTATCTGCCATGTCCTGTCTCATGACTTCAATGCGCCTAGTGATAGTCGGACGAGATAACTGAAGTTCTCTAATAGCAGTCAGTATCTAACCTTCACAACCGATCGATCTTTGAATGGTTTCTTGTGTTTCGCCAATATATGAGATATTTGAAATGACGCGATCGTAGCAGCTTTTGATTGTTTGGCTGGTCTTGTGAACATGGTTTGTTTTTATTTCAAATAAGATATCAAATCAAGTACTTTTCGTTTTTTCAATTCACTCTGTGGCAGAAAATCCTCTTCATAGTTTTCATGAACCGTTTTATGATGCCTCTCTAAGTTACCACGCTTAGGTATTGCAACTGACGCACGACAAAGTGATACGTTTCAGATTTTTTCGCGGCATTCATTTTGTATTATTTAATAATAAACTTTGAATCGACGTAGTATTGCCTTCAAGTTACAATTTATATTGGCTTCAATTCCTGCAGGCGCAAGATTAATATCGACGTGAACGAAAGTCTCGAATGTTCCCGTCAAACGCGCCGCCCTAAATTTTTAGAAAAGCGGCTTTTCTTTGGCAAGTACCGCGCGTTCATTTGATAAAGCCGCCTTTTGCCGTTAGCAGAGTGTTATTTCACTACGTAATAAATTTTTGTAGGTTAGTTACCTACTTATTAATTTTTTTTTTTCTTCTCGAGATGTACTCAAAAAGCACTCGCGATCGACCGTTTGAGTACCCCGGACATGGACAATCAATTCGGAAGTATTAGGTCATTCACAATTTATTATATTGCAATCTGGCAACACTGTGTAAAAATTTAAAGACATTCGGCAAATAGTGATCGACTCGTTTTCGGGTGCGCAAAAAGTAGATACTAAAACAATAGGATTATCTAGAAATAATTATTTGAAACCGCAATACAAGGAAGATTCCTATCAGAATTTTTCAGTGTGTTAATTATAAAAGCTTTTAATGGGCAATTCAATACGTATGTCTTAAAATGTTTCATATTTTTGAATCTTGAACTTGATTAGATCAGTAGAAAGTGTCGCCCCCCAAGCAAGGCGGCAAGTCAGTTGAAACTACTATGGCTGCGTTCCATTTTTAGTATGAAAATATTAAATGATTTGATTGCAAATGTTCGAACTAACATAAAATTATATAAAAAAAGGAGCTCAGAAGTACATTTGATGAACTCGACTTTTACTTGTCATTGTATTACCAATGAAATGAAATAAAAATAGTGGAATAAGCTTGGTTGCTTGGTTGATTTTGCACAACACCATTGTACAATTTCATAAGAAGTGTTTGATTAATACATTCTCCATGAGTGAATTTCTTTCTACTTGAATATGTCAAAATAGGAATTTGTCCTTAAGGTGTTCAATTACCTAATCACCCATCTCTTTTTCCATTTTTAATATGTAGTCTCTTATAAGCTGCTTCAATGTGGTGTGGGATTGAATAATTATTCTAGGCTCCTCTGAAGCGTATTAAAGAAAAAAATTCAAGATATTCTATCTATTTTTGGATTATGGTATGTACAATAGAAATTTTATTTTTCTTGACAAATTTATCAAATCATTCTAATAAGTTCATCAAACATATAATAAGACGTATGAACCGCTCTTCGGTTATCAGAAATGGATGAATTGTGGGAGAGACTAACCTAGGATATGAAGCATGCGGCTATGCTTTCATAGTTTTTATGAACCGTCTTATGTAGCCTTTCCAAGTTAGCACGCTTTGGTATTGCAACTGGCGCACGACAAATAAGACAAATGCACTTATCCTTCACCATACAAAAGAAAAATTCTTCCTCCCAATCGTTATTAAAATGAAACGTTTTAAATTTCTTCGATGCACTCATTTTGTACTATTCAATAATAAACTTTGTATATACGTAGTATTGCCTTCAAGTTACAATTCAGAATGACTCCAATTCCTGCAGGCGCAAAACTGTATCGGCGTGAAAGAAAGTCTCGAATGTTCCCGTCAAACGATCCGCCCGAAATTTCTAGAAAAGCGGCAAGAATAAAAAACGCGGCTTTTCTTCGACAAATACCGCACATTCCTTTGATAAAGTCGCCTTTTGCCGCTAGCAGAGTGTTATTTTATTACGTAATAAATTTTTGTAGTTTAGTTACCTACTTATTAAAAATTTCCTTCTTCTCGAGATCTACTCAAAAAGCACTCGCGATCAAAAGTTTGAGCACCCGTGCTATAGAGGCTATAAGAAATGAATGCACTGAAATATTTTCTTCCAGTGCTATAATGAGCCAATGAACTATGTATGTTCCACGAGCATCTGTTGTTTCGTCCACAATAACATAAAAGTGATTTTCGCCTACAGCTTCTCTGATTTTATTTCATTGTTGTTCTGAAAATACATTCGATGCTAGTTTTTCTCAATGTAGATTCGTCTATATATTGAATTTACAATATTTTTCCAAAAAAGACTTAAGATTATTGTTTTCTAATTTTTTCAATGGAATACTTGAAGCAACTAACGCTGTACACAAATCTTCGTTGAACTATTTCTCATTATTCTTCTCATTTCTATTAGAGACAGATTGTTCGAGAGATTACTGCCCTTTTCCTCCGTTCCTTATAGTCCAGTCAATATGACATTCCAGTTTGCATTAATTCCCAACAAGCTGGATTTTTGTGTAGGCCTTGAATACGTTATTACAAGTGATATGTCAAAAGCCCCATCGATCCCGCTTGTTCGTTGTTTTTTATTCGAGGTCAAAGGTCACAAATTTGCGTTTTTGGCGTATATCTCTGAAACAACGAGAGCTATCGAAAAATGGTTCAGCCAAAGCTTGTAGATCGTAAAATTGTTGACAAAAAAGATGTCAACGCTTTTCTTCTACAAAGCATCGCTCCGAGATATCGTGACTCTGGACTGCAGGAAAGTCGTATTATCGACTATATGCACACATTTCCGCACCACGTCTGAGGTAGTGTAACACGGCGTTTTTTTTAACGTGGTTTCCCCAGTAGGAATACTCCGCAATATATTTTGATCAAGAGAATGTAATAGGACACTATTTTATTGATGAAATTTTTTTTTATTTAAATTTAATGAAAATTTTGATAGTCAGAAAATTACATCATCATTCATCATCAAATTCTTCACAGCCACTCGTTTCTTCCTCTTCTTGCTCGATTTGTGTGGACTGAGAGAGATATATCAGTTACATCCTCATCAATTTCGAAACATTCTTCATCTGTTGCATTTGATTCAATGTTGGTGCAAGAATTGGTACATACCGCTTTTTATTCTCATACTAAGTTTTGCTGAGGACGTCATGCCGATTGTCGATGAAGCAAATGAATGTTGAACTTCCCAATTTCTCAGTTATAATGATTCTATTACTATACTTCAACTTGAGTTTTGACTTAATTGTTCTATTATCGATCGATGGTTCTTTGCAAATATCTTTCAATTCTTGTATTGAAAATTTACAATCATCATGATTTTCATTAAATGCAAATATTTCTTCCATCGCTGAAGTACTAGAATCACTTTCAGGACGACCGATTACACTCCACTAATGAGTTTCAGAAACGAAGTGTAACAAACACTGTGGTACTTAGCCTCAGCAGCAACTATAGTCCAGTCAAAATAGACAAAAAAGTCATAAGTTAGCCAAAATTCGCATAGAGCTGAAAACTTGCAGAGACGTTAAATACATCATTATAAATGAAATGTCAAAAATCCCTTTCGATCCTACTTCTGCAAAAAATTTTATTGAAGGTCAAACATGCAAAATTTAGGTTCTTTCCATTTTTCTCCAAAACGGTAAGTTTTAACGTAAAAATAAAACAGACAAAAATTGTAGATCATATTATTCTCTACAAAAATGGTTCAGTCACTTTTTCTCTTACAACTCACCATTCGTGAGATATCGCGGTTTTAACTATTAGAAAATTCATATTTTACATAATATGCACTTCAATGCAGCCTGTACACGTCACCGGACGTTCAATACAAATGAAAATAAGAAACTATTGGTTTGTGTTACTTACACAATAAAACTTGTATAAATTGAATGAGTATTTTAATATAAGAGACTATACTGTTAGTCCCTAATTCCCTTCGGCGGTAACCTTGAGCATTTCAATGTTATGTGAAGAATTTACAGATGCTGGTATTCCAATAAAACAAGCTGATAATGATGCTGATGTCCTTATAATTGAAACAGCAATAGAACAATGGAAAAGTTCAAATACAACAGTCGTTGTTGGAGAAGATGTTGATTTGTTGATATTACTGACTGCACGGACTCCAAATGATAAAATTATTTACTTTTTGAAACCTGGGAAAGCTCAAGTACAATCAACAATATATTCATCACAAAGTCTGACTGCATATCCGAAATGTCAAGCTCATATTTTATTTTTACATGCAATAACTGGTTGCGATACTACATCAGCAATTTTTAAAAGAGGTAAAATAGCAGTATTTAAATTGTTTGAAAAACGTAATGATTTAATTGATTGCGCAGAAGTATTTACAAAGATTGGTTCTTCTCCACACAACATCGTTACAAATGGAATTCGTTTCGTTCTTGCAATGTATGGTGCTCCAAAAAAAAATTGATTCCATAGACAAATATAGATATTTGAGGTTTGTAAAATTTGCTTGGAACAATAAAACAGTACATTTGTCTTGTCTGCCTCCAACATCTGCTTCTGCCTTTAAACACTTGTATCGTGTGTATTATCAAGTTCAAGTGTGGCTAGGCAATGAGCTGGAAATTTGAAAATTAACAGACAATTATTTGGAGCCAATTCAAACTCTACTCCCGCCTGCTCCAGAAAAACTGCTCAATACTATTTTTTGTAACTGCAAGACGGATTGTAGTAAGAATTGTGGCTGTCGAAAAGTGGGATTATTTTGTTCGCCAGTATGCATCAACTGTCAGGGTCAGACTTGCTCCAATATTGAAGAAAATAGGACAGATGAAAATATTTATGATATTAATGAAGAAACAGTTGAAGCATCCCTTTTCTTAGAACAGCGAATAGAAATTCTACAAGAAGAAAATGAAGACGAAGAAATAATTGTCGACGTAGAATTAGACAGTTATCTAATATAATAATATTTAGAAAAAAAAAACCTATTCCACTTTAATTATTAGCAATATTACCATTCTTTCAATCAATAGGATATGATCTGATCGAGCTTTTTTTATTACAATAGATCGTGGAGTATACCTACTGGGGAAACCACTTTAAAAAAATGCGCCAAGTACATTACCTCATAGGTGGTGCGGAAACGTGTGCATATTATGTAAAATATGAATTTTCTAATAGTTAAAACCGCGATATCTCACGAATGGTGAGTTGTAAGAGAAAAAGTGACTGAACCATTTTTGTCGAGAATAGTATGTCTTCAACTTTTGTCTGATTTATTTTTACGATAAAACTTACCGTTTTGGAGAAAAATGGAAAAATCTAAATTTTACATATTTGACCTTCAATAAAATTTTTTGCAGAAGTAGGATCGAAGGGTATTCTTGACATTTCATTTATAATGATGTATTTAACGTCTTTGCAAATTTTCAGCTCTATGCGAATTTTGGCTAGGTCAAATGTTTATTTCGACTGGACTACTAAGTCATATTCATACTGAATGCGGGCACTTCTTGCTAGCTCATCAGAACGAGTCTGAGCTTCCTTCAAGATGGTTTTCTTGAAGTCTAGGGTTGAAACTTGAGACACTCTTCGTCGAAGATGCTGCGCTTTTTTCATTTCAGCCGATTTATCTGCTTCATTGCCACAGAACAAACAGTATTTCTTGAACAAAAAGACGATCATTTACCTCGTGCTCTAGTACGAGGAGGACTAATCCCAGATGTGGTAGCTATCTCCGCCTCACGCTGTCTTTTAGCTGCATCGATGCTGCTCTTCCGGGTGTATGCTTTACGACACTGCTTATGTATCGTTACAGATGTTTTGTCCTTCAAATATTCAGCGAACCCATCACCCGTTTCAGTACTTGAATACATTAAAGTCTTTAGCCCACGATCAACAACCACAATTTCACTTTCAGTCAAAGATTTATTGCAAATAAAGCAAACTTCTAACATTTTTACAAAATTTTGTAACGGGACTGTTTAAAAAGAGATTATAATTCACGAACACGTCTATTCACTACGAAAAACCGTTCAAAACTAACTGCATTTACTAGAACTATGTCCTTCGGGAAAAGCAGGTATACGCTGGTTTCGACCCGAAAAATGAAGTGTCGCAGGCAGATGTTTCTCAAGGCCAACCGCCCAATAGAATTAGGGACGGACGATGACTCACTCAGAATTGTATATTTTTCACGTACTTGTGTGCATGGGGTAAATAAAATTATGTTCTAATATTTTGTGTTCAAATGGTTAACCCGATGATGCATACTGGCCACGTATGAGCACATCTTCGTATTTTCTATGCTTAAAATAGCTATAATTCGAGAACAGTGCACCGTAGAAGAAAAAGTGTTGAGATCTTTTTTTGTAGACAATTTTACGATCTACAAACTTTGTTTGTACCATTTTTCGGTAGCTATCATTATTTCAGAGATATACGCAAAAAACGCAAATTTGTGACCTTTGACCTCGAATAAAAAACAACGCACACACGCGGGATCGATGGGGACTTTTGACAGCATCCAAGGCCTCCACAAAAATCCGGCTTGTTGGGAATTAATCAGGGCCCCCGCAACCATAAGTGCATAGTGTGCAATGCACACGTGCGCCATCCTTTAGGGGCGCCAAAACCCAGGGTCCAAAAGAAATATTAAAATAAAAGTTGAGAAATTCAATAGGATTAGGTATAAATACACACGAAATTTTATTAGTATATCATCCAGTTACTGCCAATTTCTATGTTGCGAGAACATGTCAGGCGGCAGTTTTTTGATTTTTCCTGTTCAGACATGAATAACGCCTGGAGCGCTATAAAAGTGATGCATCGCCACAGACGTTTTAAAATCAATTAGTTCACTGGACCGTGCAACAAGTGAATAAAAACAGGTAATCCTATTAATTTTTACATATAAAGCTATTTTTATTTTGTCAAGTGTGGTGTTGTGTTGTGTAATATTTTGTTTATTGTTTTTTTTTAAATTAAGTGCCGAATACCTGCTGACTGCAATTTCAACAGCTTGATTTTTTATAAAATGGTAAGTGTTCCTACTTTATACTATCAACATTAACCCTGTGTAGGATACTGGTTATAATTAATTTTTTAACCAAATATCTTTTCATTAATTGAAATGTCATGTACGAGTTTAAAAAAGTAACTGGTTTTATCCATAACTCGCTTAGTTTTTATGCTATTGTTCTTTTTAAAAATCATTTTGTAGGGTTTTTTAAGGGCTATGAGATCAAATTAGTTTAATATATTTTTTGCCTTTATTGTTGAAAGGATTTAAGCTGAAAGGACTCGAACAAATTGATTTTTACTCAAATATGTAAACTTTAGTCGGCCATATCCTAATTAATAATAATCTGCCCTATAAAGTGTGAAAAACTATTGGCTACTTAGTTAACTTTTTAAGAATATCCCTACCCTACCCACATGGTGCTTATTATTGTGGTTACTTCAGAAATTAATTCCTAGTTCCCATGAGTACTAATTATTTATTTGTTTTTTTCAGGATAAAAGAAAGAGACCTTGAGGCGCTAAGTTTCGCGAACAAAAGAAACTGAGACTACAAGAAAGGGGAAAAATGGTTGGATCTTTAAAGCATTCCTGGCAAAACAATCGAGATTCCACGGAGATTATCGATGTTGGTGCGACCGAATCGTCCGAATCTCAAGATTCTAAATCCGTAATATCAATAACCGTGAGTGGACCATCTGAAATTTCAACAGTAACATCAGGTCCTGCAACAAGTGGCAGCGGTTGTAGCAGCAAAACAGCTTCTACTGATGCAGAGCCCGATGAAGCGATGACACCATCCTCGTCTACAGCACTTGAACAATCCACTTCAGGTAATTCAGCTTGTGTAAAAAGTTCCGTAATGTCAGCTACCGAAATACCTGCTGCAACTGACACTTTCGATGAAGGCTGTAATGAGGCTAGTATCGATATAATTCCGTCCGACCCCGGTTTGTGGCCCGAAAGAATCACCAATGAGATGGCTAGAATATTGGTTAAACGTGGTCCGCCCTTGATAGACATCAGTTTTAGTTTTCCTAGTAATAAAGATAAGAGAACGTTTTCCTGCAAATACTTTGAAAGAAATCTAGCAAATGGAGAAAAAGTCGAAAGGGCTTGGCTTATTTACTCTATTTCTAAAGATTCTGTATTTTGCTTTTGTTGTAAGTTGTTTTGTAAATGTAAAACTCCTAGCGCTTTTTGTGATACAAATGGAGTATGTGATTGGCAACACTTGTCTTTGCTAGTTAAGAGACACGAAACATCAATTTCACACAACAGTTATATAAACACTTTGGTAAATTTAAAAAAAATGTTGGAGACATCTATGACTGTTAATGCTCATCATGTGCGGATTTTAGAAACGGAAAAAAAAATATTGGCGAGACGTGTTGGAAAGAATTATTGCGATTGTTAAGTATTTATCTACACAATGCTTGGCATTTCAAGGTTCTTCTCAATTGCTTTTCGAACATGTTAATGGAAATTTTCTAAAAGCTGTTGACATTATTGCCTTTTTTGATTCAGTGATGAGACAGCACGTTAGCCGGGTGTATAACTCCCAAAAAAAATCTGTTAAAATGACTCATTATTCAGGCGTGCAAATACAGAATGAAATAATTGAATTATTGTCATCCAAAGTAAGAAATAATATTTTAGAAATGGTTCGCAGTTCAAAATATTTTTCAATAATATTAGATTGTACACCAGACACTAGTCATACTTAGCAAATTAGTCTTGTTCTGAGGTATTTTGTCCTTAACACCACTTCAAAAATGGATCAAGTTAAGGAAAGTTTTATTGCGTTTAATCCAATACTGGACTCCACAGGAGAAAGGATGTATACATTTGTCATAGAAAATTTGAAAACATTAAATTTAGAATTAAAACACATTAGGGGGACAAGGTTATGTTAATGGGACAAATATGAAGGGAAAACATGTTGGGCTTCAAAAACGCATTCTTGATGTGAATCCGAAAGCCCTATTTGTACCTTGTGCGGTTCATACTTTGAGCTTGAAGTAAATGACGCTTCTAAGGTTTCAGGTGCTACAATAAATTTTTTTAATCTTGTGCAAGAGTTATATAATTTTTTTTTCGTCATCCACAAAAAGGTGGTATGTTTTGAGAAAAAATGTCCCCTTGTTAAGTTTGAAGCCTCTAAGTGAGACAAGATGGTCCAGCAGAACTGACGCAATAAGAAGTTTATTTAATTAAGGTTTGCGAAAGTCTTCTAGAAGTGGCTGAAGCTAATTCCTTTCACATTGATGCAAGACATAAAGCGAGTTCCCTCTTAACATCTGTACAAAATTTTCAATTTATTTGTGGAATTATTATTTGGCATGACGTTTTATGTCATATAAAAAATTTAGTTGATCACTTCCAGCAATATAGATCTGACCAATCATTTCAAGAAATTCTGGTGCAAGCGAAAGAAGTAGCATCCTCTCTCGATATTGAAGAAGACTTTCCACCATTAGCAACGGTTAGGAGGAAATTTAATCCAAAACTTTTTGACTCTGAACATCTAGATTTGACTTATTAAATGAGTATGATAATATTTTCTGATATTTTAGCGACATATTCAAATCAAGTGACAGCGATCTTTTAAAAAATTGTTCTATTCTTGAAGACCGACTGACAGATCAAGATAATAAGAATATAGACTCCAATGACCTGTTTAACGAAATTAAAGCGTTAAAGTTGTTTTCATTTCCTGATGATACTGACCTTTAAGTATTTTGCAATATATATTTGAAAACAATTTAATCTCCACCTTTCCAAACGTAAGCATTTCTTCTTCTTTTGACATTGCCTGCATCTGTAGCTTCTGGCGAGCGATCTTTTTCAAAGTTAAAAATAATTAAAAATTATTTAAGATCGACAATGATTCAAGAAAGATTGTCTGGGCTAACAATATTAGCAATTGAACAAGAAAGTTTTGATGGTATAAATTTTAGCGATGTAATTAATGAATTTGCAACAGCAAAATCTCGGAAAATATCGCTACTACAATAGCTATCTTTTATTTTTCTATTGCACCTAGACCTAGCTGTCATTTTTGATATCAAAACGAAGTTCCCTAGGTATTTGTTATTAGAAATATCTTCATATTTTTAAAATGTCTAAGTATAAGTAGAAAGTAGTATATATATATATATATATATATATATATATATATATATATATATATATATATATATATATATATATATATATATATATATATAAATTTGGTTTTAGGTAATTTTCTAGTATTTATAAACAACGGTCAACGTGTCTGTATTCCATTACAGTTTCATTTTGAAATTTTAGTCTACAAATAAATATGACTTCTAAAGTTCAGTTTTTTCTTTACTTCTAGCACCTACCTACCTCCTACCTTAAAAAAAATAAAAAACATGACCTAAAATGCCTCAAGGGGCGCAAAAATCCTTTTTTGCACACAAGTGCCAATAGCCCTCACGGGGGCCCTGAAATTAATGCAAACTGGAATCATAATTTAGTCTATTTTGTCTGGATTATTACTCTTGCAATGCTCGAAACGTGCTTGGCTGTTCTGATATGCTGGTCCACGTGAAACTTGGTATCAGCTTTAATCTGAAACAGTAAATTCAAATTATTTGAAGGTATTTTCATCAATACAAAAAATTTGAGGGATATTCCTCTCAATTCTTAAATATTCCAATGCACTTGGCAACTAACCGTTTTAATAAAAAGGGCTTTTCACCTCCACAATTAAGGAAGACATTTAGAGAAAGAAAATAGATATAATGAAGAGTATATAATATATATGATATAATTATAAGGAATCCGCATTCCAAAAATTATTTGTGAAATCAAAAATATTTCTCCTCTTTATTCAACAAAGTGCTGTTTCAGTCTTAATCCGTTACTGCGTGCGAATCCTCAGCTATCCGAGAGAGAAAGCGATACCGGCAGAGTACAAGAGTGTCACACTTACTTCGAATGTTCCACACGCTTCATTCATATTATCATCATATCTCTCGTTGTTTTCATTCACTGTGTATACAATTGAGTCGAGGGTGATTTGAGTCAGTTGCTTCTGTTAAAAGCTGCGTCGTGCTGTCGAGTGTTGGATTTAGTACGAAAAACGCGAGTCAGTTCACATGTGCTTTAAAGAGACTTTTTCCGTTCGTTAGTTGTATTTTGGAAAAATGATTCTTCCGTTGCCTGCGAGTATGGAGACGTCAATTTTGGAACTGGTGATTTTCACCGGTTTCCTTTACTGGATGTGTCCTAGTTTCATGAATTCTCTTCTTGAAAGGTACTGTGAATTTTCATTGACTTCCGAAAAATTTATTTGAACTTCTACTTATTAAGAGAGTTTTGATTAGTTTTCATGTTGTTATTATAATTGTGTGCAATATGTTTTACATTTAGTTGTTGAAAAAAGTTTGCCATTTCAATTCATCAATTACAACTAGATATTAACATTGTCATAATTATTATCTCGAGGGTATAAACTTCGGATTGAAGAGATGTAATGGGCTTATACCTTTTCGTTGCGAAATCCAGGTAGATCACACATTTGTCGTTTCGGCGTAAAGTTAAATTTACCTGAATATAAGGGCATACCAACTCGGCGCAACCCCTAAGCACATAATATTTGGTCATGAAGTATTGTTAACTAATGTTTATTACATGGATAATCGAGTAAATCGAAGTATTAATGGCAAAAACCATTTATTAATAAATTTACATCCAGTCCAAACAACAAATTTTATATGAATGAACTATAATAAATAAAAACGATTTTTCTGAATTCCGTGTTGGTCTTATATCTTATACTTGTCTATTTGTTTTTTTTTAAATCAGTTTGAATACTAAGGATGTATTAAAATAGATAATCAGAGAATTTTTCAAGCTTCCGCCTCATTTCATACTTCTCAAGAAAGAAAAATAGCCCACAACTTGTGGCTTGAAAAACGAGAGTCCGAAACAATGTTGGAGCCATGCATCTGTTGATTTGGAATTTGACCGAATTGACCTTGATGCTCTGTTGTGCCAATTATTAATTTAGTTGAACTCTAAGGGCCAGCGAGATTTTTGAATTCGTGAATCTCACGAACCTTTTGCGAATGATGTTGCACAATAAATTTAACAAAACAAATTTTGCGATTTAAAGTTTATTCGACGAAAGATTTCTACTTTGTACGGGGAGAGATATTTAATAGAAGCTTAACTCCAAGTTTGTGGGGTTGCAGACCTTGTCCCCCGGCCGCCATCTTGAATAAGGGCTATCCTAGGATCCAGATATCATATCATTTATTCATACTCCTAATAGCGATCAATGAAACTGGATTCTCGTGGTTTTAATTGACCATTTTGTATTGTCATTACATTTGGGTTTCAAATTTTTTCAGATTATCTTTCAAGAGTATTAACATTCTAATTCTAAACTGCATTATATTTCTGCAGTGTTGTGGAAAGTAGTATATATAAAAACTGAATGAATATCTGTGTATTTTAAGAAGTTTGGTCTTCTGTCAACAGACTACTGATAAGCGAAGGTACGAGGATTATTTCCTGAATATTTCTTCCCCGCTGTTATCCTAAGCAGTTCGGGTACTTGATATATATATATATATATATATATATATATATATATATATATATATATATATATATATATATATATAGGGTTTAACCCCGACGAGTTGCCCATATATCTGTTCATGCAATCAAACTGATTTCATGAAAAATATAAATCCACCACCCGGTAATTAATACTATTGCCAGGCAATGATTATAATCAAAACATATCCTGGAATCATTATATATTAGGATAACGTTAAATGTTATGAGAATATATCATTCTACCAGAATATATACAAACTATAGCATCATCAGACAATGATATCAATGTACCAACGAGTAGTGTCAGAGGCTTTCTCCGCGGAAAAATCCAGTGTACGGACCTTAGTCAAGTAACACTGAATGTTTCTCATTCATAGTTCTCTTTGTGTGAAGTGATGAACGATCGAATAGAATACTGCTCTGAATATGAATATGATAAAATTGTCGGCTAATTATATTACATTTATATATACAAATAAATAAAATATGACATGAGATTTTGAGCAGTTTAAACTAAAGAGAAAACCTATAACTCTACCTCATTATTTATTTGGGGAAGAAACCTACGACGAATATTACAATATCTGATGACTGTTATCTTCTGACACTGTTCAAATAAATTTTCTTCAGACCCAAAATCTCAATATTCTTGTGAAGATTCCAAGGAATAACACCTGTTGTAGAAATAATAATCGGTAGAATAATTTTTTTTATTTTCCACATGTTTTTAATCTCGTCGCCAAGCATCATATATTTAGAAATTTTTCATTTTATTTATTTTGTATATTATGTGAGTCGGGTATAGCAATATCAATTATATATGTTATTCGATTCTGTTTATCAGTAAGCATGGTGTCTGGCCTATTGTGTTTTACAACTCTGTTGCATAGAATTGTTTTATCAAAATAAAGTTTATATTCCTCGTTTTCACAAGTAATCTCAGGTTCATATTTGTAACATTTTTGGGAATGAGGTCATGTTTGATTCCTAGATTAAAATGAATAATATTAGCGACGGCATTATGTCTTTCTAAATAATCTGTTGAAGCAAGGACTGAGCAAGATGATAATATATGAAAAACTGTTTCTGAAGAACAAAAACATCTTCGGCAAGAATCATCTATATTTTGCTTGATGATGTGTTTTATATAATTCTTCGTGAAAGCAACCTGATCCTGGATCGCAATTGCCAAGCCTTCTGTTTCAGCGACCAATTCTCCATGTACTAACCATCTATTTGATGCGATTTCATCAATATGATCATTCTTCAATTCTTTAGGGTGCTTTCCGTGTAATTCCCTCTGCATCCAACTTTCTCTTTTAGAATTATTATCAAATATATCAAAAATACCTTTTCCATTGTCAAGTTCAGAGGTGTAAGATATATATGTTTATTATTTGTCGTATCTTTCTCGAAGTCCGGTAGCGGGTTCACCGTTTCGGTCCATAGATGGCGACTCTCGTACGTATGTACGAGATACGTCCTTTCTGGAATCATTAGGGTACTCCGATGTAGCTGGTTAGGATGCGAGAAGCGATATGCGACACTGATGCGCTCCTAATAAGGACGAAACTGCAGTCTGCCACTTCGTTTCTTGGCATCCTGCTTAGTTGCACTATTGTGGCTCTTGGGGCTGCGTGCATGGCGGGCAGATTTAGAACTAGCTCTTGTCAGGAAGGATTTATATATATATATATATATATATATATATATATATATATATATATATATATATATATATATAATTATATATAATGAATAATCCTTCCTGACAAGAGCTAGTTCAAAATCTGCCCGTGATGTCAAGAAAAGAAGTGCAAATAAGCATGGTTCGAGAAATACTTCGTTTCTGAGATACAGGATGTTAAAAAATGTTTCAGTATTTTCTCCGTACTACAGTTTTCGGAATTTTCAGACGAAAATTGACACTATAGATTGAGCTCAAATTCGATTCGGTCACCTACGTAGATCTACAGCACTAGATAAGACGAAATTATATGAAAGTATATAGGGTGATATTTTTTGTCCTGATAATACCCTCAAATTCTTTACTGACGTATTCTGTGAATCAAGTCTGATTTGTTCAATTCGAAAAATTTTTTGTCTACTGCATTTTTTTCGTATTTCTCACCGTTGAAATATCTCTCTCAATTCGAAACGCTTCAGTGCTAGTGATTTCAAAATGCTGAAGTAGTAGGCTAATGCAGATATGTAATTGTTTTCAAAACTCTTAACTCTCAAATATCTCTGGAATATTTCTGATTGTGTTAAATTAACCTATTATACTATCGCTCAATTCTTCCAAAGCAATTACAGGAGAGTACACGAAATTTTCTTGATGTCTCCATTGTAAAAAATCAAGACGGTTTAAGTCTGGAGACCTAGGAGTCCAAGGTTCTGTTCCACCGAGACCTATCCATCGGTTAGGAAACGCAAGATTAAGTTCTCTCTCGATTCCCTTCAAAATGCGCTGGCGCTTTATCATGCATGAACCATATTATGTTTCTAATTAGGAATTCAACATCTTCGAGGTTCTTGTTCTTGAATATGTCGATTCAACATTTAGCCTGTCTGGTAGAAAAAAGGACCCTAATGATTCCATCGTTGTAATTCATAGACTAGGCGACTGTTTGAGTTTGTATTAAAATTTTCAGTCCTAGAACGTTTTTGGTCATTATTTCAATTCATTATTTCGTATATACTTTTAAAAAACACAGAGAAATCTGAAGAAGATCAAGTACTTACACAATAATTCTTGTTATTGTTTCGTTTCGAGTCTTTTGCGCAGATAAATATATATGATATGGAAGACGAAAATCAAAGGAATACAAATATAATATGAAAGACAAATAAAACACCTTTGTTAGTTTTCTGCGTTCATTTGTGGACTTTGAGATTGTCTAAAATTGATGTGTGGTTTGTTGATTGAATGTGCTGAAATATTGGGGATTTTTTGTCTCAAGATATATGTTCTTTGAATCTGCATTCAAAATTTCTACCTGTTTGACTTTCTAGTTTCTCATAAAATAAAACACCTCATTCTAAAGCTGTGCAAATCTTAGCAAATTACTTTTTGATGCAAAACAGAAAACAGATGAACTCAAAGAATCTGGTATTCACAACATCCAGTGTAACGAATGCCCTTTAGCTTATGTAGGTCAAAGAGGTAGAAATTTTGAATGGAGGTTCAAAGAACATATATCTTCAGACAAGAAATACCCAATATTTGTACATTCAATCAATAAACCATACAATAGTTTCAGACGATCTCTAAGTCCTTCACAAATGCAATAAAGGAAGTAGAATAAATATGTTGAAATGTTTCGCAATTAATAAACTCAGGAAAACCTCACATTATAGTACTCAATCATCGCTCCTTTGAAACGGTGCATAAGAATCTAGGAGTGAAACAATTGTTTTCGAATAATATTTTACATGCCATGTATTATCATTCAGAAAAAATTGTGAAAAAATTAAAAACAAAATCCACCTGTTTGAACGTTTCCAACACAAATTTTATTATTTATCATTGCGATTCCACATTTCCTTCTACACAATTTAATCCCAATGTTTGTTGGTAGTTCTCACGAATATAATTTTTATTCTATCTAATAAAATCACGATAGTTTTTCATCGGAAATGTCATTGAAATCAAGACATGAGTAAAATAAAGAATTCATAAGGTTAGACGATGCTAGATACGGAACAAGAATTGCACAAGGTGAAGGATTGCACTTCACCTTATCTTTGAAATTATTATTTTTAATTATAAATTCAGTTTTAGTAGGTGTTATTAAGGCTGTTTCTAAATATTGGTTTCCTTCGCAAATTTGTCAGTTCATTAAACTAATAATTTATATCAATTTTTTTCGATAAATATGAGATTCCTAATTCAAATATAAATACAGTGCGTTCCAATGAAAACGAACCACCCTGAATGACTCGGTTGGTTAGATTTTCTTGTGAATTTCTTGGAAGGGGACATTTTTTGTTACATGTTTCGTTCTCTGCCCCTGGCAGCTTCCACCACAAAATTTGAATAGAGAAAAGAGGTCGTGTGATACAGTTTTGAAAAGCTGATTCCAGTCTCTATTCGAACTCGTAATCATTATATTTTTAGGACAGAATGTGACGAATTGAAATCGGGAATTGTTTGGAAAAATTCCACGTTTTTATCAATCCCCTCGATCTCCGTTTGTGGAAATACTTGACCAAAATCGATCCTGTTGGTTCAGAAAAATTTTTCTATTTCATTCGAACGTTTGTGCATTATCCCCTATACCTGCTAATTAACACTCCGAATATTTATATATGAGAAACGCGTTGTGCGATACTTCTTCGAAAAGTTGTTCAAGTTAATACCTTCTTGAGAAGGTGACTTCATTCTCTACAGGGTGTTACATAATAATATGACTATAACTTGAGGGGGTTAATCTACTTGCAATTTTAAGAAAAAAGTTCATATAAACATAGGTCCGCAAAAGCTTCGTTACGGAGCTACAGGGTGTTGAAATTTCCGGAAAATTTGATTTTTTTTCTCCAAAACTTCTGCAGTTATTCAGCCCAAATTTTAAATGCAAGCTATTTTTTACAACCTCCATCATTACACGTCCTAAATTTTAACTAGAATCTACAAGGTGTTTTCTTTTCCGGAGCCATGCCTTATTTTGCTCTCTCAAACTTTTTTGCAGTACGCCACTGATCAGCGTACAATCAATTATCGTCATCTTCGTGCAATTTAGAAACTTTTTGACACTTGTAATTTTTCGTATCTCCAACCGTTCTCGAGCAAAAAATTATTAAACGATTGTATGCATTCGCTGAAATGAAAGCACTTCTAATTTAAAAAAATGACTAGTAGGCTTTGATTTTCTTCATTCATTTATTTATTTTGACAGTTGCTAAAGTTGAACCAGTGTCTGCTCGAATTGTTTGTTAAAGTAACGATCAGTTTTAAGATTTTTGAAGTTATTGCTGTAAGAAAAAATGGCTAATTTTACTAACGCCGAATTGGCTGATATCCATTACATGTACGCTCTGGCTGACGGAAACACAACAGAAGCTAGGCGATTATATCAGGTACGCTTTCCAAATCGAGTAACACCAGACCGGCGAACATTTTCAAATATCCACAGAAGATTGAGGAGAGTGTTACTCTTACTGCAAATAATCATTTAAAAGGTACAACTCAAACTATGAGAACTCCAGATATTGAGGAAGCAGTTTTGAATTGTATTGATTTGAATCCTCATGTGAGTACAAGAAAAATTGGAAATCAGTTGAATATTTCACATGTTCCAGTTTGGAGGATTCTCCACGACTTTTTATTGTACCCGTTTCATATTCAACGCGTTAAAACTCTACTTCCTCGAGATTTTCCTTCAAGACTGAATTTCTGCCGATGGTTCCCAAATAAAATTAGAGAAAATGCTCGTTTTGATAGTGAAATAATGTTCACAAACGAAGCTATCTTTTCGAGAACTGCTATAACGAATTTTCACAATAATCTTTATTGGGCTGAAGAAAACCCCCATTTGATTGAAGAATCTCATCATCGAGAACAATTCTCACGATTGGGTCGGTATAATTGGAAATTATTCGATTGGGCCATTTTTTTGCCTAACAGACTCAAAGGTCCCGCTTATCGGTAATTTCTTGGGGAGGAGTTACCTTTATTGCTCGAAGATGTGCCACTTTTGGTGAGAAACATAATGTGGTTCATGCATGACATTTTAGTGGAGAAGTTATTGAATTCTTGAATAATACATTCAACAACCGATGGATAGGTCGGGGTGGGCCAGAACCATGGCCTCCTAGGTCCCCAGACTTAAATAGTTCAGACTTTTTCTTATGGGGATATCTCAAAAGTTTAGTTTATACCACTCCAGTGAACACTGTAGAAGAATTGAGAAATCGAGTGAAAACCTTTTGTGACACGATAAGAAATACCCCAGGAATATTTCAAAGAGTGCGTGATAATATGCTAACGACAGAGGCCAGTATTCTTGCAGGTGGTGAACCCTTCCAGCAATTCATTTAGTTTTTAATTGTTCTTTTTTTTAGTTTGATATTGAATAAGTAGAAGTTGAGTCTCAGAAGACGAGCTATCAAAATAAAATCAAATTTTGAGCATAATTATCGAGTATTCCTATTATTTTTTTTTATTTAGCGAATAACATACAATTCAAATAATTCAAATTCAATAATTTTCCACTCGAAAACGGTTGGAGATACGAAAAAACTACAAGTGTCAAAAAAGTTTCTCAATTGAACGAAGATGACGAAAATATATTGTACGCTGATCAGTGGCGTACTGCAAAAAAGTTTGAAAGGGCAAATGGCGACATGGCTTCGGTAAAGAAAACACCTTGTGAATTTCAGTTTAAATCTAGGACGTGTAATGATGGAGGCTGTAAAAATAGCTTGCATACCAAATATGGGCTGAATATCTCAAAAACTCTTTTGATCCGAAATTAGTTTTTTTTTCTCAAATACAAATTAGCAAGAAATAAATCTTGAATTTCTCATTCGATGTAGATCTTCATTGTTTCGGTGCATAATTAATTTTTGAAGTAAATAAAAATTCAGAATATACAGATTTTTGACATTGACACCATGAAAAAAGTTATTCTCATGGAATTGTTTGAGTTTGCTGGGAATTTGTTTATTTACACATGGCGTTCCAAGGAAAACGAACCAGCCTGAATCACTCAGCTGATTCGATTTTTCTGTGAATATTCTGAAACAGGTTCATTTTTGAAAGGAGAGGAACAATTTTTTGTTACAGGTTTCGTTCTCCCCATATCAACCTTCCGACTTTTAGCAGCTTCTACCCCAAATTTTTTATAGGGAAAAGGGGTGATGTGATACCTTTTTGAAAAGGTTACTTCTTCCATTCTATGTATGACCACGTGATCATTTACTTTCTCATATATGTGAAGAATTGGAAATCGGGAATTGTTTGGAAGAATTTCAAGTTTCATGAATTCGTCCAATCTTCGTTTGAGGAAAACATCTAAATCGATTTTGTTGAATGATAAAAAGTTTTGTAACTCGTTCAAACGTTTGTGTTTCTTTCTCCGACCCCTATCAACTACCTCCCCCAAACTTTTATAGCGAGAAAGGGTTGTGTGGTACCTCATTATACAGGTTATTTGATCCTCAATATCAGTCTGCTTTTTGAAGTGCCATTAATCAAAAAGTAACATTGCTTAGACTCTTATGATTCTCGTTGATATCTATTTTACCATTACTTCGTGGTATATTCATACAGTAACTATTCGAAGTTATCGCCATATATTTTCATGCATTGGTACAATCGAAATTCGAAAGATTGTCTAACGTATTGCAACAATCCTTTCTCACAGTTCTTTCAACGATTCGGTTGGCGTAATATAGACATCTGACTAGAGGTAGCCTTAGAAGAAGAAATTGAGAAGCGTTAGATCGGGCTTTCTAGCAGGCCATTATATAGCGCCTCTCCTACTTATCGACCTGATTCGAAAACTAATCAACGACCTTCTTCTTTCTTTCCTTTTTTAAGGACCTACAGTTTATAGTGGACTCTGAACCACTCATCTAGACCACGCAATGGTAACTGCCCCACTCTGGATTACGAGTTATCTGGCCTTCGGTAGTTATGGGTCTACCCTTCTGGCCATATACCCAACCTCTATGTATATCTTTGTCAGATTCACTGTTTTGTTCAAGGACAACATCCATGACTCGAACTCTGATTCAAATCGAGCACCTGGGGCTGCATATTTCTACATGCTTGCGCACTAACCGGGCCGCTGCCCAGGAGGTCTAACCTAGCGACCAGAAAATCAGATAGCCCTGCACGGCGGCAGTATAATGGGACATTCCTCCATCAAGTTGATTCATTACGTTATGTTCAGATAAGTTTGAAATTCCTTCGATGATAACTGTTTTGAAAGGATCAAAAACACGCGCATATGAGGTGTAGAGTACATTCAACAGCGGCCGAGATGTGGTGGAAGATTTACCCCGCTCTGGTCAGTCATCAACGTCTTCAACTGGAGTTAACATCGATAAAGAGGAAGGAAATGGTAGTTCAAAATCGTAATTTAAGTTTGGGAGAGATGAACTTTTTGTTTCTCACGAATCAATTCGTACCATTTTAAACGATTGTTTGCGCATGAAACGCTGAAGGTATGATAGTGTCAGTCAATTCCGACCCAACATAAATAAAACGCATTGTATCTAGTGATGAGAAATGGGTTTATAAGTTTGACATGCAAATCAGTCAACCAGTTTCGGAATGGCGCCTTTCAACTGAACCAAAATTTTGGATGAAAAATGAATGTTTTGTGTTTCATTGACCAATTCCCGGTACATTTTTGACACTGTATATTCCACACAGTATATTCAACTTATCAAAATTTTCAAGTACTCAGTCTTACAGCTCTACAAAGTTTTTCTCGTGAAACATTTGACCGGCCTTGATTTCTACTCACCTTTATTCTATTTATATTCATTTGATTACTTTAAATTAAATTCAAAAGTATGTTTACATGAGAAGTTTAATTTTTGATCGACCTTATTATTCCATGATTATAGAGATTTCTTAATGATTCATATCAGACCAACATATACTTTCGAAGTGATCAACATGATCTGTTATCATGATTTCGAGCGGTTTAAGTAAACAATCATCTCAATTTTCAAATATGTATTACCAAAAATATTTTTCAAATTGATAGTTTATTCTTTCCTACTGAACGTTTTAAACCCCCCAAGAAAAAAACTCTTCATCACATGCTTTTGATCTAAGTATTGAATGAGGATGTAATTTGCAAAAACAATGCGTACGAATGAAAACGAACCACTGATTTTATTTTTTCGTGTATTTCCTGACACAGGTCGATCTTTGATTAGAGGTGGGACATTTTTTATTTTATGTTAGCTGCTACCTCAAAATTTTGATTAGGGAAAAGGAGTAGTGTGATACCTTCTCGAAAAGGTGATTCAATTTTCTAAACGACCACATAATTATTTATTTTCTAAAATAACTTATAATGAATTGAAATCGAGAATTGTTTGAAAAAATTCCAAGTTTTCATGAATCCATTCAATTTCTGTTTGATTAGAACATCCGATCGAGTAATTCTTGGTTTTATTTCAAATGTTGGCCTATTCACCCTCCGCCCAACAAGTACCGCAAATCTAATCTATCAACTGCTACCTCCAAATTTTTATAATGATATATATATATATATATATATATATATATATATATATATATATATATATATATATATATATATATATATATATATATATATATATATATATATATATATATATATATATATATATATATATATATATATATATATATATATATATATATAGGGTTTTACCCTGACGAGTTGCCCATATATCTGTTCATGCAATCAAACTGATTTCATGAAAAATCTAAATCCACCACCCGGTAATTAATACCATTGCCAGGCAATGATTATCATCAAAACATATCCTGGAGTAATTATATATTAGGATAACGTTAAATGTTATGAGAATATATCAATCTACCAGAATATATACATACTATAGCATCATCAGACAATGATATCAATGTACCAACGAGTAGTGTCAGAGGCTTTCTCCCCGGAAAAATCCAGTGTACGGACCTTAGTCAAGTAACACTGAATGTTACTCATTAATAGTTTCCTTTGTGTAAAGTGGTGAACGATCGAATAGAATACTGCTCTGAATATAAATATGACAAAATTGTCAGTTAATTATATTACATTTATATAAATAAATGAATAAAATATGAAATGAGATTCTGAGCAGTATAAACTAAAGAGAAAACCTATGACTCTACCTCATTATTATTTTCGGAAAGAAACCTACGAAGAATATTACAAGATTTGATGACTGTTATATCTTTATATATATATATATATATATATATATATATATATATATATATATATATATATATATATATATATATATATATATATATATATATATATATATATATATATATATATATATATATATATATATATATATATATATATATATATATATATATATATATATATATATATATATATATATATATATATATATATATATATATATATATATATATATATATATATATATAGAAGTTCATATTACAAAAGACTTAGAATTATCATCAAGAGTCATTTAACTAGTAAAAACCTTTTCAGAGCTATCAACTCCTATGCAGTTTCCATTCTTACATCTTCTTTTGGAATTATTAAATGGTCTAAAACTGATCTAAATGAATTACAATGTCAAACGAGGAAAATGCTTTGTAAATATCATAAGCACCACCCAAAGTCAGCTGTTCAGAGAGTTACACTACCTAGACATCTTGGAGGTCGTGGATTAACTGATTTGAATAATCTTCATAGTAAACTGATTTTTCATCTACGTTCCCATTTTCATGATAAACAGAGAACGTCTAAATTACATGATATTGTTGTTGCTTCAGATTATAATCTTACACCTCTGAACTTGACAATGCAAAAGGTAGATTTTGATAAATTTGATGATCTAAAAGAGAAAGTTGGATGCAGAATGAATTACACGGAAAGCACCCCAAAGAAGTGAAAAATGATTATATTGATGAAATCGCATCGAAAAAATGGTTAGTTTCTGGAGAATTGTTTGCTGAAACAGAAGGCTTGGCAATTGCGATCCAGGATGAGGTTGTTCTCACGAGGAATTATAGAAAACACATCATCAAACAAAATATAGATGATTCTTGCCGTAGATGTTTCTGTTCTTCAGAAACAGTTTTTCATATATTATCATCTTGCTCAGTCCTTGCTTCAACAGATTGTTTAGAAAGACATAATGCCGTCGCTAATATTATTCATTTTAATCTAGGAATTAAACATGACCTCATTCCCAAAAGAAAAAAATGTTACAAATATGAACCTGAGATTATTTGTGAAAACGAGGAATATAAACTTTATTTTGATAAAACAATTCTATGAAACAGAGTTGTAAAACACAATAGGCCAGACATCATGCTTACTGATAAACAGAATCGAATAACATATATAATTGATATTGCTATACCCGACACACTTCGTCTTCTTCTTTTTCAGCCCTTCTCTGTCCACTCCTGAACATAGGCCTCCCCTTCTAGCTTCCATCTCTCTCTGTCCTGTGCTATATTATACCATCCTCTTCCTACTTTTTCCTTTATGTCATCCAGCCACCTTCTCTGGGGGCGCCCCACTCCCCTTTTGTATAAGCGTGGTCTCCATTGAGTTATTCGCTTAGTCCATTTTACATCCTGTTGTCTTGCTACATGTCCAACCCATCTCCACTTCAATGCAGCTATTCTCGTGATTACGTCCTCTACGTCTGTTCTCCTTCTTATTTCTTCGTTACGTATGTGATCCCGCAGGCTCACTCCAAGCATAGTTCTTTCAATTGCGCGTTGTGTGGTTCTAAGTTTGTTAGCAGATCTTATTGTGAGAGTCATGGTTTCCATGCCATACGTTAACACTGGGAGAACGCACATATTAAAAACTTTTCTTTTGAGGTTAATGGGGATTTGTTTGTTTTTCAAGACAAATCCTAGTTTTCCAACAGCAGCCCAAGTCATTCTTATTCTTCTTGACAATTCTGCAGTTTGATTGTCTTTACCTATCTTTATAGTGTCCAAGGTATAGATATTCATTCCACTTTCTCTATAACATTGCCGTCGACTTCCAATATTGCGTCCTCCGTTGTCATTATTTTAGTTTTTGTCAGATTCATTTCCAATCCTACTTCTTCCGATGTTCTTTTGAGTTCTAGCATCATTTCGTGGAGTTGTTCTAGGTTATCGCTTATTAGAACTATATCATCTGCAAACTGGAGATGGTTCAGGAATTTTCCATCCACATTTATACCTTTTCTATCCCATTCCAACTTCTTAAACACGTCCTCCATTGCAAGTGTGAACAATTTTGGCGATATCACATCGCCTTGTCTCACGCCCCTATTTATCGGGATTTTTTTGGTTTGCATGTCATCGTCTAGTCTCACCTGAATAGTCGCTCGTTCATATATATTCTGTAGGATGTTTCTATATCTCGAATCTATTCTAGCATTATCGAGGGCTTGAAATACTGCCCACAGTTCTATAGAATCGAAGGCTTTGTTATAGTCTACAAAGGCTAGGTGTATTGGCACTTTGTATTCGTGACATTTTTCAAAAAGTGTACGAAGAGTTTGTAGGTGTTCTGTTGTGCTATATCCTCTGCGAAACCCTGCTTGTTCTGCCGGTTGATAGCTGTCAAATTTGTTTGTCAATCTGTTTGTGATAATTTTTGATAACAATTTATAAGGGTGTGGTAAAAGGCTAATAGGTCGGTAATTATCTATCTTAAATTTGTCACCTTTTTTGTACAACAACACAACGTGTGCATTGTTCCATCCTTCCGGAACACTACCTTCTGTTAGGCATTTATTTAGTAATATTTTTATTGCTTCCAAAGTGACCTGTCCTCCCAATTTTAGCATTTCGCTTATAATGTTATCTTCGCCTGGTGCCCGGCCGTTTTTCATCTGGTTGAGGGCTAGTTGTATTTCATCAATGTTAATCTCAGGCATGTCCTCGGAACCGACATTTGTTATGTTACTAAGATTCGTTGTTTCAGGTTTGGGTTTCTTAGACAAATACAGGTCAGTATAGAAGCCTTCAACAATCTGTATTATCCCCGTTTTTTCATATTTTATTTCACCTTGGTTGTTTTTCAATTGATGTATTCTGGGTCTACTGGTGTTAGTAATTATCTTTAAGACTTTCATGTTACTGTTGTTTTCTATGACTTGTTGTATATAGTCTGTGTTGTAATTTCGTATGTCTTCTCTAGTCTTTCGTCTTATAGCCCTGTTCAGTTCCCTGTATTCTGGATTAAATCTATCCATTACTTTCCTTTCTTCCATTAACCTTAGCGTGCCTTGGCTTAATTTTTTAGGTTTTGTTCTTGCCCTGTAGCATATGGTCTTTGTTGCCACTTGTATGTCTTCTGTTATATTTCTTTCAAGACTGTTAATGTCTGGTTGAGTTAAGTTTTCTTCAGGTGTTAGTTTTTTGCTCAGTTCTGATTGATATTGAACAATATTTTGCTTTAGGTCTTCATTTGTTGGCAAGCGTTTTGGACGTATCAGCTTGTTTCTTTCTTTTTTGGCCACGATTTCTATTTTTGCTCTTAATAACCTATGGTCACTGTCGACTTTAAATTTATTGATAACTGCTACGTCTTTTACAATATGTTTTTTATTCGTTAGTATATAATCGATCTCATTCCTAGTATTCCCGTCCGGGCTCTGCCATGTCCATCGCCGCTGTCTTTGTTCCTGGAAGAAAGTGTTCATACAGTATAGGTTTTGACTTTGATTGTAGTCTAATAATCTTTCTCCTCGTTCGTTGATCGTGCCCAATCCATGTTTTCCTCTATTCGGTAGGTTATCTATTTTAGCATCGCCTACTTTTGCATTAAAGTCACCTATTATTAGAGTGAAGTGGGATTTTTCATCCTTCTGAGCCATTGAGATATCTTTATAGTTATGTATATTACCCTGTTAGAAATTGATCTCATTTTAATCACTTTGTGTGTAAGCCGTTTATTTACTAGGATTGCAACACCTCCAACATGTGCGTTGTTTTCTGTATTTCGTTGGTACATTAGATGTGCTGACTTGAGTGTGGTGCACTTTTCACCTGGTAAAAGAGTTTCACATAGACCCAGGATGTCCCATTTGATGTGTTGAAGTTCTTCTTCTAGCTCGACTAAACGATCTTCTGATTTTAAGGTTCTGATGTTAAATGTGGCGACATTGAGAGAAGTTTTTGATGGTCGACTGGTATTCGTAGATTGTTTAAGCGAATGTTTGCCTCCCCCAGAATCCATGAGGTGAATGAGAGGTGTGGGATTGTGGGCTAGGTGCCCTACCCACCTGGCGTACAGTTCCATACGTTTTAATATTCGCCATTTTAGGGGTATAATGGCCTTGATCTTCCACGCTGGCCAAACGTGTTGGAAGATGGGTAGGATAGGTTTAGGATGTGGTTCTTAAAGATGGGATGAAGGGGTTAGGACGTGGCTTTCCTCGGGGGTTTAGAGACGAGGGTGGAGTCACGGCTCGCATAGGCAGGGTCGCGTCCCTGTAGTAGACCTATACTCTGTCAGGACCACAAAGAGTGTCTACCTGCTACCTAATACCGACACACATAATATACATATTAAATACAATGAAAAGATTTCTAAATAAATGATGCTTGGCGACGAGATTAAAAAAATGTGGAAAATGAAAAAAATTTTTATTCTACCGATTATTATTTCCACAACAGGTGTTATTCCTATAAATCTTCACAAAAGTATTGAGATTTTGAGTCTGAAGAAAATTTTGTTTCAACAGTTACAAAAGATAACAGTCATCAAATCTTGTAATATTCTTCGTAGGTTTCTTTCCGAAAAAAATAACGAGGTAGAGTCATAGGTTTTCTCTTCAGTTTATACTGCTCAGAATCTCATTTCATATTTTATTTATTTGTTTATATAAATGTAATATAATTAACTGACAATTTTGTCATATTTAAATTCAGAGCAGTATTCTATTCGATCGTTCACTACTTCACACAAAGGAAACTATTAATGAGTAACATTCAGTGTTACTTGACTAAGGTCCGTACACTGGATTTTTCCGGGGAAAAAGCCTCTGACACTACTCGTTGGTACATTGATATCATTGTCTGATGATGCTATAGTATGTATATATTCTGGTAGTTTGATATATTCTCATAACATTTAACGTTATCCTAATATATAATTATTCCAGTATATGTTTTGATTATAATCATTGCCTGGCAATGGTATTAATTACCGGGTGGTGGATTTATATTTTTCATGAAATCAGTTTGATTGCATGAACAGATATATGGGCAACTCGTCTCGGTGAAACCCCTATATATATATATATATATATATATATATATATATATATATATATATATATATATATATATATATATATATATATATATATATATATATATATATATATATATATTTAAAAAAAAGGCGAAGTTCCAAGTCCATGTATAAATTTTCTTCATTTTTTCCTTATTGAAGCATTTTAATTTTTCGACGTTTTGGCCTATATTTCGGCCATCTTCAGGCAAGTTACATTTAAAAGGTTTTAGAATTTCCGTCAGTTACATTATTGTCTACATTTGAAAACTGAAAGAAATCTACATTATAATTTCAGAATGTGTAAATTTTGTTTAGATTTTTTTGTCGCGAATTTTCGATTTGACTTTCAAATGACCTTGAACCTGACCTGGTGGATGTTAACTGATCCTGTCATAATCATTTTATTATGATTTTTCTCGAAAAAATTAGAAAATGTATTTTTCTCCTCCTTTTTTTCAAATTAATTTTTATTTCTATGAATTGTTAGTTTACAACGATGGATTACTTGATCTCAAAAAGTAGAAACACATTCTGAATTACATAAAAATTTTTTCGATGATCCAACCTAAGTTATTTTATTTTTTAAAACTGTTGATTTTGATTAATTTTATAATCTATTATCATTTTTAATCTAAATATTCTGTATCATACAATAAAATTTCGAGATATTCCAACTCTCCGACACAGTTCAACCCTTTCAATAGTGCATAAATAATTAAGTATGCATCAAGTAGTTCATTAAACTTTCGAAGAATTCCAAGTTGAAATCAATCCAAATAGAACAAAAGGAAAGTAATCCTATCGATATACAATAATATTTGTTGCAATTTGTAAATGACGATATTGTAATATGTCAACCAGGTGAATTAACGCAGACTATTTGTTTCGTAAACGATTGTTGTTGAAATCGGATTAATGCGTGTTCAATTGCATACTGTTCCCTAATTGCGTGGAACGATAAGTTTATTAGAAGAAGATTATATATTTACGTACAGAAAATTATTAAAATTATATATTTTATATGAAAAATAGAAATTTCATTGAGATAATTAACCTTAAGGAAAGATGGGTATTTCTTCAGTTTTCACTCTATCATAAAAATAGCATAAGTCGTCTAAAAAATTTGAAAATAACATTAATATCTGGGTAACCGAGCTTCGCTATGTAATATTGTGTTTTTGCTAAAAAATATACGCAGGGTGTCCGTCAATTGCATGTACAACGTTATACCACAGATTCTTCAGCTCGAAATGAGTCGATTTAGGCCAACTTACCCATAATGAAAGTTTGTTCGTTTGACCGCTAGAGGTCGCCAAATCTAAAGATTTTTTTTTCTTATTTTTCAAATAATTCGACAACGACTCGATCGATAGAAACCATATTTGGTATGTGTAATCGGGTGCGTTATTCACGTTTTTATTGATTCACTCACTGACCTTGACGTTTCAATCACAAAAAACAGTTTTTCAATTTCATGATTCCATTTCTTCAACCACCTAGCAAGTCAAAAATATCACATATTGACCATGTTGGCTTCGGATTTGTTTCTGTAGTCTGGCAGATTGTAATTTTATTATGCTTGACAACCTCTTGTTGAGAAAATGATGTTATCTAGGTTGTAAAGTTGGATCAAGCAAACAGGAAATACAATGTTCAATAGTACAGAAATCGAAAAATTTGAAGAGAAAGTTTAATAAGTTTTTCACGATGACTATTTAAAAATATGAAAACAGGTTGGCCAGTTGGAAACTAAATAAGAAGAAACAAATCACTTCAGAATATCGATTAATTAGTTTACACCCAAAATTTCATTCAACTATAGTAAATGTTCAAAAATTCCACCATTTTGCTGAATACAGGAGTTAATCCTCTTTAAGAAATTAAATTGGTCCCTTGGCATTACTTCAGGGTCATTTTTGAAGGAGTTGGCCACATTTAAAATTTCCATATGTAACTCTTCTCGGGAATCAAATGAAGAAGAGTAAACTTTAGATTTTAAAGCACCCCAAAGAAAGAAGTCGCACGGTGTTAAGTCGGGAGATCGTGCTGACCAACTTGCAAGAGTATCAGCTCCCCTTCCGATCCAACGATTCGCATACTTAATAATAATATAATTAATGCTAAAGATTAAACCATTAACATGTAATCAAAGTATTTCCTCCAGTATTTTCTGGATCACCTCTATAGGTCATATACATACAACCAAATTTATATGGAATCACTCGGTATTTCACATTATTAATTGTTTTTAACCATGGGTCTTTGACTACTTGTGAAGAATGAAGTTTTTTGTTGGAAAAAAATTGGATAGTATGATGAGAAATGTTGAATTATCACCACATGTTCGGGATATAGTACTCAGATTTGAAACTGTGAATTTCAAAATTTAAAAAAGCCTATAATCATAATTGAAAAAGCCTTACGTTGGATTGTCCGATGTGCAGAGGGGAGAATAATTGCTCTCGTTAAAGAAGGGGTGACAACGGGATATAGCGGCCACAATGGGGGTATCACAGGGGATGATTTCAAAAACCTACGCTCGATACGTGGAGCTACAATCTCCAAAATATCTCCAAAATAGACCTAGAAGAAGTCGCACCTCATACTCCAAAGGCAATTTCTGGAAGCAACAGGCATCAGTGTATCAGTCGAAACGTTACGTCAAAGACTTCGTTCAAGGAGTTTATACAGCAGAAGGCCCTTAAGTGTTCCAGAGCTAACCAGACAACTAAAAATTAACAGATTTAATTGGTGTATCCAGCACCAAAATTGGAATATTGAGAATTGGCGATGAGACCAGAATTGGTGTTCGATCAGATGACCGTCGGATTGGGGTTTTAAGGGATTGTGGAAGACGAGCTAGACTCCGAACACAAGACAAATTCCGAAATACCAAGGGGGCAGTGTGATGTTTCGGGGTGGCATTATGCTGGGGGGAAAAACAGATTTGATTTCGTTTCCTGCGAGTGTAAGGCTAGAAATTACGTGGACCTAGGGCTGGAGCGCATAGTGAGACTCTAGCGAGGTGCCCACGGTGAAAATTTCACTTTTATGCAAGATAATGCTCCTCCGCATACCAGCAACCTCGCGCGGCATTTTCTTGAAACAGAGGACATCGCTAGTTTGGACTGTCCAGCTTGCTCTCCAGACCTAAATCCTATTGAATACTTATGGGATAATCTCAAAAGGAAAATTAGATCGTGCCTGGATAATTCATTCAAGCCGCCACAGAAGAGTGGCAGAATATCGCCCCACAGGAGGTCGAAAACCTAATGCAAAGCATACCTAGACGGATTCAGGCTCGTATCAGGACAAGTTGAGGTAATACAAGCTACTGAGGTCGAGAAAAAATACCTACTCCGTGAGAAAGCAAATTTAATTAACCTCAATTTATTTTTTTCAATTGAAATATCTCAAAATAGATCAACTGTAATAATCCTTCGAAATTTCCAAAATTCCTGAAGTAATATTCAAAATATCCGATGATTCCATATCAATTTGGTTGTGTGTAAGTGTTATTAGATAGAAAGATATTCATTCAATGAGAAAAATTAAGTCAACAAAACAATAAACCCGTGCAGTTATCAAATCTGTGCCGTAGGTCACCAACTTTTAATCATGTTTATTATCATGTTCTGACTTTGTAAGGGCATGATTTGGAACTCTAGGATATGGGCAATCCCTAGAACCAATTACATAAGTTTTACCATCAGTTCCAGAGGAATTGCTTAACATAGTCTTTTGCAACTGTATGTGGATGTAAGAAATTGGGATTGCAGTGCTATAACTTAATAAACTATACTTTTTTAAACATTATTATATAAATATTTGATTCCAAAAAAAATGTGAATTTTCAAAATTTGCCTAGAGATAACTTCTTGAAAGTGTACATGGTGTCCCATTTTCGATATTTCAGTACGGCAGCTATTCACAGTATAAGTAGAGAAAAATGACCTCCAATGTGCGTTCCCCATTTTCGAGGAAAACCATTTCAACATTCTTTCTTGAGTAAATTTGTTTTCAAATTATAATGAAAACGGGAGTTTTTTAATATAAACCATGATTCATTTGTATAAAATTGGAAGAATTCATTTTTAAATTTTCCTCAAAAATGTGAATCTATTCTAGAAATAACAGAAAACAAATAAAATCTCTGGTAAGTTCTCAAAAGTATTTCCATTATTCAAAATGCAAAAATTTAAACGCCCAGAAACTCTTTTTGCATGAACTTTGAATTAGAATATTTATCAGTGAAGCTAAACAATTTCTAAAGTTCATTTCAACTTTTCTATATCATTTGGACATAAAATCCAATCGGGTTATATATGGTAAACGAGGTGGCCACCTCACTGGTCCTCTCGTTTCCATATAGTTGTCATCGAAACACTGGTTAAAAAGTTCTGCGATATTAATGTCTGGTGTGGGGTCGCACTATCATGCTGAAAATTTACTAACGTTGTTGGGACCAAGGGAATTTCATCCAGAAAACTCGCGACTGTGTTCTCGTATATTATCATTTTGACGAAAATTTTCCTACACCAATACACGGTGGTTCATTAAAGCGCACCAAAAAATAAAACCCGAAACACTCTAGGTGTTGAATATTCAATGGGGATTAACATCGGATCAGTAATGTTCATTATTGCGGTTGAATAATCCGTCACTGACCACCCTAACTTTATCAGTCCATATGATATTCTGGTAGGATTCGGGATTTTCCTCTTGTATTTCCTGAACCGTTCCAAAATTCTAGCCATCGCCCATTATGCCCTGGCTATAAAAACTGAGATTTCCTCGTCTTTTTAGATTGAAACTCATTTCCTCTGAGGATTGGCGAAGATTTTGGGATCGCACTCTTTCCTTCGAGTTGCCTACATGAAATTGAGGGGTTCGTAGTAACAGCACCCAAAACTTCCAAAGTAACTTCTCCATTCTCTTGTTTATTGTAACTTTTTTCGCCTAGGCTCTGAAAAAAAAACAGTTTTCATGAGATTCTGATTCAATTTTGGAATATTGCCTGCTGTCGGGAAAACGAACAGAGTAATTTTTTGCATCACTAAACTGGTCCCTGATAAAGAGATCAAGAGGTGGTGCAATTTTGCTGGAACTAAAATACTTCACAAAGCTGACGTATCAAAATATCAAAATTTGTCCTTCTTGGTGGACAGATTTCGACTGTACTGCCGCTGTGTAAAATATTTTGAACAGAGGAAAATATCAGGGGAAATTCACGAGGCACTTTTTTAAAGAATTGAATAGTCGTGTCACAGCTAATTAGTCGTCTAGAAAAAAAATTTAGTTTTTGGAACGAGGATATTTGTCAAAACTTCTCGAAGAAAGAAAACTTTTTGAACAGTATATTTGAATAAGATGGACTTAATTATAATATACTTAAAATATAATTAGTGTGAATAAGAATAGAATTAAAATGTAATTGAAATTTTTCTTCAGTAATTTTTTAATAACTCGTATACGTCATAAGTGTTATTGAATAGAAAGATATTCATTCAATGAGAAAAGTTGAGTCAACAAAACAGAATAAACCTATGAATTTATCAAATTGCCTCCATTAAGTGCCGTAGTTCACCAACATTTCAATCGTATTTATTATCAAGTTCAGACTTTTTGAAGCGATAAACTTGGCTAGTAGTGTACAAATATAAAGTTGTACAATAGTGCAACTAAGCAGGATACCGAGAAACGAAGCGTCAGACTGCTGTTTCGTCCTTATTAGGAGCTCATCAGTGTCGCATATTGCTTCTCAGCACCCTAACTAGCAAACATTGGGGTACCCTAACGATTCCAGAAAGGACGCACCTCGTACATACGTACGAGAGTCGCCCTCTATGGACCCAGACGGTGGACCCGCTACCGCTATAAACAAGTTTATATACGTACACTACTAGCGAAGTTTATCGGGGAAAATTTTTGCTACAAATATTTACCAACAGGTTTCATCCTAGAAAAAAGAGACCTATTTCCTATGGGATTATTTCGCTCGTTTCCGTCAATATCATTCACGGACCTGCGAAAGATGTTTTCTCAAGTGTTGGTATTTTTTAATGTTCTCACATCTGTCTGTTATTGTTCGTTGCTTTCTCGAAGTCCGGTTCTTCTTGTCCCAAGTTTATATAAGTTCAGACTTTGTTAGGCCATGATTTCGAACCTCAGGATTGGGGCTGGATAATGCGTTATTAATCTCTAGGAACAATAACAACAATTTCCAGTGGAATTTCTTAACACAATCTTTTGCAGCTGCAAGAGGGGTTGTGGTTCATTATGTGGATGCAGGAAATCGGGGTTGCAGTGGTGTCTAGCCATTGTAATTGGCAAGCTTACCTCAATGCTTCACTATACTTTTTTAACATTATTATACAGGGTGTCTACTATAAAAGGTAAAATACATTTTTGTATTTTCGTGATAGGAGATGTTGAGTCAAGCCATTTGTCACTGTTCATGGCCTTCTAGAACGAAAGATGAAAATTGTAGAAAAAAGATTGTGTTTCGTTTTCTTCAAAAAAATGTCAAATGGTGGTCGTAGGATGAGATGAACAATTACAATAAGCAAAAAAATACAGGGTAGCCCATTTGAAAATCGAAAGTTGGTATCGTTTCCAGTAAAACCAGAAACGAAATGTCTACTATAAAAGGTGCCAAACTTCAGTAGATGATAGTCCTTTAACAGTTTTTCGAAAAGTTGATAATTATCGAGTTATTTAACACTTCTTGATTTTACGAAATTTTTTGCTTCTCACTATAAAAACAAGAATATCTCTGTTACTCTTACAGCTACATCAAATCTGACCATGGTTTAAAAGTTCTGCGATATTTCTTGTCTGGTGTGGCGCCACACTGTCTGCTGAAAATACCGGGTGTAACTGAAACTAGGGCCACCCCTGTAACTTTTTTCTTTTTGGAATATTTTGATGATATTAATATGTTCGACATTTCGGTTCCGGTTATGCCGGAAACGATACCAACTTTCGATTTTCAAATGGGACACTCTTTATTTTTTTGCTTATTGTAATTGTTCATCTCATCCACCATTTGATATTTTTTTGAAGAAAACGAAACACAATCTTTTTTCTACAATTTTCATCTTTCGTTCTAGAAGGCCATGAACAGTGGCTATTGGCTTAGCTCATCATTTCCTATCACGAAAATACGAGATTGTATCTAAAAATTTAATGGCTCATTTTTGACGGGGTGTCGAAGTTAATAACAAAAGAGCGAACAGCGAAAATGAAATAATTATAATAAATGTTCAAAAACACCATCATTTGCACGAACACAATATCGCCCGCGATTGATGGTTCCTCTCACAAGATTATTTAAGTGTTGGGCTGTAATGCCTGCAATAGCCTATCTCAAACGGTTCTCCAATTCTTGTTGGGTTATAACAGGTGTTTGGTAAACCTCATTCTTCAAATGGCCCCACAGGAAGAAATCTAGTCGACTCAAATCTGGCGATCTAGGTGGTCGTCTTATGGGACCATTTGTACCTATCCATTTTTCGAGAAAAATATCGTCGAGATACCACGAGACCTCTCTTGTGTTGTGTGGAGGTGCACTATCTTGTCGAAAATATATTTCATTCACAACAGCTAATGGCAACTCGTCCAATTCATCTTGTATCTGGACCTCAAAAATTCCAAATATGTCTCCCCTGTCAATGAACCTTAAAAAATTATAGGCTGTATTAAATATCTTCCATTATCCCCATCTAGACATTGAATCCAAAACGTTCTTGGAAGATTCCATCTTGATATCTGTGCTCATTTTGTTGCGACCAGTATCTGGTATTTTGCCTATTAAACGTCCCTTTGTTAAACGTGATTTGTCACTGAATAAAATCTTTGTGGGATATTGTGGATCACCCACCATTTTCCTAAAGTCGCTTAATACTATCGTTTGGTGTAGTTGATATTTGAATGAGCGGTAATTATATTTTTTCTAAATTCTCCATGCGCTTTGGTGGCTAATTTCAAGCTTCTATGCAATTACCCTTGTTGATGTTGTTGGATTAATATCAAAAAATGTCTCTACGTCTACCTATTTCGGTATCTTTGTCGATAACGAAATACTCCTCTTCAGCAGGTTGCACCTCACGAAATTTTCGGTCAACTTTAGAGAGGTAGGTTCTATTCGGATGAAATATTTCCGGATAGCGCTCTCTGTATAATTGTTCAGCTTGAACACCCTCCACTCACCATAAATAAGGAGCATATAGACCTTTTCACTTTGGGTGTATTGATTCATACTCAAAACTGAATTCACTAATTCGCAATGTTGATAATTAACAACAATGGAATTTTGACATATCACACTGATATTTCTATGATCACAGAATATTAAAAGTATGAACAAAAATTTTGCATCACCTACGTAGTTTTTTTCATTAGCGAATAGAGAAATTCTGCAAAAATTGCTTAGGTATTTTCCACTAGAACTCCGGAACCGTTAAAAATAGAGTGACGTGAGTGGTATGAAAAAAAGATAAAAAATACTGCTTCTGTAATACCGGGTGGTCCGATGTGGTTGTCTCAGAAGAAAACCTACTTTTTGAGGAAAAACTAAAATTTAAAACTTTGACACCCCGTCAAAAATGAGCAATTAAATTTTTTAATACATTTTTGTATTTTCGTGATAGGAGATGTTGATTCAAGCCATTTGTCACTGTTCATGGCCTTCTAGAACGAAAGATGAAAATTGTAAAAAAAAGATTGTGTTTCGTTTTCTTCAAAAAAATGTCAAATGGTGGTCGTAGGATGAGATGAACAATTACAATAAGCAAAAAAATACAGGGTAGCCCATTTGAAAATCGAAAGTTGGTATCGTTTCCAGTAAAACCAGAAACGAAATGTCGAACATATTAATGTTATCATATTCAAAATGTTGTCTTCTATCAGATTCCCAAATTTCATCAAAATGTTCCAAACAGAAAAAAAAATACAGGAGTGACCCTAGTTTCAGTTACACCCGGTAAGCCAAGGGAAGTTTATTTAAAAAACTTCTGAGTTCTCGTTTATTATATCATAATAAAGTTCCCCCCCAAGATTTTCATCAAAAATGAACTACACTAAAACATGGTGGTTCATTATAGCGCACTAAACATTAAAACCGAAAAGCACTAGGTGTTGAATATTCAATGGGGATTGACATCCGATCAGTAATGTTCATTATTGCGATTGAATAATCCGTTACTAGCCACTCTAACTTCATCAGTCCCTATGATATTCTGGTACAATTCGTGAGTTTTCTGTCGACTTTTCTTGATACCTTTGGAAAAACTCTAGCCATCGCCTTATCATAATACCCTGGCTATAAAAACAGAGATTTTCTCATCCTATTTGATTGAAACTTATTTTTTCTGGAGATTCTCAGAGATTTTGGTATTGCAATCTTTGCTTCGAGTTGCATACATAAAATTGAGGTATTCACAGTAACAGCTCCCAAAACTTCCATTGTAACTTCTTCGTTGTCTTGTTTATTGTAACATTTTTCTCCTAGTGCTTCGAAAAAACGAGTGTTTATGAGATTCTGATTCAATCTTTGAAAAAGTGCTCTCTGTCGGGAAAACGAACAGAATGATTTTTTGCATCACTTATCCCTGGAAAAGAGATCAAGAGGTGCTGGTGCAATTTTTCTGGAACTATAACCCTTGTACCAACAAATAGGACATTTCCAAGCTTTTCGAGTACGATTCATTTTAAAAGTCACACTAATACACCTTTGTTCTAGTTGAATACAGTGCAACGAAACGACTAGGGAAATCGCCTCGCGATCCTAACTTTAATAGTATTTTCACCTACCTACAAATATTATGTTTACGTTTTCGGTACTGTTTGTAGCATGACATCATTCTAATATAAACATAGGTGTATTTAAAGTATAAGTTGTGTATATTCAAGTACTATTAGGATTACTTTAATGAATGAGCAAATTCATTGAAAATACTCTCGTATATCGAAACTTTAAACCTAATCCGGAGGCAGTTATAATATACCGATTGCCATAACATTTCATACACGTCATTTCAGTCCCAATTGACAACGAATTATCGCTATTAGAAATGGTAGTTTAAAAAAAGTTTTTTAACCAACCCTATTGTACATGCTGGGCAGATCTCGACTGTACTGCAGGCGTGTGAAATATATTGAACAAAGAAATATAACCTGGCCATCACCGGTTCTCTTTGTTGAGAAATTCATTGCTGCAAACAGTTTCAAGCTAGCTTCCTTCGTTTTCGAGAGATTTGCAAATTTTCGAAATTAATAACGAGCCAATATCTCGGTTGTTTTTGAAGTTATGTAAAAATAGTTTTGACATTCAAGGGACACTTTTTCAAAGAACGTAATAGTCGTGTCACATCAAAACAAAATGCTATTTTTAGAACAAGGATATTTCTCAAAACTTTTCGAAAAAACAGAATTTTTTTGAAGAGTATATTTGAATAAGATAGATTTGATTATTATCTACTTGAAATATAATTAGTGAGAATAAGAATACAATGGAAATGAATTATGAAGTATTTCCTTCAGTCATTTTTAATTACTCGTTTACGTCAAATAAGCGTTATTGAATAAAATTCATTCAATGAGAAAAGTTCAAGAAAAACAGAATAAACCTGTGAATTTATCAAATCTGCCACCATTAAGTGCCGTAGCTCACCAGGATTTAAATGGTGTTCATTATCAAGTTCAGACTTTGTTAGGGCATGATTTGGAACCCCAGGATAGGGGATGGATAATGCTTAATCAATCCTTAGAACCAATTGCCACAATTTTACCTCCAGCTCCAGAGGAATTGCTCCACACAATCTTTTGAAACGGGGGACCTGAAAACAAATGTCGTTGAAGACAAAAATGAAGAGGAATTTGAAATTCCTCAGCAACCAGAAGGAGAATAAAAAATCGAAATTAGATCAATTTCTTTAATTTCAACCATTGTTAATGCGAGGAATGATATTTTCAAATGAAAATAAGTATTACAAATCAATTTCTCTTCTTTTCAATACTAGGGAAGTAATTAGTTTGAATTTGATTAGAATGAAAATAAATAACGAATGTTCCCTTAATAATCGTTTAATTATACGAGCAAATAAGTATTATTGAATAAATAGATACTTAATTAATGAGAAATTTTATTGAATATGATGTAAAAGTTGATAAAAAGGAAATTATTTATAATTATATGTTTAATTTCTATACTTTGAATGCCTATTTTTAATCGAGACTACTGGATGAACTTGAATATAACTCGACATAGATAAACACTGCACGCCAACTGCTACCTATCTCGAAAACAGTACAACGTAGAAACAACTTCTGAATCGAAAATTGTAGAGGATTTAGTCCTCTACAATATTTACTCTAAGGATGAACAGCGAACACCCCAAAGATATCGAAAAAGAATACCTTAGGAATCCTTAATTGCGACCACCCTACAATAGGTAGGTTTTAAGACAAGTTTTAGAGTGACAAAATAAAGGTTTATTCGAGTCTACAGCTGATTATCTTGAATGCCGTGAATATTACCTTATTTTAGCTAAAAGGACTGGACTACGAACGATACTCGCTCAATGTGACTGGGCTTATTTCGCAAAGGTTCACTTTACTCTAACCTTCGCCTCAGAAGTACTTCATATTCATATCTTTCGATTATCTTGTATATGAAAAAAATAAATCCATATCTCTAGATTTCGAGATAACAAGTTGGAAAGTAATATAAATAAGGTTGCTTCATCTTAAAGGAGCAGTAGTTTATTATTTTCTATTATCGGTATACTTAACAGCGAGTATTAAAAAGTGACCATGTGGATGAAAATTTTGGTGGGGTTTATAATCACGAAACAACAACAAATGAAACTCGAGTTCTCTAATGACGTTATTCATTTAATTAAGCTGTAAGTTTACATAAGATGCGATTATTGTTTAATATTCTCACATGTATGCTCCTAATTTAGGAATATTAAATATTCAATCTATTAGCAATTTATTAATTCAAAGTATGTTGGACGTGGAGTCTTTTTCGTATACTTCGTTGAGAATATATAACTGTTGTACATCTCTGTTGTATTCCTATTTTATTTTCATATGCAAGTTCAAGAAATGATTCTGACTTCGATTTTCTGAATTTCATTTAAAAATGAATATTTACAGTTTCATGAAGAGCCCAAGATGGAAAATTAACGAAGTGTTCTAGACTTTTCCTCTGGAGCTGATTAACAAAAGCCTAAGCCTGCAAGAACAACCGATTGGTTCATGAAAGAAACAAAATCAAAAAATACTGCATACGTGGGCAAATATCCAATTTTTATACACTTGATACCTTTACAATCAATCTAACCCAAAAATTATCAAAATTGAGAAAATTCGACTGTAAGCCATTTTTTCACTAATTGCCTACATTTTTTAAAAATTGCTCACTTTTCCATTTACACTGTTTCATATACTCCGGAGCAAAGCAGAAGTTTCTCTGAGGATTCTCGAAGATTTTGGTATTGCAATCTTTGCTTCGAGTTGCATACATAAAATTGAGGGATTCACAGTAACATCTCCCAAAACTTCCACTTTAACTTATTCGTTGTCTTGCTTATCGTAATATTTTCTCCCAGTGCTTTGAAAAACCAGTGTTTATGAGATTCTGATCCAATCTTTGGATTATTGGCCCCTGACGGTAAAACGAACAGAACAATTTCTTACATCACTAAACTGAACTTGATAAAGAGATCAAGAGTTAGTGCAATTTTTCTGGAATTATAATATTTCACAAAGCTGACGTATTAAAACATCGAAATTTGTCCTACTTGTACATTAGGGTGGGTTAGTCTAGTATGGAGAAAAAAAATTTTTTTTCTTTTGACTTTTAATAGCGTTGAAAACGTGTAACATGGCTATAGAAAGTAATACAGAAAGTTTTCTAACAATCGGAAATTGCCTTCTGACTCTGGATTGACCTTGAAATTATGAAAAATTGAAAAAAATTCGTATTCCTCAAAACTCATTTTAACTATTCATCAATTGTTGTAGGATACACGCAATGAAATACAACTCTAATATAGGCTGCATTTTATTATATAATTAGGTTTCAAACAAGTACTTCTCAGTTGTTAGGTATTTTACTCTACACGAAAATCCTTTTTACGGTCAAATTTTTGCATAAATTGACGAGACTCAATTTTTGCTTTAATGAAACCTTCATGCTCTGATTTTGTGCACAGACTTCCTGCAGCTTCAATTACAGTTTTGACTGATCTCTCAACTGCTTGAGTGTGGCAAGGTAAACGTAAAAATCTATTTTGTTGTCCTCTCCTCGAGTAATGAGAGATTGAAGTTCATCATTACAGATTTGCTGTAAGATCGGTGGTTTTATAAAATGAATCTGCCAGTTAATAAGGTCATAATAAAACTTTGCATTCATGTTTATTTCTGGAACCTGAAATAACCTTAAATTTTGTGTTTTTTCATTGCATGCTTTTAGAAAACGACGCAGAGCCAATTCTTTTATATGCTTTTTTGAGTCTGATAACATTTCTTGCAGTAGATTTTCAGAATGGGCGAAGTAACTATTGCGTTGTATTACCATATCAATAACAGTCTTAAATTCAGATGATAAGAAACGAGACCTGGAGATTAATTGCCAAAAATGCTTTACTCCATCTTTGCAAATTGGGTGGCTTTTAATATCAAACCATGTTGGACAGTAAACTTCGACAACATAAGTTGCTAAAGTAACAAGTTTATCAGATGTGGCTGTTGTTGCATGAAACATTTTCCCAGGGGAACTAAGTCTCCAAGGCACTCATCAGATATAATGGCCTATACTATTCTGTATAAATACAGTTGGTCAGAACTGAGATATTTCGTGTCTACCTTTGGCATTTGAGCTGAAATACTTTGAAATCTAGCAACGGCTTTCTCTTCACAATTTTCCAAGGCTTTTACAATTGCACCAGAAAATGTTCTTGGACCAGAAGTTAAACCATCAACAAAAGAAAATAAATGTCAAAACGGTATTTCATTTATATGTAGCAAGCAAATAATCCAGTGTAAAAGTCTGTTCAATGTTTTTTCCATTAATCTAATTACACCACTAAGTTTTCCAACATTGACATTAGTACCATCACAACCAATACCCATCAAGTGGTTTAGTGATACCTCTTTAGTACGAAAATAATTAATAATTTCATTTTCTATGAATTTAGCTGTTCCAGCTTCTGGAGTGATATAGCCAAAAAAATCTGTAGGATTTTCCGCCTTTTCTCTTGGTAACCAAAGTCTTATCTCTTCGACCATCAAGTATAACGCAGGTATTTGGCAAACATTGTTTCTCAACTATGTCTTTCTTTCTCTTCTCAATGTATTCTCATCAATAACAGTCATATTGTTGTCTTGTTAAACAATTGAGGATATAGCTGCGGCTGCTTTGTCTGATATCTAGTACCGATCGCAGGTTTGAGACAGTGTAGAGTAGCTTTCAAAACTAGAAGGTTCTACCGTCAAAATTCTTTTATTTGTCGGTTGAAAAACCTCGTTTTCGCTATATATGTTCGTGGGTGATTTTGTTTTGTTTTCTTTTTTAGACGTTTTTGATTTTTCCTAGTTGTTGCACTATATGTGATGAAATTGGTAGTGATCCTTTCTTCTATATATTTTCTATTTTTAAAGAGACAATATCAGCAACTTCTTGTTGGTTCCCTTTTCGTATTTTTGGTCATTTCAATATGAAACCTCGTCCACTCATAACACTTCATTATCTCTTCTTAAGTTGGAAGCACATTTTCCTTTAGATCCGTTGTACCACCAAATATAGGATATTTCCAAGCTTTTCGAGGACGATTCATTTTAAAAGTCACTCTAACACACCTTTGTTCTAGTTGAATACAGTGCAACTAAACGACTGAGGAAATCGCTTTGCCATCCTAACTTCAATAATATTTTTACCTACCCACAAATATTATGTTTACGTTTTCGGTACTGTTTGTAGCATGTCATCATTCTAATATAAACATAAGGTGTATTTAAAGTATAAGTTGTGTATATTTAAGTACTATTAGGTTTACTTTCATAAATGAGCTAATTTATTGAAAATACTCTTATATATCGAAACTTTAAACCTAATGCGGATGCAGTTATACTATACCGATTGCAATAACATTTCATACACGTCATTTCAGTCTCAAAACGAATTATCGCTATTAGAAATTGTAATTCAAAAAGAAGTTTTTTGACCAACCCTATTGTACATGCTGGGCAGATCTCGACTGTGCTGCAGGTGTGTGAAATATATTGAATAAAGAACATAACTTGGCCATCACCGGTTCTCTTTGTTGAGAAATTCATTGCTGCAAACAGTTTCAAGCTAGCTTCCTTCGTTTTCGAGTGATTTTCAAATTTTTGGAATTAATAACGAGCCAATATCTCGATTGTTTTTGAAGTTATGTAAAAATGGTTTTAACATTCAAGAGGCACCTTTTCAAAGAACGTAGTAGTCGTGTCACATCCACTTACTGCGTGCAGAAACAAAATGCTATTTTTAGAACAAGGATATTTCTCGAAACTTTTCGAAAAAACTGAATTTTTTTGAAGAGTATATTTGAATAAGATAGATTTGATTATTATCTACTTGAAATATAATTCGTGTGAATAAGAATACAATGAAAATGTAATCAAAATATTTCCTTAAGTCATTTTTTAATTACTCGTATACGTCAAATAAATGTTATTGAATAGAATTCATTCAATGAGAAAAAAAAGAGAAACCTGTGGATTTATCCAATCTTCCACCATTCAGTGCCGTAGGTCACCAGCATTTAAATGGTGTTTTTTATCAAGTTTAGACTTTGTTAGGGCATGATTTGGAAACCCCAGGATAGGGGATGGATAATGCGTAATCAATCCTTAGAACCAATTACCACAATTTTACCTCCAGCTCTAGAGGAATTGATCGACACAATATTTTGCAACTGTAAGAGTGATTGTGGTTCGCGATGAGTATGCAGGAAATTGGGATTGCAGTACTCTCTAGCTTATGGCCAGTGTAATGGGCTAGCTTCTCCCAATGCTTCACCATATCAAAGTTGTAATGAAGATGGTATCTTTGATCCCGAAATTATGAGGGACTTGAAAACAAATGTCGTTAAAGACAAAAATGAAGAGGAATTTGATATTCTTCAGAAAGCAGAAGGAGAAGAAAAAATTGAAATTAGATCAGTTTCTTTAATTTCAACCATCGTTAATGTGAGGAATGAAATTTTAAATAAAAATAAGTATTACAAATCAATTTCCGTTCTTTTCAATACTCAGGAAGTAATTAGTTTAATTTGATTAGAATCAAAATAAATAACGAATGTTCCCTTAATAATCGTTTAATTATACGAGCAAGTAAGTATTGTGGAATAAATAGATACTTAATTAATGAGAAATTTTATTGAATATGATGTAAAAGTTAATAAAAAGGGAAATTATTCATAACTATATGGTTAATTTCTATACTTCGAAAGAAATATTTTTAATCGAGACTACTGGTTGAACTTGAATAAAACTCGACATAGATAAACACTGCGCGCTAACTGCTACCTATCTCGAAAACAGTACAACGTAGAAAAAGTTTTTGAATCGAAAATTGTGGAGGATTTAGTCCTCTACAATATTTACTCTGAGAATGAACAGCGAAAACCCCAAAGGTATCCAGAGAGAATACCTTAGGAATCCTTAATTGCGACCACCCTACGATATGTAGGTTTTAAGACAAGTTTTAGGGTGTCAAAATAAAGGTTTATTCGAGTTTACAGCTGATTATCTTGAATTTCGAGATCATTACCTTATTTTAGCTAAAATGACTGGACTACGAACGATACTCGCTCAGTGTGACTGGGCCTTCACATATTTCGCAAAGGTTCACTTTACTCTAACCTTCGCCTCAGAAGTACTTCATATTCATATCTTTCGATTATCTTGTATATGAAAAAAATAAATCCACATCTCTAGATTTCGAGATAACAATTTGGAAAGTAATATAAATAAGGTTGCTTCATCTTAAAGGAGCAGTAGTTTATTTTTTTCTATTATCGGTTTAGTTAACTGCGAGCATAAAAAAGTGACCATGTGGATGAAAATTTTGATGGGGTTTATAATCACGAAACAGCAGCAATTGAAACTCGAGTTCTCTAATGACGTTATTCATTTATTTAATCTGTAAGTTTACATAAGATGTGATTATTGTTTAATATTCATACATAAATGCTCCTAATCTAGGAATATTAGATATTCAATGTATTAGCAATTTAATAATTCAAAGTATGTTGGGCGTGTTTCGAGGAGTCTTTTTACGTATGCTTTGTGGAGAATATATGACTGTTGTATTCGAATGTTCAAGAAATGATTCTGACCTCGATTCTTTGATTTTGAATTTTTATTTAAAAATGTAAATTTACAGTTTCATGAAAAGCCCAAGACGGAAAATTAACGTAGTGTTTTAGACTTTTCCTCTGGAGCAGATTGACAAAAGCCTATGCCTGCAAGAACAACCAATTGATTTGACGCACTTGAAACCTTTATAATCAAGAATCCAAAAATTATCAAAATTGAGAAAATTTGAGTGTAACCCATTGTTTTCACTAATTGCGTGGAGTCCATTTGCATACATTTTGAAGAATTGCTCGCATTTCATTTACACTGTTTCTTGTACTTCGGAGCCAAACAGAAGTTTGAAATTGAAAATAAAATTTATGTAAAATTAATCCGTATCTTATGATTTTATATAAATGAGTACCAAAAAGACAAGAGTGAGCTTTTTTTTTAATATTTGGGGAATAATATAAAAATCCAATACAGCATGGGTACCGCTAAACAACGAGGTTATATGTAAAATGAAACTTTCCCACTGGTGAAGTATCATTATATATATGATATGATGAGTAATTCCTGTATACAGAGTGAAAAGAAATATTACTTAAGTAGTCTTTGAGATTTATGAAAAACGCTCGAACAGGTTGATTTTTTTTAATTTTCACCTGTGGATGAAGTTTATTTCTTCTTGATTGAACCTGTCAAAATATGACGTAATAAACCTTTTCCTATATGGCGATATACACATAACCAAATTTATATGGAATCACTCGGTATTTCACATTATTGATTGTTTTTAACCATGGATCTTTGATTACTTATAAGAATGAAATTTTTTTGTTGTAAAAAATTTGATAGTATGATGAAAAATGTTGAATTATCACCACGTGTTCGGGATATTGTACTCAGTCGTCACTGAGACTTGAAACTGAATTTCAAAATTCAAAAAAGCCTATAATCATAATTGAGAATGCCTTACGTTGGATTGTCCGATGCGCAGAGGGGTCGAATAATTGCTCTCGTTGAAGAAGGGGTGACATAGAAGGATATAGCGGCCACAATGGAGGTATCAGAGGGGGTGATTTCAAAAACCTACGCCCGATATGTGGAGCTACAATCTCTGCAAAATAGGCCTAGAAGAAGTCGTAGGAAGGTTACTCCTGAAGGACAAGACCGCTTGTTGTGCCAAATTGCAAGAAGAGACCCTAGTGCGTCACACCCCATACTCCAAAGGCAATTTCTGGAAGCAACAGGCATCAGTGTATCAGTGTGTAATTGGTGTATCGAGCACCGAAATTGGAAAATTGAGAATTGACGAAATGTTCTTTTTTCGGAGACCAGAATTGGTGTTCGATCAGATGACCGCCGGATTCGGGTTTCAAGGGGTCGTGGAAGACAAACTAAACTTCGAGCAGCAAGACAAATTCCGAAATACCAAGGGGGAGTGTGCTGTTTTGGGGTGGCGTTATGCTGGGAGGCAAAACAGATTTGCTTTCGTTTCCTGCGAGTGTAACGGCTAGAATTACGTGAACCTAGTGCTGGAGCCCATAGTGAGACTCTGGGCTACGGTGAGAATTTCACTTTTATGCAAGATAATGCTCCTCCGCATGGCAGCATTCGCAACTCGCGTGACATTATCTTGGAACAGAGGGAATCGCTATTTTGGACTGGGCATCTTGCTCTCCAGACCTAAATCCTATTGAACATTTATGGAATAATCTCAAAAGGAAAATTAGATCGAGCCAGGAAAATCCAAGAAAGCATACCTTGACGGATTCAGGCTTGTATCAGGGCAAGAGTAGGTAATACAAGCTACTGAGGTCGAGAAGAACGCACCTACTCCGTGAGAAAACAATTTCCATTTTTACTACATGCAGAAATAGTCTCTCATTTTCTTTTATTTGTTTCTTTCTTAAAATAAACCTCAATTTATTAATTTTTTCAATTGGAATATCTTAAAAAGGATCAATTCTAACAATCGAAATGCGGCGAAACTTCCGTAGAAATTATGAAACAGTTAACCGACAAGTATAAGGAAGATTGTCTGAAAAAATCAGCTGTCTACGATTGGGCAAAGCTCTTCAGAAGCGGCAGAGAGTCAGTGGAGAATGATCCGCCCGTAGGAGCTCCCTCCACAAATCGAAACGCACAAAACCTCGATCTGCTGAGCTTGCTAGTGCTCGGAGACCGTCGTGCAAGCCTTAGAATGTTGGAAGATGAGTTGGGCATCAACAAGGGGACGATCCGGTAGATGCTACACGAATATTTAGGGATGCTTAAGATATGTGTGAAAATGGTTCCCAGAATGCTCACAGTTGAGCAGAAAGAGCTTCGATTGTCCATCTGTCAAGACATGATTTATCAAATTGACGAATGTTATCACTGATGACGAGTCGTGGGTGTTCGAATACGACCCTGAGACCAAAAGGCAGAGCATGCAGTTGGAAGAGGAGGGGGGGTAGGCGTCCCACGGAAGCCAGAATGTCAAAATCGAAAGTGGAATCTTTACTCATCGCATTTTTCGATATCAATGGAGTTGTACACCAGTTGTACTCGTAACCAGCAGGTCAGGCAGTCAACGTAGTATTCTACATTGATCTAACGTAACCCCATGCGACTTCCATCTGTTACCACAGTTGAAGTCGTACTTTGAAGGAAACAGATATGACGGAGTTTCGGAAGTCCAAAGCATCACGACGGTGGTTCTGAGGGACCTATCTTCGAGGAGGTTCAGGGTGTGTTTCCAACAGTGGGTTCAACGGTGGCGCCGGTGCATCGAGCTCGAGGGAGAGGATTGCGAAGAAATATAAAGTATTTTCAAGTATTTATGTTCTTTCTGGACCGACGGGGCACTCCTCCGCCAACTTAATTGACATACCTCGTATATACATATATATGTGTATGTATGCATATCTTACAATATCCATATCTGTTGACATATCTCAATTACATTCATTCGCTCCTAATCGTACCTTTCGCACAAATCGAAGATAAATTAATAATTCTAATCAGAAATTTCCGTGTCATTCCTCGAATCAGTTCAAAGTTCGCTTAATTTAAAAAATTAATTGTTGTTCTGTTATCTTTTGGAATGCCTGATGTTCCAATGTCCAGATTGTCGCTGTACTATTGGACTTGGTCTTTGTCTAAAAAATAAGTCATATGAAGAATTCAATATTAATAATGTAACGGAAACATTTTATCATTTATTCGTGATGAAACAAAAAGGGTCCAATATTCTCTGATGTTAGCCTATCTGTAGATAAAGAATGCTCAATAGGTCAAAAAGTACATAAATTATTATACTTTGTGAAATGTCTTGGAAAAAGTACAGATGATTTCAATGATACATGGCAGAAATTTAAATATATCAGTAAAATTCTCTCTAATTTCCTAACACTATATGAAATTAAGTTCTGTTCTCTCATGAATTTGCACATTGTTTTACCAAATATTAATTCATGCGTTTCCAATTTTTCATACTCATGTATTTTTATTACTGTCTTACTTTGGATGCAATCTGAATAAAAAGTGGGATCGTTCTCAGGAAATAAGGATTCGCGTAGAAAAGTCCAGGAGTACCTTTAATCGTATGAGGACTGTTCTCTGCAACATGACCTTGAGTATACAGCTGAGAATGAGAGTCCTCAGATTACGTTACGTCATCTCAACACTTTTGCATGGCCTCGAGGCTTGGACTCTTAGTGAGGCGTCATGCAGGAAACCTTCTGCTTTTGCGATGTGGTGTTATAGGTGAATGTTACGCATATCATGGATATACCAGGTTACGACCATAATGTCCTGGAAAGAATAAATGAAGAGTTCGAAATCATTCCAACAACAAATTTCAGAAAAACGGACATCTCATGAGAAATGAAAAATATCGCATTCTGCAGCTGATATTGCAGGCTAAAATCGAGGAAAAAAGAGGCCCTGGCCGAAGAATAATATCTTGGTTGAAAAACCTCCGACAATGGAGTGGATTGTCATCTACAGCACTCTTCAGAGCAGCAGTTAATGAAATCATGTGGGCTAATGTGATTGTTAACATCCAAAGAGGATAAGCACTTTAAGAAGAAGATTTTTATTAGTAGCTGCTTGAATTTTCATTCAATTTCTTTGGCATTTACGTGAACCCAATATAGCAATTCGTTTTTCTTAATTTTTTAGTAGTTAGATGTACTCTAATCATTTCAGACCGTTAAAACTAGGAGAAAAAACCGATGGCAGTTCTAGAATCTTCTTTTTACGAAGCCTACTTGGTATATTGACAGTATTAGACTATATTTAACAATACCACCAACAATTTTGTTCCAAAAATTGTGTGTAGGTACTAGAAAATGAATCATAGATTGGTGTGGGATAGGATCAAAGTAATGATATGGTAATTTTAATACCTAACCTCTTATGATAAATTGAGGATGAATAATGAAATAAAACAAGTCACTATGTTTCAACTATCACTAATTTATAGATGTAAAGAATAAAATTCTACATTGGTTGGACCGGTTTCTGATATTTGTCCATTATCAACAACGAGCTAATGAAAATGTTTTTTTGAAAGAATGGATCCCTGATGTACTCGGGAAGCCCATATGCAGCAAGTTTATTCAACAAGGCTGCATGCTAAACTCTATCGAAGGCTTTAGAGATGTCGAGCGCTATTGCCCTAGATTTCCTATGCTTTTCCGTCGTTGATGTACAAACATGAGTGATGTAGGCGAGCAGATCTCCTGTCGATTTTTGCCTGCGAAAACCCTATTGATGGTCGTTGATAATTCTCTGCAACTCAGAATATTTGATGATTTCATCATTTATGACTCTCTTCATCACTTTGGGCATAATGCGAAGAAGTGCAACAGGGCGGTATTTTTGGGGTAAGGACTTCTTTCCTTTCCTTGGGATCGGTTGAGGTCTCGCTATTTTCCAGGTGCTCGGAAGAGTCTGCCAGTTCGGGAGTCCACTTTCTCAGGACGATTGGCGGTATTACGTCTAGACCAATTGCCTTCTTGCAGATCAGCTGCTCAAAAGCCCGCCTCACAGTGCGGACTCTGAACTTGAATTTGTAGGTAGAATGTTCGGTGGTAGTGTGTCAGATGATCTAGCACAGAGTTCTCTGAGAACAAGAGAACAAAGAGATCGGCTTTCTCTTTCGGAGATGATGCTATACTTCCGTCTTCTCTAACAAAATCTGCATTTCCGCCTCTTCTTCGCCATAGACCAGAATTGTCTAGTACCGCTTGCATGTTCAAGGAGTTTAATTAGTTATCTCCTCGTTGAAATTGGCCTATGCTCTTGCAGTTGTTAGGTTGCCTACGTTCCATATTCGTACAAAGGTTGTTATTGTTTCCTCTGTTGGATTTATCTTCCATGACTTGTAAGCTCTGCTCTTGGCTGCAGAGGCTCTTTCGCAGTCTTTGTTGAACCATGGCTTTTGTGCTGTTGTTCTTTTCATGGAATAAGAGATGTAGAGATCCATTCCTTCATGAATGATTTCTGTAACAGATTCAGTGCACGCACACATTGATGTCAGGATCTGAAAGGCAAACATCACTGAATGTGAAGCACGAAAAGAATTTACGCAGCTCATCCCAATTACCACGGTTATAGTGCCAAATGCGTATGGGAGGTTTAGGTTCTTGGTTTAGTGACAGCACAATGGTTCCAGTGCTTAGCGGTGCTGAGACCTCCACTCTAAAATCATCTGGATCTGAAATCAAAAAGAGATCCAAGGTGTTCGGGAAGTCCGTTGGGTGATCAGGTTTTCTTGTCGGTTCATCGACTAGCTGCATTAGATTATGACTGATTGCGATAGTTTCTGCCTGTCTTCCCTCCTTATTGTTCTATTGGAGTGGCGGAGCCAGTTGGTGTTGTGAACGTTGAAGTCAACCAGTACAATGACCTCAGCTGCCGGATGATGTGTCTGAATCCAATCCACCTTATCACCTGGATACCGAAACAGTCTAGAGAAGTGAATACCGTTTGAGACCGATACAGACAGCATGAAAACAGTGTTTTACCCTGCAAACAGATTTTGAACCACGCAAGGTCGAAAGCGTGTTCCTGCATCGTATCCTCTCTCTGGTATGCAACATCTGATCTGGCGAAAACACAGAGGCCCCCTTTAAACCTAAATCTAGTATGTAACTCATACCCATTAAAACATAAATACGTTGTGTCGGTTGTTTGACTTATTTGGGTTTCGGTTAGGGCCAGCACATGGGGTTGTGCGTTTTGCAGATGCTGGTGGACTACATCGACATTTACGTTGTACCCCAGTCCTCTGATATTGCAGAACTCTATCAAGAGTTTGCTTTCTTCTCTAAAACGTGACTGAATTTATGAATTCGCCGGAGGAGTGCTCGACTTACCTGCATCATGAACCTCTCTAGGAAGTTTCAATTTGAAAATAACAAGTGGGGGTGGCTGGGGGATGTGGGTAAACTTCTCAATTTATCATAAAAAAATAGGTTCTATAAATCAAAAATCGACCTGTGCGAGCGTTCTTACTAAAATCGACAACCAATGAGTTATTAATTTTATTAAGGACCTAAGCGCAATCCGCTATACGCCAGAAATGAAAACACCTGTGATTTATTTCTCTAGTTATTAGGGAACAGTGTGAAATATAAAATACAGTTCTGTGTTGAACTTAAACGAAGGTTACACTTAATACACTTCTAGGGGTTATCAGAATGTCGACAATGGGCGAATGGTTGAATTGATTTAGCCTCTTGTGACTAGTGGGAATTTGTTGCCCCGATTTTTTGCCATTTCTGAAGATTCATTGGTGTTCCCACCTTGATGCAGAGAAGGAGCGATCGCTTCAGGAGTTCTCTATTTCACCAATGCCAAACAAAATTCCTTTTTTTTGGTATTTGTCGTTCTGTTTTCATTACGAAAACGGATTAACAACTGAAACATTCATCAGATGTAAGTAGATACACTATTGAAATTAAACTGATAATGAAAAATGTGAAAGTTTTGGAAAAATCAAATTTCCCTAAAACCTGTTAATGCTGGATATTTTCATCTCTGGCGTGAATCTCTGATGCCTTGTACGATTCATTCTCAAAATCGATGACCTTAAAACATTTAGATTCATTAAGTTCCGAACCTCATTCACAGTAGCTGGTTGGCTTTGCTAACTTTTTAATCCATTGAGAATGTCCCAGACATGTTCGATGAAGTTGAGGTCTGATCTTCGTGAAGGCTACTCAATGGCAGTGATTTCGTGATCTTGAAGGTAGTTCCTAACGCATAAATAAAGTTTTCATCCATAGTTGCCGCAAATGGTACAATATGTTCTTCTAAAATGTCTGTAACGTACCTCTGAGCAATCAGTGTACCATTATTTATGATTACCAGATCAGTACGGTCGTTCAAAGAAATTCCTCCCAATAAAATTATTGAACCTCAACCAAAACCATAGGAAGGCAAAGAGTTGCGCTGGGCATATCTCTCATTTCGTTGTATGTACACTACAGAACGTCGATTGTAAAGAAAAAGACAAAACTTCGATTCATCTGTGAACAAAACGCTCTCTCCCAGTCAGCTTTTTACGAGTAGACATGTTCCCAGGCAAAATTTAATCGGGCTCCTCGATGTGCTGCGGTTAGAGCTGGACCTGGGTATTCAGTACTAATTTGTACTCCATTGTTTTGTCGAAGCTGCATTTGAAGATGCCTAGTACTAACGAACCGTTGTCTCAACGGGGAAATTCTTAATTAACGACCATAGATCGGCGTTGTTGCTTGAGGTCGTCATTGCCAGGTCTCCTTTCTTGACTATCAGTTTTCCTGTATCTGCGGATTATTCTGAAAACAAATATATGAGGTACCTCAAGCTTTTGGCCTATTCTCGTATCAATCATCTAACACCACTGCTTGAGCATATTCTTCCGGGGTCAAATTTCGTGATTAGCGATGCATTATTATCGAAAATTGAAATTTTCAACAATGGCTGTTATCAATATGTGGTGGTTTCTTGCAATATCTCAATTTATTTCTTTCATTTACTTCCACATGAGAGGAACATGTGTTCCACGAGAAAAAACATCAAATTTTGTCGGCATTTGTCCGGACATATTGAAATAAAAAATGTTGATTACTTGCATACGAAAAAAATAATGAAAAATATTGAAATTATGTGTAAGTTTCTTGGCGCAGTGTATACCGGGTGTCCACGTGAGATAGGACATCAAAAGTATATGGAGAAAGTAATGACCGATTGGAGAATTTTGAATGTTATTTGAACGAAGTTCCGAAAATATTCAATGCTGTGGCTTCTCCGGTTATACCGGAAATTGACACCTTCTCTGTTATATCAAATGGCATAATGTATGTTTCAATTTTCGTTTTTGTAGAAAATTAAATTCTGAACAATTTTTGCGTTATTTATTGCAATTTTAATATTTTTCTGGAATTTGATAGTTGGATCTTTGTTTAAAATTGTATAGTTTCCGGACGAAATGAAATTTAGAGTTTTAAATAGGCAGTCATTTTTATTTAACGCAATAACAGTATTACCCTTATCTGCTTTTGTAAGAATAACTATTTAGTTGAGATTTTTTTTATAATAAAAAAAGAAAAAAAAAATTAAAAAAATGAATCATTAGCTGACTACCGAGTAAAGAACAAAATATTTTAAAGGCCATCAAACAAAAATCTCAACTAAATGAAGTTATTTTTACAAAAGCAGATAAGGGTATTACTGTTATTGCGTTAAATAAAAATTCAGTAGCAGTATCAGTAGAAGATTATAATAAAGAGTTAAACATCATCAAACAGATAGCCATTAATAATTCATATAATCCGGATATGATAGATCTAATCATTCGTAAAAACTGTATCAGAAAGCAATAAATGAAGTATATCCTATTCATAAAGACTATAAAATATTCAACAGTTTAATATTCTGCGGTTCTGCAAGTACAAATATTAAATCCTTCCTCGTCAAACAAAATCTTAATATAACTTTCAAAACTTCTAATAACTTAGGTAAACATATTCAAAATAATAAATCTCGTGTTGAAAAATCAAATAAATCAGGAATCTATAAACTCAATTGCGGTTCTTGTGATAAAATTTATATCGGTAGGACCTATAGGAGTTTTAGCATAAGAACATCTGAACATAAACGTAGCTTCGATAAAAATAAATCTGATTCAAATTATTCAAACCACCTAATAAAAGAAAACCATTCATTCAATAAAAACTTTGACATATTACATATAAAATCAAAAAGTTCAAAATTAGATCCCCTAGAAGCATTAGAAATAAATAGATACAAACATTCGGACAAGCTTTTGAATGAACAGGTAGATGTGAATTACTCACCCCTACTTAACTTGTTTAATTAGTTTTTATTACCTTTCATACTAACTGTACAATGGCTCGGTGTGGATTTTCCTGTTATTCATCCAACTTGTTCTACGATTTGTTTATAATACCATACTCTTCATTCTGTTTTTCATTCTTGATAAAGCTGCTCTGTCAGCGAAACGTCGTCGAATTTTTTCAAATAAAGTGTAGATTAAAGTTAAACTCGTGTTTTTTATCTCATTTATATCATGGATCTACATCAAGTAACGGCCTCCACAATTCAAACTATATTTGTCAATTTACTGCAATCATAAAAACCCATTTCGAATTGTCTCAAAATGTTTGATAATTCAGCCTCATACGTATCATAATTCAACTGAGGAATCCTTGCTTTTAAAGACGGAAAATGTTTCAGATCCTTTATTTTCATTTCATCTATCATAAGTTGCAATTTACTTTTGAATTAGTTTACTGCCCTAATCATCTCAATAATAATTTTTCCTTTATCTTGAAGCTCCAAGTTAATGGTGTTTAAGTGCATTGTGATGTCAGTCAAAAATTCCATTTGTCGTTTTTGAACATCTGAGTGTCATCGCCTCTTTCGTCTAGAAAAGCTGTTAATAACAGAAAAAGTAGTTCTTCAAATGAAACGAACCATGAGACTTCTGGGGGCATTCTCCAACGATTTTTTTCATTTTAAAGCTTGAGATAACATAGATACCATAGGAACTATTAATCTATGTTCGAAATTTTGCTTTGCCAGTATTACGTACGATAATCATGAATATCCTAATACAGTCGATTTGGTAAGCTTCTATTCACTTAAAATTTTTGATTTGGCATTTAGTATTAGTACTTCAGAAAAAGAAATACAAAAATTGTGCCAGGTCATTGATTACGATATAGAGTGAGAAAGAAAAATGAAGTCATATTCTACATGTCTTTTAGAGGTACTGAAGAAACAGTGAGTGATCTCACTGAAAATTTTCCTTACTTTCCAAGGAAAGTTTCTCAATTTGATAAGTCTACTCGCTAAATACGATCTTACTCAGTATCAGTTAGACCACATCAAAAACGGACAGGTGTCCTATTTGTCTAAAACAATACAAAATTACATAATCGATGTGATGGCAAAAAAAGTTCAAAATACCATTATCAGTGAGATCAAGGTAGCCAACTGCTTTACCATCATGTTTGACTGCATTCCAGATATATCTCATTCAGAACAAATGAGCCAGGTCATTCGATATATAGAAATAACGGCAACTGGATGAACTATTAAAGAAAGCGTTATTGATTTTATTGAAGTAGATGGAGAACTGGAGAATATATTACATAGCGAATTCTAGAAAAACTAGGAGCTGATGGTTTGGGCATGCAAAAATATCGTGGACAATCTTACGATAGCGGATCTAATATGGCTGGTGTATATAAAAGCGTCCCCTCCAGAGTTAAGCAAGTGAACGAGCTGGCTGAGTTTGTACCTTAGCACACTCCTTAAATCTTTTGAGCGTGCAGTCAGCGTCATCATGTCCAGAAGCAGGTAATCTATTTGGGCTTATTGTTTCTTTGTTGGATCCACCACGCGTTGGAAAATACTGCAAAAGTGTACTAAAAGAAACTTAAAAGGAAGTAGTCAAACCAGATGGTCAGCTAAATACCAAGCTGTTACTGCTCTATTAAATAATGTACCGAAAGTTGTCAAAGCTCTAGAAGAAGCTGAAGAACCCTCCTCTTTAGCTGCAGAATCGAAGTATGAAGCTAGTCATTTACTACATGCGGTGATGGATTTCAAATTTACCCTCAACTTATCAATTTTGAATAACATTCTTCTACAGATTAATAGAGTGAACGTTGAAATACAAAAAGGGGATATTAACATTTCGTGTTCTGTGGCGATAATGTAAGGTTTTGTTAAGATCATACCCGGAATGAGAGAAAAACCAATAAAACATTGGATCAAAGAAGTTGCAACTATATCAGAAAAGTTGAAAATCGAACCAGTTCTTCAAAATAAACGGATTTCCAAAAAGAAGAGGCAACACGACGAATTCTGCGAAGACGAATCAAGAACTCTAGACCCGAATTGGCTTTTTTCCAAAGATATAAAAGTAGTATTTGGAAAATTTTAACAGAAATAGAAACAAGGGTAGAGGGCGCAAAGAGTCTACATTTCGCCTTCCTCAGTGGCCACGCAATTTTAAATATGTCGACTGATGATCTGCAGAAAAATGGAACCAATCTAGCACGAAAATATTCAAAAGACTTGAATGCAGTTAATATTTCCCAGGAACTTGCTGTATTCAAATCCTTAGTACCGGAAATTAAAGAAAAATCAAGTGAATTCGACCTATTACAACATCTGTATACGAATAACTTGCGAGAAGCTTTTCCTAATGTTAATATAGCTTCAAGGAATACTGCACATTACCGACCTCATCTGCAAGCTGTGAGCGAAGTTTCAGCAAACTGAATATAATAAAAACATATCTGCGTTCAACAATGAGTCAAGAACGTTTACCTGGCCTCGCGATTTTAGCCCTGGCCTTTGAGACGGACTTTGATGAGCTAATAGATTCTTTCGCGGAAAAGAAAATACGCCGTGTAGTAAGATAATAGAGAAAAAAAACGATGAGAAAATTTGAAAGATGTCTTGATTGTCTGTTGTTATATGATTGCCATATTTAATTTGATGTCACACCAAAGAAAATATTATTAGCTAATAGATAATAAAGAGCACGAATTCATTAAAGAGTATTCTTTTGAGATGGGTCATATAATCCGCGAATTTCAGGTTCCTCGCGCGAAAAATCGTAATTTATGGGATAAAATCCCGAATAACTCAGAAACGATGCATTTTAGCTATAGGGATGACAGATCGATGTCTATTAATATTACGAGTTAAATAGTGTGTGCAAAAAAGGTAGTCTAATTTGAAAAACGGACTTTTGTTCCTTTGAATGTACTTCGATTCGACACATGCTTTGGAAACACCCTGTATACCGTGAAGCCTCTAAATGCAGTGAATTCTGCTGAATGAACCTCTTTACTTACAACGAGCTAGAAATAATCGATATTGAATGATCTTTAGTATTTTTATGATGTCTTCTAAGAGATAACCAAAAATCGCAAAATTCCGATTGAAAAATTGATATTTTCTTTTCGGTTGACTTCAGGAAGCAAAGATATGAGAAAAAATTATTCAAAATTTAATTTTCTACAATAGAAAAAAATAGGAACATACATTATGCCATTTGAAATAACAAAGATGGTGTCAACAGCAAAGTGCCACATCATTGAAAATATTTTCGGAATTTAGTTCGAATAACTTTCAAGACAACAAATAAAAAATTTCTCCAATCAGTAATTTCTTTGTTTATGTACTTTTAATGTCTCATCTCGCGTGGACACCCAGTATACTCCCGAACCTCCTCGTTTTTGATCGAATCGAATGAAATTGCAATATTTAATTATTCCACGCAATTATCCCCCCATGACCTTTGATACTACACAACTATATGCATTTCTCTCTTATGTTAGAAGACCTTTGATTACTGTCAGTTTGTGATAAAAATAGTCACAATGCATAAGTAATGAATTAAGCTAAGTACAAGGTGATAATAAAATGTGAAATTTATCAATTAATAAGAACCTCCTATCAATTACGCACCAAATGTTTCGGACAAGGTCTCTAATATTCAAACACAATAAGCAATTATACCTTACCTTTAGAATGTACAAGCTGTAAAGAGCGAGGTTCTAGAGTGTTGTTAAATAATGACTAAATATAATCGAAATCACACACAAAGTTAGTAGCATTTATACTTTCTGAAATTCCCAAAAAAATTCAAAATTTGGTAATTTCATCTAAAGTATGCCAGGACGTGTCATAATAACAGAATACCAAGCACATCCAGCTGTTTCAATACCCTTCTAAAATGATTTTTTTATGTTTGTACAAGATTTCGTTATGCATGAATCTTTTTCTTCAAAGACATTTAGTAAACTCTGTTATATTTCCAATACTTTGTTTTCAATGCAGACAATCAGAAGATTTTTGTCAAACTTGAAGGTTTTACCCATTTCGGATGTCTCTTTTGAAAACAAAGTATCTGAAGAATAAGAAAACTTGTTTGAAATTTTTGGATAAAAAATTCTTGTATCGCAGAGTCTTGAACCAACGGGAAAACCGTAAAGAAGCTTTTCAGAATGATGTCGAAACAGTTGGATTTTTTAGGCAGGCATATTTTAGTAACTGTTAATGCAAAGTTGAAGAAATTGTTTAAGAACTCTCTTGTACAACTTGCAGGGAATTTATATCGGTAAAAGTTTTAGAAATTTCAAATAAGGTTATCACAGCACAAACGCTGTTTTGACAAGCAAAAATTATATTTTCACTATGCAAATCATTTACTAAAGGAAAACCGTACTTAACGTTGATTTTGATATTCCACATAATGTAAAAAAAGCTATAGGAACAATTGGAAATTACCAAACAGTGAATTTCCGGGAACCCTTCACCATTCTTCAATGTTTTTACTTCTTAAAATAAGCAACCTTATTTGGTTTTTCCTCACTCTAACATACACTGTGACAAAAAAGTATCCGGAAATTCTCATTTAAATTGCTCGCCTTGAGTATTTTTAAGTATTTTAGGTTTCCGTATGTTGGTATGACTGTCCTCAATTACAATGCCAAACATGAGGGCGATCTGTCAACTAGTTTGCTTACGACAGCTATTGAAACCAGTCGACCTCAGTGATACTCTGCGAATTTTACAATGGAAAAAAATTTTTAACGAAGGGTTTGTCTCAAATTTTGTGTTCAAATAAAATTCCGTGTATTGAATCGTTGCGAATGCTGGAAAAGGCTTATGGAGACCCTGTTTTATCGAAAACCCAAGTGTAGGAGTGGTACAAAGCCTTCAAAGACGGTCGGGAGATCGTCGAAGATTTGCGTCGTCCCGGACGACCTTCGACCTCTTCAACCGGCTATAACGTCAGAAAATCAAGGAAATGTTGCGCGAAAATCGTCATGCCAGTGTTAGAGAGATAGCTCGTGATCTCAACATCTCTCGTGAAACCGCTCGTATGATATGGGTGAACCAATCGGGCATGCGGCCGCTCGGCTCGTTACGATATAGCTGAATTCTCTTTCAAAACAGTACCGGATTCAGGTAGCTGCAGACATGCTGGATCGTGCGAATTCTGATCCCACGCTCATGGGACGGATCATAACTGGTGACGAGACATGGGTCTATGAATACGACACACTAACGAGCCAACAATCATCGGAATGGGTGGAAAAAAATGAGCCATAACCGAAAAAACCTCGCCAAAGTCGTCCGAAACTTACATGCTGATGATGACTTTAAAACCAAACACTCAGTAAATACCATAGAGCAGTCAGCTTATTCGCCTGATCTAGCTCCGTGTGAGTTTTTTATATTCTCTAGACTCAAATTGCTGCTCCGTCATAAAAGAAATGTAGAAATAATAATCGGTAGAATAAATATTTTTCCCATTTAGAAATTTTTTCATTGTGTTTATTTCATAAATATATATATATATATATATATATATATATATATATATATATATATATATATATATATATATATATATATATATATATATATATATATATATACATTTTTCTCTTTAGTTTATACTGCTCAGAATCTCATTTCATTTTTATTTGTATATATAAATGTAATATAATTAGTTGACTTCACCCAAAAGATTGTTTCATGTTATATCACAAACGACCATGAATGTTGTCTTCATCATTTCAGAATACTTTCCTAGTTTTTCATTATGACTAATCATTAGTTCTGTTATAAATTCTTCCAATAGAATATTTTTGTATTAGACTCGCCAATGCCTATGGTATGATATATCATATGTTAATTAAAAGGTACTTTCAGTAGAATGGTGTATCTCAAAGTATTGTTCTCGTATTTTGTATCAATAAAGGAAGGAGTATTATCAATTTCATCAATTTTCGCGAAAAAAAATTACTCAGGCATTAATGGGTTAAGGTCGTCATCCTCGATGGACTCTCGACCATTTCCTTGGTCTTCACACCGTTGAATCCGTTTTTAACACATAATTAAATACAAAATCGTTGTTACAAATTTTTAAGAAACGAAAACAAGTGCTCAGATATTCCTTTAACGTGCTCTATTTCCGCCTTTCGGCCAATGACACGCCGGGGAATTTTGTCACCTTACCAACGCGAGAATTTTGCCGAACCCATCTCGTGTCGAGGGGAGGGTTCTTTAATGTCCAACACATCTCTGTTAGACAGGGCCGACGGCTTTACATCTCCTCCGAAAGATAGATACTCAAGCGATTCCCAGAATCCAAAAAATCGCACTGACTTTGTGGGGATTGAACCCAGGTAACTCTGCGCAGGAGACGAGCATCATATCCCATACGCCACCGAGCCGGCTAATGTCGAGTTATGAAGCTGCAATTTGGAGATAGTGATAGATGTAGCAACCTAACAAACAAAATAAAACTGGAATCATATAATTTAGAGCACCAGTCGGTGGAAATTTCGAGAAATTTTTGATCTAGATGGTTTGAGGCGCATCTCCCTTTAGATTAATTATCTATCTGAAGAAACTACGTGGCGTAACGCAAAATATTGTAAATATAACGATAATTGACGAATAGTTCTTCAAACTATAATCGTGTATTTGAGTTGCAATTTTTTTTATTCGTTATTTGGATAATCTGATTTGTTTTTAAACGAAATTGGACTAGTCGTTACTCAATATTGTAATAATGAAACTTATGAGGTGCTATCAGACATAATTACTACTAATTTAGAGATACATGTCATTAACTAGATCAATCGAACAGGCTATTTGGATAAGATATAGATCTGAATATAAAACCGTATGTTTCATCAGTTCTCTTCATTTTCATTGGAAAAAGTTTTGGGGGTTTCATATAAAATGGATAAATTAATACAGTGTTCAATTTGGGGAGTTCTTAGTTTTGTTTGCCTCAAATTATATTTGAAATGGAGGCAGATCAATTTTTACATGTTCGTAAGCGTGAATTTAACGAAACTGGTACTGAATTCTGTAATGTAAGTTATCGAATGCTGTTGGTGGTATCTTGAAATGAATCCAATAACTATTAAAATATTCAAAACCTATGTTTCTCAAATAATAGCCCATTAAACCTTAGATAAGATTGTTTTGAAATGAATGTTATTTTAATTAATTACATGAATTTTAGTGGTTGAAAGGAATTTTTCTGGATTTTTATTTAAAGAGTGAGATCTAGCAGATCGATTTTATTTCGATTTTATTTCTTATTTTCTCACTTTCCTATAGAATTTATTTACTGCTTTGATCATTGATTTACTTCTTTGATATCAAAAAGGAAGAGCGACATTTTCTTAAATACTAATATATGTTCATTGTATATACAGGGTATTCAAAGTTGAGTGGCCTATTCGACGTTTATGGAGAATAAATAATTTTCTGAAATTTTGGTGGTTGATTCAGCTAGTCCGAAACTCGTTTCTAAAATATTTTCACCTCAGTGTCACTTCCCGTTATACCGGAAGTGCATACCAACTTTGTTATTCAATATAGAACACCCGTATATTGATGACGGGTTCGATAACACTTGTTATTCCTAATACACAAACACTTAACACATAAGTCTAGCTTGTTGCGTTCAACTATCCTAGTTTTACTTGAGAATGATCGATTCTTTGCTTTTGAACAAGAGAACGGCGTGAATTACCAAAATAATGAAAGGTGTTTTACGAACAAGAAACCATGTGGGACATAACTCATATCCAACTGAATCTCAGTCAGTATGCAGAGTGCTCTTTTTCCGCCTCACATTTCGAAACGAAGAAACATCGAAAACTACGTTTTTTCAAAGTGTAACCCATATTTTTTTTCAATTCATTAGATTCGCCGTAAAACAACTAATGGAAGTTCCCCATACATACCCTGTACCTGAGATTTCAAGTTTTCAAGTTATGGCGAAAAAATTAATTATACGTACCTACCTAAGGCGGCTTAGATTCCTGCACGTGCACAGACAGTTCCCAGAGCATTAGCGAATAACTGTCCTTTTGTCATTGGATAATTGATAAATTATGAGCAAAAAAAATGCGAAACTGCAGTTGTTGTTGAATTTTCCAAAGTCAAATTAAAAGATATCAAAACGAATTAAACTCTATTTTCCTAAATTTTATGATAATTGTTCAAAGTGAAGACCATTCACTTTAAGACATAATGCATAACACCCTATGATGTGGCTCGCCTCAGTTTCTCCACATCCAACTGCATGAAAGCATCTTGCAGTCTATTGCGCAAATCATATCTTGAGGTCACAGTCAAAGGTAAAAATCCATAGGCGTTAGGTCAGGTGACCTTGGAGGCCATAAAGACGTTTGTAATATCCCGGGTTTTAGGAAGAAGCTTGATGTGTTGGCAAGCCAACTAATGAAACACGTCATTCATAATTTACGGTTTATTACAAGACGTCTCGATAGTACCATAGTTACAATTGGAATCCTCTCTGCCCAAATTCTATCCTACCAGTTACCCATGTTATCATATAAAATGCTTACTCTCTAAAACCAACTTATTCTAATTTAAACTACTTAATTTATATATACAGTGTATCCTATCTACAGTATGGTCTATTGTTAGACCATACCTATTCACACTTACACTACACCTCCATTGAAAGGGAAAGAAAAAAAACAACTATGATGATTTTTTTTCTTTAGTCGAAGTACAACTTTATTCAATTTTTATGTATGTTGTCGTTCATTTTGATAATGACATTAGGAGGTTTATCTTCTATCACCTCATAAGGTCCTTCAAACACAGGGTCTGATTTACTGATCGATGTATTTTTCAAAAGTACTTTTTGACCTACCCTTAAATGCAAAGTTTTGCTTTTTGTGTCATACCTTTGCTTTCTGTTTTCTCTGTATAACACCAAATTTAGACACTTTTAGACATAATGCATAACACCCTATGATGTGGCTCGCCTTAGTTTCTCCACATCCAACTGCATGAAAGCATCTTGCAGTCTATTGCGCAAATCATATCTTGAGGTCACAGTCAAAGGTAAAAATCCATAGGCTTTAGGTCAGGTGACCTTGGAGGCCACAAAGACGTTTTTAATATCCCGGGTTTTAGGAAGAAGCTTGATGTGTTGGCAAGCCAACTAATGAAACACGTCATTCATAATTTACGGTTTATTACAAGACGTCTCGATAGTACCATAGTTACAATTGGAATCCTCTCTGCCCAAATTTTATCCTACCAGTTACCCATGTTATCATATAACATCATATAAAATGCTTACTCTCTAAAACCAACTTATTCTAATTTAACCTACTTAATTTATATATACAGTGTATCCTATCTACAGTATGGTCTATTGCTAGACCATACCTATTCACACTTACACTACACCTCCATTGAAAGGGAAAGAAAAAAAAACAACTAAGATGATTTTTTTTTCTTTAGTCGAAGTACAACTTTATTCAATTTTTATGTATGTTGTCATTCATTTTGATAATGACATTAGGAGGTTTATCTTCTATCACCTCATAAGGTCCTTCAAACACAGGGTCTGATTTACTGATCGATGTATTTTTCAAAAGTACTTTTTGACCTACCCTTAAATGCAAAGTTTTGCTTTTTGTGTCATACCTTTGCTTTCTGTTTTCTTTGGATAACATCAAATTTTGTCTTGCTTCTTGTCAAGCGGTGCGATGATTGTCAACGTCATAAACATTCAATCATTCCGAAATAACCTTTCACCAACACTACTTCAGCCAGATCGTAATTTTCAAATTTATTTCTAGATCTAGTAGGATCATTAGAGGTCGATCAAGAAGGTAATCAATATATTTTGACACTTCAATGTGAGTTGACCAAATTTGTTGAAGGCTATCCCATAGCAAATAATCCATCTTCAAACATATCAGTTAAAATTCGATAATTTTCATTTGTGCGATGAGCTGGCGCTCCATCGAGTTGGTACCAACAACGCCTTGATTCAGCTATTGATAAAGTGTCAACGTACTTACTCCCCTCCTCAAAATCTCCATATAAGGTTCACCATTTAAAAGTAGTGCAAACACATTAAAACTGAATTTGTTTCGAGGATTTCTTTCCCTCGTAATATGAGGATTTTGGTTGGCCTAAAAGTTTGAGGTTTTCTGGTTAAAAACCCCCACATTAGAAGACTTGGTTTCATCCGTCCAGATAAACCTCTTGAAAAAATCGGGATCCTCTTTTTTCTGAAAAGAAGGATCTCACACAGTTCTATTCGAAGTTGTGGATCGCCAGCTTATAGAGTTTGGACCAATGAAAATTTATAAGGGTGCAGTTTATGATCTTTTATAATTCTGTGAATACTACCATGAGAACAGATCATGCTCTGCTATTGCCAATGATCCACGTGGATTAGCATCAAAGTAAGCTAGAACTGCAATTTCATTGTCTTCAATGTTAAGTAGAGGCGACGAAAATGATGTCTTATTCTGATTCGTTCCGGTCGAAAGACAATTTGTAAAGTACCTCCTGAAATTTTCAGCTGTCACAGACGGCATACTTGAATATAATTCGTTAAATTCCCTACAAGTTCTACTCACATTTCGTCTGTCATTTCCATGAATTAAGTATTTGCTCATTTGTGTAGCTAGCCATTCTGTTCCAATTAATTCGACTGACAGTTAAAACAATAATAGTTTGTTATCTATGCTCAGGAGCCTGTCCATGCTCTGGGATATGTCTATGCACGTGCAGAAATCTAAGCCTCCTTTGACAAGGCAAATATCGGTCGCGGTATGGAAAGTGTGTCGGAGCCCGATTCCGGCAAAATTATTGACATAAGTATTAAATGTAGATAAAATTTCTAAAATATCAGTAAATTTCAAACGAGTTTCATTGAATAAGAAGAAAATTTTATCTTAATTGTATAAAGATGTCCTTATTGGTTAAATTGAAGTTCTAATATCGAATGATCATTAGCAGTGGGAGGTGAGTGATTTGTATTGAGAAAATTTTATTCTTATTCAATGGACGTAAACAGCAACTTGCAGGCTAAGTTGTCAATGACTTCAAGTTGAAAAATTTCTCTCTATAAATAGAAATCTTAATTTTAAAATATATAGCTCGAAAAACGGTAATGATTTAAGCAATAAAGAGTCAACGTATTTCAAGTTATGGTCAAGATCACGACCATTTCGCCTTGATGGGTGTTCGAGTCAGTGTCAACAGTTTCGTGAAATGAATATTCATAGAAAGGAACATAAAAATTGAAAATTTCAAACTATGACCTTAAAAAGTGAGCACAGGTTAAAGAATTACCTTGAGTATTAATGCATTCTAGATGGAAATAAATAATTCAATTGAAATAGAGTTGCAGTTATCTAGAAATGCAGGACATGAATATTTGCCTATGGCTGTGACAGGTGCCTAAAATTACTGTACTTATCACTTCGTTCATTCGAATTTGATATTTCAACAAGAATTGTCGTTATATCAGATTGAAAATATCAAAAATTACAACACATTTGGAATAAAACAACTGGTTATTCAAATGAAAATATATTTAATCTTTTCATTTTAGAATATGAAAAAGTAGTGGGTAGAAATTGCAGGCAATTCAATAACCAATTTCTAAATTTACCGTCTAAGAGTAAAATAAAGTTTCGAAGCATTAGAAGCAATTTTCTACAATTCGAATGAATAAAAATTTTAGGAACTAAGCGAAAACCAATCATCAAAGGTAATTACATTAATACGAATAAATGATAGCAAACATCATAGGAGGAAACTAATTTGCCATCTGAATAAATGTTCAATAGGGGCCCCATTTTGCTCGATACACTTGACAGATCGTAAGGGTAATCCATCTAAAAAATTTGCTTATGTTCCTCTCAAAATTTCCAGGTATCTTTATCCATTAAGATTTTCCTCATAAATGTGATAAACCAACAAATCAATCATTAAAATTGCAAAAACATTCACGCTGAATTTATTTTGGAAATTAATAACCTCAATGAAATGTGTATTTTCTGTGGCCCAAAAATGTCGATTTCTCCTGTTGGTTATTCCACTTTCATTGAACTTGGCTTCATCAGACCATATAATTTTTTGCAGAATTGTCTCATCTTCTTGAAGCCGAATTAATAAATTTTTACAGAAATTTGGCCGCTTGGGAAGGTCAGTTGGTTTCAATTTTTGCAGTCTGATAAAAGAATACGGGTGCATGTTATGTTTCTTAAGGATCCTTTGAATGGAAGTATAACTCAATCCAATATCCATTGATGCTGACTTAATGGACGCATGTGGATTCGCACGAAAATACGCTAGCGTATTAATTTGATTGTCGTCGTCCTCGAGAATTAGTTTTCTTCTAGTTTCTATGTATTTTGTTCCTCCAAATTGCAGAAAATTGCTTCTAATCCTTCGAAATTTTGTTTTACTCATAGACGGTAAATTTGGAAATTTGGTTATTCAATTGTATATCCTGTATATATATATATATATATATATATATATATATATATATATATATATATATATATATATATATATATATATATATATATATATATATATATATATATATATATATATATATATATATATGAAAAGAGAGGATTTACAAAATTCGAATAATTGTATTTACAATAAATGCTTATATCTATAATTTTGGTGTGTCAGAAAAACACAATCGTAGAAAACAAGCGAAGAAATAGAATACCAGCAGAAAAAAACGAAAAAAACAGACTATGCCTGTTCCTTAATCTGGCATCTAAACTCGCATCATGCCTCCTACGATTGCCCCTAAAATGTAAGCACAGGAAATGTTACAGGGGAACCATACTTCCTTGCTTATGATTTAATAAACGAGTGAGAAAACCTCGTTTCCCTGTTGCTAACCCAATAATTTAGGTTGACATCGCCCATATAATATCTCTTCGTGGATCTTGAGTAATTTATAGAAAAATTTTCGAAAAAATTTTGACATTTGTTTTAAAAATTATGACAGATGAAGAATTCCATTAACTGATTATATTTTAGGATGATTTTGTTTTCCATTTACCCACCTTCTGGTAAAATTCAATTGCTCTGCTGATGATACCTGTCAAATCTATGTTATCGACATATTTTCTAAAGTGTGAAATTTCACGTGTGATTAATTATGGGAACCTTTTGGTTTATTTTGTACGTTCCTGAATTTTTGACGAATCAGTTCCGTCTTTTCAACAGTTCTATTGTGAAATTTTTTCCCAAATGTGTAAAAGCAGGGGTGCTCAAACTTGAACTGCTGGCGATCTACCTCAATATTTTTAGACTACTTACGATAGACTCTGAGAGGCTGCAAGTATGTGTGATGCAGGGTTGTCGTACATACACGATACACCCTACCTACCTACCTAGGTAGGGTGTACCGTAGCTTATATAGATATTAGCTTTCCGCACAATATACATAATTTCAGTCAAGGTTTGGGTTAGGTTTAGTTAGGTTATTCTCTATAATATAAATGAAAAACTCATAGTTATTCAGATTTGCGAGTTTATTGGTTGTTACAAAACAAAAGAGTTACATATGGTGTTAAACTTAACTAAGGACTGACTTTGGGTGTTGAAGCGTGGCACTGCATGTCCTCAGCATACTTTTCATAAGATGGTACGCAACAACTGAGTGCTAATTGCAAGCATGATAACATATGATGGTCAGTTAGTCGATTGCGATATTTTGACTTAATTATCTTCATTTCAGAAAATGCCTACTCGCACAAGTAAGTTGACCCAAACATTGCCGTCAGTTGAAGAGCGATTTGCTTAGATTCGGATATTTATCTTCTGATGTAAAACAACAATTTGTATCAAATGCTGTGACTTTGAGATGTATATCTGATATAATCTGCACCAACTCATTTTCAACAGAACATGAGTTCATTAAACTGACTTGCTATTTTGGTAGCTAATTCCCCAATGTTTTAACATGAAAAAGGATAACTCATAAATGATGCTATATTTGCCAATTTACTGCAATCATAAAAACGCATTTCGAATAGTCCCATAATATTTGATAATTCATCCTCATTTGTATCATAATTTAACTAAGGAATCCTTGCTTTCAAAGACGGAAAATGTTTCAGATCCTTTCTTTTCAGTTGACAAGATATTAGTACTGTATTTAACAAGAAGAAAGAGAGTTAATGTTTAAATGCATAGAAAACTTGGGTTTTCCATCGATCAGTCAGGACGTTCTTTATCTGGAAGTTGTCATTAGAAAGTAATTCGAAAATTTCAAATGAATAAAGATAATTGAGTGTTCTAAACTTAGGAGCAATGTGTAGAAGTTTCAAATTATCAATGCTAGGAAAAGAATAACCATTTTGGATGATGTGGTTTATTAATATCGAATCTTAAATTTTAGTGAATGAAGTTTGATGTTCCTTCTTTATATCTAATTTTGGGGAGTCTGGACAAGAATTTATAAACTCATGATTTATTTAAATTCTAGATAGGATTTTTAGCATTAAAAATGGTGACAATTTATTTTGATTTCTAAATATAATTTTAGCATACGATTTGGAAATATTATTTGAGGTTTTTTCACTTATCTGCTCAAAACTTGTTAAAGGGATGAATTTTTTGGGTTTGTTGTACTTATAATGAAGTATATTTGGCTAATAGCTATATAATCTGTCAAAAAATACCAGAAATTGATTGTTTAGGAAAATCTCCTTAAAACTATTGTTGTTGCTAAGTTGACACAACTGTTTTCTATACTGACGCGGAGTTTAAAAGCGATCCGTCATTTAGTTTGTTTACAGTGCTGGATGTTGTCAGTTCTCACAACTGTATTTTGCGTTTATTACAATGGATAAAAATATCGAACAAAGAATTTGTCTCAAATTTTGTATTGAAAATGGAATTTCATGTGATGAATCGCTGAAAAATGTTACAGAACGCTTAAGTTGAATCGACTTTATCAAAAATAAGTGCATATGTGTGGTACAGTGTATTCATCAGCGGCCGTGATGTGGTGAAAGGTTTCCTCGCTTTGGTCGGCCATCAACATCTTCAACTGAAATTATGAAAGTGAAGAAGACTGCTAAGTTGTTCATATATCTTTTCATTAAACTGAAGATTATTAAGCTGATTGTATAACTCCGAACGAATTATTAATTCGCAATGTATTAAACGGTGAACATGTGATTGTTCTAAAATATCAAACGTTAAGTTAATACTTTCATTTTTCTGGATATTTCAAAACATGTTGCTCACATCTAAGCTTAGATGATAGGAACTGTTCGGTAAAGTTCTCTGTTTCAAGGATTAATTCAATGTAATTTTTATACACTCCTTAGAAGTGTAGTTTGTCATTCTCTTAAATATACTCTCCACAAAAATTGTCGCATCACTCTACTTTTACGACAATACTATATAAACTTTTAGGTTGGTCATTCAAGAGTCGCTTGGTAACTTTCAGAAGTGTAAAATAAGAAGATATCATTCAAAAGAGATGAATTTATGATGAAAAATATCAACAATTTTCGAGTTAATGAAAAATTAAAAAATTCTACCATCTTCAAACATTCGCGAGGCGACCAATCATCTAGCATCGAATGGTTACTAATCATTTTCAAAATCGAGCTTTTGCTCCCCGGGCCCTAATTATTGCCAGTGTACGTCTCGGAAGCCCCTCAAACAAATTTTGGATGTACTCTTGAGTCACTCAGTTCCAAATTTCAGGAAGCAGATTTTCTATATGTTGGAGTGTTCTACAAGGCATCCTACGTTGCTGAATTTGCCACCCCATGTTGTACCAAACATGTTCTATGGGATTCAAGTCGAGACTTCTGGATGGCCATTTTAAAATATCATTTTGCAGAAATTCTGTAACTACTATAGCTGCATGTGGCCGAGCATTATCATGCATATAAATGAAGTTTTTGCCAATCAATGGGCCAAAGGCTACAACATGGGGTTTAAGGATATCTGCGATGTATCTGGCCGCTGTCATTCTTCCATTATTCACTAGGATTAACTCAGTTCGATCATGGAAAGAAATGCCTCCCGATACCATTACTGAGCCCCCTCCGAAGTTTTCGGTTTGTCGGATATTGCAGTGCTGATACCGTTTCCCAGGTCGGCTGTTTACAGGCATACGTCTATCATTTGATACTAGACAGAGCCTGGACTCGTCGGAAAAGAGAACGTTCGACCATTCTGGAATACCCCAATTTGCATGTTCCCTCGCAAACTGAAGACTTGCAACCCGATGCTCTCTGGTGAGACGCGGGCCGGTAGAAGGCACCCTTGGTCTGATGTCGTCTTCTCTGAGCCTGTTCCTAATAGTTTGCAATGAAATATGCACATTTCTAAAAAGTGCAAGTTCATTTTTTAGCATTCTAGCCGTACAGTGCCGAACTCTTCCCTGTCCGGCTCTTCTTCCATATTCCCCTGTTTCGTTGTACCGATTAATTGCTCTTGAAATAGTGCTTTGGTTAACATTTAACAGGTTAGCCACGTAGCGTTGGCTTCACCCCTCCTCTAGAAGTGTTACAATTCTTACCAGTTCATGATCACTCGCATAGCGTCCAGGACGTTCAGCAGCCATAACAATAAATTCAAAGATTCGAAATCAACAAAAAATACAGAAAACTTGCATTAATTTAGCGTAAAAACTGAAGAGAAATTGAATGAATACTGATAGTCAAATAAACTAATTTTTGTTTCAGACGTGTTTGAGATCATATGGAAACAAATGTTACTACATAGATAAGATTTTTTCCCCTCATATGTCCAAAAACATATGTTGTCAAAAATACTGCGATCGAGCTGCTTAATCGATTGTGGAATTCAGAATACCACGTGATGCGACAATTTTTGTAGTGTGTGTATTATATTCATTTCTTTCCTCAACTTGTAGGTGGGACTATTAACGTGTAACTATTTAAGAAATCAAAAATCAGATTTGGAATCAGGGGCTAATAGACGTAGATGGTAGTTCACCCTTGCTCATTTGAAATGGAAATAAAAAATAAAAATACTTTATTATTAAGTTTTGTGTTATTTCCACAAATGCTGCATTAAAATATGTTCGGAACAGATTTTATAGAATTATTTCGATGGGATCTATTATATCCTGAGTTTTTTTGGGACACCATAGATTTCTAATCAACTTACATTTTCATTGGTATTTGTATAGTATCTGGTATTTCTTCTTGAGTGTTGATTTTGATTGAATTTAATCGAGTTTCTGATAAGAAATTTCTATTTGCGAAAGGTTAGGTTAGGTTACTTTAGATTCTTAGTCTGGCCGTATCGAATTGTAGGAATCGTTTTCACTTAATTTGTGAGCTAGGCATTTTCACGTATATAAGAATGATCTACGCCCTTGAAACTATCTTGCGTTATCTTTAAAAATAATAATGATGACATGCATGCTTTCAATCATACTTTCTTATTTTTCGATTGAAGATGTTTCGATACGAAAATCGATGAAGTGAATCTTTGTAATGACCTTTAGATAATTTTATATATTATTTCTGCGCCTTTGTCATGTTCATATGTTCATTCATTGGAATGGAAAATTAGGCAACTAGATTGAGAAATTACTGAATTTATCATTTTCGGTATAGCATAAACGATAAGCTCAATGGTATTTCCAAAAATATATGTTGACAACAAATGTTATATTTCTCCTTAAATTGTTAGTTTGCATACCACGAGGGTGGTCAAAGTTCGCACGTGAAACATTTCATGTAATCTTTTTCACAATGATAATTTATAATTAATTATATAAGAATTACATTCTAAACATCTCTACTACGAAATATTTTTGTGATGAACGTTTCATGTGGTCATATACAGGGTTTAAAGGAACTTATACAGGGTGCTTCAACGAAAACTAAACAGAGGCTATATCTACCAAGATATTCATTTCTGATCGAAATGCAAAAACAGGTCAGTTTTTGTTTTAAGGGGGACATCTTTTGAGGTACAATACTTGCCTGAAATATCAACCCCTAAGCGGGGGTTGCAATCCTTAAACATTTTGAATCAGGAAGATGGGTGAAGTGATGACTCAAAAGAAAGGTGGTATCTTTGTCTACATTGCCTTGAACGAATTTCCATTTCCAATTGAAAACTGTAAAATATACAGAGTGAGCAACTGAAAGATAGGGAAGACTATTTCCCTGAGACTATTCAAGTTTCAGTGAGGTAAAATGGAACAGATCCATGCTGATCAATGGCAGTCATCATCAAGTACCATCCTCATCTCGAATTTCAACCCCTGAAGCAGGGGTGACCACCCTTGAAATTTTGGAAGAGGGTAGATGGGTCGGCTGATAACTCGAAAGAAAGTTATTATCTTTATCTGCATTCCCGTGAAAGAATTTTCATTTTTGATTGAAAACTGTAGAAGATACAGAGTGAGCCACTGAAAAATAGAGAAGACAATCGCCCCAAGACTATTGGAGTATTAGTGCGAAAAACTGGAATAGATTCATTTAGATCAAAGATGACCGCCTTTGATCTGGAATGAATCTGTTCCATTGTTTTGCACTAATACTTGAATAGGTCAGAGCGATAGATAGTCTCCTCTATTTTCAGTAGCTCACTGTGTATCTTCTACAGTTTTCAATCAAAAATGAAAATTCGTTCACGGGGATGCAGACAAAGACAATACCTTTCTTTCGAGGATCACTCGACCCATCTACCCTCTTCCAAATTTTCAAGGGTGGTTACCCCTGCTCTAGGGGTTGAAATTCGAGATGAGGATGGTACTTGATGATGACTGCCATTGATCAGCATAGATCTGTTCCATTTTACTACACTGAAACTTGAATAGTCTCAGGGAAATAGTCTTCCCTATCTTTCAGTTGCTCACCATGTATCTTCCACAGTTTTCAATTAAAAATGAAAATTCGTTCAAGGCAATGTAGACAAAGATACCTCCTTTCTTTTGAGTCATCACTCGACCCATCTTCCCTATTCAAAATGTTCAAGGATTGCAACCCCCGCTTAGGGGGTTGGTATTTCAGGCAAGTTTTGTACCCCGAAGATGTCCCCCTTGAAACAAAAATTGATCTGTTTTTGCGTTTCGATCAGAAATGAATATCTTGATAGATATAGCCTCTGTTTAGTTTTCGTTGAAGCATCCTGTATAGAACAACTTCTTATGACCCAAAATATTCTTCCAAATTATTTAAATCTGTATTGTCCTTGACACGAACAACTGTTTCCCTGCTGGAAGAATAAGACACGCGCTCAATGCATGTTTACATTAGCTGCAATTGATTGTTTTATTTTGAAACAAACAAGTACCATAATTTATCAACTCTGAGATAAACTGGTCAATTAATTTCAACGAAAATCTTCTTATCTCTCGCAAAATTGTAATTTCTTAAACATGCGGAAAGCATGTGTCAAGCTCCATTTATTTAATGATTGAAGTTTTTAATTGCGCCTTTGAAACAGTAATAATTTGTTAGATTATAGATTATCAGTATTAGTTGGTGTTCAAAGGTCCATCGGAAACAGAAACTTTGTGTTCGAAAAGTTTCCTTTATACACAGTCGGTTTTATCTTGACTGATTTAGCAAAATCTTTGAAATGATATGAATCATTCATCTAATGATCTAATCTTCTATAATTTGAATAATTCTTGTATTTAAATCTGTTTCACGTATTTCAAAATCGTTAGTTTTAGATGAAATGCTTTGTTCAGATCTGGTTTTGTTTTTTAAACTTACTTCTAACCAGGTGTTCCTTACTTCAGGTAGTGATCAATCTGCTAAAATGTGGAAGATTTGTCAAAGAAAATAAAAAAAAAACATAAAATGTCGTTTGCGATTTCAGCTTAGTAAACGAAAAATCAGCTCGAAACTCTGCAAAAATTCACAGTATAACAAGTGCTTTTGTCACCATTTTTTCGGCTTTTTTTCCTGAAAATGGTTGAAATCCACATCCCTTTTCTATATTATCACAACTCTCTGGAAAATATAATTTGACCATGAAATAATTATTATCTTATGCCCCGTTTAATATGTGAAAAAATAATATATAAGCACCTGCAACCATAATTCTAAAGAACTAGGAATCCAAAAAATTCTAGTATACTGCCCTCGTTCATAAACATTTCAATATCATTCGATTAATCAATGATCAATGAATTTCTTAACTTAAAAAATTTGCCTGATTATTTCATCATGGATTGCAAATTGCAAAATACTAAAAGTTGAAAAGCACCCCCTGTAGCATATTCTTGAAATACCTCACTTCCCTACATCATCTTCCGATGATTTTTCATCTATCAAATATACCTTTTCCATTTTCATGAATACCAAACAATTTTACTTTCAATTTGATCCGTCATTTTGATTTTGGAAAATGTCCTACCAAAATATTTATTAACATTTACTAATACCTTAACGTTCGAATTGTAAGTAGTGGATCTGCTTCGAGCTTCTAAACTATCAGTTTGGTGAAATATCTACAATATAGCAGACCATCATAAAAAGTGCTACGTCTTACTTAGATGAAATTCAACGAAGTAACATACATTGTCAATACACTACACACAACCAAATTTATATGGAATCACCTGATATTTTGAATATTGACCCAGAGATTTTGGAAATTTCAAAGGATTGTTAGAATTAATCCTTTTTGGGATATTTCAATTGAAAATAGAAATAAATTAAGGTTTATTTTGAGAAAGAAACAAATGAAAGGAAATAAAAGACTCTTTCCGCATGTAGTAAAAAAATTGTAAATTGTTTTCTCACGAAGTAGCTTGTATTATCTCCTCTTGCCCTGATACAAGCCGGAATCCGCCTAGGCATGCTTTGGATTAGGTTTTCGACCTCCTCTGTGGTGATATTCTGCCACTCTTCTGTGGCGGCTTGGATGAGCTGTTGTGTGGTTCTTGGATTATCCTGGCGCGATCTAATTTTCCCTCTGAGATTATCCCATAAAAGTTCAATAGGATTTGGGTCTGGAGAGCAAGCTGGCCAGTCCAAAATAGCGATTCTCTCTGTTTCAAGATGATGTACCAGGTTGCTGGTATGCGGAAGAGCATTATCTAGCATAAAAGTGAAATTCTCACCGTGGGCACCTAGCCTGCGTCTCACTATTGGTTGCAGCACTAGGTCCACGTAATTTCTAGCCGTCGGAATTCGTCTTGCTGCTCCGAGTCAAGCTTGTCTTCCACGACCCCTTAAAACCAGAATCCGGCGGTCATCTGATCGAACATTAATTTTGGTCTCATCCGAAAAAAGAACATTTCGCCAATTCTCAATATTCTGATTTTGGTGCTCGATACACCAATTGAGTCTATTAATTTTTTGTTGTCTGGTCAGCTCTGGAACTCTTAAGGGCCTTCTGCGTCGCACTCCATACTCAAAGGCAATTTCTGTGAGCAACAGGCATCAATGTATCAGTCGAAACGATACGTCAAAGACTTTGTTCAAGGGGTTTATATAGCAGAAGACCCATAAGAGTTCCAGAGCTAACCAGACATTAAAAAATTTACAGACTTGATTGGTGTATCGAGCATCAAAATTGGAATATTGAAAATTGACGAAATGTTCTTTTTTCAGAGACCAGAATTGGTGTTCGATCAGATGACCACCGGATTCGGGTTTTAAGGGGTCGTGGAAGATAAACTAGACTCCGAGCAGCAAGACTAATTCCGAACTGCCAAAGGGGCAGTGTGATGTTTTGGGGTGGAATAATGCTGAGAGGGAAAACATATTTGATTTCGTTTCCTGCGAGTGTAACGGCTAGAAATTACGTGGACCTAGTGCTGGAGCCCTTAGTGAGACTCTGGCGAGGTGCCCAGGGTGAGAATTTCACTTTCATGCAAGACAATGCTCATCCGCTTACCAGCAACGTCGCGCGACATTATCTTGAAACAGAGGGAATCGCTATTTTGGACAGGCCAGCTTGATCTCCAGACCTAAATCCTATCGAACATTTATGGGATAATCTCAAAAGGAAAATTAGATCGCGCCAGGAAAATCCACGAACCCCACAACAGCTCATCCAAGCTGCCACAGAAAAGTGGCAAAATATCATCCTAGAGGAGGTCGAAAACCTAATCCAAAGCATGCCTAGAAGGATTCAGGCTTGTATCAGGGCAAGAGGAGGTAATAGAAGCGTCTGAGGGCGAGAAAAAGACACCTACTCAGTGAGAAAACAATTTTCAATTTTTTTACTATATGAGGAAAGAGTCTCTTATTTTCTTTTATTTGTTTCTACCTCATCTTTTTACTTTAAATAATCTTTTTTCCAGAAATTAAATAATTTTGAGTTTCTCAATTTTGAATATCGATATCAATAGTACCTATTGAAGAACAGTTGCATTCTTTCATCTCTGAAAATTGAAACCGAGAAATCATTCCAGTGAAGAAACTCTCATAGTAAGTTATTACAAAGAAAGACTATTTCTATCTATATCTTTTTATTGAAGGGTAAACGTGGTCTCAAGTTCAATTGATTAGGAAACCAAATAGTTGTTTTAAATGTTTTTTATGAAACATGCAAAAACCTATTTTGAAAATACTAAATTCAATTCAGATAATACGTTAACAAAAAATTTAAATGTTGACATTCTCAAGATAAACCTGGTATTTTATCACCTACTTTTTATTGGTTAATCTCTGGAGCAGGAACATTGAAACAATTTAGATAAGAGAGAAAATGCATTGCATATGGTGGGATCATCTGATACTAACTCATCAAAATATACGATAATGTCAGTGTTTACATATTTTTTATCAATTGAAACGGTTTAGTGTTTTTAATGAGATATGAGTAATATTAATAATAAAAGAGTATATATTTTTTCCATCATCAATCAGGTGTATTCAAGGAGTCGCTGTTAATATCGACAAGCAACTATCATGCATCATTTAATACCGACAAGCAACTATCATGCATCATGATCCCAACAAAACTGACCTTACTATTCCCGTTTTTCCCAATATCATCTGCTTTTGTTTTGAGAAATCAAGGACTCAGTGTTGATTTCTTGTGGGTCAAGGCACATGTCTGTATTTTTGGAAATGAAGAAGTAAACCGTATTGCTAAGGAAGCGGCTATTCCTTTACCCCTCGAAAAAATTATTATTGTCTTCTCAGATTTATTTCCTTTTATTGAAATACGTTCAAAATGGAACAAATCAGAAAAAAATTTTTTTCATAAAACCATTGAAGGTGCTCCTCTGCTTCGACCACGGTTCATTGATACCGATCAGAATAGGGAGTTCATTACAATTCTATGTCGATTGAGAAGTGGTCAAGCCTTGTGCCATGTTTACTTATCAAAAACAGGACTAGAGATGATGAATTATGTAGATGTAATGGAATTGGGAGTTTTAAGCATATTATCCTTCAATGCAGTAATTTTAGGCATAAAAACGAAAACTTTCTCAATAGTATTTCACAAATAGTTAAAAAATTTCAGCCATTTAGCCATCCCTATATTGACGAGTACCTTGGCGTATTTGTCTCCTTTATTCCCTGAGTTAATTTTTTTTTCGGTTTCTTAGTTGTTTTGATGGCTAATGATCGAGGTCAAAAGCCAAACTTCTTTGAAAAAAAAAACTAACTCTTTTGGGACGCTGCACTTTCTCAAACTAGTTGCGCCTCTACAAAGCCATTCTTTTTATGTTGTGGCGCTATAGCAGTCAAGGTCCATTTATCAATCTCCTTAATTTCAAAAGATAGGTCTTGATATTTCGTCAACTTTCTAGTGCAGGAATGGTAACATGAAGTAGAGCTGCTTTCTTGTTTTCTCAATCAAACATCACAATCGGGTCTGTTATTTGATACAGGTTTATTCGTAATCAGCGTGGTGTCCCACGTGATAACTGCAGCTGTTAATCAATTTTTGCGAGTAACGTTAGTTCTTAAATTATCTTTCCTTAATAGTGCAACGCAGATTACGAAATTTGACCTCGGCAGAATGTGCTGAAGCAGTGGTTTCAGATGATCTAGGCTTGGGGTATCCCATATAACTGTTTCCACCATGATCTGCAGCTATAAGGAGACTAGTAGTCATGAAAGAAGACCTGAGTAAGCTGCAGAATGATCTGCAGCTACAAGGAAACTGGTACTGATGAAAGGAGGCCTGAGCAAGGACGACCTCGAGCAGCAACGGGCACTTCATAACCGTTATATAAGAATTCGCTCAACACAACAGTTCGCTATTGCTAGGCACCTTCAAATTCAACTTCGACAACACATGAAGTGTAAATTAGCACTGAAACTGAATTTTGCCAGGGAACATGTCAATTGGTTAGAAGCTGACTGGGAGAGAGTTCGGTTTACAGATGAGTCGAGATTTTGTCTTTTTTTATTACGATCGACATTCTCTAGTGTACAGACTTCGAAATGAGAAATATGTCCAGTGCAACTTTTTTAATTACCAATGGTTTGGTGGAGGTTCAATAATGGTGAGGAAGAATTTCTTTGAATGCCCGCTCTGGTTTGGTAATCGTGAATAAGGCAACCTCGAGTGATTTGCTGTGAACATGAGTGAAAACTTTTTGATCACCAAATCAGTTCAATGGAATGGTCTGCACGAAGTCCAGACCTCAATTTCGCAGAACATGTCTGGGATGTTCTTGATCAAAGATTAAGAAGCCAGCAAACCCAGCTAGTTAACGTGAATGAGGGTTGAAACATACTGGAACGAAGATGTCTGGTATCAACAGGTTTATGGGGACTTTGATTTTGTCCAAAAAAATTTACTTTTTTCATTATTCTATTTCAATTCTTATGAGTACCATTTCTATTTCAATTAATCTCAAGCAATCTTTAGTGTTGGTGGATTACTGAAAACATAGTTTTTCAACACATCTGAAGTTCTTCTGAATAAATTTGAATTTTCGATTTTGTGCTTTAATTTCTTGACCGATTGTAAATAAGGTGTCAACTGGTAATTGACACATATGCACATAGATCTTCGTTTTCCAGACAGAAACCTATTTGATTATTGTTCCTTGTTATGAGAAAGACACAGTTAGCAGTAATACAAACTGTTTGAAATAGTAACCCATAAAATATACGACGGAAGGAAGATGAAGATCTGGTATCGACAATATAAACATAATGCATATTTGATACTAGCAACGAGTAGTTGTTAATGAACTAACTTTTTTATCATACTATTTTTAGACTATTAATAACTACAATAGAGTTTTGAATACATATTAATAAATATTATGATTGTTATCAATAGGTGTATTAATTATCGCAATCATGAATCATATTGGAGACGAAAAGAATTTACTATACTTTTATCTGAGAAACTAAAATAAGTTCGATCTGTCAGAATTGATTCTTATTTATCGATTATGTGTGGATTTTAGCCTTAATGTGTGATGAAAACTTAAGAAACAATTCTTGAAACTAATGTTGATTATCTTTTCAGACTAGCCAGAATGGTGGACGTAGTCACGAGTCGGATGTTCGAGTCCTTCAATCGGTTTTCACCCAATCAAGGACCACAAACAGATTCTCTATCAACCTTAAGCAACATGAAGAGATTTTCCAGAGATCAGAGGTGCAAGAGGGCAATATCGAGGGAAGTTGATATAAAAGTAAGTTAGATTCTGATTGAACTTTTCCATAAATATCACTTCATTCTTAATCCTCTGATGAGGAAGAAGCGACCAATGAAATGTCCTGTAGAGAAGCTCTCCATTCTGTTATATTTTGTGTGATTCCTACAAGGGAATGTATGCGTAAACCAATTAATTGTTTGAGTAGGCAAAAACAAAGTATTGGAGATCTTCCTTTTCTCCTTTTTCCATCAACTATATGTCTGCACTCTGTTAGGAGTGGCGTACTCCGATTATGAAATGAAGTAAGATTAAACATTACATATATGATTTATTTGAATTGTGGAGGCCGTCACTTGATGTAGATCCATGATATAAATGAGATAAAAAACACAAGGTTTAACTTTAATCTACACTTTATTTGAAAAAATTCGACGACGTTTCGCTGACACAGCAGCTTTATCAAGAATGAAAAACAGAATGAAAGAGTGGTTATTAAAACAAATCGTAGAACAAGTTGGATGAATAACAGTTAATTGATTGAGTTGATTGTACAATTTTTGAATGAGTAGTTATATATACAATTATACAAACTACTCATTACATCCAATTCAACACAAAGTTGCAGCTTTAAACAGCATGGCACATCGGTTACTCTATTTACCTTTATCAGTAGAAGATTATAATAAAGAGTTAAACATCATCAAACAGATAGCCATTAATAATTCATATAATCCGGATATGATAGATCTAATCATTCGTAAAAAACTGTATCAGAAAGCAATAAATGAAGTATATCCTATTCATAAAGACTATAAAATATTCAACAGTTTAACATTCTGCGGTTCTGCAAGTACAAATATTAAATCTTTTCTCGTCAAACAAAATCTTAATATAACTTTCAAAACTTCTAATAACTTAGGTAAACATATTAAAAATAATAAATCTTCTGTTGAAAAATCAAGTAAATCAGGAATCTATGAACTCAATTGCGGTTCTTGTGATAAAATTTATATCGGTAGGACCTATAGGAGTTTTGGCATAAGAACATCTGAACATAAACGTAGCTTCGATAAAATAAATCTGATTCAAATTATTCAAACCACTCAAAACCATTCATTCAATAAAACTTTGACATATTACATATAAAATCAAAAAGTTCAAAATTAGATCTCCTAGAAGCATTAGAAATAAATAGATACAAACATTCGGACAAGCTTTTGAATGAACAGGTAGATGTGAATTATTCACCCCTACTTAACTTGTTTAATTAGTTTTTATTACCTTTCATACTAACTGTACAATGGCTCGGTGTGGATTTTCCTGTTATTCATCCAACTTGTTCTACGATTTGTTTATAATACCATACTCTTCATTCTGTTTTTCATTCTTAATAAAGCTGCTGTGTCAGCGAAACGTCGTCCAATTTTTTCAAATAAAGTGTAGATTAAAGTTAAACCTTGTGTTTTTATCTCATTTATATATGATTTATCATGAATAACAACACTTAGCCTTTACTGGCTCGACTTTACAGAAGGAGGGGTTAAATTTTTACTTGGGATTAACTTCTCCTCTTTTCCTCTTCATCTCGTTTATTTTACATCTCCTTAGTTTGTCCTGGGGTCCTACTGGTTGGTTATCCTCCTTCTTTTATGTTGTGGTGCATCTATGCTGGCCTGTTGTTTCCTCTTCCATTGTACTAGGGATGTCCTCTATCTTGTTGTCCTCGGTTATAGTTCCATTATTTGGTTGATCTCCTTGTTTTCGTGGTCTTCCATCTGATCGGTTGTCTTCGTCGTTAGTCGTGTGATGATTTCTTCTAGTGTGTCGATTTCCATTTCCTTCCTGAGTTAGTCGTTTGCTTATATGTAACATGGGGCGTTTGTTGCTGTCCTGACGATTTTGTCGAGTGCTGCTTGTAGTTTCCTCTTCTTGAATCTGTCCTCTAGGTGCCAAATTTGTCCTGCATATGTTATTCCTGGGATGATTATTGCCTTGATTATCTGATTTTGTTTTCCAATGTGAGTTTGCCTCTTCCGTTGAGTAGGGGGTGTAGTTTTCCGTGTATGCTCTTGTTTTCCTTGTAGTTTCCTCGATGTGCCTCTTGTAGTTCAGTTGGTCGTCCAGAATTACGCCAAGATATTATGCTTCCTTCTTTCATTCGATTCGTTGTCCTTCTATGGTGTTTTCCTTTGGTGTTTCCGGATGTCCCCGTTCTTGTGGTCGATGTACATTGCTACTGTCTTCTTTGGGTTGATCTTGATCCTCCATCTTCTAAAATAATTGGTAAGTTGGTCGAGATCTTCTTGTAGCCTCAATGCTGTTTTGTTCCTGTGGGATGCGTATATTACCGTGTCATCTGCGAACTGCGCCATCTTCGAGTTCTTCATCTTTGGTATGTCTGCGATGTATATGTTGAATAGTAGTGGTCCTAGTACTGATCCTTCGGGTACGCCGGCTCCTATCCTCTTCAATGTTGATTTTTGGTCCTGCATCCTGGTTATGAATCTTCTGTTTTGTAGATACGACATCGTGATGTTGGTATCCTGTGGTCTTCATCTTGTAGATTAGTCCTTCGTGCCGGGCTAAACTTGAAAACATTGAGGTTTTTATTAGTCACTGAGGAGGTAGAGGTCAAGTCCGAAGACTCACGATTATGTCCGACCAGTGGTGGCACTTCGGTTTGGTATGGTCTTGAGCATACCATACACTTTGCTTTGTATGATAATCTTCTCTAGATTTTCGGGCCTCTTCTCATCCAAAATATTTTAAGATCTTCCGCTGAATAGTTCTTAACAGTTTCTGTCTTTTTCGGAGTTCCTCTAGTGTTGATACGTTTGTTCTTCTTTGAATCCATGTTATATTCGCAACCGTATGTCAGGTTGGAGATCACGCGTAATCTGCGGGTGGTCACGGATTTGCACTGCTCTTCGGAATGCTATTCAATAGCAGTAATGAGTGTAAGGGTGTGAAACCCCACTAAGTATTCCAGACCAGGTCGCACCTGTGCTATGTACAAAACAATCAGCTGTGTTTGAAGTATTGCTTAGCTCTGCAAAGAAAACTGAGTTGAACAGAAGCAGATTTGGCAATGGCTGCCACATGGTCATGCTAGCAAACTCTGGTGTTGACTATAATGCCGAGCAGATGCATGTTCGTTTCTGAGAAAATTTTATTTCTTCGCGTGATTACATGAGGTTCTACAGCAGCGACTTCTCTGGAGAATGTTGTTGATTGCGTTTTGTTCGTGTTAAGTTTGATCAAGTTCAATCAGCTCACTCTGATATCTTCTCCAAGTCTGAATTCAGTGACATGCTCTGTTGGTATCTTAGTCACTGTGTCTCCTCAGCAGTTATAGAATGCTGGCTAGAAAATGAGGATACAATCGTCCGCAAACCTAAATATTCTGTTTTCGGTGGAGTAGACTAAATAATTCATCTACTACTATGGAGTCCTGCAGTAATACTGCATTAACCTGAAAGGATTCACTCGTAACATCATCAACGACCACACAAATCGATCTACTGAAGAGAAAGCTACTTATCCAACCACGAAATTTTTCTTTCACATGCAATTAGCAATGTCTCTTGTTTCGCCATGCTCTTCAATTATTGATGTCCACAAATGCGTAAGGTATACAAGGAGGCCACCAGTTGATAGTTATCTACGGAAGTCGTATTGTCGATCACTGATGATTCCCTGCAACTCGAGATATTCTACGAGCTCATCGTTTATCACTCTTTCCATGATTTTCGGCATAATAGGCAACAATGCGATTTTCTTTTGAAGAGCGAATTGAACAAAACTTTGCAGACTTATTGGAATTACGATTCCCCATATGTGAACGTGAAAAGATTATCATATCAACTTCCGGTTTCATCAGAAGTGACATAAAGTTTGTTTTTTATAATGACACCTGTATATATTTTTATATAGGATTATCTTTTCAACGGTGTATCATTTTAATGCATTGGTTTCGATAATTTAACACAGAAACCGACAAATCGATTTTTACTAATATGGCCGCGATATGAATTCTGGTAGCGGTGGCTGCCCAATGTGCTCTTAGATAGTAAGGGCTCAGTTATTTCGACCATATTCTTATGCGTTTTTCCATTTTATCCTGTCATTTCACATAATATCAGGTTAGATGATGGTCACACTAGTTCGATAACATACCGCCATGCGACACTCACGTATCAGACAGAAGCGACCATAGGAATGAGAAGCGTCGGTCCTTCGCCGGCCCCTTCTGTCTGATACGTGAGTGTCGCATGGCGGTATGTTATCGAACTAGTGTGACCACTTAACGTTTTCCTGTTTTATCTGCTCTTTGTTTTCACCGTTTCGCGGGGCGATGGTGAGGTAGCCTCTGTTTCGGTTCGTTGGAGGGCGCAGTGACATTTACATGTTTACGTTCTCTCCAACGAATTCAATGAGTAGGCAACGGCATAGCCTGGTGTTACGAGTGGGTAGACAATGCTGACGAGGTCAAACGAGACCGAAACTGCTGTCCATTGTTCCTATTCGTGACATCTGACCGTGCTGTACCACTACTCTGTGGCCTCGGTTGACGGTGATTATGAAGAGTAGATCGGAAAACTAGCTCCTTCAAGGCAGGATATTTAACATTCTACGGAAGGTTGAATATTGTTCCTTGAATAATAATTTTCTTCGATGTGACTACATTTTTATTTCATGAGGGCATGTAGCAATCCTTTACTCATTATCGCATCATCCCAGTGATCACAGAAACATTCTCCAGAAAATATTATGTGTTCACTATGAAAATCTGTGCGCGACAGTTCTACGATTTAATTATTTCGTCGCAGTTGTAATTACTGGTTGTCTCTTTGTCAATAAAGCTTTATAGTTTCCATTTCACATTAGAATGTATACTAATGACGAAAAGGTAGATATTCTACTAATATATGGGGAATGTCGTAAAAGTTCCAGAAGAGCGGCAGAGCTTTATGCGGAACGTTTTCCCAACCGTGATGAGGTTCCGAACAATTACTTTTTTCGACTTGAAAGGCAGTTAAGGAGACTCCCAGTTCAACAATAGTGCAACTGAGCAGGATGCGGAGAAACAAAGCGGCAGACTGCAGTTTCTTCCTTATTAGGAGCTCATCAGTGTCGCATATCGCTTCTCAGCATCGTAACAAGCTACATCGGGGTACCCTATCGATTCCAGAAAGGACGCATCTCGTATATAAGTACGAGAGTCACCCTCCATGGACCAAGACGGCGAACCCGCTACCGGACTTCGAGAAAGATACGAACAATAACAAACAGATGTGAGAACGTTAGAAATTCCAACAATTGAAAACATCTTGCGCTGGTCCGTGAATCACATCAACGGTACAAAACAAGCGAAATAATCCCGTTGAAATGGTGCTCTGGGCCTCTGTTTCCGAGATAAAACCTCCCGTCGGTAAATATTTGATGAGACAAATATCATCCGCGACAAAAAGTCAAGTTTACATATGCAGCCCCTCCCGAAGTTTGTCGCGGAAGATATTTGTCTCATCGTATATATATATATATATATATATATATATATATATATATATATATATATATATATATATATATATATATATATATATATATATATATATATATATATATATATATATATATATTCGTCCGTTTCGAACTCAAGTTCCTTTCGAAACTTTGGTTTTGGCGACGTTTCGATGCAATCTCATAGCACCTTCAATATATATATATATATATATATATATATATATATATATATATATATATATATATATGTTTTATAACGTAAGCAAATATTGTATAAAGCATGAATACATTTGAGATTCTGATAACTGAAGGATTCGAATAGAATCTTTCAACCCATGAAGAAAAAAATGGTTTTTTATGTTATGTTTTTCCGTGGCATTCAATCAATATTTCACTCCATAGTAGCCTTCCTCGGACTTGAAAAAAATGTAGAATTGTTCCAGAAGTTTTTGAGTTTTCGCTCAGCAACACATTAACCGTTCATTCTCATATGTATAGATAATCCTGTAAGTTTGTTAATGGAGGAATCAGTTTTCTGAACTGATAGATTAACTGACGTAAGGTTCCGGTGTTTAGTAATTTTTCTGGCTTCTATTTTCCATTATTTTATTCGAAACTGATAAGAGTTTCTTCGGATGTAACACTTCGAACATATTACTCAAGTTTTGGATCTTTGTTTAGTTTGAGATATAAATGTTATCTAAACTGCAATAGTACATTGACTTTGAAAAAGTTTCCGGGTCTGAAATTTTCTCATCTTCTGATAACTCTTCGAAAAAACGTTTTGTTATCGTCGGTCGTTTATTTTCGAAAACTGTTATCACCCACCCACTTTTTGTTGTAACTCTGAACTTGCTTAGCAAATCATTGTATGTAAGGCTTTAGAAACTGGGTTAATGATTTTAAATAGCGAAGAAAAGTAGGCGATTTGTACTATACAACTGTAGCAGTCCAAAATGTCAATCATACTTTTACATTTGCCACTTTTGTTTTTCAAAGTAACCAACTATATATATATATATATATATATATATATATATATATATATATATATATATATATATATATATATATATATATAATATATATGAAGTAAATCTTTATGATGTGAATATACACTGCACCAAAAATTAACGCACCAAATCGAAATTTCAAATTTACTCAGATGAAGTTTATATATATATATATATATATATATATATATATATATATATATATATATATATATATATATATATATATATATAGCATAGAGCTTCAGTCGCCAGCGAACTCTATTTCTCGCCGTAACTTTGGCCTCTCTCTATGTCTTTCCCACCTTCTTCAATTCATCCATAATTGACCTTCTCCATGTGTGCGCTGGCCTCCTAATTTCTGCCCTGTGGGTTCCAGTCCAGTGCTGTCTTAGCAATACAATTGTCATCCTTGCTGAGGGTGTGTCCGATCCAGCCCCATTTCCGTAATTTGATTTCTTTTTCTATTTTATTCAGATCGGTCAGGTGGAGGAGATCCTCGTTTCTAATTGTCTGTGGCCAGAAAATTCTGAGATAATTCTAAGACATTTCTCCGCGAAAACCTGTATCCGATCCGTTAGAGTTTTCGTTACCTTCCAAGTTTCGCAACCGTACAACAGTACAGACTTCACGTTAGAATTTGTTTTGTGCAGAATACTGGCTGGAATTCCACACTGGCCTGAGTATGCTGAAAGCGTGTTGGGCTTTACGTAGTCGGTGTCTTATATCGGTTCCCGCTCCCCCACTCCGGGTGATAGTGCTGCCAAGATAGGTGAATTCGTTGACGTCTTCAATGTTCTCGTCTCCTACACGAAAGGCACTGCTGCAGTTGTTGTTCAGCCTCATGAATTTGATCTTTTATATATTAATTTGCAGTCCAATCTTCTTGGTGGTATCTTGAAATGCTTGACCAACAATACATACATCGTCAGTATACTCTATCTAGGTCGTTCAAGTGGTCAGTTAGTGTCCATCTAACTCCACGCATGCTAACGTTAACTTTTTTGAGTACATAATCGAGCATGATATTAAATAGGAGGGTAGAGCACACAGCCCTGTCTCACTCCTGACAAGAGGTCGAACTTGTGCCGTTGTGAGCGACGCAGTATTTTGCGTCTTTATAGAGACATTTGATCAGGTTTATTATTTTCTCAGGTACTCCTCTCAGATTAAGTACTCTCCAAATTGCTTCTTGTGACAGTCCATCAAAGGCTCGGTTGAAATCTATAAAAATGAGGTATAACGTCACTTACCATTCCACTGATCGTTCAATGAGGATTCGGACTGTGTTAATATGGCCAGTGCAGGAAAAACCCGGTCTGAAACCAGCTTGGTTCGGTCGTAAGATCGTTTCGATCTCTTCTGTTAGTCGCTTTTTTATTAGTGGAGCCAGTATCTTGTCGACAGTATTGAGCAGGGTAACGCCCCTCCAATTTTCGCACAAGGTGAGGTCACCTTTTTTGGGCACTTTTATGATGATACCTTCATTCCAGTCCGCTGGAATGTTTTCTGTTTTCCATATCTGAGTAATTATGGAAGCTAGTAACTCGGCACTTATCTGTGGATCAGCTTTCAATAGGTCAGCTGGCACCTTGTCAATTCCTGGGGCCTTGTTATTCTTCGAACTCCTTACGGCGCTGATCATTTCGGATAATGTTCAGATGAAGTTTAGATATTGCTACCGGGATAGAGTCACACACTGATGGTTAACACAAACACTCTCTGTAAATGTAAATTTAAAATGAAATAAAAACACGTGGTTCGTTGGTAAACAACGGCGGTTTGGTAATATGGTCGGTGGCGTGGGTACGGAAAGCCGGCTCGTGGCAACGCGTACTGCAGCCGGTTTTCTAAGACAGTGTGAATTCGAAGAGGTCGTTGTAGAGAAAGAGCCGGAGTCTCCGAAATGCACGGATATTTAAATCCACGGTCCAGGTAGGCCCAGAGTAAGTTCTGTGCCTAGCCTGGTCGAAGACCTACTAGGCGATCTGTGATTAAGGAAGCGTGGTTGACAGGGTAACACGCTTATTCGGAGGGGCCTAGAGCGATCTATGGTTAGATACCGTAGTGGACACGGTAACAATATGTTGAAAATTTTCAACTGCAACAGTAAATTTCAGATGATCATGTGTTTTATTGGGGAAGTTCAAAAATGTATCTATTTGTCTATTTGAGCCATCAAAACCAACCAAAATATCATCAACGTACTGGAACCAGAACATGTTATGTTGTCGGCTAAGTCGCTGTTCAGTATTGATGTGTTTTCTAAGTTGTCCATTGAAATATCAGACATTAGGGCGCTAAGTGGTGACCCCATAGAACAAATTGAAAGAAAATCAGAATTTCCTATGGGATCGACACTTAGCCCCCTATTCTCCGATATTTTCATTGACAACTTAGAAAACACGTCAGTACTGGACAGCGACCTAACTAAAAAACATCTCCTGTTCTGGTATCGGTATGTTGATGATATTGGTTCAGTTTTCATGGCTCAAATAGATAGTTAGATACAATTTTGAACCTCCTCAATAAAACTCATGACCGTGCGGAAGATTGAAGATGGCGAAAATAATAGTTTTTCAACTCCCAATAAGAAGAGAAGAAAATCAGCGAAGAAAATAGATCCCGATGATTTCGATTGAGCTCTGCCCCGTAGGTTCGTCGTCAATTATTACGTCGTCGATAAAATCGTACCCACATTAAAGCGAATTCATCAAAAGTTCGTCGATGAGAATGAATATGCAGGATCAAGAGAGAGCATTCGAAAAGTTTTGAGAGGAAAGGGGTTCCGTTGGATTAAGACGAAAATGAATAGAAAGCTACTTATGTAAAAACCTAAAATACAGCAACTACGTTTGAATTATTTAAGAAGCGTGGCACTGTATGTGATGGTACGTAACCACTGAGTGCTAATCGCAAGCATGATGATGAAATATGACCGTCAGTTAGTCGATTGCAATATTTTCACTTAATTATCTTCATTTCAGAAAATGCAGGCTCGCACAAGTAAGTTGCCCCAAACATTGCCGTCAGTTGAGAGGCGATTTGTCTTAGATTCGGATATTTATCTTCAGATATAAAACACCAGAAATTTGTATCAGATGCTGTAGCTTTGAGATGTATATCTGATACAATCTGCACCAACTCATTTTCATTTCAGAACATGAGTTCATATTAAACTGACTTGCTATTTCAGTAGCTAATTCCTCAATGTTTTTACATGAAAGAGGATAATTCATAAATGATGCTATATTTGCCAATTTACTGCAATCATAAAAACACATTTGGAATTATCCCAAAATGTTTGATAATTCAGCCTCATACGTATCATAATTCAACTGAGGAATCCTTGCTTTTATCGATGGAAAATGTTTCAGATCCTTTCTTGTCAGTTGATCTAACATAATTTGCAATTGACTTCTTAATGCGTTTACTGCGCTAAGCATCTCAATAATCGTTTTTCCTTTACCTTGAAGCTCCAAGTTAATGGTGTTCAAGTCCATTGTGATGTCAGCCAAAAATGCCAAATCAGTCAGCCATTTTTCGTTTTTCAACATCTGAGTGGCATCACCTCTTACGTCTAGAAAAGCTGTTATTTCGGGCAATAATTCTTGAAATCTTTCTAGGATTTTTTTGCGACTCAACCACCTGACGCCCGTGTGAAGGACTAAATCAGTGTGGTCAGCCTACTCCCTATCTTCCAACTGCAATTAAAAAAGCCACCGTTGCAAGCTACGTGCACGGATGGAACTCACAATTTTTGTTGAAATGCTCATAATTTCCTCCAGGTTTAAAACTTTTGGACACAAAACTTGTTGATGTATAAATGCAATGGAATGAAAAAAATGAAGGTAAATCTTCATTAGCTCGACGCAATGCCCCAAAGCCGTTTTTGTTTCCAGTCATTGCTGATGTTCCATAGGTTGTAATGCACACTAATTTATTCATTGGTAGCTTGTAGTTTTTTACAAAATTGAAGAAAACGTCATATATCTTCGCCACGGGTCTTCTCATTCAAAGGAATGATTGTCAAAAATTCTTCCTTAACCAACATGTCATTGAATACTATCCGAATAAAAATACACAGCTGAGCAGTATTTGTCATATCGGTAGATTCGTCGATTTATAAAGAAAAGTATGTACATTTCATGATATCATATTTTAGTTTATCTGCCATGTCCTGACTCATGACTTCAATACGCCTTGTCACAGTCGGACTAGATAACTGAAGTTCTCTAATAGCAGACATGATTTCTGTTTTATTTTTAAAATCTCCGAAAAAGTCTCACCCGCTTCAATTAATGCTTCCTTCACAACCGATCCATCTTCGAATGGTTTCTTGTGTTTCGCCAATATATGAGATATTTTAAATGACGCGATCGTAGCAGCTTTTGATTGTTTGGCTGGTCTTGTGAACAGGGTTTGTTCTTTTTTGAAGCAAGATATCCAATTACGTACTTCTCGTTTTCTTAATTCACTCTGTGGCGGAAAATCATTTTCATAGTTTTTATGAACCGTTTTTTGATGCCTCTCTAAGTTACCACGCTTAGGTATTGCTACTGACGCACGACAAATAAGACAAATGCACTTATCCTCCACCATACAAAAGAAAAATTCTTCTTGCCAATCGTTATTAAAATGACACGTTTTAGATTTCTTCGCTGCACTCATTTTGTACTATTTAAAAATAAACTTTGTATCGACGTAGTATTGCCTTCAAGTTATAATTCAGAATGACTCCAATTCCTAGAGGCGCAACATTTATATCTGGAATGTTCCCTTCAAACGTGCCGCCCGAAATTTCTAGAAAAGTGACAAGAAAAAAACGCGGCTTTTCTTTGACAAGTACCGCCTTTTGCCGCTAGCAGAGTGTTATCTTATAACGTAATAAATTTTTATAGTTTAATTACCTACTTATTAAACATTTTTTTCTTCTCGAGATCTACTCAAGAAACACGCGCGATCGACCGTTTGAGCACCCCTGATCTACAGTGTGGTGAAACACGTTCCCTATTTCTCAATAGAGTGAAATTTTTAACATCAATGTTTTATTTGATTAAAATATGTAGTTCTATTTTCATCAAGTAACGGCAGTTTTCAAAAAAATCATATCGTATATTGTAATTTGGGACATCAATTTTTAATTAACAAGACTTGTAATTGGGAATAATGTGTGGCGCTAGCTCTTCTCAGGTCAATGGCATTCTAAACTTTAATCGAAATATTATGTTTAGAAATGTATCATTAATTGAAATAATTTTTAATTTTTTGTTGATAATTTGAAGTAGAAATAATTGAATTTTATACTTCAATTTCAAAATTGAAAATGATATGTAATTTGCCCCTCAACAATAGAATCGAAATAATTTCATTTGCGTATTCTATACAAGTTTACAGCTCAAGCAGTACCAAGCATAATGAACTGATTGAGAAGGACGTTTGAAGAGAATTAAGAGATTGATATAAATTAAGAAATTGCATTGTTGAGTTCTCGCTCGTGCTGTGAATTGTTACGCGAACATTCGAAATTAGAATTTTCGGAATCATATAAAGCGCTGTTCGATACTGCCTAGGTTATGGTATCTGAAAGGTTATAATTACGAACATTTCTCTCAAATTATGTCCAATTATTGAAAATTGAGTACGATAAGATATTGATGATCTCGTTAACCTTGAATCAATTTAGTCACTTTACCAATTCGTTCAATAAAGAGTGATATTAATGGAATCGGTTCACTCAAGAATTAGTTCAATATCGGACAAAATATGAGATTCACTTCCATCAAAAAGGATGCACCCTGAATTTATGGGTCCTTGGGCTTATATTTATTGGAATCAACTAATTATAGTATGTTCAGGTTATGTTATAAAAGCTCAGAATTTGCAAATCCCCTGACCATACCGTACCGGACACATCGAAAAATCTCTGAAGTTCTGTTATCTTACGTTGAGATAGGTATAGTTCTAATAACAATTAACCACAAGTTATTATTATTATTTAGGTAACAAAAAAACGAGGATTTGAAATCCTATGATATTCTAAATGTACAAACCAATAAATGCAACATAATCAACAATTAATCAAATATAGAAAAAAAAATAACAAAGATTTCTATAGTTCACTCAAAAATCATACTGTCTATTCTATTTTTAAAAGTATTGACGGACTCAGCCTCAACCACTACACTTGAAACTCATGGACCAAATACACGGTTCGGTAAGAAATGTTCCCTTTGCCGTGTCCTATACCTCCCCTTCTTCAGTCTCATCTCATGTCCGCGTACACGTACATCAGTATTTAATTCGTAGAGATGTTGTAAGTTGGCATAATTGTACTTGATTATACGAAACGTCATAATCAAATCTCCGCGCAGTCGTCGTTCTTCAAAAGAAAGCAATCCCGCATTTTTTAACCTTTCCGGGTAAGATGGACGAAACGACCTTAAGACAAACGCTTGGCGCGTCTTTGCACATCTTCCAGCATCTTTCGATCGCGGCCAAGCACCGGACACCACACTGGACCGGCATATTCATGTATCGGAGAACTCCTCACGATACTCAAGGAGAGAAAGCTGCAGTACCTAGGACATATCATGAGAGGCGAACGATATGAGATTCTCTGCCTGATAATAGAAGGAAAGATCGAAGGAAAACGGTCAGTCGGACGCAGCCAAAATTCATGGCTGGGAGACTTACGCAGATTGTTCCGACAGACATCTATAGAGGTTTTCAGATCAGCGGTTTCCTGCACAGCAATAGCCATTTGGATCGCCAACCTTCGTAGGGAGACGGCGTCCTAAGAAGAAGAGTCTAGCTAAAAATCGAAAACGGATGAACGGACTTATCTTATCTTGGTCTTGAAATGTTCGTGTAGGTCTACGGAAGGTTGGAAAGGTGAGAAAAATTCGAATAACTGCCGGGAAAACCATAAAATTAGCTCTTTTTTATTACCGATCTTTTGAAAATTCTAACTGTATAACACATCGAAGAAAATTAATTTTCAAGGGACAAAATTCAACCTTCCGTAGAATGTTAAATATCCTCCCTTGAAGTAGCTAGTTTTCCGATCTACTCTTCATAATCACCGTTAACCTGGGCTACAGGGAAGTGGTACAGCACGATCAGAGCTCACGAATAGGAACAATGGACTGCAGTTTCGGTCTCGCTTGACCTTGTCAGCATTGTGTACCCATTCGTAACACAAGGCTATGCCGTTACCTACTCATCCCAATTCGTTGGAGCGAACGCAATAATGTAAATATCACTGCGCCTCCCAACGAACCGAAACAGAGGCTACCTCACCAACGCCCCGCGAAACGGTGAAACCAAAGAGCAGATAAAACAGGAAAACGTTAAGTAGTCACACTAGTTCGATAACATACCGCCATGCGACACTCACGTATCATATAGAAGCGGCCGTCGAAGGACCGACGCTCCTCATTTCTATGTGGTTCACAACCAGGCATACACAAATATCTCAAAACAAAAAGTTACTATGTGCGAGATTTCGCAATGTGTAGACACATCGAAGAAAATTATTTTTCAAGGGACAATATTCAACCTTCCGTAGAATGTTAAATATCCTCCCTTGAAGGAGCTCGTTTTCCGATCTACTCTTCATAATCACCGTTAACCGGGGCCACAGGGAAGTGGTACAGCACAGTCAGATGTCTCGAATAGGAGACTGCAATTTCGTTCTCGTTTGACCTCGTCAGCATTGTCTACCCATTCGTAACACAATGCTATGCCGTTACCTACTCATCTCAATTCGTTCTACGGAAGGTTGAATATTGTCCCTTGAAAAATAATTTTCTTCGATGTGTCTACACATTGCGAAAACTCGCATAAAGTAATTTTTTGTTTTGAGATGTTTGTCTAACTATATAACCCCTTAACAGGAAAGGTCCGGATGCTTGGAAGAGACGAAAATATGAGGTTGGCTACAATATCTCAGACAATGAAAACTTTGGGAGGAAATAATAAAGTTGAAAAAGTTTATACTTTTATTTGGAGTGTGAGGGAAAACCTGGTTACAGTCTCAAGTGTTTGAATAATAACCATACCTACCAACTACCAACTATGGCTGGACAAAAAACATGATTTCATTTTTTAATATTTTCATTTCGTTAACATTTAATCTTCATTTGATATTTGAAATATGATATTTCGTTTTTTATTAATAAAATTGAGAAGTAATAAAAGAAACAAAGTTTTTACTGCTATCTGAAATGTAAAATATATGCAGGCGCGGCCATTCTTCGCGCGCAGTATGTTTGTTATATCCTCCTCGTGTAGAGCTCATCAAAATAAATTTGAACCACCTCCCTATATTTTGTAGCTTCAATGCGCTGGTGGCGACCTATACTGACTTGCTTGCGCAACAAGCAATAAAACAATACCCACGACCCATAACGCACCCCATAAAGTAATCATTGAATTGCTTCGTAGTTTTTACTACTCCCCAAAATGTAAAATATATGCAGACGCGGTACGGGTCGCAGGAACCACGTCCTGCGCGCGCAGTATGTTTGTTATGTCCTCGCGTAGTGCTCACGAAATTAAATTATACCACAGTTTCTACACTTTGTTGCATCGATGTTTTGTTGGTTGCCTATACAGGACATCTTGACCCCATACTGCAACAAACAATAAAACATTACGGGGCACCCAAGACTCGTAACGCACCGCACAAAGTATTTATTGATATAGTGTCGATGGTCAAAATTCACTGAAAAAGTTATACAGTGTTTACTTACTGATTTTGGGTCCTAGAATCCAAATCTGAAATAATTTTGCCCTGCCCGGCTATCGTTTAGGAAAAAATAAAAACCAAAATTTCTTTGAAAGTACTCTTGTTTATATCCTTCAAACTCTATAATTGTTTAAATGAGATAAAAAACACAAGGTTTAACTTTAATCTACACTTTATTTGAAAAAATTCGACGACGTTTCGCTGACACAGCAGCTTTATCAAGAATGACAAACAGATTGAAGAGTATGGTATTATAAACAAATCGTAGAACAAGTTGGATGAATAACAGGAAAATCCACACCGAGCCATTGTACAGTTAGTATGGAAGGTAATAAAAACTAATTAAACAAGTTAAGTAGGGGTGAATAATTTACATCTACCTGCTCATTCAAAAGCTTGTCCGATTGTTTGTATCTATTTATTTCTAATGCTTCTAGGAGATCTAATTTTAAACTTTTTGATTTTATATGTAATATGTCAAAGTTTTTATTGAATGAATGGTTTTCTTTTATTAAGTGGTTTGAATAATTTGAATCAGATTTATTTTTATCGAAGCTACGTTTATGTTCAGATGTTCTTATGCCAAAACTTCTATAGGTCCTACCGATATAAATTTTATCACAAGAACCGCAATTGAGTTTATAGATTCCTGATTTACTTGAGTTTTCAACACGAGATTTATTATTTTTAATATATTTACCTAAGCTATTAGAAGTTTTGAAAGTTATATTAAGATTTTGTTTGACGAGAAAGGATTTAATATTTGTACTTGCAGAACCGCAGAATGTTAAATTGTTGAATATTTTATAGTCTTTATGAATAGGATATACTTCATTTATTGCTTTCTGATACAGTTTTTACGAATGATTAGATCTATCATATCCGGATTATATGAATTATTAATGGCTATCTGTTTGATGATATTTAACTCTTTATTATAATCTTCTACTGATAAAGGTAAATTGAGTAACCGATGTACCATGCTGTTTAAAGCTGCAACTTTGTGTTGAATTGGATGTAATGAGTAGTTATGTATAATTGTATCAGTATGTGTTGGTTTACGAAAGACCGAAAAAACATGATTATTATTTCGTTTAGTGATTTTCAAGTTCAAAAAATTAATGGAATCGTTCTGTTCAATTTCTATCGTGAATTTAATGTTCAAATGGATGGAATTAATGAAATTAAGAAATAAGTCTAATTGACGAGTAGTTCCAATGAAACATACTAAGATGTCGTCAACATATCTATACCAATAAAGAAATTTGGAAATGAGTGGATGTGTATGAATTTTCTGTTCGATATTATTCATAAAAATCTCTGCAGAGAGAGATTGACGGGTTCATGTCACGTAGGTCTTGGACTATAAATGTGTGAAATTGTTGCCTAATATTGGGAATTGAGGGGCAATCATATCTGGAAAATAAATATGGCGGGTCTGTCAAGAAAATAAACATTGGAATCAAAAAGCATTTTAATAAGAAATTAATGTGTATTTGGGCGTAGAATTACTAATTAATGGTACATGTGTGTATATATTACCCATTGTAATAGTAACAAGGCATTTTAATGAAGCAATTATAGAGTTTGAAGGATATAAACAAGAGTACTTTCAAGGAAATTTTTGTTTTTGTTTTATCCTAAACTATAGCCGGGCGGGGCAAAAAGATTTCAGATTTGGATTCTGGGACTCGAAATTGGTGACTAAACACTTTGCCTGTGAATTTTGACTATCGACACAGGCATTCAACAATTTTGATACTGGGGATTTCAGACCTGATTTTAGGTATGTCTCAAATCAGGGGTGCTCAAACTTGAACTGCTGGCGATCTACCTCAATATTTTTAGACTACTTACGATCGACTCTAAGAGCCTGCAAGTATGTGTGATGCAAGGTTGTCGTACATACACGATACACCCTACCTAGCTAGGATATACCATAGCATGTATAGATATTAGCTTTCCGCACAATATAAATTATTTTAATCTAGGTTTGGGTTAGGTTTAGTTAGGTTTTTCTCTATAATATCAATAATGGAAAAACTCATAATTATTCAAAATTGCGAGTTTATTGGTTGTTACAAAACAAAAGAGTTACATATGGGGTTAAACTTAACTAAGGAGTGACTTTGGATGTTGAAGCGTGGCACTGCATGTCCTCAGCATAATTTTCAAAGGATGGTACGTAACCACTGAGTGCTAATCGTAAGCATCATGACATATGATCGTCAATTAGTCGATTGCGATATTTTGACTTAATCATCTTCATTTCAGAAAATGCAAAATGCCTTAGATTCGGACATTCATCTTCAGATATAAAACACCAGAAATTTGTATCAAATGCTGTAGCTTTGAGGTATATATCTGATATAATCTGCACCAACTCATTTTCAACAAAACATGAGTACATATTGAACTGACTTGCTATTTCAGTAGCTAATTCCGCAATGTTTTTACATGGAAAAGGATGATGCTATATTTGCCAATTTATTGCAATCATAAAAAGCATTTCGAATTGTCCCAAAATATTTCAGCCTCATATGTATCATATTTCAACTGAGTAATCCTTGCTTTCGAAGACAGAAAATGTTTCAGATCCTTTCTTTTCAGTTGATCTATCATAAGTTGCAATTTACTTTCGAATGCGTTTACTGCGCTAATCATCTCAATAATAATTTTTCCTTTACCTTGAAGCTCCAAGTTGATGGTGTTCAAGTGCATTGTGATGTCAGTCAAAAACGCCAAATCAGTCAGGATTCGTCGAATTGTAAAGAAAAGTATGCACATTTCATGAGATCATGTTTTAGTTTATCTGCCATGTCCTGACTCATGACTTCAATACGCCTTGTGACAGTCGGACGAGATAACTGAAGTTCTCTAATAGCAGACAGGATTTCTGTTTTATTTTTAAAATCTCCAAATATGGTCTCACCTGCTTCAACAAATGCTTCCTTCACAACCGATCCATCTTCGAATGGTTTTTTATGTTTCGCCAATATATGAGATATTTTAAATGACGCAATCGTAGCAGCTTTTGATTGTTTGGCTGGCCTTGTGAACACGATTTGTTCTTTTTTCAAACAGGATATCAAATCACATACTTTTCGTTTACTTAATTCACTCAGTGGCGAAAAATCCTTTTCATTGTTTTTATGAACCGTTTCATGATGCCTCTCTAAGTTACCACGCTTAGGTATTGCAACGACAAATAAGACAAATGCACTTATCCTTCACAATACAAAATAAAAATTCTTCCTCCCAATTGTTATTAAAATGATACGTTTTAGATATCTTCGCTCCACTCATTTTGTACTATTTAATAATAAACTTTGTATCGACATAGTATTGCCTTCAAGTTACAATTCAGAACGACTCCAATTCCTGCAGGCGCAACATTTATATCGGCGTGAACGAAAGTCTCGAATGTTCCCGTCAAACGCGCCGCCAGAAATTTCTAGAAAATAAAAAACGCGTCTTTCCTTGAGAAGTACCGCGAGTTCCTTTGATGAAGCCGCCTTTTGTCGCTAGCAGAGTGTTATTTTATTACGTAATAAAATTGATGGAGACGCAATGGAAAATGTTATCGCAAACATCCATTAATGGATATGCATTAGAAGAAGAAGAAGAAGAATAAAATTTTGTAGTTTACTTACCTACCTATCACAAAATTTTTTTCTTCTAGATATCTACTCAAAAAGCACTCGCGATCGACCGTTTGAGCACCCCTGATATAGAGGATAAAATGATATCCTAAATTCTCATACAATCATCATAATTCATTATATTTGAATTGAAACAAAGTATTGAATGTCTTTAAATTCATTGCAGAATCGAGAAAATCAATTATTGGATATCAAAGAAAACATTCCAGATCTACAGTTGACTAGGCCAAAATCCATTTTAAGACTTGCTTGTCAGAATTGCACCCTTACAAGTCGGGTAAGTTTACATAGAAATTCATGTTATCATGTTGAAAAATGTTATTTCATTGAAGGAATCATTAGTGAACAAGACCACCGAAAGAATGGCTCTAAGAAATATGTTCAATCTTCCAAAAGCAACTCACTCAATCATTGCAAGATATTTTAGCGACTTCTACTATAACTGGGCACTCAAGAAATTCAATTACCAGTTAGTACCGGATGAAACTATTCTAGCAGATGACAGAATAAGGAAATCCATAGAGCGTATGACCAGAGAACAACTAGAAGACGCAGACAAACAAGATGATGATACTTTATATGAAAAATTGTTTGAAATGAACTGCAAACGCGCTACGAAATTGTTGGATGACATGAAATCTTATCTAAGCGATTACGTGTTGAGGTAATTTATTTGTTTAGAGTTTTTTAAAATTTGGTTGATTTTCTGACTTCTGTAGATGTGCAAATTGGTTCTTCCACAAGATGTTCCCGATATTTTTAAACTCGGTGCTAGTGCATCCTGGACAAATAAATATGATAAAAGAAGCTAGTAAATCTGGTTTACCGTTGATATTTCTGCCACTACATCGTTCCCATTTGGATTATCTGCTTCTCACCTACATAGTAGTGAATAATGGCATGAAGGCTCCTCTAGTTGCTGCAGGAGACAATTTGAGACTTCCATTTTTCGGGTGAGCTTAAACAATATACATGTATAAAGTAACAGATTTATTATATAAAGTAACATGTCCTGACTGACTGATTCATCAACGCCGAAGCAAAACTACTGAAGCTAGAAACGTGATATTTGGACCGTGGCTTCCTTTTGTGACGTGCAAGTCCACGTATAGGAATTTTGCGATCAACGTTTATATATAATTTTTTTGTTACTGGTCTAATCTGTTTGGAATTTCGTGATGTTGCTCTCTAACATGATTTGATAAAATACTAATTAAATATTTTCTTAAATTCCATCTCGTAAGGGGTAAAAAAGTAAACTTTGTGTGTAGAAAAATATCAAATGGGCATTTCGGCCTGGAACGCAAATGTAGTTCTTAAAGAAAATAAGCGAAAACGTGTTTCACGATTTTTTATATTCAACACCTAAAGGTGTGAACAGGGTTATGAATGTCTTTTTCTTAGAGTCAGACTCATGTTCGACTATTTTACTATGTGTTGACTATTTTTGGAATGGTCTTTTCAAGCTCTTTATTTTGATACTAAAGACCTTCCGCAGTAGGGTAATGACATACTTATGTCACTCTCACAACTGAGGCGAATTTAATGATACCTCATATGTTGAAATCCGTCAAACGGTTTAGGCTAGCGTGTCAAAGAAATGGACATACATGAATACGGTCGAAAATCAAAACACAACAGGCCAACTGTGAATTAAACTGCGCAATGATACGTTAAAATACGCATGCCGTTAATTTGCGCGTTTTCTACTAGATGCCTCTGTTAGTCTTCTGTAGATATTGATATCGTTTGTTGTTTCAATTTATATGAATGAAAGTGCTATTTTGTGGAGGTGTCATTCTGTTCCAATGAAACGAAAATCGCTATTTCTTTATTAATACTCTACACTCATTGTAAAGAGAAGAAGCTGCTCTTTGTGATTCGCTGCTCAGACTTGACCTTTTTTCATATTATTGTTTTGTTAATTACCAGACGCCAGAGGTTTTTGGGAAAAATACAAAGATAGACTATTGGAGGATATAAAACGGCAAATAGAGTGAGAACCTCAAGATGATGGTCGTCTGGTTGTGGAGGAAGGCTACAATAAATGTTTGTCTGCTATTGAGCCTTTGGGAGGGCTACTTTTAGGGCAATATGATTTAACACAGCCATTGTGAAATGAGCCATTGTTGCTAAACAGAGACTATCTTAGGGAAATTACTTACGACATTGATTTATTTGGTCAAAAAGTGTAAAATAATGAAGTGTTGCTAACTGAAGAACAGTCCTGCCTTTACAATCAAATACTCGAAGGTGTTGATAAAACCCCAGGTCAATAATTTTTTGTAGACGTTCCTGGGGGTAACAGTAAAATCTAAGTCTGCTATTCGGCAAAATACGTACAGAACAGGCAAAAGCTTTTGCTTACGCCTCTTCTGCTTCTTTTTTGGATGAGGATAAGACAGCCCACTCAGCATTTGAGCTACTTCTTAATCTTAACCATGCTGAAACGCCTATATTCAATATCACTAAACAGAGTAACACGGCCAAGTTGTTCGAAGATACTGAGTCAATTGTGTGGGGTGAATGCAAGATGGCCCATAAATATGGTGTCGAAGCTCTTAAAAGATCTTTGTAAGGTATAAGAGCCAATAATAGCCTGCTGGATTGCATTGCAGTCAAGTGAGCTGGAGACTTTCAGCAGACTTTACCGTAGTACCCAGGGGTACACGAGCGGATGAGGTAAAGTAGTGTTTGAAGTCGTCATACTTGTGGAGTCACATACAGAACCTCGCCTAAAAAAATATGAGAGTCCATTTGAGAGGTGAACAGTCTGCTGGATAGTTTTGTTGTTGCTTAAAAAAGAAACGGCGATTACCCTACAATTGATGATACGATAAGTATTCCGCAAAGCTTGGCAACAGTGATGATATTTATAGAGTTCACTAACACACAGACAAAGCTTATAGAATGGTTATGTGAGCGTGTTCTTTTGCCCCTTAAAAATGAAAGCGCAATAAATGACCTTTTACTCAAGTCATTTGAAGCAGTTAAACTGAAGATGCAATAAACTATACCGCGAAGTTCCTTAATACTCTGAACCCAGTAGGTCTTCCACCATATAATATTCTTTTGAAAATTGGTGAACCAGTTGTGTTTTTAGAAAGCACTAAGCCTCCAAATTTGTGCAATGGTACCAGACTGCAGATAAAGGTTCTCCACCGCAACATTGTCGATGCTACTGTACTCACTGGATGTGCTCAAGGGGAAACTGTACTTATACGTTGAATACCATTGATGACATCAGAGTATCCACTTGAATTTAAAAGACTGCAGTTCTCCCTACAAGTGTGCTTCGCCATGACCATCAATAAAGCTCAGGGGCCATCATTGAAAGGAGAGAACTGTCTCACACGGACAGTTCTATGTAGCGTATTCCAAAGTAAAATCGGCTAACAGTCTGGTGATCTTTGCACCGCACGGTCCTTTAATAGCATAATACACTCTGAATGAATACTTATTCTACCAACAATTTTACTATTTAATTCATCTTACTAATTCAACCATCGAAGCAGAATAAGTCTCTTTCCATAAATAATAGAGGTAATTACTCGCCTCAACATCTAGGCTTACGAAGTCGCAGGCAAAAGCTAGTCACTTAATAACTGCAGGGTCTAACCCGTAAAAACAAATGCTTTCCTGAAAAGTTCTACTTTTTACTTTCGCCCATAATGAAAACCTTCAGTCCTAATCGTCAAAGCGCGACCACAACAAATTTATGAGCATGTATCTGATGTGTGCTTCATTCACGATATCGCTGGTTCTATTGTCACATTAAGAGAAGTACATATCACTGATACTCGCCAAAATTTACATAAAATAGAAACTCTCAATGAAACTTCAGTGTATATATGTGTATTAAAAATGATAAATGTCTTAAGTATGTTGTTTAAACTGATGTCGCAAAAATTATCTGAAACATCTTCAAAACTATTTGTTTAAAATTAAACATTATATCTTTTGTAAAATTGGCAATGAAATTATCTAACGAAAATATTATTATAGAAAGTAGCAATTATGCTTCTGAAGGTTAACCAGCTGTTACTATCAATTTCCTTTAAATCAGAAATGGGAGAATCTGAGTGATTTCTAAAAACATTTGTCGATAAGCTTTTTTCATGAAAATAACATGTGGACTTCATGATAACACTTTGCTGGCCTTTGAAATGTTCGATCAGGTTTCATCAATGTAAACATATATGTATACATATTTGCTATTTAATAATGGGCAATTGAATTTCAACTTAGATTGGCAGAGAATTTTCTGTGAAATACTTCATTTATCCAGAACATTTGCCATTAGAAAAGCAATTAGTTATGAGAATTGAAATTTCAGCCAAATGCTTCGAGGTCTTGGAGCCTTTTACATCAAAAGGAGAATTGATCCCATCGAAGGTCGCAAGGATCACATCTACAAGGCTCTATTGCACACTTACATGAATCATTCTTTGAAAATTGGAAATAATATCGAATTCTACATTGAAGGAGGTCGAACCAGAAGTGGCAAGCCTTTAATGCCAAAATATGGAGTATTCAGTGTCATAGTGGACTCCTTGATGGATGGAACAATAGAAGATGCCCTATTGGTTCCAGTCAGCATGAATTATGACAAATTGGTTGATGGTAATTTCACCAGAGAGCAATTAGGAGAGCCTAAGAAAATGGAGAATGTCATGAATACCATCAAGTCATTATGGAAGTCTGTAAATGGTGATTATGGCATGGTCAAAGTAGATTTCAATCAACCATGTTCTCTTCGAGTAAGTAAAAAGAACAAACTTCAGAATAGATTCTGATTATCTTCTTTACATTATAGGAATTAGTAAAAACTTTCAAATCTACTACTGAATCTACTCCTGTTGAAAAGAGAAAGCTTTGCTCAACTGTTTCCAACTCTAGTATTTATGGAACTGAGGTGGTAGCTGATATCAATAAAAATGTCATTGAAAATATTTCAAGGCATATAGTTTATGGTGAGTAATACATTTTCGAATTTTTCATCAAATTTCACTTGAAATATAACGACGTTTTTTCAGATGCTTGTCAGTCAACATCTGTAATGGCTACGAATGCTGTAGCATTTTTACTTCTCACCAAATATAGAAATGGAGCGGCGATAGAAGAACTAGCCACAGCTTTAGATATTCTTAGGCAAGATTTAGATTATTCCCAGAAAGAATTATCATTCCAAGGAAACTCGATAGATGTGATAAACTATGCAGTGAGTCTATTATTTATTTTTTTTGCCATTTCGAATTATAACCACTATGGGTTATTAGCGGATACAGTACATATAAAATAAAGACATAATAAGTGGTGAAATGCAGATGTTTCACTATTTTTGGTACAGCTTTATTTTTTGAAGAAATTTAGTGTTTGGTTTATGTTGATTGATATTGAGGTTTCGAGATTAGTAATTCATCTCTACTGCGATCTACGGTGCACTCGCTCAAGATATGTGCTATAGTTATTTGGACACCACGGCGTTCCAGATCAATTGCCACTTTTCCTATATATTGATTAGCTGTCTGGAGTCTATTTGAGGCAATTTATCCCTACAAGTGTGCAAATCCGGATTTGACACTGAGGTCGACTTTCTCATTGTTGGTTATTTCCATATGGGAGGGTACCCATAGAAATTTTAAGGTTTTGTTCTGACCCTGGAGATTGTGTAGTTTTTCAATGACCTGCATATTGGGAAATCTTTCAAATAATGCATTTCGCTCTCTCAATATGAGACCCATGTCAAAATCTTCATCAAAGTAATTCTGGTCAAAATTCCGAGAGAAAAAGTGCGAAATCAGTTACTATTGAAGTGGATTGAATCAAACCAATTTTTCTTCTTTTCTAGTAGGTATTCTCGATTACATCAGTTACTTGTCAGGAAAGTCATCTTCGAATTGTTATTGATTTTAGATCTAGACGTTTTGAAATCCACAATTTTTGGCGGTTGGAAAGTACCTGACCTGATACAAGCCTTAATCCGTCTAGGCATGCTTAGGATTAGGTTTTCGATCTTATTTGGGGTGATATTCGGCCACTCTTCTGTGGCGGCTTGGATGATCTGTTGTGGGGTTCTTGGATTATCCTTACACAATCTAATATTCCTTTCGAGATGATCCCATGAATGTTCAATAGGATTTAGGTCTGGAGAGCAACCTGTCCAGTCCAAAATAGCGAATCCCTATGTTTCAAGATAATGTCGCTCGAGGTTGTCGGTATGCAGAGAAGCATTATCTTGCATAAAAGTGAAGCTCTCACCGTGGGCACATCACCAGAGTCTCATTATGGGCTCCAGCACTAGGTCCACGTAATTTCTAGCCGTTACACTCGCAGGAAACGAAATCAAATCTGTTCTGCCTCCCACCATGATGCCAACCCAAAACATCACAATGCTACTTTGGTATTTCGGAATTTATCTTGCTGCTCGGAGTCTAGCTAGTCTTCCACGATCCCTAAAACCCGAATCCGGCGGTCATCTGATCGAACACCAATTCTGGTCTCATCCAAAAAAAGAACATTTCGCCAATTCTCAATATTCCAATTTTGGTGCTCGATACACCAATTAAGTCTGTTAATTTTTTGTTGTCTGGTTAGTTCTGGAACTCTTAAGAGCCTTCTGCTGTATAAACCCCTTAGACGAAGTCTTTGATGTATCGTTTCGACTGATACACTGATGCCTGTTGCTTCCAGAAATTGCCTTTGGCGTATGGGGTGCGACGCACTAGAGTCTCTTGCAATTTGGCACAAAAAGCGGTCTTGTTCTTCAGAAGGGATCTTCCTACGACTTCTTCTAGGCCTATTTTGGAGATTGCAGCTCCACGTATCGGGCGTAGGTTTTTGAAATTATCCCCTGTGATACCCCCATTGTCGCCGCTATATCCATCTGTGCCACCCCTTCTTCAACGAGAGCAACTATTCGACCCCTCTGCACATCGGACAATCCAACGTAATGCATTTTCAATTATGATTATAGGCTTTTCTAAATTTTGAAATTGACAGTTTCAAACATCAGTGACGACTGAGTACAATATCCCGAACATGTGGTGATAATTCAACATTTCTTATCATACTATCCAGTTTTTGTACAACAAAAAACTTCATTTTCACAAGAAGTCGAAGATCCATGGTTAAAAACAATCAATAATGTGAAATACCGAGTGATTCTATACAGCACCCTAATATGCAGATCATTGAAGAACTACACAATCTCCAGGGTCAGAACAAAACCTTAAAATTTTTGTTTCTTCGGCTATTACAGCCCATGCAGCTACATTTTGCGTGTTAGAAGCATCGGTGTATATCATATCATTATCTTGGTATTTGGATAAAGTTTTTAAAAAAATTTTGTGAATGAAGTTTTGGGAAAATTTGTGAGCTCTAGGTTGATAATAGAAATGTTGACTACCCATGGGGGGACGCTAGCTGATATGGTAGTGAGAATTTAAATTGTTTAATATCGAAATTGGTTATAAAAACTCTTTTTGTTAAAGAGTATTTACGAGATTTGGAGTACCTGAAAAATTGTACAAAAACAAAAGATGATGGAGTGGTTGATATTATATTTATTTTCTGGGATTCTAGATGTATAACACAACGACAAATATTCTCATTGAGGTTCAAGAGGTGGTTCTTTTAGTAGGACTCTGAGGCTCTGAATTGATCTACAACGATAGGCTCTTGATATAGTATGCATGGCTGTATTTTGTACTAATTTTTTTAGTATACTCTAATTAGTGGAGTTGCATCAAATGGACCCATAGTCAAATTAATGCTCTGTAGCAGATGATTTAAATCAGATAATTCATTAAGGGTGAGATTCAGCTTATCGTTCGAATGGTTTTTGCTAAACAGAACATAATGCGTTATTAATGGTGGAAACAAAAAGCCTGTGCTTCTTGACCGTTCCTTTAGTTTACTTATTGCTGTCTGAGGTAATGATGATGCTGTTCCTTTGATTGGTGTGTTGATATATATATATATATATATATATATATATATATATATAAGTAATTAATTAATTGCTGTGACAAAGAAAAAACGGATCTCCGAGGAGTACCATTCTTTTATTTCCTTTTCGATGGAAAAGTGGGTGTTTACTTTCATTCTGAAGGTAAAAATCCGATTTAGTTTTTGTTAATGATTACAACTGCATAAGCCATTATCAGTCACCATTAGGAGACATAGTTTTCTAAATTTTAAATACTTAGTTCTCATATCAATTTGTAGCCTTGACCATCGGTTAATTGATAAGGAACTATCATTTTAATTTTTACTGAATATGAACTTCACTTTTTCTACTAATTTATCATTTAAATAGTAGGACAATGATATATTAGATTTTATCATTTATATTCTCGAGTAAAATGATCCAAAATCCATAGAAGCAGCTGACATTTTCAAAATTGGTTAAACCATAAAAAATAACTACATTACTATATGAAAATGATGAGAATTTATTTATAAGAAAGGATATGTGAATGTTATTGATGTTCCCCAGAAGTTGTAGTTGCTTTATTGAATATTTTGACTTGAAATGTTTATTTTTTCAGGTTGATATGCTGGGTCCTGCATTAGTACGAAAGGAAAGAATGAACAAACAAGAAATAATAAAACCGCAGATCGATTTACCTAATTCCATAGAATTGAGCTACTATAGTAATACATTAGTACCACATTATGCTATTGATTCGATAATTGCCCTTGCAATTAACTCTATAGACGATAAGTCTGGTATAATCGATGCAGATCACTTGATGGAAGCCGCCAATGAATTATGTGATATATTGCAGTATGAATTTATATTCTGCAAACCTTGCCAAAGCATTGAACAAACCATTAGATATTATTTGGATGATCTTATATTTAGGAAGCAGATATTCATAACAGTGAGTATTATTCTTTGCTATTTTCAAGTAGCCATAAGGGTGTAATGAACTGCAGCTATAAGCTAAATCCGATAGTATTACTTGCAATAGACACTGTATGGATTTAGTTTTTACTATTCGGTAAATAAGTATGATTAAAACACATATGGAATTCTTTACTATGTTTTTACTACCTACAAATAAGTTATTATATTAATAAATTACTGTTGCCGCTGTTTCGAACCCTCGTTCATCATCGGTCAGTATGAACACTAAGTATAAAGTGATACGAAATAAAACTATTGAAATGTAGTTATCTGAATACTTCGAGAATTTGTGATTTACATAGATTAGCTTAGTCGTTCATCATCTGAAAGTTATCGTTCAAGAGTGATTTGAAAATTTCAACTGATTCTAGGTACTTGGGGTTTCTACTCTTTCAGGCATAGTGAAGAACTTTCAATAATAGAAAAACAGTGGATGGCTATTTTGGATGTAGTTGTTAGCTAATGTTGAATCTTGTTCATGTTTGATGAATGAAGTTTTTTTTTTGAAGAAGTGACCTGTCTGACCTATGTAGAAATCATTTCATTGTGGACAAGATAACTTATAAATCTCTGATTTGTTTAAATTTCTATGGGATTTTTAGCATTGAATAATAGTGATGATAATTTATTTTGAGCTCTGAATGCAATTTCAGAGTTCAATTTGGAAGGTTTATTTGCGACATTTTCACTTGTGTACGAAATATGTTCAAGGGATGAATTTCTCGGATTTGTTGGTACTTAAAATTGGATATATTTTGCCAATAGATATATGTAATTGATTTCGTTCCACTATAATGTCAATTAAGTCACGATCAAAGCCGTTGTTGTGAGCTATTGTTTTAGTGGTTTCAATTTCTTCCTCAAGATTTTCTAAGGATAAAGACAACGAAAATGCTCTGTGGATCATTGAATATGCAATTCAATTTTATGTGAATTTGGATGGTTACAATTCTTGGGAATACTTATATCTGTGCTAGTTAGTTTTCTAAAGATGTTGAAGTTAATTTTGCTATTCGAGTAGAAAATTGAGAGATCTGAAAATGATACTGGATGGTTCACATCATTTTCGAGTGAATACTGTTTATGAATTTGAGAATTGTTCTTGGCGTACCGTTTAGACTGATAAGAATGTCATCGACGTATCTATACCAGAAATAAATTTTAACGGGAAAGTTAGAACTTAGTAATTTGTTTTCTATGTTAGATATGAACATATTTGTTACGAGGGTTAACGTAGCAATCAATCAATCAAAAAGCGCCACAACCCTGGGTGGGTCTTGGTTAACTTCACAATACTCCTCCGCCCATTGCGATCTTCCATTAGGTTTGGATCAAAGGGGATATTTAATTTAGACTGATCTGTTTTTATATCATCCCGCCAACGCAACCGTGGACGTCCTGGTGGTCTTCTTCCGTGTGGTCTCCTCCCAAATCAGCTTCACAAGCCTTTCGTTCCCCATCCTCTGGACATGACCTGCCCACGTCAACCGCTGCGCCTTGATTTCCTGGATGATGTTACTATCTCTGTATAGCTCTTTCAGTTCCGCATTAGTTCTTGTAGGATATTGATCTGTAGTGGGGTCGTGGTGGGGACCGTAGGTTTTCAGTAGGATCTTACGCTTGAACCGTCTAAGCTTTTCCTCATTGTCTTTGGCTAGTATCCAGGTTTCACACCCGCAGGTGAAAATAGGTCTTATTATCGATTTATAAACTTTTAGCTTCGACATTCTAGATGGACCTTTGGATCTCAGAAGCTTCTCCAGAGCATACATGCATCGGTTGTCCGATTGGGTTCTGCTTTTTATCTATTCTGTCATGGCGTTATCTGCTGTTATTGTAGCTCTAAGGTATCTGAATTGCTCTACTCTTTCGAAATTATAAGGTTCGATCGTTATATTTTGTTCTAGCTTATCTCTACGTCCCTGTCTGTTGAGGCACATGTATTTTGTCTTCTCATTGATTCTCAAGCCTATTTCTCTTGTTTCTGCTTCTAGTCTGTTGAAGATGCCTCTGATAGTAGCCACTGTATTTACAACGAGATCTATATCATCTGCATAAGCAAGCAATAGTTTGGGACCCGTTGCTGTGAGAAACTTCACTTTTATTTGTGCTGCTCGTATGGTTTCTTCCAGGACTATATTGAATAGTAAAGGGGACAGTGCATCGCTTTGCTTGAGACGCAAACAGTTGGTCTATTGTGGATCTACTTTTTCTGAACCCAGCCTGATAATCACCTATAGAGTTTTCTACTAAGGGGGTCAGCCTATCCAGTAGGATATTTGACATAATTTTGTAGGCTGAATTGAGCAATGAGATTCCTCCATAATTCGTGCATTTGGTTCTTGCTCCTTTCTTGTGAATTTAGATGATAATGCTTTCTTCCTGCTTAGTTGGTATGCTTTCTTCCTCCCATATACATTTAATCAACGAATGCAGCTGGGAGTGCAGGGCATGGCCTGCGTACTTGGGAAATTTCGCGGGGATGTTGTCTGAGCCCGGAGATTTCCAGTTCTTCAGCTTCTTTATTGTCCTCACTACTTCTTCAAGGCTAGGTTCTTCTACTGGTAGGTCTGCAGTAAGGTATGTACTTTCTTTATATCCCTCTTTATGTGTCACATTCAAGAGCTCCTCAAAGTGCGTTTTCCAAGTGCCAATCACCTCGTCTTCATCGAGAATCAGATCCGCGTTCTCCTTCTTGAGCGACATGACCGAGTTAGGTCTGAAACCTCTTTTCACTGTCGATACTCCGCTGTAAAAGTTTCTGGAGTTTACCATAAGCCTGTCCGCCTGGATTTGTTCAAATTCTGCTTTCTCGTATTCTCTTTTCTTTTTCCTCATGAGAGCCCTTGTCTTCGCTCGTACATTCTTGTATTGTTCCAGATTTGCTAGAGTATTATTTTGCATTAGGTTCACATGTATTTGTTCTAAAATATCAGACGTTGAGTGAATACTTTTATTTCTCAGAATGTTTGAAAACATGTTGTTTATATCGAAGCTAAGGAGGTACGATTATTCGCTAAAGTGTTCTCTAATTTTTGGGTAAAATTGATTGAATTTTTGAATGATTGATGTTTAGGAGTGCAGCTTGTCATTTTTTTTGGTTATCATATTTAATTCATTCTTTTCTTTCTTCTAGTGAGACTAATGACGAGTGGAACAATTGGGGGAATTAGATTATTTTCTTTATGGATTTTCATCAGACATATAGTTGAGACGGGGTTGGAGTCATGTTTGTATAATAATAACTGGGCTAAGTTAAAAATTTTGGGCACATCAGTTAAAATGTCGGAAATATTCTCTCCAAATTGAAATCTAAAACTGCATTCAGACCTCAAAATAAATAAATTCCTTCAGAATCAGACATAAAGAGCATCAAATCTTTATTGAACATGAACAAGATTCAACATTAGCTAACCACTGCATAAAAAATGGTAACTCTTCCTACTACTGATAAATTGAAATTTGTATACATCCTCCCAAAAAGTAGAAAACTCAATTACCTATATTCAATTTTAAATTTTCAAATCTTTTTTTCTAACGTCAACTTTCAGATAATGACCAGACTAATTTATATCAATCCCAAATTTTCGATGTATTCTTAATAGTTTGTGAACTGCACAGCTAATATCAGGTTTCTACAAATCCAAGTAACGATCTATTTATATATATTTCATGTGACTTTTTACTTGGTTTTCAGACTGTCCCATGAGGATGAGAGTTCGAAACCGCGGTAACAGCGATCTATTGATTTATTGTTGGTCGTAAAAACATAGTAGAAAATCCCATTTGTATTTTAATCATTACTTGCAATAACTTTGACACAACAAGCATGAAGTGTTTGTCAAAAATACATTTACTTCTATACTGAAACGAATCTAATGCAGGACACCTTTAGATGAGCTAAGCACAAATCTAATTTTCGTTTTTATTCTTCAGGAGAATGAAACTACTTTGGAATCCAAGAGCAGAAAGCTGGCGCTGCAGTTTGAAGATGATGAGGAAGAAGCTGTCTACATACCTCTTAAATATCAATTAAATAATGATTCAAAAGTTCGTGAATATTTGGAATTTTATCGTGTTATTGTGCTTCCATTACTTGAGTGTTATGCTGTATCTGCCCAAACGATAGCTAGGCTTGTTGGAAAAACAATGCTTGAAACAGAACTCATCAAAGAAACCTTGGATAACCTTCGAATGCAGTTAATCAATAAATCAGTATTACACAGTAAGTTCTAATTTTTATAATCTATCTAGTCTGAACCTGAATGACATAAATTTCAAATGTAACTACTTTTTATGGATTGGAAGGGTAATCATCAGCTACCACTTCAGAGGGCACACATTTTAAGATTTTTATTGATACACTTGATCAAGTATTAAGTGTGGTATCTTACCGAGTTCCTAAAGTGTGATCTGGTGTCTCTTATGTAAACCTTTCGTTAAAGAATAGGGAAAGCAGATATTTCATTGATCTCCTTCAGAGCTATGGATTCTCGCAAACAGTTAACAGTCCAACGAGATTATCTAGGTCTGCAAATCTCTACTTGATAACATTTTCGTCAATATTCAGGAATTTGATGAGGGTACTGTTGTTTCATCTGGTCTATCGGATCATTTGGCACAACTCATTTGCATTCAAATAGCTTTAGAATGGTAGAATGGTAAGAAGTCGGCAGATGAGGAGCCAGTGTTTGAAAAGCGGAGGTTGTTCTCGGAGGCCAAGATGCAACATTTTCGTGAGTGCTTGGGGGAGTGCTCGTGGGATGTGCTGAGGGAGGCTGACGTGAACAGGACAGATGATGCTTTTAATGGTGTCATTCGATCGAGAATGAATCTCATATTTCCAGAGAAGACGCGCGCGAAGAAGACTAGTGTCACTGTTGCTTGGATCACCAGAGGAATCAGAGTATCTTGCAAGAATAAACGTGCTCTGTATGAAGGATGGGTCTCGGAAGAGTACTATAAGAAATACGTGAAAGTTTTAAAACAAGTAATAGAACAGGCTAAGATAATTAGCAACTAGTTTTTCATGAGTGGCGCAAAAAACAGAGTGAAAACGACGTGGTCTTTGATAAAACAAATAACTGATCATTGTTCCATTTATTTCCGGATAGGGCTGAGAAAGATGTACTAAACGAAGCTAATGCTTTTTTGTGAATATACGTTCAGATGTTGATAAAGTTAATTCAATGCATAGCACTAACATCAAGGTTTGTGAGTTCAGCTTGTTCTTCAAGCCCGTGGTGCAACAAGATATCGTCAAATATATTATGCAGTTGGATAACAAGAAGTCTGTAGGGTGTGATGAGGTACCAGTTTCATTATTGAAAAAAATTGCTGAGGAGATTGCCACTCCTTTGAACCAATCATAAACCATTCGTCTCTTACTGGGGTGTACCCAGATGCACTGAAGGAGGCACGGATAAGACCGATTCACAAAAAAGGAGACGGTAATACTCTGAATAATTATAGGCCAATCTCACTTCTCTCTAATGTAAATAAAGTATTTGAGAGAGTAATTTCCCATCAGTTAATTGAATTTTTGAATATTCATAATTCTTTCGCGAACCAACAACATGGGTTCCTAAAAGGTAAATCTACAACCACGGCAATATATCAAGCCCTTAAGGATACTCGACAGTTTAAATGAGGCTAAAAAAAACAGCAGCTTTGTGCTTGGATTTGTCGAAGGCCTTCGACAGTGTTGACGACGACGTACTGCTGAAGAAATTGGGGAGGTTTGGTGTAAGAGGTGATGCTCTGGATTTGTTCAGATCGTACTTGGCAAGTAGATCGCAGCGAGTGGTTGAATATGGTCGCCTCGAAGAAAGAGTTGTGTTAGAGCCTAAGCGTATAAGGAAAGGGGTTCCACAAGGGTCGATCCTCGGTCCTCTCCTTTATATCCTATATACCAACGATATAGTGAATATCCCGTGGAATGAAGTCGTCCTATATGCTGATGATACGTCACTGGTATGTGCAGCTGATAATGAGAAGGATTGTGTGAGGAGTCTGGAGGAGGACCTAAAAAACTTGAAGGGATGGCTTACTGACAACAACCTTTGTGTAAACTTGACTAAGATTAAGTTGCTTACATTTGGCATTAGGAATAAACTCAAACTTTCGATGCGAGATGGGAAAGAAAATATTGAGTCAGTTGAAGATCTACCGTTCCTAGGGGTGCATATAGACCCAAACCTGAATTGGAAACTGCATATACAACACCTTGCTGGCAGCATTTCACGGTATTGTTACGTGCTGAGAGTTATTTCGCGTACTATGGGTCTCGATGCCGCACTAGCCGCATATCATGCATTCGTTGTGTTCAGAGTCAGATATGGTATAGTGTTCTGGGGAAACTCAGTAGATACCAACAGGATCTTCGTACTCCAAAATAGATGTCTGAGAACCATTTTCAAGATGAGACAGACTGAAAGTTGTTGAGCTCTTTTTAACCGCATGAATATGCTATCCTTGTACGGATTGTATATTTATATTTGTGTGATGTTTGTGGCGGAAAACTATTCACTATTCAGAGAAATGGAGGGCAATCATAATTATGATAGAAGAAACAAAAAATATACCTCCCAAAAAAAGACGAAATTCACATATATCCAACAGAACGTATCATACATGATTGTCACTATGTGGAATAAACTGGCCATTGAGTTTAAGAGACAGGAACTGGGAAAAAAGAAGATGATGAATCTGAGGCGTTTTCTAATAAAAAAATGTTATAGTGTCAAAGAATTTCTCTCGAAAAAGGATTTCAGTGGTCTCGTACAGTAACTTGGAACATTCTAACTTTGTATCAAAATTTGAGCTGTACGTTTTATATGTTTGTTTGTTCTTGGTATTTTGAAATTGTATTATACTTATATTTTTATTTTATTTGTGTTAGGTATAGGTATTAATGTTTATAAATTTTTATATATGACACGATCAACACCCAATGAGTACATTTTGATCCGATAAAGGCATATATATCTATCTATCAGAGAAAATAAACAATTTTCGCAAAATCTAAAATTGATCAATTTTTCTCAAACATAAAGGATCATAGGTGGGATGGTGCTTTGGGGGAGAGTGATGTTAACAGGGCATACGATATGTTTGATTCTACAATGAACAATAACATCAAACATACATTTTCATTTAAGAAAATCAACAGTAGAGCGTCAAATTATTCATGGATAACAAAGGGTATTGAAATATCTAGTGCGAGAAAGCCTGTTTTATATGACAAACTAAGGCAGGCAAGGGTGACAACTGGAAAAAATTGATCATAATCGGACTATGTAGTAGTAGTATATATTTGTGATATCAAAACTTACGTGTCATGTCATAGTTATTAACGATACAAAATATAAGTGCTCAAATAAAACAAACAAACCGGTCAAACAGGAAAAAGTATCAACAAACATCCTCGAACAAAAGTCGATCGAGAATCTAGGACTTAACAAATCACAACAGAGAAACAAATAAATGCATAAAACGAAAAGAAACGCAGAACTACAGGTTTTTGTCCATAAACTCCTGGATCTTATAAATTGTTTCATCAATTAGTATTTTCTTTACCATCTTAATAAATCTTCCATCCGGAAGTCTTTTCATTTGAAATGGAAGCTCGTTGTAGAAAATGGTATACCAGTAGTTGGACGCTAATTGAGTTCTTTCCAATTGATGGTATGTGGGCACTAATTGATCTCTATTCCTGGTGCTGTGTTGGTGAACTGTAGCCTGGGAGATGAATTTGTCTCTATTCTGTCTTACATATAAAATAAAATGTGGAAAACGCCTAGAATAATACCAAGGCTATGTGGACGTAAATCATACATGAATTTAACCAACGAAAATCTAATGCTTAAGCTGACTCAATGACCTCAAGAATAATAGCGAACAAGAACTGCTTAACCAATGATATGAATATTTTATTAATATTGGTGATCAGGTATTAAAATCAATTGCAGCTCCGCTTGCTGACTTTATCAACCAATCGTTTCTTGTTTGTTTTTCCTTTAACGTGCTCTATTTCTGCCTTTCGGCTAATGACACGCCGGGGAATTCTGTCACCTCACTAACCCGGGAATTTTGCCGAACCCCTCTCGTGTCTAGGGAAGGGATGTTTAATGTCCAAAACATCTCTGTTAGACAGGACCGACAGCTTTACATCTCCTCCGAAAGATGGACATTCAAGCGATTTCCAGAATTCGAAAAATTGCACTGACTTTGTGGGGATTGAACCCAGGTGACTCTGCGTAGGAGACGAGCATCATATCCCATACGTCACCGAGCCGGCTGAATCGTTTCTTACTGGAGTCTACTCTGACACATTAAGAAGGGCCTGGGTTAAGTCAATTCACAAAGAGGGTGATAGAGATAAGTTTGACAATAATCGACCGATTTCAATCCTTTCTAATATGAATAAGATATTCGAGAAAGCTTTTTTTGATCAACACATATTTTTTTGGGTCAGTATTCTGTTCAGTCTGCATCATGGTTTTCAGAAGGGGTAATCCACAATCACAGCCATCTATTAAGCTTTGAAGATCCTCCACTCTCTAATAATGGCAAAAGCACTACTCACACTTTTTTGGACTTTCCAATGCTTTTGATAGCGTTTACCATGAAACCTCACTGCGCAAACTGGATATCATGGAGTACATTTCGTTGCTTCAGGGATGATAAGATCATATTTGAGCAATAGAGCCCAACAAGTGGTAGAAATGAGTAAGAGTGGTGATAGAGCAGTACCTGTAGTCAAGTATGTGCTGCTGGGTGTTCCATAATGATCAATCCTGGGTCCTCTGTTGTACATTATATATACTAACGATCTAGGAAAAGGAATGAGAAAAGAAGTTATGTAATTTGCAGATTAGTCTACATTGATTTGCACTGCTGAGGACGCATGTGAATATCTTAAAACCGACCTTGTTAACATCGTGAAATTGTTTACTGATAACGACTTATTATTGAATGTTAAAAAAACGGAATTATTGACTCTTGGTATAAAAAAGGACCTCAAACTTGAAATAAACCATGAAGATGATAGAAAAATAAATGTAGGTGGGGTGGCTTTTCTCGGAATACAGGTGTACAGTGCACTAAATTGGAAGGTTCACATTAATATCCTTTCTAATATTATTTCTTGTTACTTTGAATGTTAACTGCACTTGTTGGTTGACACTGCTTCATCGGCATATCATGTCTATGTGCAATCAAGAGTAATACATGGGATAATCTTCTGGGGAAACTCTGTGGATGTTAAATGTATCTTAAGGCTTCAGAAAAGATGTTTGTGAACTTTTTTTAAGATTGACTGTGTGAAAAGTTGAAGGCCTATTTTTAGAGAGAAAAATATGACTTTATTTAGAATGTATATTTATAAATCGGCATCTGTTGTATTGAACAACTATCGTGTATTTATTGACCCACACCATGCATATGAAACAAGATACAAAAACTGTTTGGTACTGATAAAACATCTCTTTTCTATTTTCAATAGAATGTATCTACTATGTTAGTGATAGTTTGGATCAAAATACCCCAAAATTTTAAAATTGTTGCATAATAGAAAAACAATTCGAATTGATGAAGCATATTATAGTCTCAATGATTTTTTATGGAAACTGATTTTGCGGGATTAATATGAGTCCTACTTGATGTTGTATTAATGCTAATTGGTTCTCCGCTTTCATCGTAAATATCACTGTATTTCATTCTTATAATTGATTTTTTGTTATTATATTACTTGACTTGATCTATGCTACCACAATAGACAGACTGTAAGGCTGATATGAATTCTATCCGAGCACCTGTATGACAGAGATTCTGTCTGCCTTACTGAGACATGGTTGTCGGAGTCTGTAAATGACAGTGAACTCTTTTGTAATGACTTTGCTGTTTATCGTTGCGACCGTGCTTCTAGGAGAGGAGGTGGCTCTTTGTTAGCAGTGAAAAAGTGCTTCGCTTGTGTTCAGTTGAATTTAGCTCCCCTTTTGGGTGAAGTGCCTAGCATTGAAGCAGTTGCTTGTAAAATTAAGTTGCAGAAATCTCTGTTATTTATTTTTGTATTTTATATTCGTCCATCAACACCTGCCAGTGATTATGTTGTTTTATGTGAGTACTTGGAATTGCTTGCGGTAATTTATGAAGGAAATCTTGTATTGTTGGGCGACTTTAATTTGCTAAAGTTTCACGAGTCACTGATGGGTGCACAAGAATCGGAGAGATCTGTTTGGGAGCTTATGAGGTTTTATGAATTGCGTCAATGCAATGGGGTGCGTAATGCTGGCGACGGTTTTTTTGGCTTAATTTTGTCTAACCTGCCCTGCCGAGTTCACCGCGATATGTCACCTTTTTTGAAGGAAGATAAGTATCACCCGGCTCTGATGTGTCATTTGAACCTGGACTCGGACAGTTGTGTCAAATTCTCTCGTCGTTCGAATTTTGGGGCTTTCAATTTTCATAAAGTCGATATGGCTATGCTCTGTGAAGACTTACTAAGTGAACAATTCATCGTTAGACAGGATTGCCCTCGCAGTATAAACTTTCTGGTGAATGATTTTTATAAAAACTATACAATGCAATCAGAAAATCAGTCCCAGTTTATCGTAAACAAAATAGGAGGTATCCCACATGGTACAATAAAGTACAGCATTGATGCTGTTAAGTCTAGGAATCGGATGCACAAAAAGTTTATTAGAACAAGGAACGATCACTATCTCGATTTGTACCGAGAATTGAGAAGGTCAGTTAAAGCTAAGATGAGGTCTGCATATAGGGAGTATTTGGATAGCTAGGAAAATAGTTTTGAGAAAGAGCCATACAAATTTTGGTCTTTTGTTCGGAGTAAACGCAAAGCAGATGGACTACCTGGAATCATGTATTACCAAGGTGAGAGACTGGATAGCCCCCAGAAGATCGTTTCTGCATTCGCTTGTTTTTCGGTAGAGTATATGATGTTATGGATTGAGATGTCAGTATTGATGACGTTATCTCGGAAGGTGTGGTTGATTGTCGAGGCTGGAATTCTATTTTTTCCCTCAATAACCGAACAAGATATTTTGCGTGTGACTAAAAGGATGAAACCTAAAGCTAGTTTTGGGGATGACGGCATACCTTGTTTTATAGTAAAGGATATCATAGGGGCGGTAGTAGCTCCGCAATGTTTAATTTTTAATCTGTGCCTGAAGAACAATCAGTTTCCGTTCGAGTGGAGGATCGCGAAAATCTGTCCTATCTTCAAGAGCGGTGACAGGACCGATGTAACGAACTACCGTCCTGTGGCCCTGCTTTGCTCCTTTGCAAAGGTTTTTGAGCTTCTATTGCATGAATCTTAGCATTCCAGCTGAGCCAATCGATTTCGGACCGGTAACATGGTTTTAGGGTCGGTAGATCAACTGTAACGAATCTTGCATGCTTTTCGGAATACGTAACTGAGGTTTTGAACCGGGGTGGCCAGGTCGACGCGGTCTTCACGGATTTCTCTAAGGCCTTTGATCGCATGAACCATGTTGCTCAGATAAAAAGAATGAAGGAGATAGGGTTCCCTCTGAGTCTTCTCAGTTTTTTCTATTCATATTTGAGTGAACGAAAGCAATGTGTTATGTACAATGGATTCAGATCTCAGGATTTTGGAGCCAGTTCGGGAGTCCCTCAGGGGTCGGTTTTGGGTCCGCTTTTGTTCACAATTTTCCTAAATGGCCCACATGCGAGGCTAAACGTTGGGGGTGTAGCCTTTGCGGACGATCTCAAGATTTACATAGAAATAAGATCGAATGAGGACTGTCAGAGAGTTGGTGATGATACATCAGTGGTGTTTAGAAAACAAATTGCCTTTGAACGTCTGTAAGTGCAAGTACATGTCAATTACGCGCAAACAGTCGCCACATTTCTTTCCTTATTCGGTGGCGGGCTCACGGTTTGAACGTGTTTTCTGTTCTCGTGATCTCGGGGTGCTTCTCGACTCGAAATGGTCGTTCCGGGACCATATAGGTGATGTTGTTCTGCGAGCAAGAAAAATTTTGGGTTTTATTCTGAGGAATTCCAAGAGCTTCCGGAACACTACTGTTCTCAGGGTTCTGTATTTTGCTTTCGTTCGGTCTAGATTGGAATATGCCTGTGTTATCTGGGATCCATACTATGTGAAATATAAAATTGCATTGGAAAGCGTCCAGAGAACCGTCCTAAGGTACCTGGAATACAAACAGGATGGAGTATATCCTATCCGAGAAATGCCAGGTTTTCTGTTAACCGATCGTTTTCCTGTGTTGGAGCTTCAAATTAGAAGGAAATATTTGTGCTGCATGTTTTTGTATGGACTTCTGAATAACTCCATCTGTTGGTCGTGTCTGCTTGACAGACTGAAGTTTTTGGTACCCAGGCCCGCTGGCAGAGGCAATGTCACTTTTCATGTCGTTGGAGCTATTATAGATGTTTTCTTCAACTCACCTATCAATCGAAGCTGTCACTACTTCAACACGGTGGCCTCATCGATTGATATCAGTAATTTTCAAGCTACATTCAAAAGAAACCTATTAGCAAAACTTAGTTCACGCACTTAAATTGTTTTGATTGTTTGGTGTGTATTTCTATTATTAGAGTTTGCATTATCAATGCGTTCTGTCATTATTGTTTTTGAAAGTTTTTTTTTAATCTGTTTTTTAGGTTTGAGCAAATTCGTCTATACTTGTTCGGCTCTGTAATTGGGAGTAATCCTGTTGTGCTTGTATCAATAAATGAATAAATAAATAAATGTATGACATCTTGCTTTGCTATGGTAAAGCATGATTTTATATAGAATTCAAATAATTTCTTGAAGACATAATTGCGAGTGCAATACCTCCTGATTTGCTGTTTATCAATAAATTGTTTCTGAACTAGCTTTAACGAAGTTGACTCTTTTTAATTTATACCCCGAACAAGATATCTTGGAAGTAGTTGGTTTTGGATGGAATTGAAAATTGCCCTTTATTAAAAATAATGCTTTTCGCCAAATCAAACGTAAGATAAAGGCCACAGTTTTCATGGATTCATTGATCGTCGCTGTAACACGCCTGAAAATATCTATCATTTTTGGGTTTTCCGCTAAATATATGCTTCATTATCTATGTGTTGATAAAGTTCTTTTTGTAATATTTAGACTAGAAACCAGACACAAATTCCATTTGAGTTTCGATCGTTTATGCTGTTCCCAAGAACCTTACAATAATGCCATGTGGAAAATCATGATATAAGGAAACTACAGATTCACATCAATACTAAGAGTAAAAATTGAGTTGTAGGGTTAAAATACCTGGGCTTATGTTTTAAACTTTGGAAAGCACCTAACAAAATTGAAGTTTGCCAGTTAAGACATATGTATGTAACGTGGTCATCCACAAATCCTTGTTACCCATATAGGGAAGAATATTCCTTTTAATTTAATTAATAAAAAATTGTTCTTTTCAGGTGAGGCCATTTCTACAGATACAGTGCGAAATGCACTAAAATTGTTTGTGTCTTGGGGAATTCTAGAATGCCATAATGAAGGAAAGCTAAGGCTCTACTACTTAAAGAAAGATGAAAACAACCAAAAATCAGCTGAAGACTTATTCTTCAGGATCAATAAGTTCCGACCACAGGCTGTGTAATGTGATTCATTTTGAAAATATCAAAGTTTTTATATTTTTGTATATAGGAGTATACGTCCAAAGAATTTTAAAATAATTTTGTGATTATTGATCTTTTTATAAAAGAATTTTTAATCTTTTTCTAAGGTTTGATGGACAATTTTAAAACCAGTCAATAACTCAAACTAAATGAATGAAATTAGTAAAAGTTGTAAGACTGAGTGTAGAAGGAATAGAACAAATTTAAAGTGATCATGTAAATAGTGCAATAATGTCGTTCTTTCACATTTAAACAATATATATTCATTTGAATATTTGGTTTTTATATCCTAACTTCTAAGAAAGGTACACAAATCAACAATAACAAGTTTATTCAATGTATAAATACAGGACCACTTATAATTGTCATGAATGAAGTGAACAATTATTTTTCATTTTTATATTTGTATTGTATTCTTCATTGAGTAAGCAATTTCAACACTTCTTGTGGATTGGGGCTTGCTGCTACACCTTTGAGATTTAAATTCTCCTCTTTGATGGCTGTTTCAGTAACAGGTCCAATAGCAATAAACTAAAAATAATAAAAAATGTCTTAAAGTTATCAATGCAACAAAGATAAAATTGCAGTCTGAATCATCTGAATTATTTTCTGAAATTTCCTTCAGGAAAAAAATTAAATAGACTAATAAAATCTTTTTATAAACTGTGAATCTTCAGAAGAGTGAGTGGCCTAAAATAATTGTAGAGTAATTAATCTCTAGGTGACGGTATGGTCATAGGCGTGCCATTAATTATGCTCTTACATATTATAATCTGGGGTACTTGGGTTAGATTAATATTGGCAATTCAGCTGGGTTTCATCTCTAAAAACTCATAAGCAGTTAGTTGGTATGGATATATATATATATATATATATATATATATATATATATATATATATATATATATATATATATATATATATATATATATATATATATATATAGGGGTTTTACCTGACGAGTTGCCCATATATCTGTTCATGCAATCAAACTGATTTCATGAAAAATATAAATCCACCACCCGGTAATTAATACCATTGCCAGGCAATGATTATAATCAAAACATATCCTGGAATAATTATATATTAGGATAACGTTAAATGTTATGAGAATATATCAATCTACCAGAATATATACATACTATAGCATCATCAGACAATGATATCAATGTACCAACGAGTAGTGTCAGAGGCTTTCTCCCAGAAAAATCCAGTGTACGGACCTTAGTCAAGTAACACTGAATGTTACTCATTAATAGTTTCCTTTGTGTGAAGTGGTGAGCGATCGAATAGAATACTGCTCTGAATATAAATATGACAAAATTGTCAGTTAATTATATTACATTTATATAAACAAATAAATAAAATATGAAATGAGATACTGAGCAGTATAAACTAAAGAAAACCTATGACTCTACCTCATTATTATTTTCGGAAAGAAACCTACGAAGAATATTACAAGATTTGATGACCGTTATCTTTGTAACTGTTCAAACAAATTTTTCTTCAGACCCAAAATCTCAATACTTTTGTGAAGATTTCTAGGAATAACACCTGTTGTGGAAATAATAATCGGTAGAATAAATATTTTCTTCATTTTCCACATTTTTTAATCTCGTCGCCAAGCATCATATATTTAGAAATTTTTCATTGTATTTATTTTGTATATTATGTGTGTCGGGTATAGCAATATCAATTATATATGTTATTTGATTCTGTTTATCATTAAGAATGATATCTGGTCTATTGTGTTTTACAGCTGTTGCAAAGAATTGTTTTATCAAAATAAAGTTTATATTTGTCATTTTCACAAATAATCTCAGGTTCATATTTGTGAAATTTTTTCTTTTGGGAATTAGGTCATGTTTAATTCCTAGATTAAAATGAATAATATTAGCGACGGCATTATGTCTTTCTAAATAATCTGTTGAAGCAAGGACTGAGCAAGATAATAATATATGAAAAACTGTTTCTGAAGAACAGAAACATCTACGGCAAGAATCATCTATATTTTGTTTGATGATGTGTTTTTATAATTCCTCGTGAAAACAACCTGATCCTGGATCGCAATTGCCAAGCCTTCTGTTTCAGCAAACAATTCTCCAGATACTAACCATTTATTCGATGCGATTTCATCAATATAATCATTTTCAATTCTTTGGGGTGCTTTCCGTGTAATTCCTTCTGCATCCAACTTTCTCTTTTAGAATTATCATCAAATATATCAAAATCTACCTTTTGTATTGTCAAATTCAGAGGTGTAAGATTATAATCTGTTATATATATATATATATATATATATATATATATATATATATATATATATATATATATATATATATATATATATATATATATATATATATATATATATATAGGTCCGCAACTTTCTCGCTGTCTTTTTTATGAAAATACAACTTTATTGTGAAAAATGATTACAAATGAATCATTCAAAATATTGTCCATCGCTAGCTACAACTTTTTCCCATCTTTCTGGCAGAGCTCGAATACTGTGATGGTAGAAGTGTTAGTCTTTTGAGGCTATCCACGAATCAAGCCATTTTTCGAGCTCTTCATATGAGCGGAACAGCTGATCAGCCAGACCATGTGCCATCGAACGGAGCAAGTAATAATCGGATGTTGCAATATCTGGAGAATATGGCGGTTGGGGTAGGACTTCCCATTTGAGCGTTTCCAAGTAGGTTTTAACGGGTTTGGCAACGTGAGGCCAAGCGTTGTCATGCTGTAGCATTACTTTTTCGTGTCTCTGCTTGTATTGTGGCCATTTTTCGCGCAATGCTTTACTCAATCGCATCAATTGAGTTCGATACCGTTCCCCAGTGATGGTTTCAACAGCTCATAATAAATAACACCGACTTGGTCTCACCAAATACACAGCATAACTTTCGCAGCGTGAATATTCGGCAGAGGCGATGACGTAGAAGCATGATCGGCCAGTCCCCAAGATCATCATATAAATGATGTTGTTCTACAAGTAAGAAAATTGTTGGGTTTTATTCTGAGGAATTCCAAGAGCTTCTGGAACACTGCTGTTCTCAAGGTTCTGTATTTCGCTTTCGTTTGGTCTAGATTAGAATATGCCTGTGTTATCTGGGATCCATACTATGTGAAATATAAAATTGCATTGGAAAGCGTCCAGAGAACCTTCCTAAAGTACCCGGCATACAAACAGGATGGAGTATATCCTCTCCAAGGAATGCCCGGTTTTCTGTTAACCAATCGTTTTTCTGTGTTGGACCTTCAAATTAGAAGGAAATATTTGTGCTGCATGTTTTTGTATGGACTTCTGAATAACTCCATCCGTTGTTCCTGTCTGTTTGACAGACTGAAGTTTTTCGTACCGAGGCTCGCTGGTAAAGGCAATGTCACTTTTTGTGTCGTGGGAGCTGTTACGGATGTTTTCTTCAACTCACCCATCAATCGAAGCTGGCACTATCTCAATACGGTGTGTATTTCTTTTATTTGAGTTAGTATTATCAATGCGTTCTGTCATTATTGTTTTCGAAAGTTTTTTGAATGTTTTTTTTTTTGTTTGTACTTGTTCGGCTCTGTAATTGGGAGTAATCCTGTTGATTGTATCAATAATTGAATAAATAAGGTTTAATTGGTACCTTAGTTTCAGACATGAAATCTGAAAACAAAGAGCACATTATTCTTACTCATTGAATCAAATGTTTTGAAAATATCAATTTTTATAAATAAAATGGTAGTAGTTTATGGTATTTTGCTCCTGTCAAAGCATCATTCAACCCACAATGAGACATTGAGGTATTCGAATACCTCAGTTTTGAGAATGATACAGGCTCATGTCTCATTTTTCATTTCAGGTTCTCTTATAGTATTACCAAAAAATGGATTAATTATGTAATAGGTAATTGTAATGAATTGAAAGTTTTGAGTACAATGTGAAACTCAAACTTAAACATTCTATGAAATTCAGTTATAAACCCAATCAATCAGTAAAAGGTAACGGGATGAGTTAACCCATTTAAGACTCCCAAAGATTATAGCAATGTGAATATGTTATTTAAAGTGAAAACTATAAGAAATAGAAATTTTATGCTCACTTGAATTTTTTCTAAATAGTCAGGTTTTTTCCTAAAATATTCAATTGAGCTCCTAACCCCAGAAGGGCTGAAATATACAACATATTCTGGAAATTCCATATAATCATTGGTGGCCATTCTAAATTCTTCTTCAACAGCTGGATTGGCAAGAGTGTCATACACTAGAACACCTTCGATTGATATATTGAACTTATTTAATTCATGTTTTAATGTGTCAGTCTTCAAATTACCATGAGGAAACAAAAATGGTCTCTTCGATCCTACATTCTCTGAAAATAATTTATGTATTCATTTTATTTTCTTGAAAGGCATTCTTATCTGAATTTTATACCTTCCACAATTATTTGTGAAAGATTTTTCGCATTGCCACTTTCCTTTCCTCGACAATCTAAATCTAATTTCTGTAAGGCTTCCGAATGAGTAGCTTCACCCACGACATAGTTCTTATGGTTAGTTTTCCAAGATGAATCTAATTTGTTTTTGTTTAGTGCAAGATGTACCGCCTCTACACAACGGGGACTTGATAATAATATCCCGCTATAGTCATCACTATTGTCTAGCTTTGTTTTCAAAGTAGGTAAGTTGTAAAAGTTGAACACCAAAGTATTCACTTGTTTAACTGTGAAGTTATGAAATTTCAATAACTCTTCATATTCATCTTTTTGGGATAATGCTTTCTGTGTCTTCAATAGCATTACCGAGCGTTTCAAGATAGTCATATCGAAAGTAATTTCTGTTCCAACTGTATTAAAAAAATTGGTGTTATTTGTTGCAACATCAGTTCTACATGACGTTTAATTCTTAGGTTATGTTCATAATACCATGATACGTATGAGCCGATTTCTAGCGAACGACCGGTATCTGTATTCTACATTCGGTTACATAGATCAGGGTGTATCAGTAGAAGAGTTTACTTTAAATTGTATACTGAAGAGAACTCTATTTTCAAAGACTCAATACGTCATTAGTAAACTTAGATTATATCAGATAAGTATCAGTTTTTCTAATTTTGACTAGAAATATTTGCATATTGTTTCCTCTCTCTTCTCTTCATAGCTACATTTTTTGTTAATTCTTTTTTGTTGTCATAATTAAATATCCCTGTGATGTTTTTCATTTAAATGAAGTGTGCATTCTGCTAGAATATTGATTTTCAATTTTTTTTACTTAAATTCGTCCCCTCCTGGATACGGTTGTTATTATCTCATCAAATTGAGAGCCCTGGAAGTGAACAAAATGAGTATATGTAAATTACAAATTGGAATTATCCGGTTGAGCTGGAGCAAATCCATTTACCGAAATGAAGATTCAGCAGTTCCACAACTGATTTGTGATTATACATCTCCCTCAGTTAGAAGGCCTAGTTATAATACTTATTTACCTTCTCCAGATAGTCTTTCTCAAGATTTTCATCTATACGGATGGTTATGAGCAGTAGCGGCCCCTTTTTTTCTGCCAATCAAATAATGCTATGTTAGGTTTATTATGCAATGTTCCTCGATCAGTAAATCAGTGTATTGTCCCAGTATATTTGAATTGGTCCCTTTCCAGGTTATCACCAGGTAAGTACTTGTAGTTCTCAATACTTTTTCTGCCGAAACCATGTTTCAGTGCTAGGTCCTGATGATATATTACATTGTTATGTCTTTGCAGTAATTAGTAGGAGCAAGGATGGGGCAGCCTGAGATGATTCTCTCTCTCTCTCTCTATATATATATATATATATATATATATATATATATATATATATATATATATATATATATATATATATATATATATATAGTGGCGCGGTGCTCTGTAGCTCGTAAGCTCGTACACTCTTGAAGATTTCATTTTGTTCGAACGGTATTGTATTTAGATTATTTATTATATATATATATATATATATATATATATATATATATATTATTATTATTATTATTCATTCTATTATTCATTTCAACGCATAAAATATTGTGCTATATTTCTGCAGAAGTAACCTTATATTTATCTTCGACCATTTTCAAAATAAAAATAAACTAAAATAATAATATCAGAGGTTGCCAGAGAAGAGTTTATTAGTACATATCATTATACTTGATCAGAGAAATGGAGGTATTTTAAGATAGTCGTGTATGAAATATGTTACAGATTGGTTTTTGGTGAGATGATCTACAAGGTGTTGAACTATTTCAAAAAGTATTCGAAATGTTGCCCGTTTCTTTGTAGACACAACTCAATCCTTTTGAGGGAAGACCGTTGAACTCTCGACAACATTTACTGACTGAAAAGCGTGGACTATTCTCTGTCTCATATCCAACTGTGTTGTAGAAGGAATCTGGTAAACGATGCCCTTAATATAACCCCACAAGAAAAAATCTAGACTTGTAAGGTCCGGAGACCTAGCTGGCCATCTAACAGGACCACCATGTCTTATCCATTTGTTTGGAAATACATGATTCAAATGCTCCTTAACCTGATGTGAGTAATGTGCCGGTGCTCCATCCTGTTGAAACCACAAATCTTGTCTTATATGGTCTGGTACATCGGCAAGTAACATTGGTAGATTATTTTTCAGAAAATCTAAATACATTTCACTATTGAGGTGCCCGTCGAAAAAGTGCGGCCCAATTAGATATCCATCTACTATAGTGGCCCATACATTCAAGGACCAACGATGCTGATGCTATATTTGTCTCATGAGGTGTGGATTTTCCGTGGTGTAATAATAAGTTGTGCCTGTTAACAAGCCCATTCTTGTGGAAAGTTGCCTCGTCAGAGAAAAGAACTCTGCTAAACATATTTGGATTTTCCGCTACTTTGTCACTTGCCCAATTGCAAAAATTGATTCGATTTTCATAGTCCTGCTTGTTCAGTTCCTGGAGCAGCTGTACATGATATGAATGAAATTTATTAATTTTCAAGATTCTCTGGACGGAAGTTTGACTTATATCTGTTAACTAAGAAATCTCGCTTTGGCTTTTATATGGGTCCTCTGTCACTGTCAACAAAACTGATAACTGGTTGTCTTCAACTGTAGCAGTTTTTGGTTTTACATGATTTTTGTAAGCGATATTACCCGTTTCGATAAATCTAATTAGAAGTTTTCAAAGCATCTTGCATCAGGATGCCTCTTATCAGGAAACCTTTGTGCATAAACTCTATTTGCCAACAAACAATTTCTATCACACTCACCCAGAATAAAAATCATATCAACAATTTCTTCTTTGGAGAACTTCATGGCAGTCAATTAAGAAAATTTGCTTCAAACCTCACTTTAACAATGTTCAATAACGAAACACTGATAAGTTAACCATGTAAAATGCAGAATATGATATGTCCGGACACCTGACAGAAGGCACAAATGAAAAAAAATGTCAACACATATCTCGATTTACGTTTTAATCATCTTAATTTTATCTCGTTAGAAGAATTATCTTGCTTAGGTTTAATTTTTACTACTTGAATCATTACAGAAAAAAAAACTTATGTGCGAATAATGATGCATATTGATGAGTTTGATACGGTTTGTAGAATTTTCATCAAAATTTTTACAAATAATCGAATATTTCGAAATTAATTCGAAAATATTGTGACGAAACTATTCACCAAAAAAACTTATTACTTAAAGACATTATAACAGCGTTTAGGCTGCTCCTGAATCTTGAACAAAAGTGGTCTTGCAATATGAAAAAACCAACCAAGATTTTTTCTATAGAAAATTGGGACACCCTGTTTACTGCAAAATAAATTGCTGAAGAAGTGTGATTTAATTTCGTTGACAATCTGACATTTTACATGATCAGCTAAAACATTTATGAACTCATTTTGTATTTCTGGAGATAAATATGTTACTTTAGGTGATTTTTCCTGCTCCAAATATAGTATATGTTCTTTGAGTACTGCATCATACTTTGACAGTAGTTTAACTAGTTCTAAGAAATTACCTTTATTAGACGACCCTAGGGTTTCATCATGTCCACGAACTGCTAAGTTTTGTTTAGCCAAAAACAATGTTATATCTAATAATCTAGATAAAAGATTTTTCTACTTCTGTTTTTCCGTATTCATTAATTGCTAGGTTGCATCATCTATTGTGGTGTGAGACTTTAATCTTATTTCCAAAGTTTTCCACTTTTCGAAATACTTTTGGATTTAGTTTCCCCCACTTCTGAAATCCAGTTGTAAATGTTGTTTGTATGTTACTGACAGAAAATAAACGGCAGCAAAAACAGTACAGGTTATTTGATATAGGAGAAAATACCATCCATGATCGTAGAATTTTTTCACCACTAGGCATCTGTTTATAAAACCATTCCTGTGAAAGATGACGAGAATCACCTTTAATCTTTGAACCATGACGAGATACAGTAGGAAAAGTTCTGGAAATGTTCACTGCCTTTTTTTATTATGTCAATGCGAACATTATCAGTTACCGGTAAACTCTAATGTGAAACATCTCTCAAGTGTTGAACTGATTCTTCGAAGCTAATGCTATCTCCGAAAGTAGCATTAACGGCGTTATTTTCATTATTTATTTTGATTCCGTCAAGGTCCTGGGTCGTCTTCATCGATGCTGTATTGTCGATGTTGCTATCTGAATGTGAGTCTCCAAGATGTGAATCATTACTTTCGTTAGCAGGAGACTCGGGTACTTTACTTAAACTTTGGCCGCTATCTGTTTTTGTGATATATTTGAAAAGAGAACCGGACATGTTCTGAATTTCATCCATTTTAGCCTTTTTGGCTTTTCTCTGTTGAAACCCGCTTTGTCTTTTTGAAGTATGAATTCCCTGAGACATATTTCGTTCTGGTTATTCTAAAAAATATTTTTAGTTAGTAAGTGATACGTTGATTTTATAAACTAATTATAACAGTAAATAAACACCTACACGTAACTAGCATTGTGAAATATATTTTTCCCAGACGCACGATTGTTAATTTATATTAACAATCCTGCGTCTGTGTGCAAATATGTTTTTAAGTATTATTCGAAAAATACTAGTTAAATACTCCACCGTTGATTGTGATATCCGTGTCACGAGTGCTCGAGCCATTCATCTCGGAGCAAAATCAACGTACGCGAAGTTGTATGATATGATTATGATTACTTCCAATCAAAAATCTAAACTTTATGTATTCCGTTGTTGTAAAGAAATCCCATTGATATTAGATCGGAAAATAATAAGTAAGTAAATAATAAATTAGCATATTATTTACAATTAAACATTATTACCTAAAGTAATATCGTAAAACGTGTAGAAATATAAATAAAATCTCTTTACGCCAGCAAAGCCTTTAAAACCTATTTTAGTACATAGTAATACTTGCCCAGGCTAAACAAAAAATATTACTGCAATCCGTTTAAAATGCCTTCTGTAGGTATCTACTTATCATTTAGGACGGCTCAATAATATAGTTTTAAAATACACAGTAATTAAAAGAGAATAAAATAATTGAAGGGTTTTCCAAAATAATCTAAGATAAGTATCTATTAGATACTAAATGAATTAAAAATGTAAGTATTACCTGTAATAACAAAAATACTTCATTTACCTTGTTTATATTCTTCAAGAATCGACTATATTAAATCGGTTTTTATACAAAAAATGTTGTTTATAATATCTAATAATTAACAAACACTTTGCACTAGACGTTCACAAGCGAATATTGAAATGAATGCGGTCGGAAACAAAAGAAATGGCCCAATCCACAATACAAGAGACGCCCGTTATATCGAGGGAATCCCCTGGCTAGCGTTGGTTATGCGCGAACGGGGTATTAAATTATGGGGGAATCCCTGATCGATTGACACGGTGCACATTGTTTTTTTAAATATCAATTATCATGCTCGTGGTACGATATTATAGTTACCTAGATAATTTTATTAGTGGCGGTTATGCTCTCTGCCACAGATTTACGATTTTTTATAGGTAGAAAGAACTATAACTGATGGTGTCACCCGTTTAGGGGTGACACCCGGGGCGGACCACCCCCCCCCCTTAGCTACGCCACTGCTAGAGATACTACCTACTTCTATTGCACCTGTACGGGTAAGGCAACAAGCGAATAGCAAGTGAACTTAACTTTATGGTCTTAGGAGTATCAAGCTTTCAAGCATCTTAAAACAGCTTGATGTCAAGTCACCTTTCATTTCTCAAAAGCTTGAATTTCAAGTCTAGTCAAGCTTCTCGAAATATTTTCAAGTTGCCAGACTTGCTGAAATGCTACTAGCTGTTACTGAAGATGAACAGCGATATGTGTTTTTTTCCTTGTTCTCTTGAATCATATGAAAAATTACGTATGGCTCACCCGTTTTTCTTTCATTTTAATCGTCATTTTTGTAAACTTTTGAATAATTATCCATTCTACATGCTGTGCTAATTTCACATTGAGCATTCACCTTTTTGTAATGTAATTCTCTTTTTTCGTTCGAATAAATGAATTAATAAATTTGATATTAAACTTGAAGTAAACGAATATTCTTATCGATTCAGCTACTAATACCGATTGCATGAATAACACCCTCAGAACATGCAATTCCAGAATTTTGCGAGTGTAAAAGTGGTACGAATAGAATGTCCGCTCCAGTTCTTATCTCGCCAACCCGAACGATTCAATTTGCCGGTCTCTTGCCCACTGGCGGCGGCAAACTCCTCATTAAACGGTCCATTAGGATCCCAGGACCTGATTACTTTAAATGTTTTACCTATTCCATTATTTAGCCCCAGGACATAAACTTTTTCTTGAAAATTATCGGGAACCGAGTATGAGGCAATTGAACTTTACCGGCGAAATATGCAAAATAGTATAGTTTCTAGCCTGAAGGATAATATCGAAATCTACATAACTGTTGATACTCTTTATTCATGATCTCATAATGAAAAAAAATGTAAAAGAAAGAATGTTCCAAAGTATTATTCAATATACACTGTCCATAGTATATTTATTCCCAATCATTGTTTGTAACGTAACTCTTGGAATTATTTAATGTGGAAAATTGAAGAAATATTACGTACTTATATAACTTTTATTAAAGTGAAAAGAAATAATTGAAACAGACAACTTAACACTTCAGTTGCACGTTTTCATAAGAGCAATATAGTCACAGACTATCTTAATCTTAACTTCTTATTCCTAACTTACTCTTAAATACAACATTTGTTGTACATCTATTTTTCAACACATCCCTCAACAAATATTTTATTTTTACAATAATAAACTCAACTTACAAAAGCAAACACTATATATAATATATAAAACTATAAAATAAAATATTTGATGTAAAATAAATGATCTCAATTTTTCAAACAGCTGCTTGCCTATAGGCTTTGTAAATATATCAGCTATATTATCAGATGTTTTAACATTTTCAAAATTAATTAAACCCTTTTCACATTGTCGAGAATATAATAATACTTTATATCCACATGTTTGAGTCCTTCATTACTATAGACCCATCAGCCTTTTATCGCACATATACAAACTCTATATGAAAATTATTACAAAAAGGTTGACAGTCAAGCTTGACTTCTACCAGCCCTACGAGCAGGCTGGTTTCCGGAGCGGATTTGGTACGAATGATCATCTACAAACTATTAAAACCTTAATAGAAAAATGCCTCGAATACAATAAACCCCTGGTTCTCATCTTTGTAGATTATGAAAAGGCATTCGATACCATAAACCAACGTAAAATGTTAGAGGCTCTAGCTGAGTGTCGCATTGACCATTGATACATGGTACAGATAAAGTACATATATGATCATGCCACAGCTTGTGTGAAACTTCACGCAAAAACAGAAGCATTCGAAATACAGAGGCACATTTTAATATTTTCATCGATTGAAGGTGGGCTTGATGCCTTAAACTGTCCTATAACTACAGACACATTCAATTATTGTGTTTTATGGTATACAATTAGAGATTCACAGCACTTGAAAATCAAGCTGCTTGACTTGACTTGAATTCAAGTTTTTTCCACAAAAGCTTGAAAATTCAAGATTCTGGAATTGCAAAACTTGAAAGATGGATTCAGAACATAATTTCAATAAAACATCGAACTTCCTATTATCGATGGCTTAAGTGCAAAACGTCGTATCCCCCAATCAGTAAATTTTACAGGAGGGCCCAAAAAACTGAGTAGTTACTGCTTGAAAACCTTTTTTATTGATTCCCATTTCAAGTTATTGTTTCCGCAGTAGGACTAACTCATTCCTAGGTGTTTTGATCTTTTTTTTTAAATTTTGGGGGTTACGACATTTTGCTGAAATATATTTTTAGGTATACGACAAAAATGCATTGATTTTGTTTCATTTGAAGAAAATTTTTATTTCTCCTTCTTCTTATGACGCCGTCTCCAAACGAAGGTTGGCGATCCAATTGGCAATAATTGTTTTCGACACTGCAGCTCTAAAAATTTCAGTGGACGTTCTTCCAAACCACCTCCGTAGATCTTTCAGCCATGAGTTCTGGCGTCGTCTAACTGATCTTTTTCCTTGGACTTTCCCCTCAATAATCAGGCGAAGGATCTCATATTTTTTGCCGCGTATGATATGCCCGATGTACTGGAGCTTTCTCTCTTTGATGGTTCTCATCAATTCTCGTGATTTTCCCATTGTATTTAGGACGTCGATGTTTGTCCGTCTTTCCATCCAAGAGATACGCAATATCCTACGGTATAGATACATTACGAAAGCGTCTATGCGTCTCTCCATTTCTGGATTAAAAGTCCAATTTTCACATCCATAAGTAAGGACAAGAAAAACATAACAACGAAGTAGTCGCATACGAAGCTGAAGATTAAGTCCGCGGTTGACGAAAAGTTCTCTCATGCCAACGAAAGTTTTACGGGCTTGTTCGATTCGAGATTTGATCTCTATTTTCGGGTCACTTTGGTCGTTCGCCGTGGCTCCTAAATACCGAAACGAATGCACTAGTTCCACAGGTTGGTTGTTAATGCGTATTACAGCCTCCACTGCTTGCTTAGAAAACACCATACTTTTAGTTTTGTTAACGTTAACAGATAGTCCAAAGCGTTGGCTATGCTCTACAATAAGGTTCATGGCTCTTTGCAAGTTCTGAAGGTTGTTAGCTAGTACCACGGTGTCGTCTGCGTAGCGGATATTACTAAGTAGTTTTCCATTTATTCTAATGCCTGTGTCTATGTTTTCAAGTGCTTCTTTGAATATTGCTTCTTAGTGAATGTTAAACAATAGAGGCGACAGCACACAGCCTTGACGTACACCTTTCAGTATTGCTACCTGTTCAGATGTTAGCCCATTAACTCTCACTTGTGCAGTTTGGTGCCAATAAAGGTTTGTAATAATGCGTAAGTCTTCTGCATCAACCCCGGTATTTTTTAGAATTTCCGCCATTTTTTTATGTGAAACGCAGTCAAAAGCCTTCCGATAGTCAACAAAGCAGGCGTAAACATCGACATTCATGTCTCTACATCTTTGGGTGAGTACATTAAGAGAAAAGAGAGCCTCACGCGTTCCTAGGCCATTTCTGAAACCGAACTGAACTGGATCGATTTCTCGCTCGCATTTGGTGTAGATTCGAGTATGGATAATTCGTAGAAAGGTTTTCAGAACATGCGACATTAGGCTAATCATTCTGTAGTCATCACAATTTGTCGCATTGGTCTTTTTGGGCAGGGTGACAAACACAGATTTGAGCCAGTCTGCTGGGATTTTACCGGCTCTATAGATGTTATTAAACAGTGCTGTTAAGAGCTTAAGGCCAGTTCTTTCTTGCTGTGTCATTAGCTTAAGCGTCTCTGCATAGATTCCGTCGGGGCCAATAGCTTTACCATTTTTTTGAAGCCTTATTGCTCGTATAACTTCTTCCGATGTAATGCAAGGACTAGTTTCATTAAATTCTTCAGGTTGCGGGCTTTCCGTTCGATCTTTCTCAAAAAGTTCTTCAATATAGTCCTTCCATCGTTTCAGCTTTTCTTCGACCCCGATCAGTAACTCGTTGTTGGCCCCCTTTAACATTCCACTGTTAGCTTTGTGTTGTCTTCCTGTTATCTCCCTGATCTTTTTGAGCATGTTGAATAGATCGTGCTTTTTTTGGAAATTTTCAATTTCTGTGCATTGGTTAATTAGCCATTGCTCTTTGGCCTCCCTACATTTTCGTCGAATTATTTTGTACTGTTCTCTTCTATCGTGCATCATTTGAAGAATTTAGTCAGTCATCCAAGGTTGTTTTCTTTTTGTGCTGGTTAGTCCTATGTCGGTTTCTTGCGTGACTGTAAGCGCTTCTCTCAAAGCACTCCACTGGCGCTCAACGTCAGTTGTTTCAGATGTTTCAGCAGCTTCCAGTCTTTCTTCAAGTCGTTGACTTACTTTTGCCCTTATTTCACTATCGTCTAAGCTCTTCACATTGATATGTTTGATTTTTTCTGGCCGCTTAACTGGTATAAAACGGTGCATTTGTAGGTTCATTACAACCAGGTTGTGATCACTGGACACGTCAGCGCCAGGAAATGCTTTGGTAGATTTCACAAATTTTCGCAATTAGGATCTGATGAGAATGAAAACTATTTGGTTTCGAATCAAATGATCTTCTCTGTCAGCTGGAGATCTCCATGTATACAGCCGTCGGGGATGTAATTTGAAAAAAGTATTGGTGATTGATAAGTTGTGTTCAGTACAGAGCTGCACAAGTCGATCACCCCTTTCGTTTCTTACACCGAGTCCAAAGTGGCCAGTGATGTTGCCTTCAGCTTTTGCTCCCACTTTAGCGTTAAAGTCCCCAAGCACGATTGTTATTTCACCCTTCTTTGTTAATTTCATTGCTTTCTCCAGGCTGGCATAAAATTCTTCAACTTCGTCGTCCGATTTGTCATTTGTTGGAGCGTAACATTGAATGACATTCAAAACACGATGAGTTGTTGCAAGCTTAAGAACCATGACGCGGTCGTTCAAAGGAAAAAAGTCTATTACAGATGGTTCCAATTCAGTAGAAATGAGTGTGGCCACGCCATATTGGTGTTTGGGATCATCGCCTCCAGAGTAAGAAATTAACCCATGCTTTGTCTTTAATTTACAGGAACCTGGCCATCGAACCTAGGATGTTGATTCGTAAGCGTTGCATTTCTGCTTCTACACTGGCCAGTTTACCACCCATATAAAGACTACGGATATTCCATATCGCAATTCTAGTCGTCTTGTTGTAGATCTGATATTTTGGATAGTTTGTTGTGTACGGGGGGATTCTTAGCACCCTCTCCCCACTTAAGGGTAGCCTCGGACTGAGGGCCATACTTTCATTTTCTTTAGCCATTTGGGTTTTATTGGAAATAATAGTGCTGTAGGAGTTCCGTTTCCTTTTATCACCGCAGTGTGGAAGTCGTTGAAGCTGTTGCAGCTGCGCCTTCCATTCTCCAAAATAGCGCTGTTACAGAGGTTAGGTCCATCCTCACACACCGCCATTAGGTACTGATGAGCCTGCTGCCGTTCACCAGTTGCTAGTTTTGGTCCGCCCCAAATATTTAATTTTTCCGGTACCACCCATATCTGGGAAGCGTTCCCCTATCCGCCACCCGAGGAGGCGTCCGATGGGGGACTAGCAACCCCACACGGACAATTTTTATTTAGTCAAAAGATTATAAAATCAAAATAATAATTCATTGAAATGGTAAATTATCGTAAAATTCCTTCACTTCTGCTGGTAATACTTGGGTTAGTTCTTACAGATCTTGATATTTTCTTTGAGTTATCTGAATTCTAGAATGGTATAATAGTCGTTCGTTAAATTTTACATTATTCTTTGGTCTTCTAGGCAGCGGTGTAAAATTTTCATCTTTAAAGTCAAGTTTATATTAAATAACCCCATCAGGTGGATATTTTAGGCATTTAAGGTCATTCACTGTCGGGTCATTTTTTATTTTGCCAGGTCTACTTGATGAGTAACGTAACATCATAATTCACGAAGAAGTTTTTTTTTTGAAGTATTGACCTTAGTGTTTACACTATTCAGTCATAAAAAATTATATGGGTACTGTTACAAATCATTATGATATACAGTTGATGATTAATATTAGAATAATATATCATTGATGATGTAAATAAGAAACTGCATGCATGTGAGGTTCATACAAATATTTTAGCTAAGAAACTGATAAAGGTTTGTGTAGATTTTTATGTTATTAGCTGCCAATAGATCGTCTAGATTTAAAGGATCACTTAATTTCAAAGATGAAATTTTGTTGAACATAAATTCCCTGTACCTATCATAAAGTGGACACAATAGAAATATATGGGTAAGTGTTTCCTCTTCACCACAGAAACAATTGGGGTTAGCCCTCAAACCTATTCTATGCATGTGTTGAGCCGTACATTCCATGATATGAACGTATTCTATTAATTGTTACTATAAAATGTCTGTGAATTTGTAGTCTGTGAAACCAAGTTTTCTTAAGAGGAGTATTATTGACAATATTTTTGTATTTCAAAGCTTTCCTATCGTTTCGAAATTCTTGGCTCCATTCAACAAAAATTTCCTCCTTAATTGACTTGATGAACTCGTAGTATTTAGGGACCGCAATTGGTGTTACCTCATTATCTTCTGAGGTGGCTTCCTGAGTTAGGCCATCGACGATTTCATTACCTGCAATTCCTTTGTGTGAACGGACCCAAATGATCTCTATATTCTTTCCTTGTGTTTCTGCCTCAAGTCGATTAGAATATGATTATTTTTTGAAGAAAAAGAGAATTTAGCTAGTTGTTCTAGGGCACTGCGGGAGTCAGAGATTATTAGAATATCATTATAGTTCGAAGATGGACAATATTAGACAGCTTCCTTGATTGCTAACATTTCGCATGAGAAAATTGATGACGTATTGGGGAGACGAAACAACAACTTTCGACCAGAATATGTAACGTAAACTGCACAACCCGATCTACCATTTTTAACTGAGCCGTCCGTATATATTTTTGAAAATTTTGTGTTCATCGAATGGGGCATTCAATGTTATTATTGTAGTGGGAAAAAGGGATTTCGTTTTACTAACTGAGCGAATAATATTCAACCCTTGTTCGCACTTTTTCAGAATATTTTGAATGTGACTTTTGAAATTCAATTGGTTGTCGATTGTGATGCCAAGAAATTTCACTTCGGTTTTTAGGGGAAGTTCTGACCCTCCCATGTTCAAGACTGGAGGAAATAGAATTTTTTTCTAGAGAAAACAATCAATGCTGATTTTTGTGGTAAAATATCTAAGTTTTTCGATCATAGAAAGTGTTTTATCTCTTAGAGACATGTTGACATATTTTGATGAGCTTCAACAAATGTATTTGCTGATGTGAATACACATATATCATCTGCAAATTGTATCAATTTTATATAATTAGGAATAACTGATTCCAACTTTTCTGTATAGAGAATGTACATAAACGATGATAGGATATTATATCACCTTGAGGAAGGCCTAAAGAAGTGAAAAAATGTTTAGAGTTGTGGCCATGAAGTCATAGAGAAATTTTCCTGTTTGTGAATATTTTGAGAGCTCTGTGTTACTCCACCATGGTGCGTGCAAAACGAAACTCATTTGAACGCGGCGACATAACTGCACAGTACTACATACAATCATGTTGTAACATGAAGTACTTACACAAGATTTTTGTTTTCAAATCAATGAAATATTTTTAAGGCTACGTTTAATATTTTACATTCACAACAAAAACAAAAAGAATTATAATGTATTTTACATTCACATAAAAAAAGTAAGATTTGTAAAAAATTCAGCCACCTTTTAGCGTCGTTCGTGTTACATCTGGATATTCTTTTCTGTGCTGTGCTACGACTTGCAATAAAATTGTTTTTGTTCTTCATTTTTGTAATTAGATTGTTATAATCAGTTATCAGCTTAACCGTCCTTTCTGCTGTGTCATTCACTACTTTCAAACTCTACGCTACACTTTTTCCTTTAATATATTTCGGATTCGAGTCCCATTTACTCGGTACTTCTTCCATGAAACTTGGATCAATTTGAAATCTGGTGAAAAAGTGCAGTGTATTTTACTCACGAAGTGTTCCAAGCTAGCGTTTTCGATTGCAGGAGGAAGCCAAATTCGTTTGAATAATGTTTCTTCATCATTTTCTTTGCTTAGAGCAGATACCATCTTTTTTTCACTTCAATTGAAACCTGGTCATCGAAAATGAAAGTGCAATGTTTTCCATAGATAAGTACCAGAGGTGATTTCGTATTTTTCAATTGCAGATTTGCTAACATTTTTGTCGATTTCTTTAAATAATTCTAAGCTTTTCAGCAATTCAAGGTCCAATCTCGGTGCTTTTTCAGCAGATGATGCTTGCAACCAATGTTTTGAATAAATTTTAGCTACAAAATGCACACATTTCTAATTCCTCGTTCTTCAGCAATATCCAACTTGAATTGTGCTCTAAATAAGAAAATTTTCAAACAATATATCGCTTTTGCCATCCAGCGCGCATGGTGAAATGCACCAGGCGCCCTGATTGCTTTTTTTCACCTCCTAAAAACATGATCACTAAGTGACACAATTCGCTGTAATCTTCTCTTGGTTTTTAAATAATAATTCCTTTTGCAAAAGTCGATCAGTTGTGTGGATTCAGATTCAGTGATAATTTCTTTTACGTATGGATCTTCTATACCGGATTGTATATTTTCTCGATTAATGTTTATCCAAGTAGCTTGGAACTTCTTGAAAATTGGAACAGATGGTCCAGACGTATTGCCCACCTGATTTTCAAATACACCGCGTAACATGACTTCCAAAATATGATGACGACAAGGTAGATATAGAAGCTCTCTTTCAAGCATTTGTTCCAATAAGATGCAGGCTCCATTTAGTCTTCCAGTGTTTGAAGCTGTTGTGTCGGAACATAGTGCTTGAACTTTATCCACGATATCCCACTCATATAACAAGTCAAAAATGGCATTAGCTTGATTTAGCCCATTGGAAGATTCAATTATAGGAACTCCAAGTATTTGCTCTTGTCCTTGATACGACGCAATTATTGGGAGACGTTCCAAGTTATCCTTTTTTGAACTGTCTATGTTCGGAAGTAACTTGCCACCCCAATGAATTACGATGGAAGTAATTTCGGTGTCTTCAAATACTTTACGAATTTTTTCGAATTGTCCTTCACGTGTTTTTTGTCTACAACGCTGAATTGAAGATCGATTGATCACAAACTCATCTGGATCGAGTTTTAACGCTTTCACTGTTGCAGTGAGTAACATAACTGCATTTCGATCGCTAACTTTGCACCTATCAAATGCAGCAACTAATTCTGTTGAAATAAACTGATATCTGGCCCGTTTAAATCGTTTCAGAGGAGGTTCATTGCTACTAGTACCAGGTATCGGTTCCGCATCAAAATCTTCACTAGAATTTTCACTCGATTCAGACGAAGCCAACACAACTTTTTCCTCTGTAAAGAAATTTAGACATTAATTTGGATTTAGGGTATTATTCAATCTGAAGTATTGTTTAAAAATCAAATTTAGGATCAATTATCAATACATTCAATCTAATTGATAGGTATAAATTCGGTTAGCAAGTAGGTACTAGGTAAAATAAAATGCAGCACAACATTCACAAAAAATCAATATTTACCTAATGTGTCAATTTCTTCAACAGCCTTTTCATGTCGATTTTCTTCTTCAAGACGTCGTAGTTCAATTCTCGCTTCTTTTGTGCCAACGAGACATCGACGGAGCCCATGTAACCAATTCTTCCTTTTTGTCGTTGAGCTTTCAAAATTGTTTGTCCTCCTCAATAGTAATTAATTTGTCAGCATCATTGTGAGCAATATCGAATAAGTTATCAAGCGGTTCTACAAATAGTCTTTCTTTTTCAATTTGGCGTGGTGTTCTTCGAGTTTCATTTTTTGCAATTTTTTCCCAGTTACGATATATACTTTCAAGTTTTTCAATGCTTTTCTGGGTCCTCTTGACTGGTATTCTGGCTTTCTGCCAAAATTCTTCGACGAGTTGAATAGCTTTTGTTGCACTAGAACGTATAGTACTGCCTTTTTCTCTTCTTAGAGCATGAAAAAATACTTTTAATACTTCACGATTACTGGGTAGCTTATTTCCATCGATTTTTTTTGATGTATTTCCAACCAGGAAAATCACTTCTGCCGTTCCAGATCTCGTTTCCATGACTCAAAAATTAAATTCGAATAGGAAAATAACTCGTCACGTATTTAATAATAAACGCAAATCAATAAAATACACTGAAAACAATCGATATTGAAAAAAAAAATCACATGTTGATTTGGCGATCGCACAACAGCAGTAGTTTTTCATCAAATAAGAGACACTCGACTGAGGGTGAAATAATATCAAATTCAAGAGTAGGTGCAATGATTCACAAGTTCAATCCATCGTTCATGCACGTTAAAATAATGAACATGTCGAAACACGTTCACGCTATTCGCGTGTGTAATATTTACGATACAACACGTCATCTTCGCCATGCGCCGTGGCGGAGTAACACAGAGCTCGCGCGCCTGATGGTTGAGGTTCAAAAGGGGGCTTGAGGGACGGGTTAATATGTATCGATTGTGCTCAAAATTTTTTTACCTTATTTTCTCATGAAGTGGCACCAAACTAGAGGGGGTCCCAAAAAAAAGTCAAATTTTTTTTTTAAGGGCCACCCTAATGCTCCTACAATGTCCAGAAAAGTCACAATCATGATTTTATCTTCAGATAGATTCATTTTTATTGAATAAATCAATTTCGCCAAGTTTTCTTGCGTAGAAAAACCCTTTCTAAAGCCATACTGAGAGCTAGGCATTTTTCTGTGATGTTCTAACCACCATTCTAACCTGTTCTTTATGAGACGTTCATGAGTTTTTAACATGCAAGAGCAGAGAGAAATTGGACGATATGAAGATGCTAAGGAGGAAGGTTCACTTATTTTCAAAATAGGAATAACGATTATAATTTTCCAATCAATTGGTAGTTCTGCACCATTCCAGAATTCATTGAAGATATTCAAAAGAGACATTTTTGCCTGTAAAGATAGGCTAGAGATCATTGGATAATGGATATTATCTACTCCCGGTGCGGAGTTATTGTGGGAGCGAAAAGCAACCAAAAAATCTTCCAATGAAAATAAATGTGATGGTAGAGAGAAGCGAGAGATTTCAAAAAATCTTCGGACAAGGTGTCGAATTTGCTAGGGGTGGAGAATTCGTTTTTTTGAGAGATTTTATCTTTCCCCAAATATCTTTAATAGGGGTTGTTTTGTTCATATTATCACAGTATTCTTTCCAACTATTTCGACGGATAAAATTGACAGTTTTTTCAACAAGAACATCAGATTCCTTGTATGAAATGAAATTTTCTAAAGTTGGTGATCTTCTGAAACGTTTCAATTTCATTTTTCGATTGTCTACCGCTTTAGTACATTCAGTTCCACCATGATTTGTACCTGTTCGGCCTCACTTGATTTTTTCCATAAGATTTATATGTTCTTATTGTATTGGTTGCTACTTTTTCCATTGTATTTATCAACGAATTGTAAGAAATATTTTCGTCCTGTTTTTGTTCCTCCTCAAATTCCGCTGCATGTTTATTCCAATCGACGTTTTCAAGATTCCATTTTTTAGAGCCTATGCGATGTTTAATCTCCACGTTCAGTTGGTCAGATCGTATAATAATAGGAAAGTGATTGAAGCCGAGAGTATCGTTCACCCTTGGTCTGACATCGTTTTCTCTGAGCCTGTTCCTAACAGTTTGCAATGAAATATGCACATTTCTGAAAAGTGCAAGTTCATTTTGCAGCATGTAGTGCAGTTAAACGAAGCCTATGATCATCAACTGGTATTGTTATCCGATTTCTTCCCTGTCCGGCCCTTCTTCCATATTCCCCTGTTTCGTGGTACCGATTGATTGCTCTTGAAATAGTGCTTTGGTTAACATTCAACAAGTTAGCCACGTAACGTTGGCTTCGCCCCTCCTGTAGAAGTGTTACAATTCTCACCACTTCATGATCACTCAAATAGCGTCTAGGACGTTCAGCAGCCATTACAATAAATTAAAAGATTCGAAAAACAATAAGAAACACAGAAAACTTGCATTAGTTTAGCCTGAAAACTGAAGAGAAATTGAATGAATACTGTTAGTCAAATAAACTCATTCTGGTTTCAGATCATATGGAAACAAATGTTACTACATAGATAGGATTTTTTCCCCTCATATGTACGAAAACATATGTTGACAAAGAAACAGCGATCGAGCTGCCCAATCGATTGTGGAATTCAGAATACGAGGTGATGCCACAATTTTTGTGGTGTGTGTATATTGCAGAGGACATGTAACTAGAGAATTTTGGTTGAACTAATGGTACCACTTATAATTCTCATGGCATAATTTAATTAGGAATGAATTCTATGCACAAAATCACTATGTAGCCAGACAAAACAATAGTACTCAGCTATTTAAAGGAAAGTACAAGATCAGCAGTTTGAAGAGTGTGAATCTAGATACACCATTATACTCACACTACTGTTCGCTAGATGACGAAACTGCATGCATTTCTTTCAGTTTTCTATATATTTTTACAAGGAATATTGAGTTTTTAACGAATGATGCGAAAATCGTCTGGAAGAATCATTTCATCTGAATATACTTTATATTATATAGAAATCTATTGTAGGTTGTAGACGACCTAAATATTTTGTTGAGTGTTGTTGTTGAATATAGAAATTCTTTACATTTCTGAAGTGACTGCAGGATGATTTCTTCCGTTTTTCCTTTAAATTAACCAAATTCCTCTCGGAGCTTTTTTATCTATGTACTGAGCTTTGGAATCCCACTTTGTCGCAACCAATTAAAAATTTCTGTATGACTAGAGGTACTTCTACTTAACTTTATGCTCTGACAAGTATCAAGTTTTTAAGCAGCTTGAAAAAGTTGATGGCAAGTCAAGCTTTTTAAAGAATTGTCAAGCTCCTTGACTTGAAATCTTATAATACAATACAATAAATCAAATTTTAGTCGCTCCTATATTTCTACTTCTACTTCTTTTCTGTGAACTGAAAATCAAACAAAAAATATAAATCTGAAGGAGCGTTCAAGATTAATCTCAATAACAAACTAATTGAAGAATAATATCAAGTGAATTAATGTATTATTACATTCCTTCCAAATTTTTGTGATTCCTCAAGAAAGCCGAATTATTTTTTCTAATATAAAGATAATTCGACTCCGTTTCCACACTCAGATAGGGAACCTTTTTCTGCAGGAGAAGGGAGGAAGCGAGATCTACCAAAATATATATGTAGCCCTGGAAAGACTGTGGGAATTAAAAATCTGGTGTTTTTCCGCTGAAAACAGAGAGCCAACGTTGTTTGGCGAGAGCGAAGGAGATGGAAATGGGGCTACTTAAGAATTTAAAATTCTTCCTCGAGAAAAATCCTGGCGAAGTGAAGCACTTACATCGCAACCGGATCTATGAAATGGCATTTTAAGTTGGATTAGGTTCAAATCTAAAACATTGTGCCAATAATACGCAGCCAAAGGGAATGAATACCGTAAAAATTTAACGGATTTCTCCTCGCTCGCTGGAAACTTCTTTGCATGGGCGCGTTTGCTCTACTTCATTTTAATACAAATGAAAAAACCCCCGGCAATTTCCATCGATTTTCTTACGCGTTTAGCAACTTCTTTAAATCTTGGAAAAGCCATTTAGCTCCCGTTTTGATAATGCATCCGAAAGCAACGATGAAATGGAAAACTTTCAATTTACGTAAATATGAGATGATGGATTAAGGATAAGTGAAAATTCATTATTTTCATTGATATTTACAAACTTTCTAAGATTTGAATTTGGGAGGCTTTTACTTGGTAAAATTCCATCATCAATAATGAAAAACAAACAAGTACTGTGTTTTAAGCAATTTTACTTAATAATTGCGATTCGTAACGCGTTTCACTACACCGTAGCTTCTTCAGTATATTCATTCGTCTGAACACAGTACTTGTTTTTTAACTTTCTAAGAGTCGCTGAAAAATAATCAAACCATCTTCTGTTGAAAATAGAATATTTTCTTTGAATACCTTATTCGAATTTTCCGATTATTGTACTGCTTTCCTCTCACTCACTCTACTTGCAAATATTATATTGTATAAATTGTTTCAATACTAATTTTGTTTTTTTTTGAATTTGGGAGGCTTTTACTTGGTAAATTCCATTATCAATAATAAAAACAAACAAGTACTGTGTTTAAGAAATTTTACTTAATAATTGCGATTCGTAATGCGTCTGAAGAAGCTACGGTGTAGTGAAACGCGTTACGAATCGCAATTATTAAGTAAAATTCCTAAAACACAGTACTTGTTTGTTTTTTATTATTGAATTTTGTTTTTAATTAATGATATTGTAGATGAATTTATTTTATGGAAATTCATTTTGATATAAACAAAATGAATCTTTTTTGTCTGATTTAAGGAATTTTACTCAATAATTGCGATGCGTAACTCGTCTGAAGAAGCTACGGTGTAGTGAAACGCGTTACGAATCGCAATCATTAAGTAAAATTCCTTAAAACACAGTACTTGTTTGTTTTTTATTATCGAATTTTGTTTTTAATTAATGATATTGTAGATGAATTTATTTTATGGAAATTCATTTCGATATAAACAAAATGAATCTTTTTTGTCTGATTTAAGGAATTTTACTTAATAATTGCGATTCGTAACTCGTCTGAAGAAGCTACGGTGTAGTGAAACGCGTTACGAATCGCAATTATTAAGTAGAATTCCTTAAAACACAGTACTTGTTTGTTATTTATTATTGAATTTTGTTTTTAATTAATGATATTGTAGATGAATTTATTTTATGGAAATTCATTCTGATATAAACAAAATGAATCTTTCTTGTCTGATTTAAGGAATTTTACTCAATAATTGCGATGCGTAACTCGTCTGAAGAAGCTACGGTGTAGTGAAACGCGTTACGAATCGCAATTATTAAGTAAAATTCCTTAAAACACAGTACTTGTTTGTTTTTTATTATTGAATTTTGTTTTTAATTTATGATATTGTAGATGAATTTATTTCATGGAAATTCATTTCGATATAAACAAAATGAATCTTTTTGTCTGATTTAGAATTTTACTTAATAATTGCGATTCGTAACTCGTCTGAAGAAGCTACGGTGTAGTGAAACGAGTTACGAATCGCAATTATTAAGTAAAATTCCTTAAAACACAGTACTTGTTTGTTTTTATTATCGAATTTTGTTTTTAATTAATGATATTGTAGATGAATTTATTTTATGGAAATTCATTTCGATATAAACAAAATGAATCTTTTTGTCTGATTTAGAATTTTACTTAATAATTGCGATTCGTAACTCGTCTGAAGAAGCTACGGTGTAGTGAAACGCGTTACGAATCGCAATTATTAAGTAGAATTCTTAAACACAGTACTTGTTTGTTATTTATTATTGAATTTTGTTTTAATTAATGATATTGTAGATGAATTTATTTTATGGAAATTCATTTTGATATAAACAAAATGAATCTTTTTGTCTGATTTATGAATTTTACTCAATAATTGCGATGCGTAACTCGTCTGAAGAAGCTACGGTGTAGTGAAACGCGTTACGAATCGCAATCATTAAGTAAAATTCCTTAAAACACAGTACTTGTTTGTTATTTATTATTGAATTCTGTTTTTAATTAATGATATTGTAGATGAATTTATTTTATGGAAATTCATTTGGATATAAACAAAATGAATCTTTTTGTCTGATTTAAGGAATTTTACTCAATAATTGCGATTCGCAACTCGTCTAAAGAAGCTACGGTGTAGTGAAACGCGTTATGAATCGCAATTATTAAGTAAAATTCCTTAAAACACAGTACTTGTTTGTTTTTTATTATTGAATTTTGTTTTTAATTAATGATATTGTAGATGAATTTATTTTATGGAAATTCATTTCGATACAAACAAAATGAATCTTTTTTGTCTGATTTCTACAATGTTTAACTTTCATTCAAACGACCGGTTTCGATAGTTATGTTAATTTCGAGTGTCGAGAGTCATAGGCGTAGCCAGACCACTGGCAAGGGGTGGCAGGAGAAAATCGGGGCTGGAGGGAAGTTAACTGAGGTAAGGATGGCTTATAAAATCAAGACGAATACGACCAGTTTATTATTTAAATTAAAATAAGACGCCGAGCATTCTTGATTGTGAATTTTCGAAGGGCTACGAGGCTGGATTGATAAGTCTCCGACCTGACCAAGAGATGACGCTACTAGGCCTACTTCGGAGGTGGCTTTCTACAGTACCATCCTTAGATAGCTTGTAGGTATAGCTAGTTTAAATGGGTCGTGTGAGCACCTCTGATGGTTGAGATCACAACTCTAGTTATGATCGAAAAAATTCATAAAGTAGTGCTGGAAGACTGCAGATCAAAAGTGCGTGAGATAGCTGAGACCTGTAAGATGTCATATGAACGTGTGCAAAATATTTTGCACCAACATTTGCATATGGAAAAGCTCTGTGAAAGATGGGTGCCACATTTACTGAAAATTGATTCGAAAAACCATTCCTTCAGCCAATTTGGCGCTGTATAAGCATAATCCAATCGAATTTTTGCGTCGATTCGTTACTGTTGACGAAACTTGGGTCCACCACTACACTCCTGAAACCAAACAACAGTCTAAACAGTGGATTGGAACAGGGGAACTAACTCCAAAGAAGGCAAAAATAATTTCATCGGCAAACAAGGTTGTTGGGATGAAAGATGTATTATATTCATTGATTACCTTGAAAAAGGTAAAACTATCACTGCTCAATACTAAACAGACTTATTGCAACGTTTAAGTAACGAGGTGCAAATTAAACGACCTCATTTGGCAAAGAAAAAAATTTTGTTGCATCACGATAATGCACCAGCGCATTGTTCGCACGTTGCCATGGATAAAATATATGGTCTGAAGTTCGAATTGATGCCAAACCCTCCCCATTCTCCAGACCTAGCCCCGAGATACTATTATCTGTTTCCTAACCTTAAAACATGGTTTGGCGGTAAGAGATATGCTTGCAATGAAGAAGTAATCGAAGCTGTAAATGGGTATTTTGAGGAACTTGACGAATCAGCCTATAGAGATAGCATTACTAGACTATAACACCGCTATGAGAAATGTATCACCCTTAAAGGAGATTACGTTGAGAAATAAAAAAAAATCTTAAAACCGTTGTTTTTCTTGGTCTTGGAAACTTATCAATCTATCCTCATATCTTTTCAAAGTTAATACAATTCTTCATCGTTTTCCTATGAATGGATATTGAAGCTAATCCGTTAAGTCGGTCGGCGGTCATTGTTGACCTTAGGCATATTTTTATCCGGTTATCTAAAAACTGCGGACTTATTATCAGAGGAGAGTTTTTTTTTGAATCTAGATTCATAATTTCAACCTATTTGTCCTATTAGCAGTTGGGCATTCTTTGCATTCAATTTTGTTTATTCCGGACCGTTGGAATGTGTTAGTTTTTGTTTTATACGAGATGATTTGTTGTTTTTGGTCAAATATTTAATCGTTTATAACTCGCATATACAAGAATACTCGCTATACGCGTAAGTGCGAGGGGGGGGGGGTTAAGACGGCATACCTAACGTTTAGATCTCAATAAAACCAACATTTTCGTGTCTATATTATCTTTATTAATTCACTAATCATCTTCGGTCATCAGTCCACCATAAGTATTTCTAATTAGAAACGTATGTTAAATAGTTAAGTAGAAAATTAACAAAAAACAGAAAATGTCAGATCTCCCCATCTTGCCCCTACCGTCGGGTGAGATGGGGTTTCCTAAGGGGCAAGGTGGGGTTTGAAAAAAACTAATTTATTTTTGCTGGCAAAATTCGCAAGTAAACGTTGCATCTTCATCTTCATCATCTATACCAGCGCAGCTACAGTGAGCCCATTTGCTGCACGTGGAACCGGCAGCTCTGCCTTCATTTGACTCCAAACAACAACCATTACAATACAAACATGACATATTTTCAACTTCACTATCACTGTTCTCTATTGAAGGCTTCTTACCCACTTTTTTCTTCTTGGTCACTTTTTTTGTCAGCCGAAGATTTTTCTCGGTTTTTATTAGGTCTCTTATTACTTTTTTATTTTACTTTTCTTCTTCTGCCAACTTCTTTTTTTCAATCGTCTCTTCCAATTAATTCTTATATGGCGATGAAGTTATAATCGCGGGTTTTGCTTGGTTTCTAGCCCAAATCTATTGGAACCATAAATTTGAGAGAAATTTGTTTTTAGCATGATGGCGTTAATCCTGAATTTCAAATGATGGTAGAAACTTGTTGAGGCAAAACTTCGAAAATAGGTGGATTAGTCGTGTTGGGCCTCTTGCATGGCTCCCAAAGTCACCAGATCCAACCTGTTTAGATTTTTTCTATGGGGTTATCTGAAGTCCAGAGTGTATAAAGTATATATTTTGTACGCCTGTGCATATATATATATATATATATATATATATATATATATATATATATATATATATATATATATATATATATATATATATATATATATATATATATATATATATATATATATATATATATATATATATATATATATATATATATAAATGTGGAGCAATTGATTCGTAGAAGCATTAATGATGTGTTTCTACGATCTAGGAAATGTTTGGAACATGGCGGTGGCAATTTCGAAAATAGACTTTAATGATTCGTTAATTTGTGTCCCGTATTTTTCGTTTATTTTAAAAAATATTTTCTTTGAATTTGGGGGCTTTTACTTGGTGAAATTCCATTATCAATAATAAAAACAAGTACCGTGTTTTAAGGAATTTTACTTTATAATTGCGATTCGTAACGCGTTTCACTACACCGTAGCTTCTTCAGACGAATAAATGTACAGAAAATATAAATGAGAATATAACTATAAATGTTCTTGAGTAATTAAAAGTTTATTGGGTTGCTTCTTCTTAGGTGGTTATTTATGACAGGTTATCCAATAAAATTAAGGAATAAATTGCTCCCCGAAGGGATTCAATAAAGGTGAAGGGCTTAAATCGACTTGTTCATTGATGAGTTTACCTGAGTGTTTGTATTTATTGATTTCTAAAGTTTCCCAAAGATCTACCTTCCAATATTTATTATCTGTATGCAAAATTTCAAACTGTTGGTCGAAAGAGTGATTATTTTCTAAGAGATGATTCGCGTAATTTGAATCTGATTTTTTATTTGAAAAACTGCATTTATGTTTCGATATTCTAATATTAAAATTTCTATGTGTTCTACCAATGTAGAAATTATCACAGTCATTGCAATTCAATCTATAAACACCTGATTTATTGTTTTCACCTGATTTGGTTTTATTATTTTTATATATTTGCCTAAATTATTATTAGTTTGGAAAGCTATGTTGAAATTATTGCTACTCAAGAATGATTTCAGTTTCTCACTTGTAATGCCAACGTAGGTTAAGGTGTTGAATTTTTGTTTCAATTTATCGACAGGGTAAAGTTCATTCAATGCGATTCTACTTTGTTTTTATTTGAAATATTATTTATTAGTTTGGGATTGTAACCATACAAATAGCCAAAAATAATGGTTACAATCCCAAACTAATAAATAATATTCTAAATAAAAACAAAGTTTGGGATTGTAACCTACAAATAGCCAAAATAATGGTTACAATCCCAAACCAATAAATAATATTTTAAATAAAAAACAAAGTTACAAAGTTATCACCTTAAAATTGTTTTTTTTTTCTTCGTGAGTCGATTCAATGAGAGGAGATGATAAATTTCATCAATTTTCGTCAGCCCCTGTATCTCGAAAACCCTGTAGCTGAAGACTTTCTTACTCATTTTTGGAAGGCATGGAGATACTCTATCCCCCATTCAGTAAAAATACTTACTTCATATATAATGCTGAGAGAATATTCATTTTAATGTTATTCTAGTAGTCATATGTGGCAAAGAAAGATAGATTCCCCCCTGTGGTGCAATTACGGGCTTAAGCAAGGCACGACGTTTTTATTGTGAATACTTACAAAAGGATTAGTAGTATATGATGGATGTATGACTTCATTGCCGAATCCAGGACCTGTTACGCTGAGGGATTAACCGGAGCGTGGGAACATCATTGGTAACCTTCCGTATATTACAAATGATTATAGTGCTAAAAAACAAAATTGCAAAACTAATTTGAATTTATGCTATATATGAAGTTTTATGTTGTGAAAAAACTGGATAGTATGATAAGAAATGTTGAATTATCACCACATGTTTAGGATATTGTGATCAGTTGTCACTGAGATTTAAAACTGTGAATTTCAAAATTTGAAAAAAGCCTATAATCATAATTGAAAATGCCTTACGTTGGATTGCCCGATGCGCAGAGGGGTCGAATAATTTCTCTCGTTGAAGAAGGGGTGACACAAAGGGATATATCTGCCACAATAGGGGTATCACAGGGGGTGATTTCAGAAACCTACGACCGATACGTGTAGCTACAATCTGTGCAAAATAGGCCTAGAAGAGGTTGTAGGATGATCACTTCTGAAGAACAAAACCACTTTTTGTGCCAAATTCCAAGAAGAGACCCTAGTGCGTCGCACCCCATACTCCAAAAGCAATTTCTGGAAGCAACAGGCATCAGTGTGTCAGTCGAAACGATACGTCAACGACTTCGTTCGAGGGGTTTATACAGCAGAAGCCCCTCAAGATTTCCAGAGCTAACCAGACAATAAAAATTAACAGAATCAATTGGTGCATCGAGCACCAAAATTGGAATATTGAGAATTGGCGAAATTTTCTTTCTTTAGATGAGACCAGAAATTGCGTTCGATCAGATGACCTTCGGATTCGAGGTTTAAGGGGTCGGGAAAGACAAGCTAGACTCCGAGCAGCAAGACAAATTCTAAAATACCAAGGGGGCAGTGTGATGTTTTGGGGCGGCATTATGCTTGGAGGCAAAACAGATTTGATTTCGTTTCCAGCGAGTGTAACGGCTAAAAATTACATGGACCTAGTGCTGGAACCCAAAGTGAGACTCTGGCGAGGTGCCCACGGTGAGAATTTCACTTTAATGCAAGATAAGGCTCCTCCGCGTACCACCAACCTAGCGCGATATTATCTTGAAACAGAGGGAATCGCTATTTTGGACTGGCCAGCTTGCTCTCCAGAACTAAATTAGATCGCACCAGGATAATCCAAGAACCTCACAACAGCTTATCCAAGCCGCCACAGAAGAGTGGCAGAATATCACGCCAGAGGAGGTCGAACATCTAACCCAAAGCATGCCTAGCCGGATTCAGTCTTGTATCAGGGCAAGAGGAGGTAATACAAGCTACTGAGGTCGAGAAAGAAACATCTATTCAGTGAGAAAACAATTTTCAGTTTTTTTACTACATGCGGAAAGAGTGTCTCATTTTATTTTATTTGTTTCTTTCTCAAAATACCTTAATTTATCTCTTTTTTCTATTGAAATATCTCAAGAAGGATCAATTTTAACAAAACTTCGAAATTTCCAAAATCCCTGAGGTAATATTAAAAATATCGGGTTAAATTTGGTTGTGTGTATATAGGAACCCCACCTTTACTGATATTTGCATTCCTTATGACTCAACACTCCCGAAAACTCATAAATTCACTGCATTTAATTCAATGTTTCATTGAGCTTTCTCTCTGCCATTATCTAAAAAAAATGTACAGAGAAAAGTCAACTATTGAAGAAATAGCTAAGAACAATGGTTATCCCTCAAATATACTGAATGGAATGATCAGACAGAAATAAACACAAATAGCATATCATAAAATTTATCCACGTATAGAATCACTTAATACAGATAAATAAATTTCATCAACAAATTCTGGCCCTATCAGCGAAAAGATTGCAAATGTAATTTCAAAACAGCATTAAAAAGTAGTTTTCAAAAGACACATGAAACTCTCTGAGGAATTTTTTAATAGTAAAGATGAAATTAAATGAGATAAAAAACACAAGGTTTAACTTTAATCTACACTTTATTTGAAAAAATTCGACGACGTTTCGCTGACACAGCAGCTTTATCAAGAATGAAAAACAGAATGAAGAGTATGGTATTATAAACAAATCGTAGAACAAGTTGGATGAATAACAGGAAAATCCACACCGAGCCATTGTACAGTTAGTATGAAAGGTAATAAAAACTAATTAAACAAGTTAAGTAGGGGTGAGTAATTCACATCTACCTGTTCATTCAAAAGCTTGTCCGAATGTTTGTATCTATTTATTTCTAATGCTTCTAGGAGATCTAATTTTCAACTTTTGATTTTATATGTAATATGTCAAAGTTTTTACGTTTATGTTCAGATGTTCTTATGCCAAAACTCCTATAGGTCCTACCGATATAAATTTTATCACAAGAACCGCAATTGAGTTTATAGATTCCTGATTTACTTGATTTTTCAACACGAGATTTATTATTTTAATATGTTTACCTAAGTTATTAGAAGTTTTGAAAGTTATATTAAGATTTTGTTTGACGAGAAAGGATTTAATATTTGTACTTGCAGAACCGCAGAATGTTAAACTATTGAATATTTTATAGTCTTTATGAATAGGATATACTTCATTTATTGCTTTCTGATACAGTTTTTACGAATGATTAGATCTATCATATCCGGATTATATGAATTATTAATGGCTATCTGTTTGATGATGTTTAACTCTTTATTATAATCTTCTACTGATAAAGGTAAATTGAGTAACCGATGTACCTTAGTATGTTCCATTGGAACTACTCGTCAATTAGACTTATTTCTTAATTTCATTAATTCCATCCATTTGAACATTAAATTCACGATAGAAATTGAACAGAACGATTCCATTAATTTTTGGACTTAAAATGACTAAACAAAATAATAATCATGATTTTCGGTCTTTCGTAAACCAACACATACTGATACAATTATACATAACTACTCATTACATCCAATTCAACACAAAGTTGCAGCTTTGAACAGCATGGTACATCGGTTACTCAATTTACCTCTATCAGTAGAAGATTATAATAAAGAGTTAAACATCATCAAACAGATAGCCATTAATAATTCATATAATCCGGATATGATAGATCTAATCATTCGTAAAAACTGTATCAGAAAGCAATAAATGAAGTATATCCTATTCATAAAGACTATAAAATATTCAACAGTTTAACATTCTGCGGTTCTGCAAGTACAAATATTAAATCCTTTCTCGTCAAACAAAATCTTAATATAACTTTCAAAACTTCTAATAACTTAGGTAAACATATTAAAATAATAAATCTCGTGTTGAAAAATCAAGTAAATCAGGAATCTATAAACTCAATTGCGGTTCTTGTGATAAAATTTATATCGGTAGGACCTATAGGAGTTTTGGCATAAGAACATCTGAACATAAACGTAAAAACTTTGACATATTACATATAAAATCAAAAGTTCAAAATTAGATCTCCTAGAAGCATTAGAAATAAATAGATACAAACATTCGGACAAGCTTTTGAATGAACAGGTAGATGTGAATTACTCACCCCTACTTAACTTGTTTAATTAGTTTTTATTACCTTTCATACTAACTGTACAATGGCTCGGTGTGGATTTTCCTGTTATTCATCCAACTTGTTCTACGATTTGTTTATAATACCATACTCTTCATTCTGTTTTTCATTCTTGATAAAGCTGCTGTGTCAGCGAAACGTCGTCGAATTTTTTCAAATAAAGTGTAGATTAAAGTTAAACCTTGTGTTTTTTATCTCATTTATATCATGGATCTACATCAAGTAACGGCCTCCACAATTCAAATGTTAAAGATGAAATTGATACATTTGATAATATTGCATAAAAAATAGCTCTCCCAAGAATTTTTCAATAGTGAAGATAAAACTGATAGATTTGACAATACTGGAATTTATATGGTATGGATCGTGAAAGCGTTTATATAGGTCAGAGTGGTCGTTCATTGAAAAATAGATACAAAGAGCACTAGTCATATAACAATAACCAGAGAACCGACGAATTTACTATCGTTTGACATTGTATCGGAAATGACCATCATTTTCCACCTATAGATCAACTCCAATTCATTCACGGAATACCTAAAAGACGAAAGTTAAATTTCTTAGAATCCATCGAAATTTTCAAACTCCAACAAACTCCCCATAGAGACAATCTTCTTAATAACCAGAATGGTCCGGCTTATTCGTCCATATTTGATATCTTTAAATAATACATGTTTTCAACATAATAAGATTATTACTTCTCCTTTGCACCCTTTTAATTTTGTATCTACCTGTTAATGTATGTATATATTTCAACTCAAGTTCAGTAGTTGTTGCGTCATTCAGCAGCGAGCAGCCGTCCAGAGAAGTCGTCCCAGGAGCTTCAGCGGATACCCGACTGCGGAGATCATCGCGAGGCGCGACTTAGGCATCTGTACCCGCGCAGTCCCATTTTATGCGCTGCAGATGCACTCTTCGTTGAAGCCTTTCTGAGAAGACCGTCCACCAGCGTCAGCGGATTCCTATTCAGCATGACTTGGACTCCCAGTTCAGCAAGACTTGATAGGACTTTGGCACAGGTTACCGTCGCGGCTACTTTTGCGTCTGCCTGTGCACCACCGCTGACGTTGGCTGAATGAAGTGGAACACACCGCCAATTGAGGAAATTTGCACTTTTCAGTGCTATAATTGAAAATTAGATGCGAACCTGGATGTGTTAAGGCATTCGCCCAGACGAATCGGGCATCCGCCCAGCTAAACTCCGGACTCCACGAGTTCCGGAATATCGGGTTTCCACACCCAGCCTTCCCCTTCGGACATCCCATCCGAGTTTACCTTTCTCTTCCGCCAATTTTCTTTCTACATGGGGACTATAGCCTTCGGGCTGGAACCCCAAGAGGAGGTTTTTAGTCGGTAAAAATCCGACATTGGCCCCGTTTCCGGGGTGCATCTTTTCGAAGATTTTCCTCCTCTTTGTCAAAAAAAAAGTATTTGTTGTCAGTAGAAGATGGTCGAGAGAACGAAATTCCAATCCTCAATTTCAATAAATGTTGGTGATAGTATATTACATAGTTTAATTTCTTATCGTCATCATGATCAACTAGCACGTAAAAACGCCAGAATCAATTAACTATTTAAGGGCTGGCTTCATTCAGAGAAACAAAAATAAGTCAGCCTATTAGGGCTAAACCAATACGAGGCATTAGCATCTTATGTTCACTCAGGAATTCAGGGGTTCGAAGCCCGTTGTAGAAAGGCGAGCAGTCGTTATGAAATTAACTGATATGTCTTTTTGCCTCTATGACACTTTAGCGGAGCCTTTTCTGCACATCCACGTAGTAGTCAGCAATTACATTCTGCTTTTGAGGCTTTGCTGTCGAAAAAGACAATGAGCATTGCTTTCACTTTCCATTTGCTCATTCTTGTTTTTTTGGGCTTGGAGGTGACTTATCGGTGTGTCGCTCAGAGCCTTTCAATTTTGTATCTAGGGCATATTCGAAAACCGAGGTTTCATCGCCATCAAAAAATCAGGTTCAATTTAAACATGTTGCAAAGGTTCAATACCACTCGGTTGCCCTTTCGATCTTCTGGCAACAGAAACATTAACAGTTGACAACAAGAACAGTTCATTGGTTATCATCGTGGTACTTAATCGACGATAAGAATCCAACAAACGGCCTTGCATCAGGGTGGCCGGTGGCTCGGTAGTGCCCGCGGCGTCATCCCTCTAGTTTGTCTATTGTCCGCACCGTCAAGATGGATTTCGTGGTAGCTTTTCAATCTTTGGCTCTGGTGGTACTCGTGTGTATGTCTGGTTGGGGGGGTTTGGGTAAGATCGTATATGGTCGAATCGTTACAAACCTATTATTTTCAGCATCGCTAGGAACACTTGCGCCTCTAGCGGTTGTTTTGAAAAACTCACTTACTGTGTCGAATTTGGGACCATTCTATTTACACTTCGATTTGTCTCTTTTATAAAGCTCTCCATAACCACGACATGAAAATGGTTGAGAAACGATGATCTAAGGCGGGGGTGCTCAAACTTGAACTGCTAGCAATCTACCTCAATATTTTAAGACTACTTACGATCGACTCTGAGGCTGCAAGTACATGTAATGCAGGGTTGTGATACATACACGATACACCCTACCTACCTACTGGGTTATGTTTAGTTAGGTTCTTCTCTATAATATCAATGCAAAAACTCATAGTTATTCACTGAAATGGATAGAATCGTATCTGTCGGATAGACTGCAGTATATTGCACTCAATGGCACTCATTCCGGTTTCGTTCATGCCACCTCTGGTGTTCCTCAAGGGTCACATCTGGGTGCCCTTTTATTTTCAATTTACATTAATGATAATGCTTTCTTTTTATAAAACATTATTTATATGCCGACGATCTTAGAGTGTACAGTGCTGTTCGGTCCTATGATCTTGAGTGATCTTGACAGACTTTTCTCTTTTTGTCAAAGTAAATATTTTCAATTAAATATTGATAAGTGTAAGCGTATAAGGTTTACAAAGAATGTCAATGTCTTCGATGCTATTTTTTCTGTTGATGGACTTGTTACTGGGAGGGTAAACCAAATTAAGGATCTTGGTATATATCTTGATTCTAAGTTGTCCTTTGAGTATCATGTTGATCATATAGTTTCTAAGGCTTTCAAAATGTTGGATTTCGTTCTAAGAATTACTGAAAGTTTCAGTGATCCAAGGTCTTTAAAAATGCTATATTTTTCGTTGGTGAGGAATAATTTGGAATATGCTGTACCTATTTGGTCCCCTCACTATTACAAGAATATTGACAGAATTGAACGAGTCTAAAGAAAGTTTGTCAAAAGTTTCAGTTCTAACCATAATTATCAATTAAGTTTTCGTCATCACAAAATGGAGCCTGGAGCAGAGGAGAGTCCTTTTCGACACTGTATTTTTTTATCGAATTTTAAATCATTCTTTTAGTTTTCCGCTTGTTAATTATTTCACTTTCATGGTTCCCGTGTATCCTAGTCGTCGAAATGCACTTTTCTATGTTCCAAAGGCCCGTACTAGTTTATTTTTTCATTCTGTTTTCTTGCGAATTATGCGTCTGTACAATTGGCATATTCCCAGTATAGATATTTTTCATGAACCTCTTTCTTCTTTCAAAAAAAATGTTATTGCATATCTCATTAGATCTGAATCATGTTCATTGTAGTAGTTTTTAGTTTTCATGAAATTTTACTTGATTCTGTAGTCTTAGGTGAGTAGTTTTTCTCTCCTGAATTTTTATGACAGTTATAATTTTCATTTCGTTTGACAGTTTCACTTCTGTTTATTTTTCTGTTATCATTTTGTGAACCCCGGTAATAGGGTCTATCCTGTAGGGGTTCCTATGTTTTGTAACAATAAATAAATAAAAAAAATTGGGAGTTTATTGGTTGTTACAAAACAAAAGAGTTACATATGGTGTTAAATTTAACTAAGGAGTGACTTTGAATGTTGAAGCGTGGCACTGCATGTTCTCAGCATACTTATCATAAGATGGTATGTAACCACTGGGTGCTAATCGCAAGCATGATGACATGATCGTCGGTTAATCGATATTTTGACTTAGTTATCTTCATTTAAGAAAATACAGACTCGTACAAGTAAGTTGACCTAAACATTGCCGTCAGTTGAAGGGCGATTTGCCTCACATTCGGATATTTCTCTTCAGATATAAGACACCAGAAATTTGTATCAGATGCTGTAGCTTTGTGAATCTGACATAACCGTACCTACTCATTTTCAACAGAATCTGAGTTTATATTAAACTGACTTGCTATTTCAGTAGCTAATTGCTTAATAGTTTTACATGAAAAAGGATAACTCATAAATGATGCTATATTTGCCAATTTACTGCAATCATAAAAACGCATTTCGACTTGTCCCAAAATATTTGATAATTTGGCCTTATACGTATCATAATTCCACTGAGGAATCCTTGATTTCAAAAACGGAAAATTGCAATTTACTTTTGAATGCGTTAACTGCGCTAATCCCCTCAATAATAGTTTTTCCTTCACTTTGAAGCTTCAAGTAAATGGTGTTTAAGTGCATTGTGATGTCAGTCAGAAATGCCAAATCAGTTAGCCATTTTTCGCTTTTCAACATCTGAGTGTCATCACCTCTTTTGTCTACAAAAGCTGTTATTTCGGACAATAATTCTTGAAACCTTTCTAGGAATTTTCCGCGACTCAACCACCTGACGTCCGTGTGAAGAACTAAATCAGTGTGTTCAGCTGACCCCCTATCTTCCAACTGCAACTTAAAGAGCCGCCGTTGCTAGCTACGTGCTCGGATGGAATTCACAATTTTTGTTGCAATGCCCATAATTTCCTCCGTGTTTAAAACTTTTGAACACAAAACTTGTTGATGTATACTGCAATGGAATGAAATAAATGAAGGGAAATCTTCATCTGCTCGACACATTGCCACAAAAACGTTTTTGTTTTCAGTCATTGCAGCTGGGCAGTGTCTGTCATATCGGTGGATTCGTCAAACTGTAAAGTAAAGTATGTACATTTCATGATATCATGTTTTAGTTTATCTGCCAAGTCCTGACTCATGACTTCGATACGTCTTGTGACAATCGAACGAGATAACTGAAGTTCTTTTATAGCAGACATGATTTCTGTTTTATTTTTTAAATCTTCAAATAGAGTCTCACCCGCTTCAATAAATGCTTCCTTCACAACCGATCCATCTTCGGATGGTTTCTTGTGTTTCGCCAGTATATGAGATATTTTAAATGACGCGATCGTAGCAGCTTTCGCAACATTCAGATCGGCGTGAACGAAAGTGTCAAATGTTACCGTCAAACGCGCCGCCCGAAGTTTCTAGAAACGCGGCTTTTCTTTAACAAGTACCGCGCGTTCCTGTGAATAAGCCGCCTTTTGCTGTTAGCAGAGTATTATTTTATTACGTAATAAATTTTTTAGTTTAGTTACCAACTCATCAAAAATATTTTTCTTCTCGAGATCTCTTCAAAAAGCACTCGCGATCGACCGTTTGAGCACCCCTGATCTAAGGGAACGCTATGTGTGTCACATCATTCGATAGAGTATGTTACGTTATGACGCGTAAGTCTTGCACAACTCGCAAATATAGGACTACTACAAAACGCAATCTGTGTCAATTTCCTCGCGTAACTTCATCTCTACATTTCAAAAAAATATGCAAGGTATAAATCTAAACAAGTACATTGCTGCAATTTTAGAAAAGTCAATAAAGTAAACACAATGTAAAAATTACCGTTATTTTATGAAGAGTATAAAAGCAAGGAAAAATGGAAATATCGCATTGAACCTCCACAGATGAACGGACGTGAAAATCTTTCTCATATTAAAATAACTTCGTCTGATGTTAGAATGATCTAGCCAATTTTCCGGTTCATTTATGGCAATAACCTTAAACTCCCCCGGTTACAATGAAATACGTTCTCGCCAAATCCCCGTTTATGCATTTCTAATGGAGGCCATCTTTCCGGAAATGATGGAATGTTCTTTTGTCACCACAGGAGTGTTCATTTTCCGGTTGGATTAACTACCGATAAAAAAGAACGCGATCAGGGAGCATGAAAATGCTGCGAGCCCGTCGCTTCTATGCCATTTTCTGGCCTCAGCTGAACTAGTTTGTTACTTGTTGTGGGTCATTTAACAGATAAACGTCACCGAGTGGCCTTGCTTTAACGACATCTAAGGCCCCCGATGCACTATCAGCCTAAACGATATTTAAAGAAACTGATTTCACGATAGGAGGAACCGAGAATTTGTTTTTTTTCGAGGACGGTTTCCGAAATCGATTACTCGGAAAAATCTTAAGAGAATGCACTAATTCTTATCTTACGGGGGAATTTCGATGTGATTAAACTAATGTTCGGGCTGATGGGATCGTACATTTAGGAACTGCTAAAGAAAGGTTTCTACTTGAGCTCACTTCAACATGGAAAAGTGGTTTGGAATAAATGAAAATAGAGCCACTACCAAGTATAAATTCAAATATTCTGTAGACCCGTTGCTTCCAGAGGTCTCGGTAGTAATCTTTTTAGGATCCACAAATATAGCTATACTTACACATATTTTTATTTTATATAAGTTTATTTAACCCTATTCACAAAATTATTTGAGACCGATCCGCAAACCCAACGGCTGCCGCCGAAAGGAAACTACGCCCATCAAATCCACAATCTGCTTTTACATTAAACTATTTTCCAATGAATTGTGAAATGACATAACAAAAAATATTATTGGCGTCAAATCATATAGAGTATCCCATTTCGGGTAGAGTAAACATACTCCATTCCAGCTGCAGCTGTTTAAGGAGTTAACATTATTCTGAAAAAATCTCCTCAACGTTTTCACAAACAGTGATGTGCTATTTTGCTCATTTAAGCTATCTGGCAGACTCTTAAAGGCCACGTAGCTTTAAGTGACTAGATCCCACAATCCAATTTCTGTTCTGACTTGTAATTATAAGTTAAGTCTTTCGTTCGCGTATTATGTTTATGAATATCACTTCGGAGCACGAACTCTGATTTATAGTTCAGTTTGATATTCTTTTCTTAACTTTGAAAATTTGTTAACATTGTTCGAGCTTCAAAAAGCTGCTCCACTAAGGCAGTATTTTGAGTTTATTGAAGATATATATATATATATATATATATATATATATATATATATATATATATATATATATATATATATATATATATACCTCACGGTTTACCGATGGGATCAACATTGAGACCTTTACTAGCTGACATTTTCATGGCGTGTATTGAAGAAATTATATTCAATTCCTCCAAATCAAAATTGATACATTTTTGGTATAGATCATAAGCGTCCATGAATCTCAAAAACATAATTAATATGGTATGTGATTTCACAGAAAAGAAAAGGAACAGGGTGAAAATAATATTAACAATAATGCCTAAATTAACCAACGAGAAAATCGAGATGAACTGAAAAAAGATATGTAGACGATATACTTGCATGTTTCACAGGAACTACTAGACAATTAAATCAATTTTTGGTCTACATCAATAGCATTCATCCCAAAATTAAATTCAAAATAGAGAGAGAAGTCGATATTCAGATTAACTTTTTAGACCAAACAATCACTCATACAGAGTGTTACATAATAGTATGTCACAGCTTGAGGGAGTAAATCTACGTGCAATTTTAAAAAAAGAGTTCATATAAACATAGGTCCGCAAAAGCTTCGTTACGGAGCTACAGGGTGTTGAAATTTCCGGAAAAAACTGTTTTTTTCTTCAAAACTGCAGTTTTTCGAATATATTGAATATTGAATATATTCACAAGGTGTTTTCTTTTCCGAGGCCATGTCTCCCTTTGCCCTTTCAAACTTTTTTGCAATACTCCACTGATCAAAGTGCAATCAATTTTCATCATCTTCGTTCAATTTAGAAACTCTTTTGAAACCTGTGATTTTTTCGTACCTCCAACTGTTATTGAGCAAAAAATTATTAAACGATTGTATGCATTCGCTAAATTGAAAGCACTTCTAATTAAAAAAAATGACTAGTAGGCTGAGAGTTGCTAAAAGTGAACCAGTGTCTGCTCGAATTGTTAATTAAATTAACGATTAGTTTTACGACTTTTGAAGTTATTGCTGTAAGAGAAAATGGCTAATTTTACTAACGCTGAATTGGCTGATATCCATTACATGTACGGTCTGGCTGATGGAAACACAACATAAGCCAGGCGAGTATATCAGGTGCGCTTTCCAAATCGAGTTATACCAGATAGGCGAACAAATATCCACAGAAAGCTGAAGAAAACTGCTACTTTTACTGCAAATAATCATTTAAAAGGTGCAAAAAAAAGGTGTAAACTATGAGAACTCCAGATATTGAGGAAGCAGTTTTGAATTGTATTGATTTGAATCGTCATGTGAGCACAAGAAAAAATTGGAATTCAGTTGAATATTCCACATATTGTAGTTTGGAGGATTCTCCACTTTTTATTGTACCCGTTTCATATTCAACGCGTCCAAATTCCCCTTCCCCGAGATTTTCCTTCAAGACTGAATTTCTGCCGATTGTTCTTAGATAAAATTAGAGAAAATGCTCATTTTGATAGTGAAATAATGTTCACAGACGAAGCTAACTTTTAGAGAACTACTATCGCAAATTTTCACAATAATCATTATTGGGTTGAGGAAAACCCCTATTTGATTGAAGAATCTCATCATCATCATCATCATCAGAACAATTCTCACTAAATGTCTGGGTCGGAATAATTGGAAATTATTTGATTGGGTCATTTTTTTTCCTAACAGATTAAACGGTCCCGCTAATCGGCAATTTCTTGAGGAGGAGTTACCTTTATTACTCGAGAATGGGCCACTTTTGGTGAGAAACATATTGTGGTTCATGCATGACGGGGCACCAGCACATTTTAGTGGAGAAGCTACGGAATTCTTGAATAATACATTCAACAACCGATGGTTAGGTCGGGGTGGGCCAGAGCCATGGCCTCCTAGGTCCCCAGACTTAAAATGTTAAGACTTTTTCTTATGGTGATATCTCGAAAGTTTATTTTATACCACTCCAGTGAACACTGTAGAAAAATTGAGAAATGAATCATAACCTCTTGTGACAAGATAAGAAATACCCCAGGAATATTTCAAAGAGTGCGTGATAATATGCGAAGGATATATGTATTCTTGCAGGTGGAGGACACTTGCAGCAATTTATTTAGTTTTTAATTGTTCTTTTTTTAATTTGATATTGTATAAGTATAAGTTGAGTCTCAGAAGACAAGCTATCAAAATAAAAGCAAATTTTGGGCATACCTATCAAGTGTTTCTATTATTTTTTTTTATTAAGCGAATAACATACAATTCAAGTAATTCAAATTCAATAATTTTTCACTCAAAAACGGTTAGAGATACGAAAAAATTACAATTGTTAAAAAAGTTTCTAAATTGGACGAAGATGACGGAAATTAATTGTACGCTGATCAGTGGCCCACTGCAAAAAAGTTTGGAAGGCCAAAGGAGACATTGCCTCGGAAAAGAAATTACCTTGTGAATTTCAGTTAAAATATAGGAAATAGCTTACATTCCAAATTTGGGCTTGATATCTCAAAAACTGCAATTTCAACATCCTATAGCTACGTAACGAAGCTTTAGCGGGCCTATGTATATAAATCTTCATCCTTAAAATTGCACGTAGATTTACCCCCTCAAGTTGTGACATACTATTATGTAACACCCTGTACAAATAACACACTATGTTTTGATATATATCGAAAACTAACCTTTACTGATATTAGCATTCCTTATGACTCAACGCACCCAAAATCTCACAAATACGGTGCATTTAATTCATAGGGCTTCTTTATGCCATAATCCGAAGAAAGTATGTCCAGAGAAGTGTCAACTATTGAAGAAATAGCTAAGAAAAATAGTTATCCCTAAAATATAATAAACACAAATAGCATATCATCATATTTACCCATGTATAAAATCAGCTAATACAGATAAATATATTTCATTAACATATTTTGGCCCTATCAGCGAAAAACTTGCAAATGTCTTTTAAAATTAGAATAAAAAAATTGCTTTAAGACCAACATAAAACTCTCCCGGGAATTTTTTAATAGTAAAGATGAAACTGATATATTTAACAGTACTGGAGTTTATAAGTTGTCCTGTGAAGGCGTCTATATAGGTCAAACTGGTCGTTCATTCAAAACGAGATATAAGGAGCATCAATCAGATTACAATAACCAGAGACGAATCTACTTTTGCTTCAGATTGTACCGAGAATGGCCATCATTTTTCGTCAACTTCAAATTATTCACCGAATACCTAAGGGACGGAAGTTAGATTTCTTGGAATCAATCGAAATTTTCAAAATGCAACAAACGCTCCATAGAGATAATCTTCTGAACGAACAGTATAGCCCGGCTTAGTCGTCCTTATTTGAAATCTTTAAATAGTACCTGCTTTTATCATAATTAGTTTATTAACTCTTGTTTGCATCCTTATTAATTTTTGTTCCCTAACTGTTTATATATGTATGTATTTTCAACTTTAGTTCAATTGCAATCCTGATTTTCAATAAATCTCTTGTGATAGTATAATATATAGTTTAATTTCTTATCATCATCATTGATATGTTAATGTTAAACCAACAATTTCTATATCAATTTATTGTTGCCATCAAGATACTATTATATATGTATTCAATTGATAATTTATACTTTGGGGAGTCTTTCATCCCGTAGAAACAGTATCCGTTCTAATATAAAGCCGACAGGCTCGCCAACACATGCATTTTGCTCAATCTGAAATGAGATGGGGCAAAGCATGCACCCTATTCGATTGACTTATCTCATTAAAATCGGCAGATGATAAATCAAGCGGTAGTCAAAAGTGAACACGACATAATGAGCCAATTAGTGGAGTTAACACTGGCGAATTTCACGCTTTGAGGACCCTGGAACGCCTTTCCGCCGGTTGCCTTTGGCCGACTCTTCAGGGGGTACACAAGAAATCAAAACATTAAATTGGGACAAATGTTTTCGTTTTTCCTCAATTATTGTTCATTTCGAATACACCAGATGGTCATCGGCATATTGAGATCTTCTTTTAGGGATATATTGTGGGATATGTTATCTCCTTTCGAACAGTAAGTTGAAATTGAATTGAATATTTTGTTCCTAGTCCTGTTTTTTGGACGAAAAGCATTCAATTTCAAATCATGATATCGCTCTTTTGGTATAACATCGACTTAAATACAATTAAACAACAGAACAATTGAAGAGCAAAAAATAGGCTTAAGCTTCACAAAATAATAAAACCAAACCAGTTTTATTATATTTTATATATTTGCAAATAATAATAATTGCAAATATATAAAAAATAATAAAACCAAACCAGGTAAAAACAATGAATCAGGTGTTTATAGATTGAATTGCAATAACTGTGATAATTTCTACATTGGTAGAACACATAGAAATTTTAATATTAGAATATCGGAACATAAACGCATTTTTTGAAATAAAAAATCAGATTCAAATTACGCGAATCATCTCTTAGAAAATAATCACTCTTTCGACCAACAGTTTGAAATTTTGCATACAGATAATAAATATTGGAAGGTAGATCTTTGGGAAACTTCAGAAATCAATAAATAAAAACACTCAGGTAGACTCATCAATGAACAAGTCGATTTAAGCCCTTCACCTCTATTGAATCTTTTCGGGGAGCAATCTATTCCTTAATTTTATTGGATATACCTGTCATAAATAACCACCCAAGAAGAAGAAACCCAATAAGTTTTTAATTACTCAAGAACATTTATATTTATATTCTCATTCTTATTCTCTGTACATTCATTTGTCTGAAGAAGCTACGGTGTAGTGAAACGCGTTACGAATCGCAATTATTAAGTAAAATTCCTTAAAACACAGTACTTGTTTTTTTATTATCTGTCATTTAGTTTGCTTAAAGTGCTCGATTTTATCAGTACTCACGAGTATGTTTTGCAATTCTTACAATGGATAAAAATATCGAACAAAGAATTTGTCTCAAATTGTCGGAAGGCTTACGGTGAATCGAATTTATCAAAAACACGTGAATATGAGAGTTACAGTCACGGCTTTCTCTATACAGGGCCGGAGCTGCTCATGTGGCAACAGCGCGTGACGTCACACTAAGAGGGTTACTTGATATTGAACACGCACAGAGTTTATATGGCGCGGATCTTTTAAATTGAATTTGCATGCATTTAAATGATACTATAATATGAACACACTTGGAAACACGCGCTTACAATGACAGAGAAATGCGTGGGGAAAATATTAATGATCTTAGTAGAAATAGGTAACTGAAAACAACAATAGGTAAATGATTTGAAGTACAGTAAGAAGGTTCCGTTTTTTCGAATCACTCAGTTATTTTTTACTTTAGTTTGATTATTTAGCAAAGATGTTAGACATAGTTTCAATAACTTGTTGATAACATCCTTAAACTGTAAGCCACAAACACAGTTATCATAATATATTTGGGAGGATAGCCTGGTGTTGAAGAGAGTAAAATCAAAACTTTTAATTGTTAATTGAATGAGGAGTTTACGTTTATTTTCGCGATTTAGAAAATCCATTTCAATTTTTTTCGAGATTGAATCATTCATTACATAATAGATATGATAAGTAAAAGCAGCGTATCAGATGGAATAGAAAGTCCTCCCCTATTCAAATCATTTAAATATTTGAAATTATCTGAATCATCCTCAATTTGTGACTGCGCTTGTGTTATAAAATTCGTGCACATTTCAGAGACAGCAAGTTTATTTTTTATTTTGAAAGACGCATATCCACATATGTATATTAAAGAAGGTTCACTCCAAATGCTGCTTTGATCAATAATAAATTCATCTGATGCATTAAACATTTCAACAAATTCATTATCATCACAATTTTTTTGTGGACTTACACAACTGTCCCGCTTCTGCCAAATTTTCTACAGAAGAAGTAATTGGCCATGAATGTAGTCCTAAAATACTTTCTACTCTCAATTCATTTTCAGATTCGACTAAATCTTCACTCCAGATTATCAGTTTGTGATTTTCCTGGCAACACATAGGACATTCTTAATTCTGACAAAGAGTATTTTATGAAATCGATTGTTACCATAGTGTTTTGATACAAAGCATTGAATGTGTCAAGTGTGAAAAATCCATGTTGTAAATTCAACGATTTCCATCGGCAGAGCCAATCTGCAAAATCTTTCAAAAATTTTAATCTTTCATCGCTTTCTTCTGTGAGAGGTGTTTCTAGCGTATTTCTGTGTAGAACATCTTTGAACGAACTCTTAACATTCATTATGGTCCACTATTTGATGGTAATACTTAAAAACTTATATGTACCTGATTCTTCAGCCAAATAATGTTTTATTGCTACAAGATTCGAATTATTAAATATATTTACTACCAGGACTACTTTCTGACGTTCAAGCAAATTTGTAAAAACAGATTTGTAATTTAATTAAGAAGCTGTTTTCAATAATATATTAGATTCTTTTTATATAAGTTTCTCAAATCCCTAAATTTTAAAATCAAATTTTCTCTCAACATAGAATAGCATGCAGTAGACTGGGTGAATATCAAAAAGAATGCAAAATCATTTCTGGAGAATAACTCATAGAATATTTTATTTCAAAGCTCAAGTTGAATTGATCTTCTAAAATATTTATCTTGTGAAGAACATGCTCCCTGCTTTCATCGTGTTTAAATAAATTTTGCAAGCATTCAAAAAGATCATTAGTATTTTTCACCAGATTTGTGACGTTGAGGTGAAGTTCATTACATCCCTTAACATACTTGTATCTAATTAATATATTTTCTAATTGCGACCATCTATTAATTTTGCCACTACCATCAAGAACCCAATCCAAAACTTCTTTAGATATATAAAAGTTGTTTGTACATACCTTTATACTCAAACTGTCTTGCACTTTAATACAGACAGGTACCGTCTATCCAAATCAACCTGATAAAAACAAACTTTATCACTTAAAACTTCACACTTCCCTGTTGTAGATCCAGTTTTTGCCTAAAATTTTCTAGGAACAATATAAAGTCGTTAATAATGTCTCCACACAGCCATTGTTTGATTTCCTGTTCATCTCTTTGTAAAAACATTTCCTTTCGGACAGCAGAGTCTTTTCGTACTTCTGGCTATTTTTGCTTATATAAGAAGGTAAATTGGGAAATAATGTGGGAACTACCCCAAGTACCAGTGCATACCTCGATCTAGAAATAACTCTTTCGTGGCCTTCGAATCCACATACTTCTCTTCTTTCAGAATAAAATGGGGTTCAAAATGTTCAGTTTTTTCTGCGAATGTTTTTCATCCAAGTATTCCTCAGCAAGTCATCCTTTGGAAAATTAAACACTGATACCTTTTTCGTTTTGCGATTATTAATTGCTTTGACTAGCTGGCACTATACAAGTATTCAGCATGTTTAGAGTCTCGAAACGAAAACTAAACAGAACTAGGCAGACATCATATACAGATGAATAAGCATCTGATTATTCAAAACTTGAAGTGATGTTACACTCAAATGAATACAGTTCGCAAGTAAAACTGTAGATTGTTCAAACAATGTTTAAATTTTCCGAAAACGAATAAAATACGAAATATCTTTAACGTGCTTCAACCAACTGTAAACAATGGCCAGCATGATGCGCTGAAGGTTCATTTTCAACTACTCGGTACGTGCCGTCAACAGCCCTGCTAGTATTGCTGCCAATTCTCAGCATCTCCGGCCTTGTATAAAGAGGGCCGTGTTGCAGTGCATTCAACAGCAGCCGAGATGTGGTGGAAGGTTTACCTGGCTCTAGTCGGCCAGCAACATCATCAACTGAAGTTAAAATCGATGAAGTGATGGTCATGAAAAATCGTCATTTAAGTTTGAGAGAGATAGGCCATGAACTTTCTATGTCTCACGAACGACCTAAATTTTCTTCAAAAAAAAAAACATGCTAGAACGAGTCAATTCTGTCTCAACATAAAACGCATCGTAACCGGTGATGAGATATGGGTTTATTAATTTGTCATGCAAACCACTCAACAAGCTTCTAGATGGCGCCTTCCAACTGAATCGATACTGAAGAAACCACGCCATAGTCGATCAAAACTCGAGGTAATGCTGACTATTTTATTGATTATAGGAATGTTGTTCACTCGGAGTTATTGCCAGAAGGTCAGAAACTGAATGAAGAATATTATTTGAGTGTTTCTTTCAAGGTATCACTCGACCCATCTACCCTCTTCCAAATCTTCAAGAGTGGTCACCCCTGCTCTAGGGGTTGAAATTCGAGATGAGGATGGTACGTGATGATGACTGCCATTGATCACCATGAATCTGTTCCATTTTACTTCACTGAAACTGAAATAGCCTCAGGGAAATAGTCTTCCCTATCTTTCAGTTGCTCACCCTGTATCCTTTACTATTTTCAATCAGAAATGGAAATTCGTTCAAGGCAATGTAGACAAAGATACCACCTTTCTTTTGAGTCATCACTCAACTCATCTTTCCCATTCAAAATGTTCAAAAATTGCAACCATCGCTTAGGGGGTTGATATTTCAGGCAAGTTTTGTACCCCAAAAGATGTCCCCCTTGAAACAAAAATTGACCTGTTTTTTCGTTTTGATCAGAAATGAATATCTTGGTAGATATAGCCTCTGTTTAGTTTTCGTTGAAGCACCCTGTATATTTCGGACTGAATGGAGTTATTCACAAAACTCTTTAGTTTCTTATTGAAAGTCCACGTGAAGGAGGTCAGATTAAAGTCACCACATATAATTATAATGTCATTACTATATGATTCATTCGAAGCAGTTATGTGGTCAAAATAATATAAGTATTTATCTTTACCTGTGTCCGGTGGAAAATAGCAAACACCGAAAAGAAGATTCCTGTTACCCGACATTCGAACCCTCGACGACACATCCTCCACACATGAAAAATTCGGCCTCCCTGAGAGGACCTCAGCATCAAGCTTTTTGGATATTCCTATCTTTCCGAAAAATATAGTACTCCTTGTCGTACATCAGTTCACAATTTCTTATAGTAGGTTTCAACCACGATTCAGTTACACTATGACTGGGCATAGAACAGGTATTATCAATGGAATGATTTCAGGCACAAGGATTATCCTTTTCTGATTCACAGTTTATTAGTAGCAGACAATTCTATTAGTTTTATTTAATGATTATTTCTTAATATATTAATGTTCTCACCTACTTTAATTCACGATAGCACTTATACTATAAGATAAGAATTCTCTAATAGTTAGAAAATTTAAGTTTGTAAATGGAAATGAAATAAAGTTATTATTTTATTATTATCGCAAGGATTCCTTGAAAACTTTGAACAGTTTTTTCACTCAAAAACTGGGTGTCGTACAAAAAAATTTCGTTTTCCTTAAAAACTAATTGGAAAATTCAAAAATATTTTTTATTTTTGAATAAATCAGTAGCAACCCAGTTTTTTCTTTGAGAATAACCTGTGTTGTGTCCATACGCGCGCCACTGGTGAGTCCGAAATATTGTTTCGTATTGAAAACTGCATCCTTCGATTAAATTTCAACACCCTGTGAATCGGTAATCACGTATTTGTGGACCTATGTTTATATGAACTTTTTTCATGAAATAACTTCAGCAACCATCTTCTTAAATTATGCCGTGTCTTTTTGAACACCCTCTATATATATTCAACAAATTTGGTGTGTTAGTGTTTCTTTATTTCACCTTTGTTATGTCTCCGTAAGATCTCGCTCATCTTCTTTGCAAGAACAGTTTTATGCGTACGAGAATGACATAGTTTCTTATATTTCGCTTCGTTCTTGCTTTATTTTTAAGATGTTTAAATGTTTGATACACTGCTGAAGGAATTATTATTCTATGACATGAACTCCTGAGATATATAATTTGGAATGGAATTGAACACGGGTGAAGCTGCAGCTGGAAGATGAGCTTTATAACGATAGATACGAGTTGCCGTATGACGAGGAAGTAGAGATGCTTGCACTAGACATTTTGAGTTTGAGAGTAATATGAATTCTGAAAAGATAGTGCAAATAATGAATATTGAAAAAAACGCAAGAAATTCGTATTTAGTATTTAGATGGAAAACGTAACTGAAATTTTCCTGAGAGAATATGTGGGTGGTCTGGATTTGGCAGATAAACATCACTTAATTTTGCGTCTTCAGTGAAATGGTTTCATATTTCCAGAGATACTATTAGTACATACTAACATACTATGGGATATTTAACTGTACAAGAATCATTAATCATACCAAAATAGAGAACACATTTGATTCTATGATTGATAAATGGATGTCATTTAAGGACTTGAAGTTTTATAATTGGATGAAGAATATTCAGAAAGATATTATATGATATTTAACTTAGATTTGATTTGATATCGAGCAAGAATATATTCCTAAAAATAGGTTAGTATATGTAGAGGGTGACCTAAGTTAGGTGTCTTTGAATGTATAAAATAGGGTTTAACTCCAGCGCTATATCTAGCAATGAAAAAAATATAAAAGATACTCAATTCTTGGGCTTATCAAATAGATGACTCATTGTCTCAGCTCTGCTCATGTGGAGAAGGCGTGGGCTAACCAACTCAGCTCAAAGTTCTTCGGCGCCACCACGTTTGATTAACGACTCGAACGTGAAAAAATCGTCACGATGTCTGTGAAGCTATAATTGAAACACCAAAGTCTGTTGACTTAAAAGGAATTTATTGTTCTTCAACATAAGTAAACTGCATAAGTCAGGGGATTCAGTTGAAGTGAATAGAACGATATGGGTAAAAAACTGATAGGTTAACTACTACTATTTGATTAAATTTAAGAAAAAATCAATACTTGAGCTCTATGACACGATAAACTAATCCAATTGTGATTACAAGATGCGTACAGTTTAAGTTTACAGTTCATTGAAATATTTAAAGAATGTTGAACAAAAAGGTGAAATTCGGTCTATCAGTTTCAATAGGAACATTTCTTTAAGAACGTATCTCATCTTTATCATATGCACAAGGTGAAAGGGGTGGTTGGATTCTTCTAACAAGGGTACAACTTTCCGAATCCAATTGCAGCTCAAGGCTCCAATCCTGTCTTACAGGTTAATCCCTCAACCTAGAGATCTATTAAGTTGTTTCTATGTTATGACGCCGACACCAATCCATAATACAATCCGGAATTCTTCAGCCAATCCTGAGCTCTTTATCTAATCCCAAGTTCTATATCTGATCATAGGTTCTCTCCCCAATTTACTATTTTGAATACATCCATTAAAACAATCAACAACCACTTGATCTTGTTGTTTATTGAAATTGTCTCCTGAAGCAGACTTCACTATTAAAATAACAGAAAACAGAAAGAAGATTGAACGAAAAAATTTTTCTGTGATTATTCCAGAGCTGTGTTCAGAATAATAAGAGATTGAAGAATGCTCTGTTTTATCCAAAACCCAATTATACGAGTGAATCAAAGCCTTTAAAGACGGTCGGGAGATCGATGAAGATTCGCTTCATTCCGGACGACCTTCGACCTCTTCAACGGACGATGATGAATTTGAAATTATCCCAATAGTATCAAGGAACCTATTTTGATCCAACAAATGCAAAAGAATTATCAATGAAAGGATTATATCTCACACCAAGATTTAAAGGGGAACCACGTGCTTCCTCAAGTTCAAAGTGGTGGCTTAATCCGTGCAAGGCGTGTTCTTCAAAATTAACTAGAGCCAACGACAACCTTAAGAAAAACTATGATGAAACAACTAGAGCTATCGAATCAACCAATTAACAATACACTAAGAAATTATTGGATAACTGAACCACAGGGACGTGAATAATGTACGTTAGATGGTATAACGTTAAAATCAGAAACCAACAGAAGTTTTCTTACCACCGGCAACGTCGCAGCAATGAGAGATATTTTTTCATTTGATAATTTGAACTAATCTATAAAATTACCAAAACAAAACATGGGAAGGGACTGCTCAATCTTTTATCAACTATCGAAGTTCGTTCCTAAAAAGGACATTAACTGGATATTCAAGATAATTATAATTTATTCACTAGTGCAAAAGATGTTTTCTTAACCGATTCGTTCAGAAATAATATCAGGTCTGTACTTTGTACATTGTACATTTTAAAGGTTACAAATGGTATATTCTAAACAGGTTGATGTATAACTCAAGAACAAGAGATGATGTAGACAGAATTTTCTGAACGGCAATTGGCAACTATATAATCTACTCGAGCTCGCAAAATGTTGAAAAATCAAATCATCCTCCTGTGGATGTTGAATGTGATAGTCCAATGTTGCAACAAAAACCGAAAATTGTTAGGCCCGAGGTCACAGCTGGCCATTAGATAGAAAAACAGAGTGCCCCTATGCTCTATAATAAATTTGAAGGGTGATTCTACGAGTAGTTCAAGGAAAAAATTAGGGAGAACAGCTAGGTCTTATTCGTTTTGAATTCGGAGATATTCAGCTTTAAAAATTTGCCCCTCATGGGTTCTGAAATCGCAATCCTCAACATACGAGAGGGATTCTGTTGTGTTTCCATTGATGGAATGAAATAAATATTTTGTTGTACAGAAGGTGACCTTCGTAACCGTAATAAAATGATAATAAAAAATGTTGAGTTACTTTTGATAGATAAATACACACACCACAAAATTGTCGCATCACCTGGTATTCCGAATTCCACAATAGATTAAGCAGCTCGATCGCAGTTTCTTTGTCAACATATGTTTTTGTACATATGAGGGGCAAAGATCTTATTTATGTAGTAACATTTGTTTCCACATGATCTCAAACACGTCTAAAACAAGAATGAGTTTATTTGACTATCAGTATTCATTCAATTTCTCTTCAGTTTTCACTCTGAATTAATGCAAGTTGTCTGTGTTTCTTGTTGGTTTTCGAATCTTTGAATTTATTGTAATGGTTGCTGAACGCATTTGAGTGATCATGAAGTGGTAAGAATTGTAACACTTCTAGAGGAGGGGCGAAGCCAACGTTACATGGCTAACTTGTTGAATGTAAACCAAAGCACTATTTCAAGAGAAATTAATCGGTGCCACGAAACAGGGGAATATGGAAGAAGGGCCCCGGACAGGAAAGACATCGGATAACAACACCAGTTGATGATCGTTGGGTTTGTTTAACTGCACTTAGAGTTCGGCACTGTATGGCTAGAATGCTACAAACTGAACTTGCACTTTCCAGAAATGTACATGTTTCATTGCAAACTGTTAGGACCCGGCTCAGAAAAGACGATATCAGACCAAGGGTGGCTTCTAACGGCCCGCGTCTCACTAGAGAGCATCGAGTTGCAAGACTTCAGTTTGCGAGGTGACATGCAAATTGGTGTATTCCAGAATGGTTGAATGTTCTCTTTTCCGACGAGTCCAGGTTCTGTCTAGTATCAAATGATAGACGCATGCCTGTATACAGACGACCTGGGGAACGGTATCAGCAATGCAATATCCGGAAAACTGAAAACTTCGGAGGGGGCTCAGTAATGCTGTGGGGGGCATTTCTTTTCATGGTCGAACTGAGTTAGGCCTAGTGAATAATGGAAGAATGGCAGCGGCCAGATAAATCGCAGATATTCATTGGCCAATTGATTGGCGATAACTTCATTTATATGCATGATAATGCTCGGCCTCATGCAACTAGAGTAGTTACAGAATTTCTGCAAAATGCCGAAATTGATATTTCGAGATGGCCAGCCAGAAGCCCCCGACTTGATTCCCATAGAACATGTTTGGGACAACATAGGGTGGTAAATTCAGCAATGTAGAATGCCTTGTAGAACACTCCAACAACTAGAAAATCTGCTTCCTGAAATTTGGAAATCAGTGACTCAAGAGTACATCCAAAGTTTGTTTGAGGGGTTTCCGAGATGTGCACTGTCAGTGATTAGGGCTCGGGGATTAAACACTCGATTTTGAAAATGATTAGTAACTATTCGATGCTAGTTGATTGTTCTCTTCGCGAATGTTTGAAGATGGTAGAATTTTTTAATTTTCATTAACTGGAAAATTGTTGATTTTTCCATTAATAAACTCATCTCTTCTGAATGATATCTTCTTATTTTACACTTCTGAAAGTTACCAAGTGACTCTTGAATGACCAACCTAAAAGTTTATATAGTATTTTCGTAAAAGTAGGGTCATGCGACAATTTTTTTGAGGAGTATATATTCTTTCAGTAATGGGGAATATGCAGATATGATCTATGTTCATATTTTTCGCGATAGCAATGCACGAGAAGCACCTAGTGAATACTTTCGAAGATTTCCCCAAAGACATCTTCCTGTTCGTACAGGCTTTACATAGGTATTTAGAAGAGAGTTCAGGGAAACGGGAACACTTGAGCCAAAACATGTATGACTTTGTTAAGTCAACATACATAATGAGGTGAACATTATCGACTATGTTGAAGATAATCCATCGATAAGTATTTGGCGATTAGCAAATCAGTTGTAGATGCCCTGAAGTGTCGTGTGGCGTTTCGAAGAGAGAGGAACTGCCTCTTTATCATTGACACGGAGTGCTGGAACTGAATGCAGAGGTCGAGCAGCGTCGACTCATTTCTATCGCTGGATTCTCCATCAACTTGCTGAAGATCCTGATTTCATTTCCAACAATGAATTGTATAAGTAACTTCCATAGTAATCATTTATGGGACCTGCAGAATGCAAGTGCGATTAGGTAAAGACTTTCCCAAAGAAGGTTCAGTATCAAAGTTTGTGGTGGCTTTTATAAGAAAAGCTCCTTGCCCTACTTGCTTCTACTCATTGAAATTTTCTACAGCACGATTTACTCGCTAACTTTTATTCAAAATATGTATTCTCAATATGACAGAGGACCGCCACTGCAAGGAAGAATTGTTGTTGAATGGCGAAATTAAAATACATTTTGTCAAAAAAGTACAGGGAATTGATTACTGAGAAATCTGCTCCAGACGATTGTTGAAATTTTTGTTTTTGCAAAGTTGGCAAAACTGTTTCCCATACTGACGCGGACTGTGAACGCGATCTGTCACTTAGTTTGTTTATAGTATTCGATTTTGTCAGTTTTCACAAGTGTATTTTGCGTTTTTCACAATGGGAAAAAATATCGAACAAAGAATATGTCTCAAATTCTGTATTGCAAATGGAATTTCGTGTGCCGAATCGCTGAAAATGTTACACAATCCTCAAGGTGAATCTATTTGATCAAGAACACGTGCATGAGTGGTACAGTGCATTCAACAGCAGCCGGGATGTGGTGGAAGATTTGCATTGCTCTAGGCGGCCATCAACATCTTCAACTGAAGTTAACATCAAATAGTTAATTGATTCCGCCGTTACTACGTTATAGGTAGTCATGATGGTAATAAAAAATTGAACTATGTATTACACTATCTACTTCCTTATATATGTATGTATTTTCTACTAGTTCAATAATTGTTGTCAGCTGAACATTGTTGATAGACCGAAATTGCAATCCCGATTTCAATAAATATCTTGTGATAGTATTATAGGTACATAGTTTGCAAATTACGTGCACGCCATTGCAAGCTACGTGCACTGATGGACTTCACAATTTTGTTGCAATGCCCATAATTTCCCCCGTGTTTTAAACTTTTGAACACAAAACTTGTTGATGTATAATGCAGAAGAGTTAATTGTGATGACAATCTAAAATGTCTAATCAGTCAGCCATTTTTCATTTTTCAACATCAGAGTGTCATCACCTCTTTCGTATAGAGAAGCTGTTATTTCGGGCAATAATTCTTGAAACCTTTCTAGGAATTTTCCGCGACTCAACCACCTGACGTCTGTGTGAAGAACTGAATCAGGGTGTTCAGCTGACACCCTATCTTCCAACTGCAACTTAAAGAGCCACCGTTGCAAGCTACGTGCTTGCCCATAATTTACTCCGTGTTTAAAACTTTTGAACACAAATCTTGTTGATGTATAATGCAATGAAATGAAAAAATGAAGAGAAATCTTCATCAGCTCGACACAATGCCACAAAACCGTTTTTGTTTCCAGTCATTGCTGGTGCTCCATTGGTTGTAATGCACACTAATTTATATATTGGTAGCGTGTAGTTCTTTACAAAATTGAAGAAAACGTCATATATATCTTCGCCACGGGTCTTCCTCTTCAAAGGAATAATTTTCAAAAATTCTTAATTTAGCCAACATGTCATTGAATACCATCCGAATAAAAATACACAGCTGGGCAGTATGTGTCATATTGGTGAATTCGTCGAACTGTAAATAAATGTATGTACATTCCATGATATTATGTTTTAGTTTATCTACCACGTCCTGACTCATGACTTCAATACGCGTTGTGACAGACGGACGAGATAATTGAAGTTCTCTAATAGCAGATACAACTTCTGTTTTATTTTGAAAATCTTCAAATAAAGTCGCACCCGCTTCAATAAATGCTGCCTTCTCAACCAATCCATCTTCGAGTGGTTTCTTGTGTTTCGCCAATATATGAAATATTTTAAATGACGCGACAGTAGCAGCTTTTGATTGTTTGGCTGGTCTTGTGAACATGGTTTGTTCTTTTTTCAAACAAGATATCAAATCACGTACTTTTCGGTTTCTCAATTCACTCTGTGGCGGAAAATCCTTCTCAAAGTTTTTATGAACCGTTTTATGATACCTCTCTAAGTTACTACGCTCAGGTATTGCAATGACGAATAAGACAAATGCACTTATCCTTCACCATACAAAAAAAAAATTCTTCCTCTCACTCGTTATTGAAATCATATGTTTTAGATTTGATTTCTTCGCTGCACTCATTTTGTACTATTCAATAATAAACTTCGTATCGACGTAGTATTGTCTTCAAGGTACAATTCAGAATGACTCCAATTCCTGCAGGTGAAACATTTTTATCGGCGTGAACGAAAGTCTTGAATGTTCCTGTCAAACGCGCCACCCGGAAAATTCCGAGCTTAGGCTCCAGTCCTATAAACTCCAGGTTAGTTCCTCGAGCGGCCAATGAGTCCGCCTTCTTATTTCCCTCAATGCCCGAGTGACCAGGAACCCATATTAGACGGAGCCTGCTCCGCTGTCCTAGTTTGGCAAGGGTGGAACGACATTCCTGCACCATGAGTGACGTACTGGTATCGGATACCAATGCTTTCAGCGCAGCTTGGCTATCGATGAGGATTTTAATTGACCTATTTCTTGATCCCCCCTCAAGCAAGGGGTTAGCATAATGGTCAATGACGAATATTTCTGCTTGAAACACAGTCGCATGTCCACTAAGACAGGCCTACTCTTCTTTGGCGGCACCTCGACCGTAGACACCAGCTCCAACACCTTTTTTAGTTTTTGAGCGATCCGTGTACCAACAGGGACTGTCAAGTAGACGGTTCTTGGAGCTGATCCATTCCTGTCTATCGGGAATGATGATCTGGAATTGCCACTCCATGGTGGTTTTAGGTGTTGCTATGTCCCAGCTCACACTCAGCACTTCATTGTCCTCGATTTCAGACTGTAAGGCGTCAGGCACAAAGCCGAAGTTACCCGCTTCATTAGGGAAAGATGATGGAATCTGTAGAAAGCCATTCTAGCCACTCCTCTCATCACCAGATGAAGAGGGGCAAGGCCCAATATCAGTTCCATGACCGCAGTGGGTGTTGAGCGAAAGGCTCCAGGAAGCATCGTGCAGGATGTTCTCTGTAATTTAGAGAGCTTGAGTGGGAACGTCTTCCATCTTTTTTTATCGTTTCTCCGATGTCTCCAAAAGTACTTCACCGTTCGATATAAAATGAAAAATTAATGAATATTCTTTACACCTTTAACCTTATATGACACTTGTCATATTCTTGAAAAGACAGCAAATTTTTTTCGCAACTTTTTCTTTAAATTAAACAAGAACCACGAAGAAATAATATATGGGAGATGTCAACCCAAATTATTGGGTTCATAATGATTCTAGAACATCTATAGATCATAATCGGCATGACTGAACCTAGCCATCGGGGCTCTCTCGGTCAAACAGAGAGGGAATTGTTTTGTTGAGTTTTAATATTGAAGTGATTTTGCGAGATTATACTTCAAAATTGGCAAGCAAGAACAAGGAAGTGATTATGTTTCAGGAGACTCACACTGCGACGGAAGAATATCTCCGCGAAAGAGGAAATATCGCTGGATATGTACTTTTTGATTATCTCCTTAGTCCTTTTTATGGCCTTGCTTGCTATGTAAAATCTTTTCTTAAATTAAAGTGTGTTTAGGCATATAAGAGTCAGGTATGACTATTGAAATATTTTTCTGCTGGTTTTCTTTTTCCATTGTTACAGATTCCTGTCCCAAAACCCCTTCCTTTCACCCTTGTCTTCGTCTGGAAATCCCGAAGTGTAAGATGAGAATTGAAGCTGCAAAGCAGAAAAATCTATGGTACTCTTTATGTACACACGACACTAACACAACATAAACAGACAAGCTATTGCTAATGCAATAGCGACAGGGAAACGAGTTTGTTCCTTAGGTTTTTCTTTCACTCGTTTATTGAACCATACGTAAGATAGTATGGTTCCCCTGTTACATTTTCCTGAGCTCATACTTGTGTTTTTCTGACACACCAAAATTATAGATATAAGCATTTATTGTAAATACAATTATTCGAATTTTTGTAAATCTTCTCTTTTCAAAAGAATATATATATATATATATATATATATATATATATATATATATATATATATATATATATATATATATATATATATATATATATATATATATATTGAACATTTTCCTCTTTGAGCTTTCCATTTTAACGAAATTTTAGCTTATTAATGGTATTCGCTGAAATAAGTTATCTTTCCCGAAATTGTTTCTCATACTGTCATATTTTCTATTTTCTGATAAGAATTTCTGGAAATCAATCATTAGACCTATACCAATTGATTGGACTTATATTATTCAGAATGAAATCTATTTAAAGAAGGGCCAATAAATTTCAATATCGATGAGGCAATATTAAGTTAGATCATACTAACTCTGAGGGCGACGTTCCTCGAGTGTGTGATTTTATGAAATTACACCACAATAGAAAATAATGAATAATTGGAACCTCAATTTGATTAAAAATATCAGTGTATTCAAATCAGAATTGCGGAACCTGATTCTACTCGTTATTCCATCACCGCGAAAGAGATGAAAAGAATTAGCGAGACAAGGACGAATTCTTGTTTAAAAAGTGTTAAGAGCGGAAAAAATAAGAGTCGCCTACGGGGTTTCGATAATAAGCTTTTAAAAAAGTTCAGCATCGCAATAGTGTTTTGTTGGTCTCAGGGGGCGGCGGAGGACGGAGTTGGGGTGTTGGGGACTTAGAGGCGGCAGAGCGAAAAGGAAATGCGAAACGGTTACGAAGTTTTCTAGATCCGATTAGTAAGTTAATTAAGTACTCTAACTTAATTGAAAGGACGTTTTATTAATTACCTATTATAATTACATTTCTTCTGCGCGAATTTGTTTCTGGGGAATAACGGATTCTGGATTATGATGCGCTAATGAAATTACTGTGAAAGAGATAAGGTAAATCGGTATACGTAGCTCGTGGAATAGGGAGGGAAATAATGCAAGAATTCTTGGAAAAATAACAAAAATGTTTTGCACAATAATTCAAGTACTAATCTAATAGCTGAATGAGTTATCAATATGGTTTCCACATTTTAATCTATATGAGATATTGATAATTTGTGAGACATTAGAGCACCTTATCTTCCTTAAAAGGTAATCTCAAGTATTTCAATTGATGTTAGTAATAATAATACACACTCCTTATTTCCTTTTTAAAAGCTCTATGACTTTATTTGCTTAACATAGTGATTCAAATTCGATGTGAAATACAATTTTTATCGTTTTCGTATGGTGGCTAACCACAGTTCAATTTTTAATTAGCTCAAGTCGTAAGGAGTGGTTCTGGCTTTAATAGTTAGCCGATTAATGCAGATGATATATGAGTCTGAATCAGAAACTGTGAGCTGAACGAAATTCAAATTTATTTGGGAAATAATGAGTATAATGAGTTATCTTTTTATACTAGTCTGGGCAAAGAAACTACTTATGTTAAGTTAAGGTTTCACTGTACTATAAATTGGACACTAAGTTATCGATCCAATAGTAACATAACAAATAGGAAATTCTGATCTAATACCAAGAGCAAAATTTTCATTATGCTGATGAAAACTAAAAAAAGGGTTTACGAATTTCTGGATACTTGATAACTTACCTGAATGTTGTTCTGCCGATGTTGAGTTTCTCACATAAACAGATGCATCTCCAAAACTTTGATGTCTCGAAAAAGTTGAAAGAGCTTCAAAAATAGGTATCTCTGGAAAAGCAGCTGAGCTTTACTGTAACTTTGATTTTAAATGGAGTTTCAAATCTGGATTTTCTCCAAAAGATAATTTCTTTTTCTTCTTATTGATGATGCTTCAGAAAAACATCTTTAGGAAATATAATCATATTCCACTAGAAGGAGTTCTATTCATGGGTTCTATCCAGTACAGGGTTGCTCAACCGGTCGATCGCGAGTGCTTTTTGAGTAGATCTCGAGCAGAAAAAAATTTTTAAGAAGTAGGTAACTAAACTACAAAAATCTATTACGTAATGAAATAACACTCTGCTAGCGGCAAAACGCGGCTTTATCAGAGGAACGCGCGGCCCTTGTCAAAGAAAAGCCGCGTTTCTTGTTCTAACCGCTTTTCTAGAAATTTAGGGCGGCGCGTTTGACGGGATCATTCGAGACAGGAATTGGAGTTATTCTGAATTGTAACTTGAAGGCAGTACTACGTCGATACAAAGTTTATTATTAGATAGTACAAAACGAGTGTAGCGAACGTATCATTCTAATAACGATTGGGAGGAAGAATTTTTCTTTTGTATGGTGAAGGATGAGTGCATTTGCCTTATTTGTCGTGCGTCAGTTGCAATACCTAAGCGTAGTAACTTAGAGGGGCATCATAAAACGGTTCGTAAATACTATGGAAAGGTTTTTCCGACACAGAGTGAATTAAGAAAACGAGAAGTACGTGATTTGATATCTCTGATATCAGCCAAACAATAAAAAGCTGCTACGATCGCGTCATTTAGAATATCTTATTCATTGGCGAAACACAAGAAACCATTCGAAGATGGATCGGTTATGAAGGAAGCATTTATTGAAGCGGGTGAGACTTTATTTAATTTTTTTTAAAAATAAAACCGAAATCATGTCTGCTATTAGAGAACTTCAGTTATCTCGTCCGACTGTCACAGAGCGTAATGAAGTCATGAGTTATGACATGGCAGATAAACTAAAACATGATATCATGAAATGTACATAATTTTCTTTGGCAGTTCGACGAATCCACCGATATGATAGACACTGCCCCGCTTTTTTTTTTCATTCGGAAGGTATTCAATGACATGTTGGCTAAGGAAGAAGTTTCGACAATCATTCCTCTGAAGGGGAAAATCCGTGGCGAAGATAGATATGACGTTTTCTTAAATTTTGTAAAAAACAACAAGCTACCAATATATAAGTTATTGTGCATTACAAAGGATGGAGCACTAGCAATGACTGGAAACAAAAACGGCTTTGTGGCATTGTGTCGAGCTAATAAAGATTTCCCTTCAGTTTTTTCATTCCATTGCATTATACATTTACAGGTTTTGTGTTCAAAAGTTTCAAACACGGAGGAAATTTCGGCATTGCAACAAAAATTGTGAATTCCATCCGTGCACAAAACTTGCAACGGCGGCTCTTTAAGTTGAAGTTGGTAGATAAAGCATATCTTTCAAACTAATAATTTTTGCTTGAATTAGTCGGTTTTGGCATAGGACCTGAAGAATCTTAAAATTTTTGATATTATCTATTTTTTTGCCTTCTTGCAAACTCTAGTGGTCTGCCAGTCTTCAAACTCGCTAAAGGTCTTCTTTACCTTCAGTATTTCCAGATTGTTTTCTGAACTCTGTATCCAAGAGGCTTATAATATCTTAAGTTTGGTTGTTGCGATAAATTCATCGGTAACTTTTAAAGTTCTTTGAAATCGTCCTTAATGAGAGCAAGACTTCAAATGGATTGTTATGGCGGTCATCTTTAATCATCTTCTAGTACATACAACTTGCACACTTGTTTAAGTTTCTCATTTGCGCGAAATCACTATCGCATGAAAGATAGGAATGTCGTTTCACGAGAACTTCTGGTCAATTTGATGAATCTCACCAATAGTCACCAAATACACAGGGTGTTACATAATGGTATGTCACAGCTTGAGGAGGTATATCTACGTGCAATTTTAAGAAAAAAAGTTTTTATAAACATAGGTCCGAAAAAGCTTTGTTAATGAGCTACTGGGTGTTGAAATTTCCGGAAAAAATTGTTTTTTTCTTCAAAACTCCTGCAGTTTATGAGATATTCAGCCCAAATTTGGAATGCTAGTTATTTTCTACATCCTCCATCCTTATACGTTCTGAATTTCAACTAGAATTTACATTTTTTCCGGAGCCATGTCTTCTTTTGCAGTGCGCCAATGATCAGCGTACAATCAATTTTCCTCATCTTCGTTCAATTTAGGAACTTTTTTGACACCTGTAATTCTTTCGTATCTCAAACCGTTCTCAAGCAAAAAATTATTGAACGATTGTATGCATTCCCTGAATTGAAAGCACTTCTAATTAAAAAATGACTAGTAATTAGTAATTTATTTATTTATTTTGACAGTTGCTAGAGTTGAACCAGTGTCTGCTCGAATTGTTTATTAAATTAACGATTAGTTTTTTGCATGTATGTTTTGGCTGACGGAAATACAACAGAAGCTAGACAATTATATCAGATGCGCTCTCCAAATCGAGTAACACCAGACAGGCGAACATTTTCAAATATCCACTGAAGGTTGAGGGAAACTGGTACTTTCACTGCAAATAATCATTTAAAAGGTGCAACTCAAACTATGAGAACAAAATATTGAGGAAGCAGTTTTGAATTGTATTGATTTGAATCCTCATGTGAGCACAAGAAAAATTGGAAATCAGTTGAATATTTCACATGTACTAGTTTGAAGGATTCACCACTTTTGATTGTACCCGTTTCATATTCAACGCTTCCAAACTCCCCTTCCTCGAGATTTTCCTTCAAGACTGAATTTCTGCCGATGGTTCTTAGATAAAATTAGAGAAAATGCTCATTTTGATAGTGAAATAATGTTCACAGACGAAGCTAACTTTTCGAGAACTGCTATCACAAATTTTCACAATAATCATTATTCGGCTGAGGAAAACCCCCATTTGATTGAAGAATCTCATCATAAAGAACAATTCTCACTAAACGTCTGGGTGGGAATAATTGGAAATTATTTGATTGGGCCAATTTTTTTGCCTAACAGAGTAAACCGGGACTGGGACTTATCGGCAATTTCTTGAGGTGGAGTTACCTTTATTGCTCGAGGATGTGCCACTTTTGGTGAGAAACATAATGTGGTTCATGCATGACTGGGCACCAGCACATTTCAGTAGAGAACCTAGGGAATTCTTGAATATTACATTCAACAACTGATGGATAGGTCGGGCTGGGCCAGAACCATGGCCTCCTAAGACCCCACACTTAAATAGTTCAGATTTTTTCTTATGGGGATAACTCAAAAGTTTAGTTTATACCACTCCAGTGAACAGTGTAGAAGAATTGAGAAATCGAATAATAACCTCTTGTGACACGATAAAAACGACCCCAGGAATATTTCAAAGAGTGCGTAATAATATGCGACGAAAGACAGAGGCCTGTATTCTTGCAGGTGGAGGACACTTCTAGCAATTTATTTAGTTTTTAATTGTTCTTTTATTTTAGTTTGAAATTGAATGAGTATAAGTTGAGTCTCACAAGACGAGCTATCAAAATAAAAGCAAATTTTGGGCATATCGAGTATTTCTATTATTTTTTTTCATTTAGCGAGTAACATACAATTCAAATAATTCAAATTCAATAATTTTTCACTCGAAAACGGCTGGAGATAGGAAAAAATTATAAGTGTCAAAAAAGTTTCTAAATTGAACGAAGATGACGAAAATTGAATGTACGCTGATCAGTGGCCTACTGTAAAAAAATTTGAAAGGGCAAAAGGAGCCATGGCCTCGGAAAAGAAAACATTTCAGTTGAAATCTAGGACGTGTAATAATGGAGGCTGTAAAAAATAGCTTACATTCCAAATTTGGGCTGAATATCCAAAAACTGCAGGAGTTTTGAAGAAAAAACCAATTGTTTCCGGAAATTTCAACACCCAAGAGCTCTGTAACGAAGCTTTTGCGGACCTATGTTTATATAAAGTTTTTTCTTAAAATTGCACCTCCTCAAGTTGCGACCCTGATATGTTACACCCTGTATAAACCATAAGAAATATACGACTTTTATTTTGTCCTATGCAGTTTTCGTTCCATATGATCACTTCTTTTCATAGCGAACCAATCCTGATGAAAGAGTGCTTTCGGATAAAATTTAATTTCCCCCCTACCGCTTATTGATTCGCTACACAACACATAATCTCAGTATTGGTGTATGCATAATGTAGTCCAATAATATAATTTGACAGCTGAGGCTATAAAACATATCGCTTTGTGTGAGAGTAGGTCTAAAAATAACTTGCTCCAAATCAATCGATATCACCAAGGTCGCAATATCTGGCTGTTCTGAATTCACTTAGTCAAAGTTCAGCTGTTTCCTTATAAATTCTGATTTCCTTGATCCAACCATCAGCAGATGCTTTGATTTTGCAGGTTAGTAAGTCGCAAAGTGAACACGTGTCAGACCGAGTTTTTCCAAATCGAAATTGAGGAAATGTTTGTGAAATGTGTCAGAGTAGAATCTATAGTTTACTATAAATGAAGAAAACTTTTTACTAAATGCAACAAATAAGCGGTGGATATTTAATTCAGGTCAAAGAAATTCTTTTGATGGATTCTCTTCTCTTTGAAAGCTGTTTATATATTCTATCACCTGTTCTTTGACATCACTGGTGAATTTCCTAGTTTTATTTGCTTGCCCACGGTTTGTCTTAGTAGATACTGTTACCTGCGTTTTTGTCGAAAAGTCTTTGAATCTTCTTATTTCTCAAGTCAAAGATTTTGGCATGACTCTGGCGACATAGATTAAGATGCTATCCCTTACTATTTGGGACAGTAAAATAAACACTAATTTGGCGACGACTTTGTCCAGGACTGTCACACTGATCATAACGCCGTCGATTTATCTTACAATTCGTATCAAACCAAATGAGCAGGTTTTTGCTTTATTGGGTCTTTGATTTTATAGAAATCATTGAACAGAGATCTTTTCTGTTCTAAATGTATATTGCTTTATTAAACTTTGCATCCACGAACAAACTTCAATACGAAGAAAACAGTCAACACACCAATAACGTATAAATTGACTCAAAAACTTACAGCTTTTGGTTGTCTTTTTGCAGAAATGGCTGTTCCCGACGTTTTGTAAAGCAAAGCACTAGGTTTAAACCTTTTCTTTCATTAATGACATTTTCTGATCCTCTTTTCCATCTTTACTACCGCCAGCAACAGGTAAATTCATAATAGATTATTTGAACGTAATGGAACAGCACACTGAACACTAACTGAATTTTAACTCAATTTGTCACATATATCCTTAAGATTCAAAAGAATCTTGGCACAAACAACTAGGGCCATCCATGAAGTAATGTCTAATACATTGGAAGTAAAATGGCACTTAGCCATGTTATTAGATCCTTTTGGTTTGAAAATCAAAACATTTTAAGAATTGCGTTTAAACCCTTTCGAACAGGGGTGCTCAAACTTGAGCTGCTGGCGATCTACCTCAATATTTTAGACTACTTACGATCGACTCTGAGAGGCTGCAAGTATGTGTGATGCAGGGTTGTCGTACATACACGATACACCCTACCTACCTACCTACCTAGGTAGGGTGTACAGTAGCTTATATAGATATTAGCTTTCCGCACAATATACACTATTCTAGTCAAGGTTTGGGTTAGGTTCAGTTGAGTTCTTCTCTATAACATCAATGAAAAAAACTCATAGTTATTCAAAATTGCGAATTTATTGGTTGTTACAAAACAAAAAAGTTACATATGGGGTTAAACTTAACTAAGGAGTGACTTTGGATGTTGAAGCATGGCACTGCATGTCCTAAACATACTTTTCATAAGATGGTACGTAACCACTGAATGCTAATCGCAGGCATGATGATACTTGATCGTCAGTTAGTCGATTGCGATGTTTTGACTCAATTATCTTCATTTCAAAAAATGCAGTCTCGCACAAATAACTTGACCCAAACATTGCCGTCATTTGAAGGGCGATTTACCTTAGATTTGGATATTTATCACTAGATATAAAACACCAGAAATTTATATCAGATGTAGTAGCTTTGAGATGTATATCTGATATAATCTGCACCAACTCATTTTCAACAGAACATGAGTTCATATTGAACTGGCTTGCTATTTCAGTAGCTAACTCCTCAATATTTTTACATGAAAAAGGATAACTCATAAATGATGCTTTATTTGCCAATTTACTGCAGTCATAAAAACGCATTTCGAATTGTCCCAAAATATATGATAATCCAGCCTAATACGTATCATAATTCAACTGAGGAATCCTTCCTTCAAAGACGAAAAATGTTTCAGATCCTGTATTTTCAGTTGATCTATCATAAGTTGAAACTTACTTTTGAATGCGTTTACTGTGCTAATCATCTCAATAATAGTTTTTCCTTCACTTTGAAGCTTCAAGTTAATGGTGTTTATGTGCATTGTGATGTCAGTCAAAAATGCAAAAACTGTCAGCCATTTTTCGTTTTTCAACATCTGACTATCATCATCTCTTTCGTCTAGAAAACCTGTTATTTCGGGAAATAACTCTTGAAGCCTTCCAAGGAACTTTCCGCGACTCAACCACTTGACTTCCGTGTGAAGAACTAAATCATTGTGTTCAGCTGACTCCCTATCTTCCAACTGCAAATTGAAGATCCGCCGTAGCAATCTACGTGAAAGAATGGAATTCACAATCTTTGTTGCAATGCCCATAGTTTCCTCCGTGTTTGAACTTTATGAATACAAAATTTGTTGACGTATAATGCAATGGAATGAAAAAATAAAGGAAATCTTCATTAGATCGACACAACCTTAAAACCGTTTTTGTTTCCAGTCATTGCTGGTGCTCCATCGGTTGTAATGCACACTAATTTACATATTGGTAGCTTGTAGTTTTTTACAGAATTGAAGAAAACGTCATATATATCTTCGGCACAGGTCTTCCCCTTCAGAAGAATGATTGTCAAAAATTCTTCCTCAGCCAACAAGTCATTGAATACCATCCGAATAGAAATACACAGTAGCAGTAACTGTCATATCGGTGGATTCGTCGAACTGTAAAGAAAAGTATGTACATTTCATGATATCATGTTTTAGTTTATCAGCCATGTCCTGACTCATGACTTCAATACGCCTTGTGACAGTCGGACGAGATAACTGAAGTTTTCTAATAGCAGACATGATATCTGTTTTATTTTTAAAATCTCCAAAAAAGTTTCACCCGCTTCAATAAATGCTTCCTTCACAAGCGATCCATCTTCGAATGGTTTCTTGTATTTCGCCAATATATGAGATATTTCAAATGACGCGATCGTAGAAGCTTTTGATTGTTTGGCTGGTCTTGTGAATATGGTTTGTTCTTTTTTCAAACAAGATATCAAATCACGTAATTTTCGTTTTCTTAATTCACTCTGTGGCAGAAAATCCTTTTCATAGTGTTTATGAACCGTTTTATGATGCCTCTCACGTTATCACGCTTAGGTATTGCAACTGACGCACGACAAATAAGGCAAATGCCTTCAACATAAGAAAGAAAAATTCTTCCACTCAATCGTTATTAAATTGATACGTTTTATATTTCTTCGCTGCACTCCATTTGTACTATTTAATAATAAACTTTATATCGATGTAGTATTGCCTTCAAGTTACAATTCAGAATAACACCAATTCCTGCAGGCGCAACATTTATATCGGCGTGAACGAAAGTCTCGAATGTTCCCGTCAAACGCGCCGCCCGAAATTTCTAGAAAAGCGGCAAGAATGAAAAACGCGGCTTTTCTTTGACAAGTACCGTGAGTTTCTTTGATAATGCTGCCTTTTGCCGCTAGTTGGTAGTTTAGTTACCTACTTATTAAAAATTTTTTCTTCTCGAAATCTACTCAAAACGCACTCGCGATCGACCGTTTGAGCACCCCTGCTTTGGAATTTCTTAATTGGGGCTAAATTAGCTGTTCTGTAAGATGTAAAAGAGTCAGTGCTTATTCATGTCGAATAGAAATTGTATAAATAATTTGATATTGATTTTGGAAGCCTGGAATTTTTATTATACTTTAGGTATACTTAAATTCATTCAGAAAAAATCGACGAATTTCTGTGTTACATAGTTTCCATACTATATCTAATCTAACATTATATAAACTATAAATAACATTTCTTCGGTTCAAAAACTGTGAAAGATGATGCGAAACGAATGAAGTAAACTGAATCGAAATCATCTGTCTATTAGCTTGAAATGTGTGAATAATTCAATACCAAATACGAAAAGCAAAGAACGAAACGTAAAACATATGTTCTCAATGAAATAATGAAAAAAGAACCATAACGTTCACACAAACCTATAACGGAACCCACCATCCGCGCATAGTATAGTAATCGAGAGAAATCAATCAATATGGAATAAAAGATATCAGAATAAGTAGCGGAAAAAGCAATTACAACTAACAATCAACCATTCAGGGGGTCGTTTTGGGCGATAATAAGACTTGACTATAAGGGCGATAGAGTTCATTTCGTTCACAAGAGGATAACGTGGCTCATCTCCGTTTTGAGAATAGAAAAAGACAAGTTGCTTCAGGAAAGAAATTAAATAAAAAGAATGAGGATAGGATATCCCCAAAATACAAGAAACCAATTATCAGAACAAAGGAGTACCGTTTTCGTGTAATTGGGGATATGTTCGATAATACACTTGGAAGGATATAATGGCAGAGCCTCTTTCGATCAGTTTTTATTTCGATGCAAGTTTCACGAATTATAATAAACATCATCCGGATGTATCTGGAAATATGCTTGGTCACTGGGTTAACAGAATTGGTCACTTTCAATTAAGTTAAAAAAAATATGGTTAATTACTAATTTTGCGACTGTTATTTCTGTTTTACAGGTATTTTAGGCAACACTGGGTTTAAAACCAACAATAAAGCATGTGGTATCGACTCAATTTAACAGTTACAGACCAGGTAGTTATACAGGGTGGACCAAATTCGTATTAATACCGTACCTAGCTATGTGAAATATTCCATACTTGATACAACGAAAAGAGAGAGTGTAAACAAAACAAACGCACGAGGCCTGAACGTGATGTCACACAGGGTTGAATCCAGGGACTGGCTTCCATTTGATCACGAAATTGAACTCTGAATTAAGTAATGGACATCAATGATGTAGAATTTCATTCTAAAATAAAGTATTCACGCAATAGTTTCCTGATATGACTGATTGAATTATCATAAAAAACAGGCAATGTAATACGCAAATGATGTTGTAGGTATATTTTCTGGTAGTAGAACATTATTGAAACATATATATTACAAGAGTTACATAAAAAAGGACATCAAGGATTATCATCGTCATTATCAGATTCAGACGATGAACTTGAATCAATCTCGAGATTGACAATAATAGGATCCAGTTGTTCGTCTATTATATGATCTAATTGCCACATTCTCGGTTCGACCTCTACGACATGCTTAATGCAGTTTTGCCACTTGACAGCATCAATCCTTTCAATGGATTCGGCAAAAATCTTCTTCATGTCTTGGAATTTGAATGATGTGTTCTCAGATGCCACATAATTCTTCATCTCAGCCCAAACCACTTCGATGGGATTGAGCTCGCAATGATAGGGCGGGAGTCGCAACACGATTTTATTTTGGTTTTGAGCCATTTTGAGCCATTTCGAAGAAGCTCTGCTATAATCAAATCATCCCCGAAAGCAATATTTTTTGAACGTAGCCATTCTTGAATAGTAGCTTTTCTACTGGCAGATGTCGAGAGTTTTTATGTGCGTCTAGAATGATAAGACGCATTGTCCAAAGCGATGACACAACCGTCTTCCAATTTCGGTAAAACATTTTCAAACTATTCTTCGAAGTTGGGTCCATCCATTTCTTCGTGGTAGTCACCAGATTTCTTCGATTCGAATGACTACAGTGCGTCGGGAACGAATCCAGTATCACTTCCAATATTGCAAACGATGAGTCTCTTGCCTTTACCTGCAAAGACATGAAAATGATTTCTATTAATGATTGCATGTGTCTATTTTCATCTAACTCAATCATGTGGAATCTCATAATTCAAGAAAATACTTAATTTTGATAATTAGATTAGAATTGAGTTAAATCACCGATAAACCTTTTGACGACAGGTAGGTGGTACACAGCCTACTTAAATTAATTTACAGTAGCAATAGAGATAAAGAAAAACCCAGAAGTAGCAACAGACCCTCAATAAGATCCCATCTATTCGTCCAAATTGAATTATCCTATTGCTGTTGTAAATGTAGATTGAAAACATGATATAGAACGTCCTTGAAAGAAAGCGGCATGCTAACAATTCGAAACAGGGTTGTTGTGGTACCAGGTACTGGATAATGAACAGTATGTATGGGTTTTACCCTATAGCATAATTTGCAAGGAATAACAGGAATATTTTCATAAAGGGTATTCGAAAACCTTCATTCTGCAGTTAGCTTTAGGTAAAAATTATGGTTTCAAAAAATATGCTGAAATACCTGAAGACGTGACTATTGTTGATACAGAGTAAGCATGATTCAAATCAAGATTTGAATCAGAATAAAAATCAAAGAAGTTTATCAAGAAATTAGCGATTTCAGTCAAAAACGAAACATCAGAATTTGTGTATCATTTGAAAATCATGAATATTATATTATATTATACACGAATCATTCATGCATAATATAACTACCACTCACCTGTGGGATTCTTAAATCCAGTCGATAAACCTTGTTGGAAAGCCTGTCTGGCTGTTTTGACCGATGCATCTACCCAAACACTTGATTTAGTGTGCCCAGCATTCACCCACGTTTCATCCAGGTAATAGATTTTTCTATTCTCTTCGCGGTAGATAGTCTCTCCTCCACAAGACTATTTCCCCTTTTTCCAATAGTAAACCATTCCATCTGAAGTCCATTTTTTTTAATAATTTATGGAATGTTGTTCTTTTGAAATTTGGCAGATCAACATCACTGTTCTCTTCATTCAATATTTTATCTATAGTAGGTAATTCATTTCTATGAAAAAACTGATGAACTCTCCTACTAATCAGATTTTTGTCGAAATCAGTAACACTATCCGCAATTTTCACCCTTTTCGGGTACGTCCTCGGTTGTGAAAAAGAATGATTCTCCTTATCCTCCTTCATGAATCTGTAAACACTAGTTTTACTAACACCCACAATATTTGCCACTTGTTCGACGATTTCGTTGATAGGTGCAGAATCTATTTGCATTTGTCTATTAGACGTTGAAAATGATCTGTTTTTCATTCAAAGTAAAATGACCTTTCTTAGGCTGCTTTTTCGGAGAATGATTTTCAACAGTATTTTCATCTGCAGTATCCGTAGACAACATTATACACACAATATTTTCACTTTTCAATAGGATTATTTGGAATTTCAAAATGTGACGATATCTCGGATTTTATAAAAGTTAGGTAAAAAATCTTTTCACATTCTGCAGGCCCTTTCTGAGTAGAATGCATGGACGTTTTCGGAACATTTTATCACATGAATTCTAAAGCATTTCCATAATTAAAAATGCAGGAGTTGCAACGTCCGGCAACACTTCTGCATGCGTTTCCTATAAGAATGTTACTCACATTCTTCAAACTTATTCTGAAATGTTATTGATGCTCATATATGTTATTGGTTTTTTTCTCTATGCAATAAATTTTTGCAATGCCCTGAGAAGAAGAAATCCAAGGGGGTCAGATCTGGGGAACGGGTTAGCCATTCCACAGATTTCCTAGTTCCTATCCAATGCTCACTGAAATTCCAGTCTAGCAGTTGGGATACGTTTCATTTCTACTGTGGCGGTGCACCGTCATGCTGAAAATATATATTTTCTCTTTGCCCTGATGGAAATTCATCTGAATATCCTTCCACTATACTCTCATTTATAATGCGATTGTAAATTTTGCCAGTAACGTTGCCGTCAAACATAATCTTTGTCAGGGGTGCTGAAACAGTCGATTGCGAGTGCTTTTGAGTTGATCTCGAGAAGAAAAAAAATTTATTACGTAATAAACTAACACCCTGCTAGCGGCAAAAGGCGGCGATATCAAAGGAACGCACGGTACTTGTCAAACAAAAACCGCGTTTTTTATTCTTGCCGCTTTTCCAGAAATTTCGGGCGGCGCGTTTGAAGGTAACATGCGAGACTATCGTCCACGCTGATATAAATGTTGCGCCTGCAGGAATTGGAGTCATTATGAATTGTAACTTAAAGGCAATATTACCTCGATACAAAAATTATCATTAAATAGTACAAAATGAGTGCAGCGAAGAAATTTAAAACGTATCATTATAATAACGATTGAGAGGAAGAATTTTTCTTTTGTATGGTGAAGAATAAGTGCATTTGTCTTGTTTGTTGTGCGTCAGTTGCAATACCTAAGCGTGGTAACTTAGAGAGGCATCATAAAATGGTTCATAAAAACTATGAAAAGGATTTTCCGCCACAGAGTGAATTGAGAAAACGAAAAGTACGTGATTTGATATTTTGTTTGAAAAAAGAACAAACCATATTCATTCATATATATATATATATATTTCTTAAAAATAAAAGAAACATAATGTCTGCTATTAGAGAACTTCAGTGATCTTGTCCTACTGTCACAAGGCGTATTAAAGTCATGAGTTAGGACATGGTAGATAAACTTAAACATGATATCATGAAAAGTATATACTTTTCTTTACAGTTCGACGTTTCCACCGATATGACAGTTACTGCTACTGTGTATTTCTATTCGGATGGTATTCAATGACATGTTCGCTAAGGAAGAATTTTGGACAATCATTCCTCTAAAGGAGAAGATCCGTGGCAAAGATATATATGAAGTTTTCTTCAATTTTGTAAATTACTACAAACTACCAATATATAAAACAGTGTGCATTACAACCGATGAAGTACCAGCAATCACTGGGAACAAAAACGGTTTTGTGGCATTGTGTCGAGCTAATGAAGATTTCTCTTTTTTTTTTTTCATTTCATTACACTATACATCAACAAGTTTTGTGTTCAAAGTTTTAAACACGGAGGAAATTATCGGCATTGCAACAAAAATTGTGAATTCCATTTGTGCAAGTAGCTTGCAACGGCGGCTCTTTAAGTTGCAGTTGGTACATAGGGAGTCAGCTGAACACACTAATTTAGTTCTTCACACGGACGACAGGTGGTTGAGTCACGGAAAATTCCTAGAAAGGTTTCAAGAATTATTGCCCCAAATAGCAGCTTTTCTAGACGAAAGAGGTGATGACACTTAGATGTTGAAAAACGAAAAATAGCTGAGTGATTTGGCATTTTTGACTGACATCACAATGCACTTAAACACCATCAACTTGAAGCTTCAAGGTAAAGGAAAAAATATTATTGAGATGATTAGCGCAGTAAATGCATTCAAAAGTAAATTGCAACTTATGATAAATCAACTGAAAAGAAAGGATCGGAAACATTTTCGTCTTTTAAAGCAAGGATTCCTCTGTTGAATTATGATACGTATGAGGCTGAATTATCAAATAATTTGGGACAATTCAAAATGCGTTTTTATGATTGCAGTAAATTGGCGAATAAACATTTATGAGTTTTCCTTCTTCATCTTCATGTAAAAACATTGAGGAATATCTATTGAAATAGCAAGTCAGTTCAATATGAACTCATGTTTTGTTGAAAATGAACTGGTGCAGATTATATCAGAGATACATCTCAAAGCTACAGCATCTGATGCAAATTTCTGGTGCTTTATATCTGAAGATAAATATCCGAATCTAAGGCGAAGCGCCCTTCAACTAACGGCAATGTTTGGGTCAACTTTCTTGAGCGAGTCTGCATTTTCTGAAATGTAGATAATTAAGTCAAAATATCGCAATCGACTAACTAACGATCATATGTCATCATGCTTGCGATTAACACTCAGTGATTACGTACCATCTTATGAAAAGTATGGTGATGACATGCAGTGCCACGCTTCAACATCCACTGTTACTCCTTAGTTAAGTTTAACAACATATGTAACTCTTTTGTTTTGTAACAACCCATAAACTCGCGATTTTGAATAACTATGAGTTTTTTCATTGATATTATAGAGAAGAACCCAACTAAACCTAACCCAAACCTTGACTAAAATAATGTATATTGTGCGGAAAGCTAATATCTATATATGCTACGGTACACCCTATTTACCTAGGCTGGGGTGCATCACACATACTTGCAGCCTCTCAGAGTCGATCGTAAGTAGTCTGAAAATATTGAGGTAGATCGTCAGCAGTTCAAGTTTGAGCACCCCTGGTGTATGCCAATACACTATTATCTATCAAAGCGCTTGGTGTTGAATAATTAATGGCTGATAGAGATTGACATCCAATCAAAAGTGGTCATTGTGCCTATTGAAATTTCCGTTTTCACTTGTAATGTGGATGGGATGTTCATCTGTCCATATACCGTGTCGAAAAAATTCTGACGATACAAGTGACTGAAATAAGTCGTATTTGGTTATCACCAGGCTAGAGAAAATTGCGATTATCTTATTCGGTAGGGTCTGAATTTATTCTTGTTGAGAATTCTGAGGTCTCTTGACTTCGAAATGTTAGTTTCAATTGGCATTTGACGGAATAAGATTTCACATTGAGCTGCAACTTCTACTAAAACGTCGGCGTTACCATTTTCCCTATCCTCGATTCCATATGTTTTGATCCGTTGTGCTTTGAAAGAACCTCCAGCAATTAAATTGGACTTCAGTTTTTTAGAATAGACTTATGCTGCTATGTCCTCTCAGGGAATCTAATGAAATAAGATTCTTCCTCAGCATCCGAACTATACCCATTCTGTATATTACATTCCAATATCCCATACTTATCGCAACTTTGGAATTGAAGACCCATTAAGGTTGAGTTAGAAGTAGAAATTTTTGAAGCAAATAAAGAGAAACGCATAAACTTATGGCATGAATAATTATTTTCAGAGAACCAATGCTATTGATCGACACTTGTCTCATACACAGAATTCAATGAATCCTGATCAAGAAGATTGAAATAGTGTCATAAAAGAAGGAAAATCTATGTTCTAAGAAATGATCGCTATTGTTTCGAGCACAGAAATGGCATGAATTAAACATTTGATGCAAAAAAAATGAAATGAATTTTCGATTTCTTCAAAGAAAGACGTTGATGTTGAAGCAATCGTTGAGGTATGTGATATATATTTGGAAAGAAATAATCCTCTCTATAGACATCAAAACCATCTATACTTCGTATTTGAAAAAAGAAATATTTGTTTCATTACTCAGATACCAATCGGCAAAAAATTTGTCGAATACATCTTTGAATTCTACTTAAAAAACTGCCTCTAGAATGTAAAAATATTTTCTACCATACTTCAATAGGATTCAAGATATCGTCATATGTCGAAATTCCGAGAAATCCAGATTTCCGGAACAACTCGAAAATGAAAAGAAAGCTGAAATCTCAAAATTCGAGCTCGAGAGAGGGGTATCATTTTTCATTATCTGTAATATACATGGTGAATTCGGATGGACTGTACGTACTTCTAAGGTGGTTACACTCACATGAGGCGGATTAAGATCCGGTATCAAAAACTTTTGTAGATCCTTGTTGGCTCTACAAGTTACCAAAAACCTAAAATCCCTGTAAAATTCTTATAAATCAATGGAATAGAAGGATTGTTGAGACATTATTGGCATTAATCACATCAAAAATATTTCCAAAAAGAAATTCGAAATTTTGAATTCCAGGACCGGACTGAAACATCCTAATTTTAAGTGTTCAGGCAGAAATAACACCCTCTATAAAAATGAACTTTTTGTCGTTCATTTCTTTAAGAATTTACATTTATTTCAATTTTACTTCAAAAACGAACCAATGCGTGCGGCCGAGGCGGCGAATTCATCGAAGTAGAAATCAAGATTATATCCGTGTATCATTTTGAATTTACGAGATTCATTCGTCTCATTCTGGTTGAACATTATGAAACAATAAAGACTAGAACACGGTAAATTGTCCAGAGGAACAGAAGAAAAACTAAATAATCTCGAAAAATGAAAATATGACATAAAACCTGCCAAACTAATTCGTTGAAATTATACTAACGTAGAAAATTGAAACCAGTGTGAAAAATAACAATAATGTTCAAGTTTCACAATGAATGTTCAATATGTCAGAATCAACACAATTTCTATCCCGAATCAAGAGGTGGTTAATAGATTTCCTGAAAACGGCCGATTTCGCACCTCATCACAAGTCTCGCGAGTTTTGGCTTTCATTTGCTGACACGAGTGAATTTTCACCTTATAAACTAAATCCCTTAAGTATCTACTTAAAAATTAAACTAGGACCAATCAATTTCTTCATTTATAGGACACATTACTTATTTAATGAAAATTCTATATAGGGACCAATCGATCGGTTCTCATTTCTTCGAACGAATTCTAACTTCAAAGATTTGTTTGAATTTACTTCGAAATGATCTACCTATGCTCATGAGGAATATTGCGCATAGGGGAGTTTATCTTCAGTTGGATGGTGTTACACCTCGCTTACTGATAAGGAAATTACGGAACGAAAGATTTCCAAACCATTGGATTAGCCGAGAAGGTCCGATATCTTGGCCAGCAAAGTCTTCAGATCTGAATGCCCTGGATTATATTTCCTGGGAATACTTAAGAGACCTAGTTCATAAGGTAGAAATCAAATCGCATCAGCTAGCCAGAATTCACGAAGCTTGCGATGATTTATTTGTTGTGCAATTTGAAGATTATTGTTATTTTTCACACTGGTTCGAATTTTCTACGTTAGTAAAATTTTTTCAGAATTATTTATTTTTTCTTCTATTTCTCCTGACAATATACTGTCTTCCTAGTCTTTATTGTTTCATAATGTTCAGGGCTCAACTAGAATTTCATTTGTCACGGTATACCATTTGATTGTTTCCAGTTGCAAGCAGGAGTTCCTCAGGAATCAATTCTTTCGCCAATCTTGTTTCTGTTGCAGATAAACGATCTTCTGTCATCTACAGAGAACAAGATCTTCGGTTTTGCAGACGATTGTACCCTGGTTTCGTCTTTCAGTAGTCTGCGGCCGATTACAGCTGCGGAATCTCAGCATCAGAGATGTCAATAAATTAACTTGAACTCTGACTTATAGAGGACATCTGAATGAGGTCAGTTCAACCTGGTGAGCTTCAAGACGCAAGCAACTACGTTTTCTAGAAAGGTCCCCGCTGGAGAACCTCCTCTAATGATCCAAGACCAACAAATTACATCCAAAGATTCGATGCACCTTCTCGGAATAACGGTCAACTCCGGGTTTTGCTGGCATGAACATGTATCAGCAATAGCTAAGTCGGCATTAGCTGAACTTAGTTTTCTTTTCAGAGCCAAGCGATTCACGTCATCTCAGCTGTTTCTTCTATATAAGGCACAGATTCGACCTGCTCTGGAATATTGTTCCCATGTATGGGGATCTGCGCCGAAACATTCGTTGCAGATGTTGGATAGTGTGCACAAACGGGCTGTGCGCCTCATGGACCACCTGGAGATCACCCACGATCTCCAACCGCTAGCTCTTAGAAGACAAGTTGCTGACTTTTCTCTGTTTCACAGATACATCCCCGGAAGATGCTCCAAGGAGCTAAAAGACCATGTTCTGGGAAAACTCATGTTTTACCGCAACACTAGGCTGGCAATGAGTTCTCATCATATGGTGGTACATTTAGCGACCGCTCGAACCTCTCTCTACAAGAATTTCTTTGTTTACTGGGCCGGTGAGCTGTGGAATTCGCTTCTGTCTAACATATTCCCAACATCCTACAATTTGGCCGTCTTCAAGATGCGAGGAAACAGGCCCCTCAATTCTTTCCAGGCGCCCACTCATGTGGTGTAACAGGTTCGCCTATTCCTGGGAAGCGCGCATAAAAAAAATATATGAAGTGTTACATGTGATACAGATATTATCTTGATTTCTGATGAATTTGCCGCCTAGCCCGCGATGTAAAGTATTTGAAGTGGAAATTGGAATGAATGTGAATTCTTAATGTATTGAACACCGAAATGTTTATTTTTCTTGTGAATTCGTAGGATAATCGAACGAAGCAGAAAGATAACGTTTATTATGCTTCGACACCAGATTTTAAGAAAAATCTGAGTCCGACCCTGTATATTTTCGAACTAGATCTTTCTAGTCGAATCTGATAAAGAATTCGACGTTTTAGTCATTACGGTGTTGAACGAGATTAGTTGTTAAGGTGTTTTTCTGTTTTTACTCGATTCCAGAAATATTATCCCAATTTCCGGACGAAAAATAAAGGGTTTATAAAAAATCGACTTCAATATAGAGAGTGATATTTCTGCCTGAATACTGAAAATGAGGATGTTTCAATCCGGTCCTGAAATTTCAGGACTTTTTCCGGTAATATTTCTGATGCGATTAATATCAATCATGTCTTGAAAGTCGTTCTATTTCATTGATCATCGAGAATTTTAGAGGGACTTTTAGGCAATTTTCAAAAAACAATTTGTGGAGCCGCCAACAAGAAGTGTCTACTGAATGTTTCAATACTGGATCTTAATCCACCTCTTCGAATTGCATTCACCATGAACAGTTCATCTGGATTAACCCTGTATAAAAATCTCTTGTAGATTGTAAGCGACTTCAATATTTCGTTGAGTGTTGTTGTTGAATACAGAAATTCTTATTAGTGTGAACTTAGCCACATTTTCTATCCACAGATTCTGACATGGTGAATGTTGAATGTGGGATAGAGTGAATACTGTGTAGTACGTTGACAAATCTAAAGTATTTCTCCTCCTTCAGGAATGATTTTAGAATACTTAGCGACGACTAGACTGTTAAATGTGAAAAGTTAGTCGTTTGGGCAAGGGTAGCATGTATAAATAATTTTCGAAGTAACTAGTTAAGTACATACCGAACGATTTGATTGGTCGATGAAGTAACCATGAACAAATTTTCCTATATCATTCATATAATAGCGTGAGTTTTGGCAAAGAAATAGAACATAAACCCTACAGGACCGTACTTGAGCTGAAAAATTTCAGAACATTCATAGAACAAAGCGCACCATTTCATTCGAACAACGACGAGTACCACTGAGAGCTTACTCCTTGAGATTGAACATATATAGAGAGTACGAATCGATGTTTTATAAAGAGTTGACAAACCGTACAGGATCGTAGAAGAGCGGTAAATCGTCAGAATATTCATAGAACAAAAGTCACTATTTCATTCAAACTACGGCGAGTACCACCATGTGCTTAGATCTAAACATAGAAAATATATAGGAACTTCCAATCAATATTTCAAAAAGAGTTGACAAACCGTACAGGAACGAACAAGGGCGGAAAACTATCTGAGCCGTCATAGAACAAAATGCTCTTTTTCATTCAAACTACAGCGAGTACCACCAAGAGCTTAGGCCTGAAAATAGAAAATATACAGGCACTTCTGTCCCTGTATATTTTCTTTTTTTACGCCTAAGCTCTTGGTGGTACTTGCTGTCGTTTGAATGAAATAGAGTATTTTGTTCTATGAGGGCTCAGATGGTTTTCCGCTCTTGTTCGGTCATATACGGTTTGTGAACTCCTTTCAAAATATTGATTGGAAGTTATAATATATTTTTTATGTTCAGGTCTAAGCTCATAGTGGTACTCGTCGTAGTTTCGATAAAATGAAGCATTTCGTTCAATGAATGTTTGCCACTCTAGTACGGTCCTGTACGGTTTGTCAACTCTTTTTGAAATAATGATTAGAAGTGCCTGTATATTTTCTACTCTCAGGTCTGAGCTCTTGGCGGTACTCGCTGTAGTTTGAATTGAATAGAGTATTTTGTTCTATGAGGGCTCAGACAGAGTTCCGCTCTTGTTTGGTCCTGTTCGGTTTAATAACTCTTTTTGAAATATTGATTGAAAGTCCCTGTATATTTTATAATTTCACGCCTAAGCTCATGGTGATACTCGCCGTAGTTTGAATGAAATATTTAATTTTGTTCTATGAATGTTCTGACGATTTGCTGCTTTTATGCTCTTGGTGGTACTCGCAGCAGTTTGAATTAAATAGAATATTTTGTTCTATGAGGGATCAGAAAGTGTTCCGCTCTTGTTCGGTCCTGATCGGTTTTTCAACTCTCTTCGAAATATTGATTCAAAGTTCTTATATATTTTCAATTTTTAGGTCTAAGCTCATAGTGGTACTCGCCGTAATTTGAATAAAATAATGCAATTTGGTCAATGAATGTTCTGACGGTTTGCTGCTCTAGTACATTCCTGTACGGTTTTTTGAAATATTGATTAGAATTGCCTGTATATTTTCTATTTTCAGGCCTAAGCTCTTGGTGGTACTCGTTGTAGTTTGAATGACATAGAGTATTTTGCTCTATGAGGGCTCAGATAGTTTTCCGGTCTTGTTCGGTCCTGTACGGTTTGTCAACTCTTTTTGAAATATTGATTGGAAGTTCCTGTATATTTTCTATTTTTAGGTCTAAGCTGATGGTGTTACTCGCCGTAGTTTGAATGAAATAGTTAGTTTTGTTCATCAGAATATTCTGATGATTTACCGCTCTTGTACGGTCCTGTACGGTTTGTCAACTCTTTATGAAACATCGATTGGTTCTCTCTGTACACAGGGTGCTTCAACGAAATCTAAACAGGGGCTGTATCTACCACGATATTCATTTCTGATCAAAACGCAAAAACAGGTCATTTTTGTTTCAGGGGGGACATCTTTTGGGGAAGATAACCTGCCTGAAATATCAACCCCCTAAGCGGGGATTGCAATCCTTGAACATTTTGGATAAGGGAGATGGGTGGAGTGATGACTCAAAAGAAAGGTGGTATCTTTGTCTACATTGCCTCGAACGAATTTCCATTTTTAATTGAAAACTGTAAAAGATATAGGGTGAGCAACTGAAAGATAGGGAAGACTATTTCCCTGAGACAATTCAAATTTCAGTGAAGTAAAATGGAACAGATATATGCTGACCAATGGCAGTCATCATCAAGTACCATCCTCATCTCGAATTTCAACCCCTGAAGCAGGGGTGACAACCCTTGAAAATTTGGAAGAGGGTAGATGGGTCGAGTGATAACTCGAAAGAAAGGTATTATCTTTGTCTCCATTCCCGTGAAAGAATTTTCTATTTTGATTGAAAACTGTAGAAGATACAGAGAGAGCCACTGAAAAATAGAGAAGACTATCGTCCCAAGACTATTGGAGTGTTAGTGCGAAAAACTGGAATAGATTCATTTTAGATCAAAATCTGTCATCTTCCGAAATCACCCTCATCTCGAATTTCAATCCCTAGTGCAGGGGTAATATTTCGATCCGGTGATACCACAGGGCGATAGATAGTCTCCTTTATTTTTCAGTAGCTCACTCTGTATCTTCTACAGTTTTCAATCAAAAATGAAAATTCGTACACGGGGATGCAGACAAAGATAATACCTTTCTTTCGAGGTATCACTCGACCCATCTACCCTCTTCCAAATTTTCTAGGGTTGTCACCCCTGCTCCAGGGGTTGAAATTCGAGATGAGGATGGTACTTGATGATGGCTGCCATTGATTAGCATGGATCTGTTCCATTTCATTTTACTGAAACTTGAATAGTCTAAGAGAAATAGTCTTCCCTATCTTTCAGTTTCTCACCCTGTATCTTTTACAGTTTTCAATTAAAAATGGAAATTCGTTCTAGACGATATAGACAAAGATACCACTTTTATTTTGAGTCATCACTCTACTCATCTTCCTTATTCAAAATTTTCAAGAATTGCAACCCCCGCTTAGGGGGTTGATATTTCAGACAAGTTTTGTACCCCAAAAGATGTCCCCCTCGAAACAAATATTGATCTGTTTTTGCGTTTTGATCAGAAATGAATATTTTGGTAGATATAGCCTCTGTTTAGTTTTCGTTGGAGCACCCTGTATATAGGAACTTCGAATCAATATTATAAAAAGAGTTAACTAACCGTACAGGACAGAACAAGAGCGAAAAACTATCTGAGGCCTCATACAACAAAATACTCTATTTCATTCAAACTACAGCGAGTATTACCACCAAGAGCTTAAGAGTGGCAAAGAGTTAAAACATTCATAGAACAAAATTAAATATTTCATTCAAACTACGGCGAGTACCACCATGAGCTTAGGCGTAAAAATAGAAAATTTACAGGGACTTTCAATCAATATCTCAAAAAGGGTTGACAAACAGTACAGGACAGTACAAGAGCGGAAAAGTATCTGGACATTCATAGAACAAAAAAGCTTGTTTTTGACGTTTGAAATTGTTAACAATGGTTTAAACAAATCAGGATGAGCGTTTCAAAAAGAAGCAACACCAAGATAAAACTGGAGTTCAAACCAGATGTCGTCTAAAACTTGATGACATTTCATTATTTTTTGTTTATCATAGAGTTAATACATGCAGTCTATGTTCAGAGGTTTCACAACGGGAGGTGCTTATGATGGTGGAAATAGAAACATTGTTGACGACAATTGGCACAATTCTGAAGCAGTTCGGCCATTCAAAATGGTGGGAAAGTTTCAATCTAGTGTTTGAATTACGTAGTTGATTCATTACACCGCGAAAACTTTTTTAATGCGCGGGGATAATTGTTAATATTTGAGGAAGTCGGCCATTTTGAATTCGAACGGAAATCAAATTTTAGGTTGGTTTTAGTAAAAAATGGTTCCTTGTCTTCCTAGAACATCCATGAAAAACAACAACTTCAGAAGTGCCAATGCTATGAGGTGAAAAAATTATTTCGATTTCAGTTGATAATCAGAATGAAAAGAATTCTTCGCGCTACTTTTTTACCAATTCTTGGAATATTTTTGAGATCAATATGTCAAATTATTCAGAAAAGACTGAATTATTGACTGAATGCCCCATTCGAATTTCTTAGTGAAAAAAAACGTTCCAGCGATCTTGAAATATTCTTCATTTTCGAATGGGTCAGCCATATCGGATTTCACCGGAAGTGTAATTTCAATACAATTTCTGAAAAACCTAGTCCTTTGGCTTTCCTATGAAGCGAGAACGAATGATCTAGCTCTAAAATTGCGAAAGTTATAACGGAAAAAATTAGTCCGGTTTTTCTGGCGCACACTATATATGAATCGATATTTTTTTCAAATTAAATTGTTCCTCTACAATAGGATTCTGATAAATGATTACTAATCAACAGTGGCGATTTATACTATCCAGCAAAAATTTGAGTATAAACTAAAATTAAATCAACAATTCCGAAAATTCTCATAATCCTATATGGTCTGCAATAGTATAAAAAGTAGATGGACGATAAATGAAATGTAATTGGATAATAATTTTATCGATCAATACCACGTGTATTGTACTGTATATACAATTATTGCGGTCATAGTCTAGACACGACTATTTTTCATATTACAAGCATACAATAACACCAAAAATGTACGGTATATATTTTTTAATTAATGCAATTTTACTTCTCGGCAACGGCGACGACAGAAAGATTGCAATGGATTAACAGAGAGTGCCAATAAATGAGCTCATTAAAACTTTTCCAACATATTTTCATTTCAGCGGTGCTATTGTTTATCAGTTTCAGTTTTTCAAATGATTTTTACTGACGAGCCTAATTAGTCCACTGAATTGTTGGCATCATGAAAGTTCAATTATTTTTCAGTCTATATGGAAATCGTCTGAGTTTTTGTGATAAATTAATAATTAGATGCTGACGCGATTAAGGGCGTTGCCTTGTTTTATATAATTGGATGGGTCGTCTGAGGACTCGGGTACAGAAGGTTGAATTAATGGAAAAATGAAAATCATGCTCATTAAAAATCGAAATTGGAATTCACCTAGAACACAGCGTTTTACAGTGTGTTTCACATGCGGAGATAAAGTTGACATTTGTAAATCAATGAAAACGTAATACCTTGAATAACAGCCGAATTGATTCTCTGTGAATTTCCAGACACAGGTTAACAATATTCAAAGTGGTACCCAAGAATTTGCAACATTTGTTGTGTTATATGCTGCTTGAATAATCCTTTCTCGTAGTTCTAGTGATCTGGCCTGCCATTTTATAGGGCCTCTCCTACCTATCCAACTAACTCGAAATCTATTGTCCATATAGTCCCGCATAACAGCACCATAATGACTCAACTTGTCGATGAACTGACAAGAATTCTAGACACCGATTTACTTCCATACTCTGGTATAATCGAGATTCGAACGATTTCCCAATAATTTGCAACATTTTGTTGTGTTATGTGCTGCATGAATAATCCTTTTCGTAGTTCTTCTAACAATTCGGAAGGCATAACATAGGCTTTGGAATTGAGATAACTAGAAAGAAATCGAGAGGCGTTAGATCGGGAGATCTAGCTTGCCATTTTATAGCGCCTCTCCTACCTATCCAACGAACTCGAAATCTATTGTCCATATAGTCCCGCACAACAGCACCATAATGACTCAACTTGTCGATGAACTGACAAGAATTCCAGACACCGATTTACTTCCATACTCTGGTATAATCGAGATTCGAATGATTTCCCAATAATTTGCAACATTTTGTTGTGTTATAAGTTGCATGAATAATCCTTTTCGTAGTTCTTCTAACAATTCGGGAGGCATAACATAGGCTTCGGAATTGAGATAACTAGAAAGAAATCGAGAGGCGTTAGATCGGGAGATCTAGCTTGCCATTTTATAGCGCCTCTCCTACCTATCCAACGAACTCGAAATCTATTGTCCATATAGTCCCGCACAACAGCACCATAATGACTCAACTTGTCGATGAACTGACAAGAATTCCAGACACCGATTTAATTCCATATTCTGGTATAATCGAGACTCGAATGATTTCCCAATAATTTGCAACATTTTGTTGTGTTATGTGCTGCATGAATTATCCCTTTCGTAGTTCTTCTAACAATTCGGGAGGCATAACATAGGCTTTGGAATTGAGATAACTAGAAAGAAATCGAGAGGCGTTAGATCGGGAGATCTAGCTTGCCATTTTATAGCGCCTCTCCTACCTATCCAACTAACTCGAAATCTATTGTCCATATAGTCCCGCACAACAGCACCATAATGACTCAACTTGTCGATGAACTGACAAGAATTCCAGACACCGATTTACTTCCATACTCTGGTATAATCGAGATTCGAATGATTTCCCAATAATTTGCAACATTTTGTTGTGTTATGTGCTGCATGAATAATCCTTTTCGTAGTTCTTCTAACAATTCGGGAGGCATAACATAGGCTTCGGAAGTGAGATAACTAGAAAGAAATCGAGAGTCGTTAGATCGGGAGATCTAGCTTGCCATTTTATAGCGCCTCTCCTACCTATCCAACGACCCCGAAATCTATTGTCCAGATAGTCCCACACAACAGCAGCATAATGTTGATATATAACGTTATGTTCAGATAAATTTGGATTTTCTTCGAGGGTGTTATGAGAAGATCGATCAAATTCTCAAGCATGTTCTAATTGGTTTCGCCGTCCAAGTTTTTCTACATGAATAACTATGGTCTTCCGAAATTACAACCCAAACATAAATTTTCTGAGGTCTTTGACTATGATTGTCCCTCATTAAATAGCGATTAGTATAACTTTCGACTCTTTTGTTATCGTGTTCACTATGCTTTCTAACCATAAAATAAAAATCTAGGCCCCTCCGACCGAGCTCAATACAGACGGTACCCTGCGACTACCTGGCCCGAAGGTTTAAATATCTATCCAATTCTGATACTCGGACTCTTTTCCTTCACATACGTTCCCATGAGTTGACTCTACTGACAACCCACGCCGTCCGCCATATTGCCAAACCATCATTGTCTACCAACGACCACGTAATTTATTTAATCATACATTTACGTTTACAATGAGTGAGTTTAACTCCATTCTGGTAGCACTATAGTCCAGGCTCGCCATGAATGTCGAGGTGCATCGTGAACATTTGTGACTAAGTTTTGGATGCTTGTCGAATGGTCCAGTCTTTAGAGTGGGAAGGATTTTTCAGATAAAACATGATGAGTTGTCTTGGGACAAAATTATCCGGACGTCAACTCGTTCCCCAGGCCGAGCCAGGAAGGCTCATGATAGTAATACGACTAACAAAGATCCTCTGGCAGACGCATGGAGACCTAGAAAATATGAAAATGATGAGTTATTGAGTTTTGCAATATAAGAGGACTAGGATACACCAACATGAATGTGAGTGCAGTACACCAGCACAAGACCCGCAACCGCATGTTCAAGCTCTAACGGAAACTCAAATAATGCCAACAATTTGCACCACCTATCTGTTTTTGGCTATGTGATGGGTGATACAGTCTTTTGCGAGATTATATGTCGCATTCCAAAGAGAGTATAGTTTGGAGAATGACGCTTTCTACGTGACATGGTTCAAAATTTATTTATATAATAAAACCATGAGTCTCTGTTGTCTGTATCGATCTCCTAGCAATAACAACTACCCTAGATTGTTACAGTACCTAGGCGACAAGGTAGAAAAGATCCATATACAGCATCCGTCAGCTGTGGTGATTATAATGGAAGTGTTCCATCAGCTGTCTGTAGGTAGTAAAATGAACCTCTATGATTTGTTAGTATAAATACAAAATTTCAGTTCTATGCGTGCTGTGTTTCAGTCACAATAAGCTGTTAGAGTTGACAAGTTAGTTGACAAATGGAATCAAACCGTGAGCATTTTCGCTTAGTAATTTCCTACAATTTTCAAAGACAATTATCTCCACAACTTTTACATTCTCCACACTAGTGGCACATACAACTCCATTCATGGATGATGAGAATCATCTCTTTTGTCACGTCCCGTCTACAGTAACAGACAAATCAGTTGATCCCAACAATTCAACTGCAAGGAACAATGAAGTTTCTACGACTTCGTAGCATCATAAATGGTCTTCTCGTCTGTCTCATACGATCTACTAGGACGTGGCAAGTTCATTAAGCTACAGAAAACTTGATCTGCTTTATCCCCTAAGCCAGGGGTGCTCAAACTTGAACTGTTGGCGATCTACCTCAATAATTCTAGACTACTTACGATCGGCTCTGAAAGGCTGTAATTATGTGTGATGCAGGGTTGTCGTACATATACGATACAGCCTACCTACATACCTACCTAGGTAAGGCGTACCGTAGCATATATAGGTATTACTTTCCGCACAATAAACATTATTTTAGGCAAGGTTAAGTTAGGTTTTTCTCTTTAATATCAATGAAAAAACTCATAGTTATTCGAAATTGCGAGTTCATTAGTTGTTACAAAACCAACGAGTTACATATGAAGGTAAACTTAACTAAGGAGTGAATTTGGATGTTGAAGCGTGGCACTGCATGTTACCTGCATGCTTTTCATAAAATGGTACGTAACCACTGAGTGCTAATCGCAAGCATGATGACATCGGATCGTCAGTTAGTCGATTGCGATATTTTGACTTAATTATCTACATTTCGGAAAATACAGACTCGCACAAGTAAGTTGACCCAAACATTGCCGTCAGTTGAAGGGCGATTTGCCTTAGATTCGGATATTAACATTCAGATATAAAACATCAGATATTTCTATCAGATGCTGTAGCTTTTAGATGTATATCTGATATAATCTTCACCAACTCATTTTAAACAGAACATGAGTTCATATTAATTGACTTGCTATTTCAGTGGCTAATTCCTCAATGTTTTTACATGGAAATGGATAACCCATAAATGATGCTATATTTGTCAATTTACTGCAATTATAAATTTGTCCCATAGTATTTGATAATTCAGCCTCAAACGTACCATATTTCAAGTGAGGACTCCTTTTGTTCAAAGATGGAAAATGTTTCAGATCCTTTCTTTTCAGTTGATCTATCATAAGTTGCAATTTACTTTTAAATGCGTTTACTGCCCTAATCATCTCAATAATAATTTTTCCTTTATCTTGAAGCTCCAAGTTAATGGTGTTTAAGTGCATTGTGATGTCAGTCAAAAATTCCAAATCAGTCAGCCATTTTTCGTTTTTTAACATCTGAGTGTCAACACCTCTTTTGTCTAGAAAAGCTTTTAATTCGGGTATTAATTATTGAAACCTTTCTAGGAATTTATCGCGACTCAACCACCTGACGTCCGTGTGAAGAACTAAATCAGTGTGTTCAGCTGACTCCCTATCTTCCAACTGCAACTTGAAGAGCCGCCGTTGCAAGATACGTGCACGGATGGAATTCACAATTCGTTGTTGCAATGCCCATAATTTCCTCCGTGTTTAAAACTTTTGAACATAAAACATGTTGATGTATAATGCAATTGAATGAATAAAATGAAGGGAAATCATCATTAGCTCGATACAATGCTACAAAACCGTTTTTTTCCAGTCATTGCTGGTGCTACATCGATTGTAATGCACACTAATTTAGATATTGGTAGCTTATAGTTTCTTACAAAATTGAAGAAAATGTCATATATATCTTCGCCAAGGGTCTTCCCCTTCAGACGAATGATTGACAAAAGTTCTTCCCTAGCCAACATGGCATTGAATACCATCCGAATAAAAATACACAGCTGTCATATGGATGGATTCGTCGATCTGTTAAAAAAAAGTATGTACATTTCATGAAATAATGTTTTAGTTTATCTGCCATGTCCTGACTCATGACTTCAATACGCCTTGTGACAGTCGGACGAGATAACTGAAGTTCTCTAATACCAGACATGATTTCTGTTTTATTTTTAAAGTCTCCTAATGAAGTCTCACCCGCTTCAATAAATGCTTCCTTCACAACAGATCCATCTTTGAATGGTTTCTTGTATTTCGCCAATATATAATAATATATATAATTATAATAAGTAAGTAAGTTAAAAAATGGAATCAAACCGTGAGCATTTTCGCGAGGCAATTTCCAACAAGACAATTATCTCGACAAGAATGTCTCCGCGAGTTGGTTTCAGTTTTCGGAATTGAAACACCACATCAGTCCATAGTTTCCCGTAGGTATGAAGAATTTGAACGTACAAGGGTTGGCTTAGCGACGACCTAAGGGCAGGTACACCAAAAATAGTGGTCACTCGAGAAAATGTGGCCATATCGAGAGATTGAGGAATCATTGCGTATTGTGAAGACCTCAATGCAAAAGATTTCGGACGAAGAATTAAGTGTGAAAAAATTACATTTCAGTTGGATACCGCACCTGTTGACCGAAGAAAAAAAAGATGCAAAAACTCTAGAATATTTCAACTTTGCAAAGTCTAAATCCGTTTACCACATTGCCAATGGTGATGAATCTCACATTCATTCATACGCGACAGGAAATAAGTACCAATCTTCTTTTGAATTTAGGAGGCTTTTATTTGGTAAAATTCCATTATCAATAATAAAAGAAAACAAGTACTGTGTTTTAAGGAATTTTACTTAATAATTGCGATTCGTAACGCGTTTCACTACACCGTAGCTTCTTCAGACGAATGAATGTACAGAAAATATAAATATAAATGTTCTTGAGTAATTAAATGCTTATTGGGTTGCTTCTTCTTAAGTGGTTATTTATGACAGGTATATCCATTAAAATTAAGGAATAGATTGCTCCCCGAAGAGATTCAATAGAGATGAAGGGCTTAAATCGACTTGTTCATTGATGAGTCTACCTGAGTGTTTGCATTTATTGATTTCTAAAGTTTCCCAAAGATCTACCTTCCAACATTTATTATCTGTATGCAAAATTTCTAACTGTGGGTCGAAAGAGTGATTATTTTGTAAGAGATAATTCGCGTAATTTGAATCTGATTTTTTTTTATTTGAAAAACTGCGTTTATGTTCCGATATTCTAATATTAAAATTTCTATATGTTCTACCAATGTAGAAATTATCACAGTCATTACAATTCAATCTATAAACACCTGATTTATTGTTTTTACCTGGTTTGGTTTTATTATTTTTATATATTTGCCTAAATTATTATTAGTTTGAAAGCTATGTTCAATTTATCGACAGGGTAAACTTCATTCAATGCGATTCTACTTTGTTTTTTATTTAAAATATTATTTATTAGTTTGGGATTGTAACTATTATTTTTGGCTATTTGTTTAATCAAACTTAAACAAACAACAACGAATTAAATTTGATTAAACAAATAGCCAAAAATAATGGTTACAATCCCAAACTAATAAATAATATTCAAATAAAAACAAAGTAGAATCGTTTTGAATGAAGTTTACCCTGTCGATAAAATGAAACAAAAATTCAACACCTTAAGCTACGTTGGCATTACAAGTGAGAAACTGAAATCATTCTTGAGTAGCAATAATTTCAACATAGCTTTCCAAACTAATGATAATTTCGGCAAAAATATAAAAAATAATAAAACCAAACCAAGTAAAAACAATAAATCAGGTGTTTATAGATTGAATTGCAATGACTATGATAATTTCTACATTGGTAGCTGACACCTTTGCATCAAACTCCAGCAACATTAATTATTCCCAAGAATTCATTGAGCATAAAAATAACTTCAGCCCGCCCCCGCTTAACCACAACGACAATTACTATATAGGCTTAAACGAACTGAATAACGAAATCCGAACAGAAGAAATTCTAGAGGTACTAAAAAAAACCAACAACTCAAGCCCTGGACCAGATGGAATCCCAAACATTCTTCTTAAAAAGCTTCCTCAAGCGGGCCTTGAACACATTCAAAAACTGTTTATTATTATTTATACTGAAAATAAATTTCCTACTGGTTGGAGTGAGGCGGTAGTTATACCCATACTCAAACCAAGCAAAGAGAGTGGTGATGCTCGAAACTATCGCCCCATATCTCTCACCTGTACGATCTGCAAAATTCTCGAAAAAGTTTTGAGTCAAAGATTGAGATGGTTTCTGGAAACAAATAATGTTCTGTCTACCAAACAATATGGATTTCGCCAAGGAAGGTCAACGATGGATGATCTAGTCGACCTGGAAACCAACATATGTGAAGGACTAGCCAACAGGTTTCACACAGTAGTGGTATCTATGGACATTGAAAAAGCCTACGAAATGGTTTGGAAGCAACGCATCATAGTTCAACTGTCCAAGTGGGGAATTGAAGGTAAATTATTGAACTTTATTAAAAATTTCCTTAAAGATCGAGTTATAGGAGTGAGAATAAATGGCATGCTCTCTAAGTCAACATTCATGGAAAACGGGGTACCTCAGGGGTCAGTATTGAGCATCTTGTTGTTTTCAATTGCCATAGACGAAATAATAGCGAAAGTAGAGGCACCGGTCAAAGCGCAACTATTCGCCGACGATGTAACACTCTCTGTTAGCGGCAAAGTTTTAGCAAGTTTAATCACCGTTATGCAGTCAACCATTGACAAAATTAATGAATGGACAAAGACATCCGGATTCAAAATCTCACCCACTAAAACAGAACATATGAACTTTTCACGCACTCATTCAAACCAACAAGTTCTGCCACTCTACCTAAACGGACAACACATAGAACAGGTGAAAACTCAGAAAATCCTTGGATTACTGTTCGATGACAAACTCACTTGGGTCCAACACATAAAGAAAATTAAAACCGAATGCCAAAAAACTTAATATCATTAAAACGCTATCTTCACTACACTGGGGCGCAGACAGGAAGTACTCATCACTACATATAAGGCTATCATACAATCGAAACTAGACTACGGTTGTATCATATATGATTCAGCAAAAGAGAGCACCTTAAATATGCTAGACCCGGTTATTAATACGGCTTTAAGATTATCCATTGGAGCATTTAGAACTAGCCCCACCTACAGCATTCTGGTTGAATCAAACTCGATGCCTTTAAGTTTCAGGAGAATGGAATTATGTTTGAAATATGGCATAAGGATATCAAGACAATCAAAAATCCGGCATATAAAGCCACGTTCAAAGAGAATTTCCATGATCTGTACGATAAACAATTTAGAACACCTAAACCACTCAATTATAGATTGAAAAATACCTGAGCAAGACCAGCATTACCTTACCTAACAAATGAAAATATTCATCAAACTCGGCCTCCTTGGACGACGAAAGCACCTAAAGTAAACCTGCAACTGGAAGCACTCGGCTCGAAAGCCAACACCAAACCAAGCCACTACCAACGTTTGCACGAATAGGACATACAAACATAACACATTTACACCTATTGTTTAACGAAGAACCACCAATCTGCGACGTCTGTAGAGAACCACTAACGGTGAAACACGTATTATCAACATGCCTCAAGTATTATAATCAGCGTAACCAATTTTTGACCAACAACTTCAAGGACAACCTGAAAAACAACAGCAGTGCCTAAAGACGATACAGTTTCTCAAATCCATAGGATCATACACACTTATTTAAAACAGTCTACAAGAAATTGCTTAAGTATTTATTATCCTATTACTGTATGAATAAACCATTGTGATACTGTTGAATGAGCAGTCGCTAATGACCTCAATGTAGATGCGACTTTAAATAAAGGCAAAAAAAACAATAAATCAGGTGTTTATAGATTGAATTGCAATGATTGTGATAATTTCTACATTGGTAGAACACATAGAAATTTTAATATTAGAATATCGGAACATAAACGCAGTTTTTAAATAAAAAAAATCAGATTTAAATTACGCGAATCATCTCTTAGAAAATAATCACTCTTTCGACCCACAGTTAGAAATTTCGCATACAGATAATAAATGTTGGAAGGTAGATCTTTGGGAAACTTTAGAAATCAATAAATACAAACACTCAGGTAGACTCATCAATGAACAAGTCGATTTAAGCCCTTCACCTCTATTGAATCTCTTCGGGGAGCAATCTATTCCTTAATTTTATTGGATATACCTGTCATAAATAACCACTTAAGAAGAAGCAACCCAATAAGCTTTTAATTAGTCAAGAACATTTATATTTATATTTTCTGTACATTCATTCGTCTGAAAAAGCTACGGTGTAGTGAAACGAGTTACAAATCGCAATTATTAAGTAAAATTCCTTAAAACACAGTACTTGTTTTCTTTTATTATTTACCAATCTTCTGTTTGGGTGTTTCAAGGTTAACACAAATTGACAAAAGCAATCCTAAGGGTTTCCAAAAAGATGGTCTAATGTTTGTTTCAAGAACAGGTTATCTAGCATCAATTCCTTTACAAGAGAAATTACTGCCGATTGGTACACAACCATTTATTTACAGCAAGTCCTTGGTAAGATTTAAGATACGAACCCCGAACGGCGAATCATTTTTACATCATCCCATACAGTCCGGACCCATGTCTCAACCATTTTTATTACTTTTCCTAAACTCAAGAACACACTATGTGGTCAAAGGTTTCAGTCTTCAGAAGAAGCTGTTGATGCCTTCCGAATGGCCATTTTGAATGTAGAAGCAAACGATTGGAATAACTGCTTTCAGACTTGGTTCGATGGAATGGTGAAGTATATTAATCTTCGCGGAGAATACTTGTATTATAGTCCTTATGAGCTCTAATTTGTTTAATTCTAGATCTATATGCAAAACTTGAAAGACATCCCCGTACTATTATATTGAGAATAAAAATATATATAAAAATATATTTATCTCATATGTTCATCTGGCGTACACTTCAACAATATTTTTAGTGTGGATCATGGAAGTATCCTAATAAATGAGTCTCATTTGTACCTTACACATTCCATATTGAAATACCTACTCAAGGCTCGAAATTTATTATCCCAAAAACAAATTGAAATATTCAGAAAATGTTAACCGACTGGGGTTCAAATTTAGTTTTGCATCATTAATTCTAAGCAGTTAAGAGCCGCGTCTTCAGAATTCAACTAACAAATTGGCCTGCCAAGTGATATATTTCAAAATGTGCTTCGAATAGTCTGAAACATAATTAGCCTGAACATCTTGTGTGGTTTGATTATGCGTTACTGAAAAAATTAACAAATGATCCAGAATGAAGGAGACTGGATGAGTAATTTTAATTAAGAATACACGCATTAGTTCTGTTTTTTATTCGGAACTCAAACGAATTATTTGATGGGCAAATCGTTGTTTTGCAAGTTATGTTAAATTGATTTTTTTTTATGTGAGAACTTTCGTGCTATTACACAATAAATATTTTTTTTAAAACGAAAGAAATCAACAAAATGTAATGATTGCGAATTCAATAGAGTTATCCAAGAAAAATAAAAGAGTTTTCATATATAGTTAGCTGAAACATTTAATGCTCTTTAGCAGGGTCGAGCGCGATCGAAAAAAATTGAAAAACATTTAGCAACAATTCTTTTACGAGATCAAACAACAGTGACTGCCGATCTACGTCCGTATTCCAAAATTGCTTCAGGGTCAAAAGCGTTCGCGATCGACCAATCGATCGCGGTCTTCCTCCCAATCGTTATTAAAATGATACGTTTTAGATTTCTTCGCTGCACTCATTTTGTACTATTTAATAATAAACTTTGTATCGACGTAGTATTGCCTTCAAGTTACAATTCAGAATGACTCCAATTCCTGAAGGTGCAACATTTATATCGGCGTGAACGAAAGTCTCGAATGTTCCCGTCTAACGCGCCGCCCGAAATTTCTAGAAAAGCGGCAAAAATAAAAAAAGCGGCTTTTCTTTGACAAGTACCGCGCGATCCATTGATAAAGTCGCCTTTTGCCGCTAGGAGAGTGTTATTTCATAACGTAATAAATTTCTGTCCTTCAGTTACCTACTTAATAAAAATTTTTTTCTCGTCGAGATCAACTCAAAAAGCACCGATTGAGCACCCCTGCTCTACATGATTTCAGTTCTTCAGAGTATTTTCTATAGAAGTATGAGTGAAAAAAAGAAAGATCAGCTGTCTGTCGCCTGCGAATGAATTTTAACCTTAAGGAGTCTACTCTGAAACTCAAAAGACAAAACAAACGCGTTGGAAAAAGCGGAATATATGAAATGGGTTGAATCGATTTTAAAATGAAGTATGTTGGGTAAACTTTAAGTTCAATTAAAATCAGATTGAAGGAACGTGTAGCAATTTTGGAATACGGACGTATATCGAAAGCGAGTACCACAGCTCACCGGCCCTGTAAACGAAGGAATTCTTATAGAAAGAGGTTCGAGGGATCGTTGAATGTACCGCCATATGATGAGAGCTCCTTGGTAGCCTAGTGTTGCGGCTAAACATGAGCTTTCCCGGAACAAGGTCTTTTAGCTCCTTGGGGTACCTTACGTGGAAATATCTGTAAAACAGAGAAAGGTCAGCAACTTGTCTTCTGAGAGCCAGCGGTTGGAGATCGCGGCTGATCTACGGGTGGTCGATAAAACGCACAGTCCGTTTGTGCACACTATCCAACATCTGCAAAGGTTGTTTGGGCGCAGATCCCCATACATGGAAACAATATTCCGAAGCAGGTCGAATCTGCGCCTTATATAGAAGTAACAGCTAAATCAAGTATCGCTTGGCTCTGAAAAGAAAACGAAGTTTAACTGATGCCGAATTAGCTATTGCTGATACATGTTCATGCCAGCTAAACCCGGGTGGACCGTTATTCCGAGAAGATGCATCGAACCTTTTGAGGCACTTTGTTGGTCTTGCATCATTAGAGGAGGTTCTCCAGCGGGGACCCTTCTAGAAAACGTATTTGCTTGCGTCTCGTGTAGAAGCTCAGCAGGTTCAGCTGACACCACTCAGATATCCTTTGTAAGTCAGAGTTTAAGTTATTGATTTGTTGACATCCTTGATGCTGAGATTCCGCAGCTGTAATCGGCCGCAGACTAATGAAAGACAAAACCAGGTCACAATCGTCTGCAAAAAGATCTTGTTCTCTGTGGATGACAGCAGATCGTTTATCTGCAACAGAAACAAGGTTGGCGAAAGAATGGATCCCTGAGGTACTCCTGCTTGCAACCGGAAACAATTAGATGTTATACCGTCGACCACAACTTGTATTGATCTATTCGAAAGAAAGCTACCTATCCAATGACGCAATTTTTCGGGAAGCCCACATGCAGCAAGTTTATTCAACAAGGCTGCATGCCAAACCCTATCGAAGGCTTTAGAGATGTCGGGGTCTAGATTCCCCACGCTTTTCCATCGTTGATGAACAAACATGGGTCACGTAGGCGAGCCGATCTCCTGTCGATCTTTGCCTGCGAAAACCATACTGAAGGTCGTTAATAATTCCCTGCAACTCAAGATATTTGATGAGTTCATCATTTATGACTCTCTCCATCACTTTGGACATAATGGGAAAAAGTGCAAAAGAGCGGTAGATTTGGGGTAAGGACTTCTTTCCTTTCTTGGGGTTCGGTTGAATTCTCGCTCTTTTTCAGCTGCTCGGAAAAGTCTGGCAAACATAAGAAATCTGAAACAGACGGTTGGTAGTATTTCGTCTAGACCAACTGCCTTCTTGCAATTTAGCTGCTCGAAAGCCTGTCTCACAGTGCGGACTCTGAACTTAATTTCTGCTATGGAAGAAATTGTAGGTGAAAAATTCGGTGGTATTCTTCTACCCTTCAGAATTTTAATTCTTCATATCAAGGGAAAACTTTTGACTTGTGTTATACTCCAATGACGAAAACAGAAACCAACATTTCGAACATTCTGGTTGAAATAATTGTCTGAAAATTGCGGAACATTATATACGAAAATTCTCACGGTTTAATTCCTCTTGTCAATAAACTTTTCAAATTTGACAGTTTGGCAAAAACGCATCATACATTGAATTGATATCTTGGATTTGTATCAATAAATCATGGATGATTATTTTTAGGACTGACAGTTGATTAATGTAAACCTCAAATTGTTTGCTTATTCTCTCCTTCATTCGATTTATTAAATTAATAAATAGAGAATCACCCTGTATCACTGGAACTATTATAGTCTATGGCTTTTTCTGCTTTCATTGAAAACTAATTACTACGGTTTAGCGGAAAATACATTGCTTTCTCTCTACTCATAAACTAGAAACCCCCTCAAAATTAACGAACATTGGACACCTTGTACATACACCAATTGCAACTTTTGAACGAACGGATTAGAAAATCTAAAACCAATTTTCCAATAAAATAACATCAGAATCGTCGGAATAAAAAAGTTATGAGAATCCTAATTTCCAACAATTTTTAGGGTGAAATTTTGTGTTATTGTAGTATCAAATAATCCGGATCTATTAAACAAATAATAAAGTTGGTCTATAAATTTCTCATACTTTTCGTATCTGCTGTCATAACAGAACAACCATTCTCTATTTAATATCTCCCAAGTGAATTGCTATTCACGAAAACCTAATTTACTAAATTCGTCTACAGCTGCAGCTCGTTGCCAAAAAAGAAAGCAGAGACGTTAGCAATTTTTATTCAAATCATATAAGTATCACTTCATATATCAAAAGTCCCATTTGCACGACGCTATTCCACAAATTGCTTTGCGGAATACACATCTCGCTCAGATAACAGGACCCATCAATAAAACATTGGAACATTATGATGTCCCATAAACTCTGATTTGAGCGCGAGCGAAACGATCTCAGCGAACCCGACTGCTTATATATTATTTATAAAACAATCATCATTCGACCATCAGCCAACATGGCGGCTGAGCCACGCGGGAACCAGCAAACTGCAAACTGTTATGAACTATTTAAATATTTATACTTGAATAGGGATGCCCTTTAAATTTGTTTTGGCTGAAATCGAGATCCGCGTTCGTTTTTCTTTACCGCAATTTCAGCAGCCATTTGTAGTTCCCGTGCTGTTTTGATGACTTAAATGAAGCGGGAGTAACAGTCTCTTGAAATCTTCAGTGTCGGTGGATTTTAAATGGAATGTTCTATACCTTTACTGGATGAGAGAAAATTGATGTATAATACTCATTCCCAGTGTTTTGGTATGTTGGATCATTTCTGAGGAAAAAACAGACTCACTGGCCTAACCGTTCCGGGCCCCTAGGTCCCCAAAACCTCATTAGCAATTCTCTCATTGATTTACCGAAAATTTTTTCACCTTCGGAATCTAAATGAAATATATTGCAAATTGTTTGCAATACAACTTTAATCATGGCAAGTCATTCAAAAAATACAGAGAAATTACCGACAAGTTTCAACTTCTATTCGCTTGTGGGGAATTCCCCTGTATTATTTTTGTTGTTCGTGCAGTGTTGCCACACAAAATCCTTTTAAAAGGCAGCAAATCCAAACATACAGGGATATCCACTGGGACCGTCAGTTAAAAACTCTTTGAGTTCCAATTACAATATCAAGCTGAAATTTTATACGCGGCCATAACTAGCGATTTCCAATTGAAATGAAATATTTTCGAAGTGATACCATTTCCGGTTATACCGGAAGTGGGTCATCACTTTGTTATTTCAAATGGCAATCGACCTTTTTTATTATACATCTGGAACAAGTTGTTGGCACTTATCTGTCAGAACTTTTGAAAGATTTAATTATTTTTGTTATAAACTCGATTTTTGAGGAACATTTAAAAAAATTGTAGCTCGTAGATCTTTTGCACCACAGACACAATTCTTGCTTGGGTGGATAGAAGAAGGATCAAGGAATTTTTTAAGCAGTCTATACATGTCAAATGTTTATTGCGTTGTTTTGTATGATTTTTTCAATTTGGCCTTTTTCAAACAGCAATAACTCAATTTTTTCAAATGGCACGTGCCAATTTTTATCTCGCAATCAGATGAAGCGTCAAATTTCAGATGGAATTGTATCAGCATGTACTATACCTATCTCTTATAGTTCCGAAATAATTTGGGAATATATTGAATTTTGAGGATTTTGCAAGAACTAACAGAGAATGCTTTGAAACATTTGAATCAAGTAGCTGAACTGGCTACGCTCACCTGACAGGCGCCTAATACTAATGTACTTGTCACTTCCTTCATTCGGATTTGATATTTCGAGAGACAATTTGTTAATCATATCAAGCGACTTGATCCTTGCACGTTTGGATTAACGCTTACAATGTTCCAAGAACTCGCTTTCGAATTGGCTGAAAAGAATGGCCTTGCGCAGAGTTTTAATGAGGATAAGGGTGAAGCTGGCCAGGAGTGGCTAGATGGATTTTTAAAGGGCCATAAAGACATATCTTTATGTAAACCTGAACCTACTTCCTCAGCCAGAGCCCAAGCTTCTAATCGAGCCCAGCTAGAAAAGTTTTTTGATAACTATTACTAATTCAGCGCAAACCGGATCTATAACGTTGACGAATCGGGGATGTCTACTGTCTAAAGACCTCGAAAAATCTTGGCTACCGCTGGCAGAAAGCAAGTAGGTGTCATTACGAGCGCTGAGCGGGGATACAATGTACCAGTAATGTGCTGCTTGAACGAAGCTGGGTCGTACGTACCTCCTTTCATGATTTTCCCGAGGAAGAATATGAAAAACCAGTTCGTGGATGAAGCACCAACTGGCACGGTAAGAGTAGCTCAAGAAAATGGGTGGATGTCTACTGAAATATTCGTTAAGTGGCTCCAGCATTTTCAAAGCTTTGTAAAAGCTAATCATGATGAAAAAGTCTTGCTTATTGCCGATGGCCATGCCAGCCATAAATCATTCGAAGCTTTGAATTTTGCGAAAGATAATGGAATCGAAATTGTTTGTCTTCCCCCTCACTGCTCCAATTGAGGGAAATGAGAAGGCGGACTCATTGGCCGCTCGAGGAACTAACCTGGAGTTCATAGGACCGGAGCATAAGCTCAGAATTCCACTGGAAACTGCAAGGATGGAAAACAACCGATGGCTAGACTCGGGGGTACGTGAGCATTGGATGAGCTTCCCAGGTCTCAGACACGCTCGACGTGCAATCAGTGGACCTTCCACTGCAAAAGCCAAGGCCTGGCTTAAACTCTCTAGGTTGGAACTGAGAGTTTTAACTGCCATACTAACGGGGCACTGTCGTCTCAGAAAACACCTAAATAAATTAGGATTGATTGAGGATTCTTCATGTGGACTATGTGAAGAAGATATACAATCAATGGAACATGTTATGTGCGAGTGCCCAGCTTGGGCCAGGGGCATCTTGCAAACTGAAGCTGACTGAGCTCATTAAGCTCTCACCGACGAAACTCGTATCCTTCACGAGAAGGATGGAGATCGTGGATGAAATTTAGGACAGAGTGTACCACAATAGACCACTGGGTCGCAGTGGCCGGGCTGCTAGGCAGCCATCACTCAAATAATAATATCTATCTATCTATCTAAGATTTAGGACAGTGATCACGAAAGTTGATTCAGCTCCAACCTCTATAAAGAAAATTTCATTTTGGACTGAACTATTTGTGAACATTGCGCTTCTAACAGTAAGATCCATCAAGAGAAAAAATTCGGGTGTGCATTTCATTTTCCCTGTCAACCGAACTAGTGAAGCTGTAGTGGAAGAATATTTTAATATTTGTTTCGACTACGTATTAATTAATCGAAGAATGTAAACAACACTTACCAGCTGGTTAGAAACATCAGAGTGATCCCTTCTGGCCATTCCCTCGCCATTGGCGGACTATGTTGATTGGAGGATAGATTTGTCTGTTGTGAAGCTGCCTGTCAATGTAAATTTGTCCTTCTGTGATGTAACCAGTTAAATCAGGAATGGGATGGGTGATGTCGCCGTTCGGCATAGTCTAAATGGGAATTTGAGTGATTGATCCGTTACGACCTTCTACACGACCGGCACGCTCATAAATAGTTGCCAAATCGGTGTACATGTAACCAGGGAAACCACGACGACCGGGTACTTCTTCACGAGCAGCTGATACCTAAAAATTCAAACAAAAAATGTCAATTTGACATAAACATCCCCATCAAAAACTTTACAAAGATTCGATATCAATTTGGACGCGGCAAGTCGAGCTTCAGCAGATAAAAATGCAAAGATGCATATTTATAGAAATGACTCCCAATTCTTCAAGAGCGAAGCCAGTGAAACTGCAGGAAAATACGGTATAGATCCCAACTTTAAAGAAAACAGGCAAAGGAAAGTTGAAACATATTTTGATGTACTAGCTTTTAATTACCAATTTCACAACAGGGAAGAAATATTTAAAATTACTATTTTCAAGAATGTACTAGAACCAATAATAGCTCAATTAAATATACGTTCTACTGGTATGAGTGCAATCAGTAAAATATTCAATTTTTTAAATCAATCATTTTAACTGGAAGTACACTCGGAGGCAAAATTAGCGGAACACTCGAAAATTTAACCAAATTCGAAGTCCGATATTTTTCCTAATTCTCAACCGATTTAGATGATTTTTTCGGCAAGTTATAGATCAACTCTTATGCTTTGTAGGAATTATAAGAGAAAACAAAAAAAATCTGGAAAAAAATTTATACGGGGGCAAAACTAAAAGTGTTTTTTTTGTCAAAAATTCGTAACACCCTGTGGAATTTCGTGGTCCGAGTTGAAACGTATCATGGTCTGTCAAGACACATCTTCCTACAGTAACGCCCTTCTTGTTTTATGCATTTATCTCTATTTTTACAAGACATATCCAATTTGAAGCGAAAAGTCACAAATTTCAAGAATTTATTTTTAATCTTGCGTAGGTCATAACATCGGAGGTTAGCCAAAAAATAAAATCAAAATTAGAGAAGCGGAAATCTAACGAAATGAAAATTTGTGAAATTCACTGGCCAATTTCCCGCTCCGGGAGAACTCGAAGTACACTGGAAACATCGTTGATTTTGCACACTTATTTTTGAATTTTTTTGTGTGACACTCTATAATAATTATCATTCCTGTCCAAAATTGAGAGCAGGTGTGTATCCTGGCGATACACTCGTGAAATGAAATGAACATGTTGAGAAAAATGTTCATGATGACCCACAAAAAAAAACATTTGATTTTAGTAGCGAGTATGGACCCCCCGAGCTCTTATTACAGCGCGCATACGATTTCGCATACTCCCAATGATGTTGTCTATCATCTGTTGAGGTATGTTGTCCCACTCTTCCACCAAAGCCAATGGCAGCTCTTCAACGTTGCCTGGATTCCGTTGTCGAACCCTTCTTCCAAGAATGTCCCAAACGTGTTCGATCGGGTTTAAATCCGGTGACCGCGACGGCCAGTCCATTCGTGTGATCCCAACTTCATTGAGATATTCTATCACTATGCGCGCAGTATGAGGGCGCGCGTTATCGTGCATAAAAAGGAAATTTTCCCCTATGTAAGGAGCAAAAGGCACAACATGGGCCTCCAAGATTTCTGTTATATACCGATGGGCATTAAGTGATCCATTGCCAATAATCTTCAGTTCTGTTCGTACTCCCAAGCATATGCCACCCCATATCATAACTGAGCCTCCACCGTATTGCTCAGTTCCTGCGAAGTTCGCTTGATTGTACCGTTCCCCTCGATGCCTCCATATTCTATCTCTACCATCCACGAAATTCACACAATATCGGCTCTCATCACTAAATAAAACTCGTCTCCACTGATTGATTGTCCATGCTACATGCTCCATAGCAAACGCCAATCTTGCTACCCGACGGTCTCTATCGAGTCTTGGTGCTCTTGCTTGCGCGTATGATCTCAGACCAACTTCATTTAATCGTCTTCTGACTGTCCTCACCCTGACGTTAATGTTATCCACTGCTTGTAAAAGGTTACGTGCCTGAACAGCAGTAAGACGAGGATTTCTTATGGTTTGATTGACGATGAAACGATCATGTATAGCGCGTGTTGCCCGATTTCTTCCTTGTCCTCGCCTCCTCACGTACAATCCAGTTTCCCTGTAACGTCGGTAGATTCGATGGATAACCGACGTCGAGACACCCAACATGGTACCGACTGAGCGGTAGGTGCGCCCTTCCTCGATCAATGTAACTGCCCTTGCTACTGAGGTTGGTGGTAAATCTCTCATTCTGAATGAAAAATACCGTTTCGAATCGTAAACAGTAAAAGAATCACAAAACACCGCAACCGATTGAATTTGTATCAAATCAAAGAATGGAAAACTCTCATTCTTTAAACAAGTGCAAATGTGGTCATATACAAAAAAACGTGTGTTGTATTTCATATTTGATAAAAAAAGGTGTGCACATGTGTAAATGAAAAGTTTTATCAATGGTCCCAGAATTCAGTTGCGTATTTTAATACCTACCGACTGTTATCTCCTATGAATTCCTAATTTTCACCAAATTAACCAAATTGTCATCAATAACTAATGCAATTCGAACATAAAAATCGCAAACGACAATTTCGACACGCCTGAATGATAATAAGAAAATTCCAAATTGATAGACGAATTTTAATGACAATTTCTTGATTCAATGGAATTTCTCCAAAATGGTGATTTTCCACTTGAAATTAAATATATTTTGCAAAAATAGAGTGAACGCATGAAACAAGAAGGGCGTTACTGTAGGAAGATGTGTCTTGACAGACCATGATATTGTACGTTTCAACTCGGACCACGAAATTCCACAGGGTGTTACGAATTTTTGACCAAAAAAACACTTTTAGTTTTGCCCCCGTATAAAATTTTTTTCAAATTTTTTTCTTTTTTTCTTATAATTTCTACAAAGCAGAAGAGTTGATCTATAACTTGCCGAACAAATAATCTAAATCGGTTGAGAATTAGGAAAAATATCGAACTTCGAATTTGGTTAAATTTTCGAGTGTTCCGCTAATTTTGCCTCCGAGTGTAGATGAAACTACTTTATTTCAAAAGTGTGACCAATTCCAAAGTAACTACACTGATATAATAGGCCCAAACTTTTCTCTTCAATTTCTTAATTTGTATCACCTACTTCTACCTGAATTAACTAAAGCATGGACTATTCATCAATTTTGTAAAGAAATAATGACAAAAGTATGGAGTGCTAGAATGCGACCAGACAGAAGTATTTACAGCAATGTTACTGTACCATACGATTCCAGTCACTTTTGATGAAGCTGAAAGATCATTTAGCAAATTGAAAATAATTAAAAATTATTTAAGGAATACTATGGGCCAAGCTCAACTCCGACATTCATGGCTAATAGCGATCGAAAACAAAACCGCATCAAACTTAGATTTAACCGAAATGATTGATACTTTTGCGAAAACTAAGGCCAGGAAAAGAGTATAACTAAAATTGTTACCATATGTACATACGTTTATAAATAGAAATTTTGATTTGATTTACTTATTTATTGCTCAATATCAATATGATTAATCCAAATATACATTCCACAACTCTAAGCGGATTTGTTGTGCTCTACACTGTACGATAAAGAGCTGAGGATACCTAATGCTGATTATTTATGATAAAATTGCATGGCCTTTTTAAAATACCTCCTTGATCAAAAAGTTCCCGACTTCGATTAATAAAATCAAACATACGAAGTTATTCTTGAAAATCACTATTATCTCCTTCAAAGTACTCTCCATTGACTACAACGCACCAATACCAGCGCTTGATCCAATCCTCAAAACACCTTCTATATTCCCTTTGCGATATGACCTTCAGGGTCATTTCCGATTTTTCCATTATTTCCTCTCGGCTGCTAAAATGGGTTCCCTGGAGCGGTTTCTTCAGTCGACCGAACAGGAAAAAAATCACAGGGAGCCAAAACAGGTGAATTTGGTGGTTGGTATTGGCACCGTTCCAAATAGTCAAATAGCCAAATGGTCACGGACAATGAAGGCATTATGAGATGGCGCGTTATCGTGGTGTAAAATACAAGAGTTATTTTGCTACAATACTGGTCGTTTTTGGCGAACAGCTTCATGCAAACGCCTCATAACGCCCAAATAATACTCCTTGTTGTTAGTTTGACCTTTTGAAAGGAATTCATTGTGCACAACACCATGGTAGTCCGTGAAAACCGTGAGCATCGCTTTCTTTTTTGACTGAAAACGACGTGGTTTCTTCGGTCCCAGCTTATTCGGTGCCACCATTCACTCGCTTGATGTCTGGACTGCATGTCATACTCATAAACCCACGTCTCGTCTCCCGTAATGATGAGTTTAATGATCGTTGGGTCGGCTTCAGCCTTGGAAATCATGTCTTTGGCGACATCAATACGGTCTCTTTTTTGCATGAAATTCAGGTCTTTGGGCACCACCAGCTTTGCAGCGACACGTCTGAAGCTCAATTTATCGACCAAAATGCTTTGAGCGGAACCAAATGCGACACTCAGCTCCTCTGCAATCTCTCTGATGGCCAATTTACGGTTTGTAGCCATACAAATCACGAATTTTGTCTACGCTTTCCTCATTCGTTGATGTCGATGGCCTGCCAGAACGGTATCGTCGGCAATGGACATGCGTCCGCTTTTAAACCATCCATGCCACTCGCGAGCTGTTGTTAGCTTCAAAGCATTGTCGCCGTAACACTTGTTCAGAACACTAATTTCATTTTTAACACAAAATTTAATGCAAATCCGTTGCTCTTGTTTTGTATTCATTTTTAAAAATTAAAAAAATTGAGATTACACTCAGAGATTTATGTAAACAATACGACTAACTTTGTCAACTATCAATCGATGACGCTGAAAATTAGAGGGAATATGAACAACAGTTGTACCAACCTAACAAAAAGAAAATAATTGAAATCGGGTGCCTTAGGGTGTCACACGGTAACAAAGTCGGGAACTTTTTGATCAAAGAGGTATGTATAGGTATATATTGATAAAACCTAACAGTTTAGGGGCCCCAGTTTTTTTTTACCCCAGGGCCCTTGATCACCTAGCTACGCCACTGAACAGACTGAGACAAAATTAGTATTAAATTTTTTTTACGGTTCCCAAAAAAAAAGAGGAACCTTTAAAGATTTACTTCATTTCCCGCCTGTCTGTTTGTCTGGAACTGTGTAGGTATTGAGTTTTTTAGTTATTAAGGTTTCTTGTTGATGTGAAGTTGTTAGTTAAGGGTCGTTTGTTCTTATTTTTGAATCATTAGATAGTTAATGACTACACTGGTCAACAAAATTCTCGTAACACAAAGCTGATGTTTATTTTTGAATGGAAATACCCTTCTATTAATAGGAAAAATATTCCTGAAGCCCTAACACCTACCACTTATCAATAAGCTCGATAAGATCCTTTTACATTTTGCAGATATCTAATGAGGGGACGGTTAGCTGGTATGAATTTTATACTTGAATCGTGTTGTTTACAATAGTATATATTAAAATAAGATTACAAATCAGTCTTCTGTTGAGTTTCGAAGTGAGAGGTTCTCTGTGTGTAGAGAAGAAAGTGGTTCAATTACGGAAAAGTCGGAACAAACTCGCCGCAGTTGCACAATCTCTCCTGAAAAATTTTATTATTTTTGTGGAGAATTGATGTTGAAATCACAACATTTTCTGAAAATGTTGAAAAGCCTAGTTCCTACATTTTGGTGTTTCAATTGAAGATCAAGACAACCAGTGGCCTGCTTATGTGTACTGTGCTACTTTTCAGCAGCGTTTTATGGGTGCAGTAGATGAATGTAAGGGTTTTTGCAGTCTCTACGGTATGGCGAGAGACCACCCATCATCAAAGACTGAAGCGTATTCCAAAAAGACGAAGCCCAAGATGGATTATCCAAATTTGCAGTTTGCCGTGCGACCTGTTCCTCATAGGTAATGCAGATTTAACAGTATCGATTTAAATCCGCAAAACTTTTGGAAGTTACTGGAGACAATGCATCATTAGGCAGCTTCGAAGAACAGTGCACCGAGGTCCCAGTTCCTGCCAGCCAGCGAGTTTGATTTAGTACATGATTTGTGGTTATCAAAGCAACAGTCAGAACTTTTTGACTCCCGTCTTAAGGAATGGAACTTATAAGCCTATGAAACGAGAATTACGAATTCCAGAAAAAGACACGTTTTGTTTTCTTCATTCTACGATAGAGAAAATTCCTTGTTTTGGTGTTCTGATTTTGATGCTTTAATGCAGCTATTTGACACTGAGCATTCCCCCTCTGAGTGGCGTTTATTTATAGATTACAACCTTCTATACCAGTTACCCAGTCAGTGACGATAAAAGACAGTTATGAAAATATGCACAGTGTTTTGGATTAAATAAACTACAAGTATAAAGGGCAAATATATGCGGACTTAAAAGATATAGAACTTTAAGTGGGTTTTCAGGGAAGATTTATGAAATATTGCTGCTTTCTTTATCTATGGGATAGTCGTGCATCAGATTAATTTTTGACAGAATGAAATGAATTTGAACCAAGATCTCAAAATGTTGAGTTTAGACCTCTTGTGGGGTCCAAAACTGTCTTTCTGCCCCCTCTTCACATTAAAATTTGACTGATGCAAAACTTTGTGAAGGCTATGAATAAACATGGCTATGGGTTCAAATGCTTGAAACAAGTCTTTCCGAATTTAAGTGATGCCAAATTGAAGGAAGGTATTTTTATTGGACTACAAATCAGAAAATTGCTGCACGACGTTAATTTTACAGAAGAGCTTAACAGTAAGGAACTCAGAGCATGGGACTCATTTGTTAGTTCGAAGGATTTTCGGGCAAAAATTTGAATGCAAACTTCCAACAGTTAGTTAGTAGATGTTAAACCCGATTTTTGAATCATTAGTTTTCAACTGCTTGTCTTTGCAGGTATCTGGATAAATGACGGTTCGTTTTCCGCATAGTTTATTCATTGACAGCAGAAGAACCTGCAAAACACTAGTTTCATCTTGAGAGAATTAATAGACGCAGAAAATGTTGAAATATCTGATGTTAAAGAAACTGTAGTCTCCTTGAACATTTTAAAATGTGGATAATATCCAATTAAATAAAGCAGAATGTCCAAAGAAGAAATGGATGAAAAAAAAAATTTGCATTCAATCCATTATTTAGATTTGAATTTGGGAGGCTTTTACTTGGTAAAATTCCATTATCAATAATAAAAACAAGTACTGTGTTTTAAGAATTTTACTTAATAATTGCGATTCGTAACGCGTTTCACTACACCATAGCTTCTTCAGACGAATGATTATGCAGAAAAATGTAAATGAGAATATAACTTAAATGTTCTTGAGTAATTATATCAATATAATTAAGAAAAGAATTATAAAGTTTCCCAAAGAATGTTTTTATTGAAATTATTGCTACTTAAGTGAACCTTAACCTACGTTGGCATTATTAAGTGAGAAACTGAAATCATTCTTGAGTAGCAATAATTTCAACATAGCTTCCAAACTAATAATAATTTAGGCAAATATATAAAAAATAATAAAACCAAACCAGGTAAAAACAATAAATCAGGTGTTTATAGATTGAATTGCAATGACTGTGATAATTTCTACATTGGTAGAACACATAGAAATTTTAATATTAGAATATCGGAACATAAACGCAGTTTTTCAAATAAAAATCAGATTCAAATTACGCGAATCATCTCTTAGAAAATAATCATTCTTTCGACCCACAGTTTGAAATTTTGCATACAGATAATAAATATTGAAGGTAGATCTTTGGGAAACTTTAGAAATAAATAAATACAAACACTCAGGTAGACTCATCAATGAACAAGTCGATTTAAGCCCTTCACCTCTATTGAATCTTTTCGGGAGCAATCTATTCCTTAATTTTATTGATATATCTGTCATAAATAATCACTTAAGAAGAAGCAACCAATAAGCTTTTAATTACTCAAGAACATTTATAGTTATATTCTCATTTACATTTTTCTGCATAATCATTCTTCTGAAGAAGCTACGGTGTAGTGAAACGCGTTACGAATCGCAATTATTAAGTAAAATTCCTTAAAACACAGTACTTGTTTTTCATTATTTAGACTTCTGACTGCGGTAGTTTTGATGCGTCCGCAATTTTCTAGAATGGGGTATTCTCTCGGGACTTGAAAACTGTTCAACGAGTTTTTCTGTTCTCCGATACGAAATCGTCTAATAAGTTTTTGCTATTACGAGAAAGGTTCACGAAATATCTTGACAGTCCACGATCTGTTGATCTAAGAGACTCTGCTAGTCAATGGTTCGGGCAACGGTTTTTGTATCATAAAAAATCAATTGTATACTTGGTTCCGAACTTAGAGGTACGCAAAGAAGATGAAAAAGAATTAACCCAATTGATTTTCGAACTCTATTTTCAATTTAGAAAATTTCTTATTGAAGACTTTTATTTTTTGATTCTTTCCCTCTCAGTTCTACGGAATGAAATCGAATGGAAAATATTTTAATCAAACTAAGTTTTCCGACCATATTTCAGAGTTCTTCATCTGGATATATTTTTGCCATGGGAAGGTATGTAGAATCTTTACAAGCTTGTTATATTCAAGTGATCTGAAGATGAGAGTATTCATGAAGGATACAGATTAATCCATGTTTCTTACCCGACACAATACTGAATTCAAAATCAAAACTGATAGTTACAGATTAAGCACAATAGATTCCAACTGTTTTTCTAGGAGGTCTAATAATGTCTATAACAACTGATTCAAAAGGAATTTATTAGATGCAGACACTTCTTAATTATAACAGTTCAGTAGCTGTTATACCACATTACAAAGCTCTTCAGAAATTCTTTATGGCTCTAATAAAATTCGTTTACTCTCATGGTTTTCTTTCGGTAAAAATGTTGTTGGAAATCAAAATGTGTTTTCTTCACATAATTTAAAGATTGCTTTTGATATTGTCGTAATATTTTCTCGCATTCATGAAAGTTTCTGTGACTTCTCATCAAAAACAAATAGCTATATGGAAATGATATTGTAAAAATTTCGCATATTTTTACAATATACGGCTTTGTGTTGTGATGAGCCTCATTCATAAAAACAGCATCAACTATAAGCAGTTGCAAAATTATTTCAAGAAATGTATTCTGAATTTTTTTGAACAGCTTAAATCTCTAAAAAATACGTGACAATTCGAGAATCACGAAGTTATCTTTCAGTTCCCTAAAAAAACTTGGGCAGAGGACGTATGCCAAAGGAAACTTTTTCTCACTTTCATTTTTCTCAAATTTTCCACCTTAAAAGAGTCGATCACATTCTATTATTTCATAATGATGCGAATCAATGCGTGAATCAAATGATTCACGGGACATTTTTTTAGATATCCAGATTTCGAAGAAAGAATTTAGAGGTAGGCATGAGAAATACAGCTTATTCCACTTTTCGATTTTAAAAAAGGTGCATAAAATATTCCGAAATCATGAATAGAGCTTATTTCAAATATATTCTTGGAGATTCAAGTTCGTTCTGAAAAATTTACTTTCTTGGTTGTTTTTCATGATTTCTGAAGTATTCCGACAAAAAAAATTTTTTTGACCATCGAAAACATCACTTATTTTAGGAAGATCTCAGCTGGTGGATAAGAGATGGATAATAATTTTTATTTGCGCGAGCTGCTAAAGTAACTCTTAACTCTATGCAATTAGCAGCATGAACCAATTTTTGCATACTTCTCAGTAAACCCAAAGTTGTTGAAATGCAGTTTTTCTCGATTGAAATACACGGAATCAAAATATGTATAGCACTGAAACTTCTGAATGCTCCACGGAGTAGTTCAGATTCACGTAGAAATGAAACCTTCATTAGTATGGAATTGAAGAGAAAAATTACTGAAATGCTCAAAAATTCTGGAAAGACTTTAAACTCAAACGTCTTAAGAAGAACATTTCCAATTTTGGAGAAGGCTTTTGCAGTTTTTTGCTCAAGAAGTATTATTTCAGAAGTGAAATCAATTTATTCATTAAATTATACATCGAAAAATGTGTAGGAAAGTCCTGGAATTAACTTCAATCGAAATGACACGTACTAAAACCTAAAAAAACACGAAACTAGAGGATTCCACTTCTCTTGATATGAACGCTGACGCAAATCCGCCTTCAAAACTATGTCACAATATTATATATTATAGCGCGAAAGGATAATGGATACCTCATTCCCCTTCCTCACCGAATTACTGAAGAAGTATTTGGCAGGACCACAGGAGGCATATGCGAATATGTTTCGATCGAATATTTATACAAATGGAGGCCAATTGATCAATGTGGTATGTGGAGGCTTATTAGTGAATGAAGAATGCCGATTTCTGTATATTATATAGGGGCGAAAAAGTTACCCTCTCTAGTGTCTCATGAAGTGCACAGTCTTAATACTGTTTTCATATGGGGAAATGCTAGAGGAAGCATTCTTTCTAGTGTAGGCCTGTAGCCTCTACTATATATATATATATATATATATATATATATATATATATATATATATATATATATATATATATATATATATATATATATATATATATATATATATATATATATAACTGAATTCAAATTAAGTCACTTACTTTATTTAGATGATATTAAATTATATGCCGGAACCAGCTCTCATTTAAAAAGTCTACTTGAGATTACTTTCAACTATTCCAATGATATTCATATGAAATTTGGGCTTCCAAAATGTAAAAATCTTTCTATTGAAAAAGGAAAGATCACCTCTGATTATATAAAGATTTCCAATATCGAAATCGAGCCAATGCATCAAGGAGATACATATAAATATCTTGGATTTTGTTAAGAGAAGACAATTAACCATAGCAGCACTTAAGAAAATATTAGAAGTTCATATTACAAAACACTTAAAATTATCATCAAGAGTTATTTAACTAGTAAAAACCTTTTCAGAGCTATCAACTCCTATGCTGTTCCTATTCTTACATCTTCTTTTGGAATTATTAAATGGTCTAAAACTGATCTAAATGAATTACAATGTCAAACGAGGAAAATGCTCTGTAAATATCATAAGCACCACCCAAAGTTAGCTGTTCAGAGAGTTACACTACCTAGACATCTTGGAGGTCGTGGATTAATTGATTTGAATAATCTTCATAGTAAACAGATTTTTCATCTACGTTCCCATTTTCATGATAAACAGAGAACGTCTAAATTACATGATATTGTTGTTGCTTCAGATTATAATCTTACACCTCTGAACTTGACAATGCAAAAGGTAGATTTTGATATATTTGATGATAATTCTAAAAGAGAAAGTTGGATGCAGAAGGAATTACACGGAAAGCACCCTAAAGAATTGAAAAATGATTATATTGATGAAATTGCATCGAATAAATGGTTAGTATCTGGAGAATTGTTTGCTGAAACAGAAGGCTTGGCAATTGCGATCTAGGATCAGGTTGTTTTCACAAGGAATTATAGAAAACATATCATCAAACAAAATATAGATGATTCTTGCCGTAGATGTTTCTGTTCTTCAGAAACAGTTTTTCATATATTATCATCTTGCTCAGTCCTTGCTTCAACAGATTATTTAGAAAAACATAATGCCGTCGCTAATATTATTCACTTCAATCTAGGAATTAAACATGACCTAATTCCCAAAAGAAAAAATTTCAAAAATATGAACCTGAGATTATTTGTGAAAATGACAAATATAAACTTTATTTTGATGAAACAATTCTTTGCAACAGAGCTGTAAAACACAATAGACCAGATATCGTTTTTAATGATAAACAGAATCAAATAACATATATAATTGATATTGCTATACCCGACACACATAATATACAAAATAAATACAATGAAAAAATTTCTAAATATATAATGCTTGGCGACGAGATTAAAAAATGTGGAAAATGAAGAAAATATTTATTCTACCGATTATTATTTCTACAACAGGCGTTATTCCTAGAAATCTTCACAAAAGTATTGAGATTTTGGGTCTGAAGAAAAATTTGTTTGAACAGTTACAAAAGATAACAGTCATCAAATCTTGTAATATTCTTCGTAGGTTTCTTTCCGAAAATAATAATGAGGTAGAGTCATAGGTTTTCTCTTTAGTTTATACTGCTCAGAATCTCATCTCATATTTTATTTATTTGTTTATATAAATGTAATATAATTAACTGACAATTTTGTCATATTTATATTCAGAGCAGTATTCTATTCGATCGTTCACCACTTCACACAAAGGAAACTATTAATGAGTAACATTCAGTGTTACTTGACTAAGGTCCGTACACTGGATTTTTCCGGGAGAAAGCCTCTGATACTACTCGTTGGTACATTGATATCATTGTCTGATGATGCTATAGTATGTATATATTCTGGTAGATTGATATATTCTCATAACATTTAACGTTATCCTAATATATAATTACTCCAGGATATGTTTTGATTATAATCATTGCCTGGCAATGGTATTAATTACCGGGTGGTGGATTTATATTTTTTCATGAAATCAGTTTGATTGCATGAACAGATATATGGGCAACTCGTCGGGGTAAAACCCCCTAATATATATATAATAAAGAACTTAAATGGTATCATACAAACGTACTGGTGAAAAGGTGGTTAAAAAATTACATAATACAATAGATCTTAGCGCTTGTGTACACACATAAGCAACATCATAGCATTGACCAATCGAAAATTCTAAAAGGAAATTATTACCTACGCATAGATCAACAATAAAAACAACTGTGGAAAATCGAGAAAGAATAAAAATAATTTATCCTCCCTGTAATACAAATAAATATTTCTTACACTCATTCTTAAACGACATAAAAGACAAATTGATGTATTCACTTGGAATCATATTAATATGTTGAACAATATTAAATGAGAACGAGCGTTAATAAACAGAACTGTTATACTTTGACAATGCCAATTTGTGCCTCTGCCTGACGTTGATGTTATGGACATCCGACCGAAACCTCACTTGTCGATGCACATATGAGAGCTTTTTATCTTGCAATACCTTATAGAACAGGCAGAGCATACGCAAGCCTCTTCTATTCTTCATATTGAGCCAGCCTAACTCCTTAAGTTTATGAGATATAAAACCATCTTAATCCAAGTACAACCCTTACACAATAATTTTGAATTCTTTGCACCCTTAACTCGGTGAGTTTCGTCAAACACGGTCCATAAAGAACATCATTATAATTGAGATGTGACAACACCATAGCCTCTACAGCAATTCACACTGTCTGATATCAATGAATTCTTTGCAACCATAAATAAGTTTTATATTTGTGAAAGTTCTCTTATAAAGCAAGTTGGCGTGAGATATGAATCTCAAGTCGGTATCGACAATTAACCCCAGGTTTCTTGAGTCATCGGACAACGGAATCGCAGTGTCCCCCAAAAGTATATGTACAGAGTGTTTACACTGTTCTCTCATTTGCTTTCTTCCAAACAACATTGCGACTGTCTTATTTGGATTCAATTTGAGACACATACTTTCAGATACACTTGACAGTCTTTCGAGATCCAGATTTACCTTGATCAGAGCTTCATCAAACGATTCCCTGGGAAAAGAGTAATGCAATTAGGTATGGTCAGCATATAAATGACCATGGCTATAAAATATGCATTTGAGTATGTGAAAGGTGTGCAATGTGAAGAAAATTGGCCCAAAGATTGAGCCCTGTGGCACTCCACAGGAATGCCACTCGATTTTTGCTATCATATACAACGATCTGTTTCCGATCACGAAAGTATCCACTGAATAAAAGAACTGCATCCTTGGAAAATCCAATGAAATGAAGTATTCCTAAAAGTATGTCGTGTTTAATGTTATCGAAAGCTTTAAAATAATCAAGCAAAATCAAAATGATCAGTTCTTTATTGTCTATAAACTGAATTATATCATCGAGGATTTTAGCCAACGCAGTAGTACAACTAAAACCCTTTCTAAAACCTGATTGTGTATCAGGCAGTATATTATGTGTCTCAAGATAGTTCTTTATTTGAGCAGTAACAAGTTTTTTCGAAAATTTTGGACAACACATTCTGTATGCTTATTGGCCGCAAATCTTTGAGTTCTTTTGGGGATTGTAGTTTTGGTATTGGAATTACATGTGCCATCTTCCATGAAGTAGGAAACACGGATTTTTCTATACAGTAGTTGACTATATGACAAATATACTTCAAAATGACAGGGGTACATAGAAGCAGCATTTTTACACTGATCCTATCAGTATCAGTGCATTTGACTTGATCGAATTCAAAGCTTCACGCACGTGTTCCTCAGACACCATCGAAATTGTAAAAGATAGCGACTCATCCTGCAAGGTATTGTTATATTTGTTCAGAATCTCTATATTCGGTCCGGGATTAGAAGAGAGCCCATGGGTAAAGTATTCATTGATTTGGTCAACATCGATGAGACCTTGTGGCAAACGTTTCTGTCTTTTACCATTCAAAGAAAACTCCCTGAAATGTTTTCAGACATTATTCGCATTATCTTTAGTTTTATGACACAGATAGGCTTTCTTTTCATTATTAATTACGAGTTTTGTATAGTTGCGAAGTTCTGTGTAATAAGGAAAAACTGCAGTTTTTCTAGTTTTTTTTTAATTTTTTTAAACGCTTTTTCTCTCAGGGAAATCAAAAAATATACATTATCGGTCATCCAGGGAGGTTTCTTCATATACGTGCATTTCAATCTTATACACCTCCATACACAAAAAGGCAACCAGGCATCCACTAAAAGGAATGCTTCCTCTAGCATTTCCCCCATATGATAACAATATTTAGATTGTGCACTTCATGAGACACATAGAGGGGTACATTTTTTGGCCCCTTTAAATATGCAGACCAGTTTTGCTTCTCTAGCTATTATTAACGAGCCGCCACTGCACAGTTCTAAAAACGGAAGTATTTCATAGGACATATTCAAGCATTATAGAAATTATTATTTTACCAATCTCTCATCGTGTCTGGAATTATCAGAAATAAAAATTCAGCAAAAGCGTTATTAAACGTTCCATAATCAGACTTTAACTGTGAAAGTCGGCAGAGCTTTCCCATCCGTTCTGCTGACTCAACGCTTGTTTAAGAAAACAGATTTGAATTGATGACATATTTACAAACAGGAGGACGAGAACAGAATAACAAACATAAATTCAACTGGTTTGTTTCGTGAAGATATATCTACCGTTTCATTTTAGAACATCACACGTGGATTGGGGTAGGTAATATTCAACGAAGATTCCAACTAATTTACTTCATAATGTGCTTTTACAGATTAGTGGGGCCTATTTGTAGAGACAAATTAGTTTGTTTCACCTCCCATATATTAGATATCTTGGGTATGCGTATATATAGTTTAAAATAGGAAATGAGTCGATTTCCATCTTCTTAACGGTGACATGCTTCCTGACAAGATTGGGGCGACATTTCTTTTTCGTTTTTTAATTGGATGAAACGCATGTAGGTATTTAGTTTCGTAGGCGTTGTTCAGAAATTTGTGACAGATTAATTTATTTTAATTAGTTTTTGACTACTCAATTGTTAGATGTGGGTAGATAAACATGGAAACCAGAAGTTACTTCGTTTTTGTCACCTTTTTTATTGAAAACTTGCTGATACTCGGCGCATTTCTGTCGCAAGAGGAATACCATAAAACGGAGCACTTCATCTTTAAGGGTAACTTTGACAAATGTTGCAGCAAGTACAGCGTTGTGTATGTGACGTTTCCGGTCAGCGGGAGATGTGAGATAGCTTCTAATCATCCCATCTGTGGCGGCCAAGCCAGAGGTGAAGTCTGAGCGTATTTTGTCGTTTGTATTTGTTGTGTGGTGCATTAATAAGGCTTGAAACTCTTAAATCTAAAATTTCTTGTTTTGTGGTGAGTCAATAATAAAATTTACATAAATACTTTTATACTGGGTTATTCACAAGTAGCTCGTACACTCTTGAAGATTTCATTTATGTTCGGACGGTACTGTATTTAGAAAGTAGAAATCTACTCTAGCAATTTATTTTGAAGTAGACACGGTCTCCCAATTTTCTATAAAAAGATCTTGGGAGAGTTTTTCAGATTGTAAGACCACTTTTTTGTTGAAGATTCAAGAGCTGCCAAAACTCTGCTATAATTCCTTTAAGTAATAAGTTTTTTTGGTGAGTAGTTTCGTCACAATATTTTTTTTCTGTAAAAATTCATGAAAATAGGCTCTACCTTCATCGCATGCTCCTTCGGCCAGAGAGGATGAATACTATTTTCCTTTCGTTTTCTTATTGCCCAAGGATAGCTTTATTGATGAATTGAAATAGATTATCCTCATTTTATACAGGAGTGACTCAAAAAAATTATTGAATATTGTAATTTTAAAAATATCATATCTTAATTTTTTCAAATGGAACACCCTATATTTTATTATTCGTGTCAACGCATAAAATATTGGGCTATATTTTGCAGAAGTAACCTTATCTTTATCTTGGATCATTTTCGAAATATTCGATTATTTGTAAAATTTTTGATGAAAATTCTACAAACCGTATCAAACTCATCACTAAACAAGATAATTCTTTTAACGAATGATAAAAATCAAGATGATTAAAACGTAAATCGAGGTATGTGTTGACATTTTTTTAAATTTGTGCCTTCTATCAGTTGTCCTGACAACATATCATATTCTGCATTTTACATGGTGAGCTTATCAGTGTTTCGTTTATAAACATTGTTAAAGTGAGGTTTGAACCCAAGTTTCTCAATTGACTGCCATGAAGTTCTCCGAAGAAGAAATGGTTGATATGATTTTCATTTTGGGTGAGTGTGATAGAAATTCTTTGTTAGCAAGTAACACAAAGGTTTCCTGATAAGAGGCATCCTGATGCAAGATGCTTTCAAAAATTTCTTATCAGATTTATCGAAACGGGTAATATCGCTCACAAGGAACATGAAAAATCAAAAACTGCTATAGCTGAAGACAACCAGTAATCAGTTTTGTTGACAGTGAAAGAGGATCCATATAAAAGCCAAAGAGAGATTTCTCAGTTAACAGATATAAGTCAAACTTACGTCCAAAGAATCTTGAAAGTGAATAAATTTCGCTTCAAGTCAATTTTAAAGTTATCCTTTCTTGAGTTTTCTTATCTAATATATTATTTATAGTATTAAATTTTGCTAGTTGAATTGTGACTATCGAGTAAATATTAGCTTGAATAGATTTGGTAGTTTCATATGATGCGTTTGAGTTGACAGGCCTTGATCTAGAAGCTAACCCTTTTAGAGATACAGAATCCCAACCTGAGTAATTAAACATTTTGAGTACCTCTTCTCTGTAGTCCTTATAGAGTGACTGATACCGCTTTCTACTATGGTGGAAGTGTACACACCGAAACATCACATTATAGCTTCCTAGATCATTCACGATTTATTTCATCATTGATGTTGAAACTTGAAAATTGTCGACTTGAATGCTATTGTTCAGTAAGGGACGGTATAAAAGTCATATCCTATAACATTTTGATTTAAGTACTGCAGTGAAAATACTACAGAAGCTTCCGTAAGGATCCTCTTTTGAGTAGATCTTATTACATAAATAACGTCCCTCGTACAAAGTCGCAGGTATCAACCGCATAATCCAAAAATATTATTCTCATTCAAGAAATGAAGTAATTTAATCGTTATCATTATCAATTAAAATGAAACTTTCAGATTCTGAAATTTAATAATAATAATATAATAAATAAATCGTCTTTATTTACTGTACTGTACAAATAGTGCTCTACACTGGCGAAGTTTAGCCGTGGCTACTCTTCCACTCAACCAGTGAGAGCACTAGAAAATATTGACAAAGAAAAAAGAATATGGAATTCAACTTCATTCACATACAGAAAAGCATGTTTCTAACGATTGATTTAAAGTGGAACAAAAGTATAATATCAAGGAAAAAATTAATATAAATCAGAATGAAAATAAGTGAACCAACCAGTGAACAATATCAGACCCGGATATTTTTGCAATATACTATGGTTACAAGATGAAATAATAATAAAAAATATATATATATATATATATATATATATATATATATATATATATATATATATATATATATTCAACCTAACACTAAATGCGACGAATTTATTTAACTAGGAGCCGACAAGGAAAGAAAGTGGTTTTTCAAACATTCACGAAACATAGAAAGTGATCCTCTATTACTTGTAACTAATTTGCTTTAAAATATTTCATCACTTATTTGTACGCACAAACCCCTTCAAATTCTTTAAATGTGAAATTTAATAAAAAGACGAAATCGTTCATGTGGCGATCCTGAAACGACTGAAAAGGTCCATTATTTGTAGGGGTCTTTTTAATTCCGCTTGGCGTCGGTATTGAAAGAGAGTAAGCTCCCGATTCAAATCCCGAAGGTGAGCGACGATGGCTCTAACTAGCAGATGTGTCAATTTCATTTCAATCAGAGCATAATAGACGCGGTAATAGAATCAACTCTTGCTCTATTTGCCAACACTTCAGTCCCTTTTCCACCGACCAACTTTAAACCCAAGAACCGCTCAATCGAGAACCTTCAATTCGAGAACGTTTTCCGTTTGTTGACATTTACTAGGATGCTCGGGGTTCTTTGTATGCAAGATTAAATGCCTTATGTGTATTTGAGGTTTAGATTTTTTCAAGGCCTAGAAGATAAATCAGGAAAAACCTTTCGTGTTTCGAATGAATGAAATTAAATTATGATTTAAATACATTCAGATGGAAATATGGGTGAAATATTTCAGAAAATTATGGTAAGAAAATTTATAGATTAAAACTACATATACCTACTAATTCTCACCGAGCTAAAATAATTTATGTGCGTTTGATATCATTGGTTTTCCAACAGGGTCGTTTATTTGATGTATGAAAATGAATCATAGTAAGCTCATGGCTTGCACTAGTTTGAAGGTTAGAGGAACAGTAGAGGTAGGACCAAATTCGATGTTTTAGTATGGCAGCTATGTGATATATTGTAGTCACATGTATCATAAACAGGGTGCTTCGACGAAAACTAAACAGAGGCTATATCTACCAAGATATTCCCTAAGCGGGGAATAGGGAAGATGGGTCTCGTGATGACTCAAAAAAAAGGTGGTATCTTTGTCTACATTGTCTCGAACGAATTTTTATTTTTAATTGAAAACTGTAAAAGATACAGGGTGAGCAACTGAAAGATTCCTCATCTCGAATTTCAACCCCTGGAGCAGGGGTGACAACCCTTGAAAATTTGGAAGAGGGTAGATGAGGCGAGTGATAACTCTAAAGAAAGCTATTATCTTTGTCTGCATTCCCGTGAAAGAATTTTCATTTTTGATTGAAAACTGTAGAAGATACAGAGTGAGCCACTGAAAAATAGAGAAGACTATCGCCCCAAGACTATTGAAGTATTAGTGTGAAAAACTGAAATAGTGTTTCGGAAGATGACAGCCTTTGATCTAGAATGAATCTGTTTCATTTTTTTGCACTAATACTTAAATAGCTCAGGGTGATATATAGTCTCCTCTATTTTTCAGTAGCTCACTCTGTATCTTCTACAGTTTTCAATCGAAAATGAAAATTCGTTCACGGGGATGCAGACAAAGATAATACCTTTCTTTCGAGGTATCATTCGACCCATCTACCCTCTTCCAAATTGTCAAGGGTGGTCACCCCTGTTCTAGGGGTTCAAATTCGAGATGAGGTACTTATTGATGACTGCCATTGATCAGCATGGATCTATTTCATTTTACTTCACTGAAACTTGAATAGTCTCAGGGAAATAGTCTTCCCTATCTTTCAGTTGCTCACCCTGTTTCTTTTACAGTTTTCAAATAAAAATGGAAATTCGTTCTAGACGATATAGACAAAGATACCACCTTTATTTTGAGTCATCACTCGACCCATATTCCCTATTCAAAATGTTGAAGGATTGCAACCCCCGCTTAGGGGGACAAAAGATGTCCCCCTTGAAACAAAAATTGACCTGTTTTTGCGTTCTGATCAGAAATAAATATCTTGATAGATATAGGATCCATTTAGTTTTCGGTGAAGCACGCTGTAAATCCTTCCACTGTATTCTCATCTATAATACAATGAACGATAAATTTCGCCATTAAGGTTGTCGTCAAAAATTGTGTATGCCAATACTGGATTATTTGAAACAGCACATTGAAGCCATATCGCTCTTGGTGTTGAATATTCAAATGTCGATGGGGATTGACATCCGACCAATAACGCTCGTTCAATTTCATATGTTTTGCTCCGTTGTGCTTTAAGGAACCTCCAGCAATTGAATTGTCCTTCAGTCTTCTGAAAATAGATTTTTCGGCTGTCGCTTCTCAGGGAATCTATTGAAATAAGATTGTTCCGCAGCATCCGAATCATACCCATTCTATAAATAACAATCGAACTTTTCATACTTTTCGTAATTATGATTTGAAGAGCTGCAACGATTGAGTTATAAGTAGAATTTTAGAAGCACATAAAGAAGAACCATTTAAATTTATGACATAAATAATTGTTCTCAGAGAATCAATGCTATGGATTGAAAATAGTTAATTGATTCCGCCGTTACTACTTGATAGTTTATCTTGATGATAATAAGAAATTGGACTATGTATTATACTACAACAAGAGATTATTGATCTTCAGGATCTCAATATTAATATAATCTCGATATAATTAAAATACATACAGTACAACCTCTCTAATCCGAACACACTCTAATCCGTACATCCAGCAATCCGAACAACGAAACTTTGAAATCACCCACCTCTGTAATCCGCACAATTTATTTTTTACCTCTATAATCCGAACGCCGTCAATAATTTCATCGATTGAAAGTGTTCGAACTTGCAATATCTTTTCTGAATACTCGCTTCACTTGTGCAGATTAAATTCTCTTAATTCAGCGCCTGATATCCGTACTAATCATGTCGCGTCGACATAAAACGTTAACATTGCAGCAAAAATGCAATATTTTGAAAGAATTAAATAATGTAAAAAGTGTTTCTGCATTGGCCAGAATACACTCAATTGGAAAATCTACAGTATGCGATATAAAGAAAAAAAGGAAATCAATTTAGAATTTTATATCTTCTTCTGATTCTGGTCCTGGGAAACGGCGTACGCTCAGAACTAGTGAAAATCCGAATGTTGAAAATGCTCTACATACTTAGTTCTTACAAGAACGATCTCGACATACACCTTTATCTGGTGATGTCCTATGTGAAAAAGCAAGACTTTTTCACATCAGTAAAACAGGTAGAGATGATTTCAAGGCAAGTCAAGGATGGTTGGGAAAATTCAAAAAGAAACATGGAATTCGACAACTTATCATATCAGAAGAGAAAATGTCCTCAGACGTTAGGGGAGACCGGGGCTGGTTGCCTATAGAGGTAGGTAGACTAACTGCCATAAACTCGTCAGCGGTGCGACTTTGGCTCTATTAAATCACAGCCGTGTATTGCACTCAGCGCCCCGCTCAGTCCTCTGAAGCACCACGTCGCGGTCGGACGCCGTTTTCGAGCAGCGACAGGAGTTTTATTTGTGTAACAAGTAAGTAATATTTTCACATAGTACATTTTTAGAGCTGATACCTACAGGTTTTATGTGGAGCATTTTTCTATTAATCCAATCGTTCGATGAATCCGTGACTGTCAAAACTCATAACTAATGTTTCAAATCGGGGCCAGTATTTTAGGTTAGCCATGCCATCAAAATGAAAGAAGGCTTCTGGAGCGGGTAGACTAATTTCGATCGGGGCAGGATGAATAATTAGTCAACCAACCCCAATAAAATATGGAATTGAAAATGACGCATAAGTGAACTTTTATGGGACTTTTAAATGAGTGTAGCAATTTTGTTGTTACAGAACAATGAGGACCTATAAAAGAAGTACTGAACGAGCTCATACGCCAAGAGATGTCATGGAAAGAGCTTGCCACGCAGTCATTTCTGAGGAGAAAAGTGTTAATGCAATATGATATTGCATATAAAACGTTACATCGTTACGTTGCTAAGCTAAAAGAAAAACTAGACCATACTCCGAACTTGACGAGAGCAGAATTAACCCTGGATTCAGTAGGATACATAAAAAAACAGACAAGTTTTCACTAATCTAGAAGAGGAAGCTTTAGTCGATTATTTGAAGAAGGCAGTTGATATTTATTATGGATTGACGCATATGAGACTCTAAAATTAGCTTATGAGGTCACAATCAAAAATAACAAAGCTATGTCTGATTCGTGGAGAACAAAATTGTTGTCTGATGAAGATTGGTTGGATTCCTTTCTCAAACGTCATCCTTCTCTGTCAATCCGATCACCTCAAGCATCAAGTCTATCAAGAGTTACCTCATTTAATAAAAACAACGTTAGTTTATTCTTCGCTAACTTGATTGTTGTTTACCAAGTCTGAATCTGACCCCTGGCGATATTTGGAATGTAGATGAGAGTGGTCTTACAACCGTCCATGTACCTAATAGAGTAATAGCTCGTCGTGGGATTAAAAATTTTGGTAAAATGACATCCCACGGAAGGGGTACTCTGGTGACAGTTGCTGCAGCCATCTCAGCTGTTGGAAATATGGTACCACCATTCTTTGTATTTCCACGGGTACATTACAAGTCCCATTTTATTAGAGGTGGTCCCTTAGGATCAGAAGGTGATGCAAATCTTTCTGGCTGGATGAAAGAGGAAAACTTCATAAAATATGCCACACATTTCGTAAAACATGTTAAACCTAGTAAAGAAAAACCTATTCTATTACTCTTAGATAACCACGACTCTCATTTGTCGATCGGAGTGTTGGATTACTTCAAAGAAAATGGGGTGACAACTTTGTCATTCCCGCCACACTATAGCCACAAACTACAACCTCTCGATAGATCTGTTTATGGACCTCCAAAAAAGTATTTCAACAGAGCTAGTGACAACTGTCTAGCTAGTAATCTAGGAAAATCAATAACAATTTATGATATACCGGAGTTACTTGAATCGTCACTACGGTTGGCTGCTACAATTGAAAATATTCAATCAAGGTTCAGAGTAACCGGGATATCACCACTAAATGAAAATATATTTCTTGACTCCGAGTTTAGCGGATCTTACGTGACAGATAGGCCAGAGCCTAGCTCCCATAACATAGCCGGTTCTTCAACAACTGATGAGGGTACAATTGCTGTTCCATCGACTTCTATTACAAGACCATTTATCAGTTCATCAACTGTCGATAAAGTTTCAATTCCTGATACACATATTGTCAGTGAAACTCCAATGTAAAATCCTACTACAATTATCGATCAGGCTACTGCTGCAACTTCCTCACGCAGTAGATCTTCTAGTACGGAATGTGAGTCATCTTCTGTTATTGACGATGTATCGAATTTAGTGTACGAAGCGGCACCAAGAAAGCACCTCAAAACACCGGAAAACGTACGTGCTCCAGAAACAGAAATACTCCTCAATTTGACGCCTTTATCTAATCTAAACATATCATCTACTTCATTTGCTACATCCAAAGAGATAAGACCTTTACCAAAAGCAGCGCCACGTTTGGAAAATAGAAGAAGTGTCCGGAAACGTAAAAGAACCATATACTCCGATACTCCTGAAAAAGAAAATCTTATGGAAATGAAGCAGAAACAGAAACGTAAAGAAACTTTTAAGAAAATGAAATCACAAAGACGAACAATTCAGGAGACTAAAAAACAACTGAAAAAAAATAAAAAACAAGTACTGTGTTTTAAGGAATTTTACTTAATAATTGCGATTCGTAACGCGTTTCACTACACCGTAGCTTCTCTCAGACGAATGAATATACAGAAAAATATAAATGAGAATATAACTATAAATGTTCTTGAGTAATTAAAAGCTTATTGGGTTGCTTCTTCTTGAGTGGTTATTTATGACAGATATATTCAATAAAATTAAGAAATAGATTGCTCCCCGAATAGATTCAATAGAGGTGAAGGGCTTAAATCGACTTGTTCATTAATGAGTGTACCTAAGTGTTTGTGTTTGTTGATTTCTAAAGTTTCCCAAAGATCTATTTTCCAATATTTATTATCTGTATGCAAAATTTCAAACTGTGGGTCGAAAGAATGATTATTTTCTAAGAGATGATTCGCGTAATTTGAATCTGATTTTTTATTTGAAAAACTGCGTTTATGTTCCGATATTCTAATATTAAAATTTCTATGTGTTCTACCAATGTAGAAATTATCACAGTCATTGCAATTCAGTCTATAAACACCTGATTTATTGTTTTTACCTGGTTTGGTTTTATTATTTTTTATATATTTGCCTAAATTATTATTAGTTTGGAAAGCTATGTTGAAATTATTGCTGCTTAAGCATGATTTCAGTTTCCCACTTGTAATGCCAACGTAGGTTAAGGTGTTGAATTTTTGTTTCAATTTATCGACAGGGTAAACTTCATTCAATGCGATTCTACTTTGTTCTTTATTTGAAATATTATTTATTAGTTTGGGATTGTAACCATTATTTTTGGCTATTTGTTTGATCAAATTTAGTTCTTTGTTGAAATTTTCTGGTGATAACGGGATGTTAATCAATCTATGAATACAACTATTGAATGCTGACATTTTATGTTGATATGGATGACACGACGAGTTATGTATTATAATATCTGTATGTGACGGCTTATGGTAAATTGCGAAAACATGTTTTCCATTTTCATTCGAAATTGTTACGTCTAAGAAATTTATCGAATTATTGATTTCTATTTCGGTTGTGAATGCAATTTTTGGATGTAATGAATTTATATGATTTTCGAAAATTTTAACTGTCTATCTGTCCCTGTGAAGCAAATAATGATATCGTCTACATAGCGATACCAGTATAAACAATATTTACTGAGTGGATGATTATGAATTAATTTCTCTAAGTTATTCATGAATATTTCTGCTAACAAAGGACTTAACGGATTGCCCATAATCAAGCCGTCTTCAATAGTATAATATTTGTTATTGAAATGGAAATAATTTTGATCTAAACAAATTTGTAATAATGAAAGAATATCTGATTTAATGATAGTATTGACATGATTCTTTTCTAATAATTCTTCAACTAAGTAATACGTATCTTTCGGAGGAATGTTGGGAAATAGATTCTTAACATCGAAAGAAATGAGTTTGGAATTAGGTGGTATAGTGGTATCTTTGATATTGGCAATAAGTTCGTATGAATTTTTGACCGAAAATTTAGATTTAAAATTGCAATGTTTTATTAGCAAGTCGTTGAGGAATTTTGAAAGTTTGAACGAAGGTGCCGTTACATAAGAAACAACAGGTCTAATAGGGTAATTAGGTTTATGAAGTTTTATCAACGAATATAATTCCGGGGATTGTGGATTGGAGTTAATGAATTTATATTTTTCGTGGTCTGTAATTAATGATTTCGCTGTGGAAATTATGTTTTTAACCACTTTCTGAAATTTTGCGGTAGGATTCTTAGCTGATGTTATAATAACATATATTATATTTGTCTGATTTACAATTTCCTAACATGATTATGAGACAATATCGTTTCTTAGGCGTTTTTATTTTTGTTAAAAAGTTCTAACAACTGTGCATTCATTGAACTTATCATTAATAAGAAAAAAATAAGAGTTAATAATTTTGTTAAAGAATTTGAAAGAAATGTTTCTAATTCAATTTGTTGTTTTTTTTTCAATAAAGCACTCATTTATAATAATAAAGTGTTTCATTATTTGCCTTTACTCATATTTGCTAAATCTCTTGCCGCTTATTGGTACGTAAGTCAACTTACCCCTGGTGTATGGTCTATCTACCCCGGACCAGGGGCAGATTGACTAAGAAGTAGTGTTCTGTAAAATGCTTTACGTTATCACCTTTTATACTTAAATATGAAGTAAATGTTATATTTTTTATTAGTTGAATAGTTTTTCTATTGATTCATATGGTTTTCTTGTCTAAACATACAAAAACACAAAAAATATTTACTATTTAGTAAAAAACTAGTCAACCATCCCCGGTCTCCCCTACTGTGTACATTCATGCCATGCACCTATGCATCTGTATCTCATAAGATGAAATTGTTGGTCATCGGATAAGCCAACAAACCCCGAGCATTCAAGAACTGCTCCAATTGGCCTGTTTATTATAGAGGTCAAAGAAATGGGTGAGTAACTAGAGAACTTGTTTATGAATTGTTCCACAATTTTTTCCTGATGTTAAAAATAAAATGAACGAGCTGAAATTGCCACAAAAAGGTTGGCTTTTATTAGATAATGCTCCTGGACATCCAAGAGAAGAGGAATTAATCAAATATTTATGTCATGTTTCTACCTCCTAATTGTATTTCATTATTACAACCAATGGATCAACATGTAATTCAGAATGTGAAATTGCATTACCGAAAATCTTTGCTACTGAATATTGTGTGACAAGAAGACAATAACGTTTCGCAGTTACTGAAACAATTTGACCCCAAACATGTGGTGTTTTCAATTGAAAGGGCCTGGTCATCTGTGTCCTAAGTGTTAATTCAGAAATCATGGAAGAATTTATGGCCCACAAAAGATGATGATTATGACGCAGGTGACTTGTTGCTTCTTTCACGGTTTAGAGAAAAAATTTTGCTAGAGAAAGAAGAGAAAAATTGCGATCTACGCTTGATGACAGATGAGCTAACAAATGTATCTGGTCAAGAATCAAAAACTGATGACATTGAAGAATGGGTTATATGAGATAATGAGTATTACCTCTCTGAAGCTGAAATGATCAACAACATAGAAAGTGATGAGGATACAGAAAAACTTCAAGAAGGCGATGTCACCATGAATTCAGTTAAACATAAATAAGCTCTTTTGTGTTTCAACAAATGTTTGGAATGGTGCACAGAAAATGATATCCCTTAGCATCAAATATTATTATTGAATAAATTGAGAGAGAAAGCTGCAAATTCTCATGTTCGTTCGTTAAAACAGAAAGCGATCCAAGACTTCTTTAGAACCTAAAAAATGATCTGTGAATATGTTTTTCTTTGAATGACAATAATTTTGAGTTTTTCAATGAATATTGTACGTTTTTCAATAAACATTTCACATTTTCGATAAATATTTCACGTTTTTCAATTGATATTTCACGTTTTCCAGTCCTGTATTATCCATATAATACTAAAGCAGTAAGGCTTATTTCTTGGAAAGTGGGAGGGACGGTTAGAGTTTGAACCGGGCGGGAAGAAAGGGACGGCGCGGAAAAACGGGGGCCGTAGTCCTCCGCGAATAGTTTTTTCCCGGTAGAGAAACGTCGGAGGAAGATCCGCGCGAAATTCGGAGTCCCTAGCTCGAACGACGGAGGCGCGACGATTTTTCAAAAAATATATATATATATATACAAAATATTTCTATCGCCTTCGATCGCTACGAAACCTGGACAATGAAAAAGCCTCGAGTTTCGCATTTTGCGCCGCAGTAGTTAGATTCTCATAAAACCTCGGGAAAACGGAAAAATTTTCCATCGAACGAAGGGCTATCCGCCGACTTTTGCAAATTTTCCCTCTACTTTCCTCATTCCGAAAATCTCCGACGGCCAGAAATTCGCGAAATTAACAAACCTCGAGCTGTCCAAATACGAGTTTTTGTTTCAACGGGGTCACCAGGAGAAAGGATTCGACCTTCGAACGATTCCTACATATTTCGAGATCGGGTCCGCAAAGAGAAATCATCACTGTAGCACTTAATTTTCGAATTTCGGACGATTTTGGAGACCTATATTCTCGAGAAAAAGAACGGACACACGGGGGCGGAGCCAGTCACCGCTCCTTTTGCCCCTTATATCGCTTATATTCAATGTCGGAAGTGAGCGTTACCAACGTGTAAAATTTAATGCTCTCTCTTTCTGAACGAAAATAGTGAGATGGAAATAGTTAGTAACTTTGATTTCCACCAACACAATTTCGGTACTAACAACATCTACCATGTAGTGCTCTCTCTCTCTTGTGAGTGACAATCAAATCTAATCTTATTTCAATTAGTCTTATATTCGATCTGTGAAAATGAGTAATTCCGAATTTTATATGAATGAAAAGTTTGACGAAACTTGAAATAAACTTTTAGAGGTAAGGGATCGTAGTTTGAAGTTCATTTTATCCATGTTAATGTAAATTTTGTTTAAGGAAAGAAACGACAAACTTTCAAAATTTATAAATTTAACATTTTGTGGTTATTCTAACCTAAACAATATGATTTCAACAGATTGTCATAATAACAAGGAGTTAAGGAGACTAACAATAATGTTTGAAAGGTAATTTGAGGTTTATTCATGTATTTTAATGTATATTTTTTAGGCATGCTCAAGAAATGTACTCAGAATTCACATATTTCATTTTTCTTTCATGGTTATTTCAACCTCTATGCGTTGAAAAATGTCCTGGAATTACTAGGATTTTTTAACGAATTAATTGGAGGATCTTACAAAATGATGGGATATCCTTTGAGCTGCTATTAATAGGTATTGAGCTCTTTTGTATAATAATATATTTTCTGGAAGAAACTCGATAAAGTTTTCGTTAGGTCATTTAGAGTATGTATCATATGAATATTGAAAGCTATCCACTAAAGGCTATATCTGTATTAAAATATTTCAAGTTGGATGTCAATATGACCGTGCCATTTCAAATTGAATTTTTGTTTCAATTTATTCAAGAGGAAGGATGTTTCTATTCTACAGTTATCCAAATGTAAAAGTTAATGAGATTCAATGTGTTTGACAATGTTCAAGTTCGAACCAAAGAAAACAAGATCTCAAATTTGCACCCAAGATAATTATTATGAGTTCCTTCTATTCATAACTCATAGCTACTGTTTCTCAGGGAATTTTATGAAGGTTGTTGAATGAATGACAGGAATTCCTCATTGATTTGAAGTTGAAAGTTTCTTTGTTATAGGTGTCTGATAGTGGGAAACATCATGTTCAAATATGTAGAAGTTGCATATGAAGTTTATTTTGTACAACCACAACTTTCAATCCAAGATTTATGAAAGTCACAGGAAACATGCTGCTGCTTATGTGAATCATGTTTTGAAAAAAATTCAACTACTACTTGGAGATTGCTATGCAATTTGACAATTTTTTTAATAGGTATTTATACTATAGGTATTTTATATAATTGTGTAAAATGAGTATGTTCATCGCCTAATATGGAAATATGAAGTTGTTTTACTGCAATTTCGTCCTTTCATTTTCATTTCATAGTATTTTATAAAGTTTCAGAAGAAAATGAATTGAAGAGAAGTAAAACTGAAGAATAGAAATTTCAATTATCAGAGATCAAGTTTATGAGAATCTGACTGCTCGAAACCAACTGCCAACTCGACAGTTAAGGATCTAGGAAATTAACAGTTACAAGAAACAGTTTCACAGAATCTGACATATAGTTAACATCATTGTATTGTATATGACGGTCCCTAATGTAGTTTACAAATTTGTGGATCTTATTTCTGCTTTAGACAAGAACACTTCAATTCAGAAGATGTTTGTTCTTTCTGGTAAGCAAATTGTGTGAATTTTGGTCAATTTCAATTTATACGAAAAATTTATGTATAGGGCAATCACATAGGGTGAAATTTCTAAGTATTCAGTAGTGTTCCTTTACTTCATTAGTAATTTCTCGCTTTTGTATTTTGGATACTCCCAAGAAGTTTTAATTTGAGAAGAACTTTTATTTTCTATTTCATTAATATACTTGAGAAGTAATTCTTCCACCTTGCTGTTTCAAGCTCATATTTGTTGTTTATTATAATTCATTAATCTTATTGGATTCTCATCTGATCTAATACGGATCAGAACTGTTGAGTAAAAATTAGAAATTTGAAACTATAGATCTGCATATATTGATCTCAAGTATATATTTGATACCTTTGGAACTAAAATTTGGAATATAGTGAATTAATATCAGAGTTGTTGATGATTAAATCTCTATGCCTGAAGGGTGATTGAACAATTTGTTTTTTTTCAATCGATATGGAAATATTTTTAATTTCATCTTATGCTAGCTCAATTGGAGAAAGTTGGGATTTTCAAATTGAATGTTTCCTTTTGAATTGGGATAGTAGTGAATAGTGTTGAAATTTGTGTAGTTGATGAGTCAGTATCCATAAAACAATACTGGAAGCTGCGTTACTCTAAGGATGACTGAGGTAATATATGAGAGATTTCCATGTAACATAAAGAACTATTAAGTAAAAATATGAATAATGAAGTGAATATAATAAGGCGTTCATCATAGATAGAGTTGGATATGAAAAGGCGTTCAGTATATTAGGCGTAAGGTATATTGGCTATTTAGATATAAAAGACGATCTTAATGGGCTCACTAGTCTTTACTATTTCATTTCAATTACCTCGATAATCCGAATATTTCAGTATTCCGAACAAGCCTTGGTCTCATATGATTCCGATTAGGGAGGTTGTACTGTACATAGATACAGAAAAAGGTAGATACATAATTAATAAGCATGCAAACAAGTGGTAATAAAGGAATTATGTTATAAAAACAGATAATATTTAAAGATATTGAAGACTATCTCTAGGAGAAGTTTGTTGAAGTTTGAATCTCAGTCTTGAACAGAAAACTGCTGAAATTCATACATTATACCTAATCGATTTTTGTTACACTTATTAGCATTGGGACCCTCAGAACGTACCTACTCCTTAAAGGAAATTCACTTGCATCTCATTAAGCAGAAAGCATTTCACTTAGATCGAATTAATATAATTGGCACCCTCGACGTTCGTTTTATGGCTAGCAACCCGTTCCAAATGGTGTGCCGTTTCGGTCGCCAATCATAAATTAAATCTCGCACTCTGGTAATTTGCTATCAATTAAGTTAAACATCTCATGTGGTAAATATAATTTGGAACATATGGCGATCCGTATCCTTCACGAATCGGGCTTCATAAATGCCTAAAGGACAAACAAGACTGGGAGATTTCTCGAAGAACTAGAGAAATACTTATATGTAATATATAGCAGCCAACATTATTGACGTAAGGTTTTTCAATATCAGTAATTGAACATTTGAATTCTTCCGTTCGAAAGTTATAGTTGATTAAATCCTAGGAGAAAGTGATTAAAAATTTGGAAGAGAGAATTGCGGGTCTGAAAGAAATAAATCAACTATTAAACACTAATATGTTAGATTTTGTGGATAAAGAAAAAGTAAACAAATGCTAGATTCAAAAGATCGAAAGCAAATCTGAACTAAAAATATGTGATATTTTGCCTACTACTGAATTGTCTCTACAGCATGGGTGCTCAAACTTGAACTACTGGCGATCTACCTCAGTATTTTTAGACTACTTACGATCGACTCTGAGAGGCTGCAAGTATGTGTGATGCTGGGTTGTCGTACAAACACGATACACCCTAATTATCCACCTAGATGGGGTGTACCGTAGCATATATAGATATTAGCTTTAATCACAATATACATTATTTTAGTCAAGGTTTGGGTTGGGTTTAGTTAGTTTCTTCTCTATAATATCAATGAGAAAACTCAGTTATTCAAAGAGGCGAGTTTATTGGTTGTTACAAAACAAAAGAGTTACATATGGTGTTGAACTTAACTTAGGAGTGACTTTGGATGTTGTAGCGTGACACTGCATGTCCTCATCATACTTTTCATAAGATGGTACGTAATCACTGAGTGCTAATCGCAAGCATGATGACATATGATCGTCTGCTAGTCGATTGCGATATTTTGACTTAATTATCTTCATTTCAGAAAATACAGACTCGCACAAGTAAGTCGACCCAAAGATTGCCGTCAGTTGAAGAGCGATTTGTCTTACATTTGGATATTTATCTTCAGATATAAAACACCAGAAATTTGTATCAGGTGCTGTAGCGTTGTGATGTATATCACATATACAGGGATATCCACCGGGACCGTCCGTTGAAAACTTTTTAAGTTCCAATTACAATATCAAGCTGAAATTTTATACGCGGTCATAACTAGAGATTTCCAATTGGAGTGAAATCTTTTCGAAGTGAACCATTTCCGGTTATACCGGAAATGGGTCATCACTTTGTTATTTCAAGTGGCAATTTACTAAAAAAATTGTAGCTCTTAGATCTTTTGCACTACAGATACAATTTTTGCTTGGGTGGATAGAAGAAGGATCAAGGAATTTTTTAAGCTATCTACACATATCAAATAATTATTGCGTTGTTTTGTATGATTTTTGCAATTTGGCCTTTTTCAAACAGCAATAACTCAATTTTTTCAAATGGCACATGCCAATTTTTATATCACCATCAGATGAAGAATCAAATTTCAGATGGAATTGTATCAGCATGTACTATACCCATCTCTTATAGTTCCGAAATAATTTGGGAATATATTGTATTTTGATGATTTTGCAAGAACTAACAGAGAATGCTTTGAAATATTTGAATCAAGTAGCTGAACTGGCTACGCTCACCTGACAGGTGCCTAAAATTAATGTACTTGTCGTTCATTCGAATTTGATATTTCAACAAGAATTGTCGTTATTTCAGATTGAAACTATCCAAAAAATACAACACATTTGGAATAAAACCACTTGTTATTCAAACGAAAATATATTTAATCTTTTTTTAATTCATTTTAGAATATCAAAATGTAGTGGGTAGAAATTGCAGGCAATTCAATAACCAAATTGGAAAAAATCATACGAAACAATGCAATAAACACGAGCCACAATTTTTTCAACTATTGCTAATTCAGTAGCTGATTCCTCAATGTTTTTACATGAAAAGGGATAACTCATAAATGATGCTATATTTGCCAATTTACAGCAATCATAAACACGCATTTCGAATTGTGCCAAAATATTTGATAATTCAGCCATATACGTATCATAATTCAACTGAGGAGTCCATTCGAAGACGGAAAATGTTTCAGATCCTTTCTTTTCAGTTGATCTATCATAAGTTGCAAAATACTTATGAATGCGTTTACAGCGCTAATCATCTCAATAATAGGTTTTCTTCACCTTGAAGATCCAAGTTAATTGTGTTTAAGTGCATTGTGATGTCAGTCAAAAATGCCAAATCAGTCAGCCACTTTTCGTTTTTCAACATCTGAGTGTAATCCCTTCTTTCGTCGAGTAAAGCTGTTATTTCGGGCAATAATTCTTGAAACCTTTATAGGAATTTTCCGCGACTCGACTACCTGACATCCTTATGAAGAACCAAATCAGTGTGTTCAGCTGACTCCCTTTCTTCCAACTGCAACTTACTGAGCCGCCGTTGCAAGCTACGTGCACGGATGGAATTCACAATTTTTGATGCAATGCCCATAATTTCCTCCGTGTTTAAAGCTTTTGAACACAAAACTTGTTGATGTATAATGCAATGGAATGAAAAAAATGGAGGGAAATCTTCATTAGTTTGTTATCAATCATTGCTGGTGCTCCATCGGTTGTAATGCACACTAATTTATATATTGGCTTCTAGTGTTTTACAAAATTGAAGAAAACGTCATATATATCTTCGCTACGGCTCTTTTCCTTTAGAGGAATGATTGTCAAAAATTCTTCCTTAGCCAACATGTCATTGAATACCATCCGAATAAAAATACACAGCTGGGCAGTGTCTGATATATCGGTGGATTCATCGAACTGTAAAGGAATGTATGTACATTTCATGATATCATGTTTTTGTTTATCTGTCATGTCCTGACTCATGACATCAATATGCCTTGTGACAGTCGAACGAGATAACTGTTCTCTAATAGTAGACATGATTCCTGTTTTATTTTTAAAATCCCCGAATAGAGTCTCACCCCCTTCAATAAATTCTTCCTGTACAACCGATCTATCTTCGAATGATTTCTTGTGTTTTGCCAATATATGAGATATTTTAAACGACGCGATCGTAGCAGCTTTTGATTGTTTGGCTGGTCTTGTGAACATGGTTTGTTTTTTTTTCAAACAAGATATCAAATCACGTACTTTTCGTTTTCTCAATTCATTCATAGTTTTTATGAACCGTTATATGATGCCTCTCTAAGTTACCACGCTTAGGTATTGCAACTGACGCAGGACAAATAAGACAAATGTACTTATCCTTCACCGTACAAAAGAAAAATTTTTTCTCCCAATCGTTATTGAAATGATAGGTCTTAGATTTCTTCGCTGCACTTATTTTGTACTATTTAATAGTAAACTTTGTATCGACGTAGTATTGCCTTCAATTTAGCAGAGCGGAGGAAACGGATTAGAGGATAGTGAAGTTTGCATAGAAGAAGAAAGAGACCAAGAAAATATAACAAAACAGGAATTACAGGAAACTTTAAAACGCTCGAAAAATTAAAAAGCCCCAGGCTATGACAAATTTACGACCGAAATGATCAAGAATGGACGACAATATGGACGAGACGTACTTTTGAAAATATAAAATAGGGTATGGCAAAAAGAACAAATCTGGCAGATCTCAATGATAATCCCAATTTACAAATCAGGTGACAAATATTAATGTAGCATTTACAGAGGAATCACGTTATTATGCACGGCTATGAAAGTATATGAACGAATAATAGATATGAAGCTGATGCGAATTATTGAAAGAACATTGGGATAGACACAAAGTGGAATTCGAAAAGGAAGAAGTCTTTAAGATCATATATTCAGCATAAAGATCTTGATGGAAAAATCTAACAGGATGAAGAAGAAAATATACCTAGCGTTCATAGACTTGGAAAAAACTTTCAATAGGGTGCCTAGACGACGATTATGGGAAACACGACGTAGAAGAGGAATCAAAGCAAAAGTTATAAGACTAATAATAAATATATATGAAAGTAATAGAAATTGCATTATAAGCGGAAACAGGAGATCGGAGTATTTCAAGACAACGGAGGGACTTAGACAGGGGGGTCGGCTTAGTCCTTAGTTGTTTATAATATTTATGGATGAGATAATAAAAAATTGCCCGACAGAAGTGAGGAAAATTCAGATTGGATATAGAAACTTACAGCAAGTTGAAGTATCAGAAGGGGCATACGCGGATGATATAATGATAATGGCCAGCAATGAAAAAGATCTTCAGAAAAACTCGAATATATGGAACAGAGAATTAGAGAAGAGTGGTATGAAAATGAACAAAGAAAAAACCAAGGTAATGGTAATTGGAACAGAAAAGGAAGACATAAATAGAGGAGAAAAAAATAGAACAAGTGGAAAAATATAACGTTAACGATTGCATTGAATTTTAAAACAGCTTCAGTATCAGATGTAAATGTCAACATCATATGAATTATCTTCGAAAAAGTTTTTGTTTAAACAAGATGATAAGTGAATAATCAAGTGAATAAGAAATAGAACTTGAAAATATTCCACCCGAAATCACAAATTATGCGAATAATAAAATCGAGAACCTGCTGCCGCAATAATCAAATTATGAATACGAAGTTTAATGCACTATTACCGATTGGTAACAAGAAACAAACCAACTCCTTTTCTGAAAATGTTTAACTTGCGTTTATTGGTGATTTATTACAAAATGGCAATTCTTCTCTCTACGGAAAATTTATTCAATCCTAGAAGCAACAATGAATGAGATATCGATATTTCAAAATAAGAAAAATTGGTGGTAAGATCTTAACCCACATCGACATATTAATATTCAACGTCTAGGTCGATGAGGGTTCAATATATGGTCTGCTGTAAAGGATAATAGCGTATTGGGTATGAAATTTGTGATTAAATTATTCGTGAAATATCTCATAAAATTGTACATAACATTATCGATGAATTTTTTGATGAACTGCCGCTTACTAGAAAAATAAATATCCATTTTCAACATGACGGCGATCCTTCTCACCAAACTAGTGACCGTTCCTTAATGCAAATCCGTTTCAAAAGATAAGGAAAAGAAAAATTTGATTTACACATATGTTCTTTGATAAAACAAATAACTTTCGCGATACCATTCGCGTGGAGTCTAAATATCTGAATTTGAGACAGGAAGAATTATTCAAATATCCGTTGAGCAATGAATAATCCTTCCTGAGAGGAGCTAGTTCTCAAATCTTCCTGCCATGCCCGCAGCCATCAAGAGCCATAATAGTGCAATTAAGCAGGATACCGAAAAACGAAGCGGCAGACTGCAGTTTTGTTCCTTTTAAAAACTCTTAGACACGTGGAAAATTGAATTTTTTGAAGTAAAACGCAGGAAAACCGATATTTCGCCTGTTTGGAGGTAGCACACGATGAAGAAAAATTCGGAGAAATACTTTTCAACAAACGAAACAAAACTCCGTACGAACTAGATTTGCCCAGACATCCATTAGCGTAGAGAAGAAATTCTTGAAGAAAAATATTTTTGGGGCCCCTCTGCAAGCTCAATATTATGAAAAACTTTTGCATGTTTTGTGAGGGGATTAACAGTGTTCATGAATTTTTTCAGAGTTTCAAGCGATCAGAATCTGGGGAAAACAATAAGATGTGAAGAAACAAGTTTTCTGATGTTGGGGGCGGGGGAGTGGGTGAAAGAGCTAAAATTACGATGAAAGATTTTCTTTTGATCACCCCAATGATGTTATCATCGAAAAAAGGATTTCGCGAATGAGGGCATTTCGATTATCTTAACGGTACCCTTTCATTCCATATAGGGTAAAGGTGGGAGAGTTGCCGCAATTTTTAATATATTAAATTTCATGTATTCCATATAATCAAAAAAACCAATATACAAAGAGTTACATATTCGTTAAGAAGCAAATATCAAAAAAATTTCTAATAAAATATGTGGCGTCTTTCCTCCCACATGGGGGATAGATGCCCTCAAGTTAACGGATAGACGCTCCTTGAGCATATTACGAGTTTTCGTTATTTTCTTTCAAAATGCTTCAGAAACATAGGTTGCATGAGTCTCCATACATTGTGGAAGTTTTATGATGCCACTTTTTACATTTAACGCTTTAAATCCAGTCATCCTGTTCATAGGTTCTGTTATAGCTTCCAAAACACCATAAACATCCGTCTTCAACAGTTTTTGTTTTAACAGATTTTGGTCTCGATAAGGGTTCTTTATCGCTTTCTGAGCAGGATTGATTCTACGTGGAGGACTTTTTCTTTGTCACAGCAATGATTTTATTTTTTTGTCTGTTTTTCGCTTGGCAGTTTTTATTCGCTCATAATATTTTTTTCTGGTCAATAACTTCCGGCGAAGTTAGGACGAAGAGCAGAAATTGTTAGAGGAATAACAGGAACCTGCCGAATTTATTGCAAGACTTTCGAAGGCGAAATGAAATCCACATCTTCAGACCTTTCAGCTGGATTTGGTTCGTTTTCTCTTGACGTCTCTGGTTGAGGACTAGTAGTTCTATGATCATTACTTTTGTTAGACTTAGCTGTCTGATCTTCATTGACTTGTTGTTCGAGTTTAATTTGACATGGAGCAGCATTAGAAATGAAAAAATAGTGTTCAGGTATGGCATTTCGATCCAAAGGATAAATACCATTACTTCGGAAATCCGATGTGGCGTTTGTGGAAGTATCAGCTCGTGTCCATGCTTTCCCAAAAATATTTCCCGCCTGGTATCTTGATATGTTTCTTCTGGGAGTATTGTTCATCCACACATTTGCTTTTTGATTTTAAAATGATTTTAAGCGTCCAAAAAACTTCTGTCAAGGGGTTGCAAAGCATGGGTACAGTGACTAGGGAAACATAACAAAATTATATCGTTTTGATCTGCAGTTTCCAGTATTTTACATCACTGGAACGAGAAGTATGCCCATCGAGCAACAGTAAAACTTTGCCTTGTGGTTTTCGAGGTGTAAAGTGTTCCCTTAACAACTTCAAAAAAATATCGCTGGTTTTGGAAGAATACTTTTTATTCATATAGATAGCAGAGCCAAGCGGCAACCCCTCTGAAAACTCTGGTCTTCTGTTTACACCTTTATGAATGAGGACTGGCTTCTGCATTAGAACATCCGATAACGGTTATGTTTTCTCCCTTTTCTTTTCGTGTAAGTATAAGTACATCTTTGGTTCCTTTTTTAGCGTTAACTTTTCCAGGTTTATTAATCATCTGCACTCCCATTTCATCCATATTAAAAATCAGTGATGGTGTTATTTTCAACCATTGCTTATTCTAGAAGTTTAAAAAACCTAAGCACTTCTTCTCTGTTCATGCCTTGTGATCTTGCTAGCGATAATCGTTCAGATTGTCTAATAGACAAGTCTGGGTTTCTTTCCATAAACGGCCAAAACCAATGGGGTCCACAGTTTTTAAAGATATGGAAAAGTTTATGTTTCAGTTTAAATTTTTCAACAAAAGAATAAGTTAGTTTTTTTACAGATTCTCTATCAGGATCAAACCCAACAGATCCGAACTTCAGTATGTGAGCCACCAGTTTTTTTCATTGTCCCTGCCAAATATTCCTAAAACAGTAAAGATCACTCACTATATGTATTATAAACACCTCAAAAAAGTCTAGGGAACACTTCTGAATATCGATGCATCGTATCCAGAACGATCAATATGGATGTTTTTTTTAAGAAATGAACACCTGCATCAATTTCTCACCAAATTATGTAGAGTGCCAACAACAGATTTCAGTTTTTCTTATAAAAAACTAAAAATGCAGTAGATGCGACGCTGCTTTATAATCATTTCATGTATTTAGTGTTTGAAATTAGTTAATTGGCACTTTGTTTCTGTTGTAAGCACAAATAGAAGATTCAAGTTTTGTGATTCGACCATGGAAAGACGACATTTGACTAGAGAGGAGATGTTACGAGCCGTTGACATGCTCCAAGCTGGGAGCTCACAACGGGAAGTATCCAGGGTTCTGGGAAGTAGCCCAAGTGTCATAAACCGTTTATGGTCGCGTTTCAATGAAACAGGTAGCGTAGAACGCCATACAGGTCGTTTCAGGATTACTATAGTCGCCCAAGACCAATTTTTGGTTTTACAAGCCAGAAGAGATCGGACTACCACAGCATCTCAATTAGCTCAAGAGCTATCACGAGTTCATAATGTACAAATTTCCGACCAAACTGTGAGAAATCTACTGCACGAAGGTCAACTCCACTCCAGACGTCCTTTAAGAGTTCCACAACTTACCCATGGAAATCGCGCTGCTCGTTTAGCTTGGTGCCAAGAACACGTAAACTTGGATCAAGAGAGGTGGGCCACAGTTCTCTTCAGTGATGAATCTAGATCTAGTTATTATCCCGATTCGGGAAGAATTCGAATATGGAGGGAACCTGGAAAGCAAAACTCCAGCATGCTCGAGAAGTTGTTAGACAGGGAGGCGGATCAGTGATGTTTTGGGGAGGTATACGCCTTGGTGGAAGAACTGACCTCGTTTTCATACAGAACAACCTCACGGGAAATTCTTACGCAAAAGAGATAGTTTCACCTGTAGTGGTACCGTATCTCCAAACAATGGGTCAAAATCCACTCTTCCAACAAGATAATGCCCCTCCTCATCGTGCAAGAGTTGTCTTGAACATTCTTGAAGAGAATGATATCGATCTTCTACCGTGGCCATCCTGCTCCCCAGATCTTAAACTCATCGAGCATATGTAGGACACCCTAAAAAGAAATCTCCTGCGTCAAAACGTCTTCCATCGTGAACAGAAGCTTCGATTAGCAGTTCAGGGGGCTTGGAATGACTTAGGCCAAAATGTAATAGACAATTTAATATTGAGCATGCCGCTACGATGCCAAAGTGAAATTAATAACAGAGGTGGACCTTCTAGGTACTGAAAAATATAAGTGCTTCCATATCGTTTCGAAAATATTAGTTCAGGATTTTTTTGTGTTTTACCAAATTTCGTCATTTTCAAATTTCAAATTTTTTTTTATAATAGGTGCTTTGGAGAAGTTAAATATCATTTTGTTTTTTGGGAATACATTACATACAATACATCCTAACAAAACCGAAAGATTTCTATAAATTCGAATCATCAAATTCATATTTTGTAATATTTGTAAGTGTTCCCTAGACTTTTTTGAGGTGTTTAGTTTTTGACGAAATATTTGTTGATTCACCTTCAGGTCCAAGGGAGTCCTTATTTAATTTCCCGCTTAAGAACCGTCGTCAATGGCTCGAACTGGTACCCTATATCTTCTTTGGGCTTCTCGCTTTGAAATTTCACCATTTTTTACGGATTTAAGAGCTAATCATAACTGCTCTTCGAAGCACTGTGCCCTAGGTTTAGCAGATGTTTTTCTTACGTATTTCCTTGGCATTATGCGCAGTTCTGAAAATAGAAAATATAAAAAATACGAACTATGTAATGAAGCATCTCTCCCTCTAATTATTTGCGTCATCTGTACCCAACCCTAGGTATAGACACCGCATCTAAACGTTGTTAGTTCCCTTAATATTTTCAGCTAACAATATGCCTATGAACTATAAGACATCCTACCAATATACCTAGCACTAACGCAAATCGAAAAAATTGCCTCCACGGTCGTAAACATTAGCTGAATAAAATTGTGATTTCTTTACAATATACAAACAAGCACTTACCTAATTTTAAATGTTTCTCACGTCGTAACGCATCGCCGCACAGCTTTGCACTACAGTTCGTCATAACTGTGTAGTTCCCGCTTCCGTTTGATAACAGGAGCGATGCATTTGGTATTATGCAACCGAAAAATGTTAGCTATGCGGCATCTCTCCCCGCGCGGCATCTATCCCGTTTTTACCTTAATAAATAGAATATCATATTTGTTTTCTGATTCAAATTAACGGTTGCATGTTACTTCTCAGAATTTTAGTATGGTATGACCGCTTCGTTATTAAAAACGATAATCATACAAAAAATGTATTATAAGACAATATGAACATAATAATAAAACAGAATATACATAAGCTATTTCAATAATTTCTTGTAAATTCTGTGAATGGACATGGAGTTACTAGAAAAGTTTTTTCGGTTTTTCATGCAAACACGCCCTGGATAAAAGATTGGGTGACCTTGTGATCTATTTTTCAAAAGGGAAAAAACTTCTATTCAACGAAATTAAAGTTACCATCCTTTGCATTATAACTCAAAAACTGCTGGACAAAAAAAATTCCGCACTCAGTTCAATTCCACGTAAGAAAGCGCCTGCAGAATGTCAAAATCATTTTCTAAACTTCAAAAACAACCGAGATATAAGCTCTTAACTCATTTCAAAATTTCCAATTGACTCGAAAACTATAGAAGCTAGTTTGAATCAGTTTGCGGAAATGCATTCCTCACGCAAAAAGAACACGGAGTAGGGGGGTTCTTTTCCTCTATTCACAATATTTCATATAGCTGCAGTACTAAAACGTCGAAATCTGTTCAGTCTGTTGTCTTTAGAGACTTTTCTATATATTACATATCCTTTTCAATTAATTAAAGACTCAGAAAAGAACTTTAAGTTAGTTGTAATGAATTTTGTTTATGTTACCGAACGTATGGAAACCTTTATTTTTGCAAATTTACTAGATAATGAGTGGTTATGTTTAGTATCAAGAGATAGGATGAAAATGACCCTGTATCTCTACCATCAAACTATAAATACTGTAGCAGTAAATATGTCCCCAGATCATTTTCAACTCCACTAACTAGCGATCGTTAAAGCTTCTTCACTTTGTTCTATTTCCGGTAAAACGAAATTAACTGTATGAAATTCACAGTTTTTAACAGAGACGACCGAAAATAATCGTGATTAATTGTTTCGGATCTTTACAAATCTTCCAAAAATATCAGGTCAGAAAATAAGGTCTGGCCAGAATGTCTACTGAATGTATACAATAAGGAACAAAACAAATGAAATTATTTTATTGAGATTCAAAAAGAGTCAATTTCATTTTTCAAAATAATCATAATAAAATTATATAATTCAATGAATTCTTAACTTTTAGCCTTTCAGTTTATAATCAATTTGTTGATTATAAATTACATCGCTGGTATTTGCAACATTATCGATGATCGAAAACCATGGCGAATCAAGAGCCATTTGTTACCTCGAAAGCATTCGGCTGGGTTTGGCACGAGAAGCTTTGATGAGTAAACTACTCCCATATGGACATCCCGAAAAATTGAGTGGTGGAATTAGTAGTTTTCTCTTCAGTAGATCGATTCAGGTGATATGTTAGGTTAGATTAGATGGTATAACGGAGTTAATCTTTTCAGGTTAATGCAAGAGTATCCCACGGTTCTATATTGTCGCCAACTCTTCTTCTGTGGCAGATTAACGATCTGTTCCAACCCAATGAAAACAGAATATTTCGGTTTGCGGAAGACTGTACCCTGGTGTGCTCATTTTCTAGTGAGCGTCCTATAACTGTCACAGCGACATCTCATAGCCATAATATCAACTACGTTCTTCAGAAGAGTCTCTGCTGGAGAACTTCCTTCAATAAAATCAAGGACATCAGATTTCCTCTGAAAAGAACATGAGGCTATTCAGCATCACAATCAACACCAGAGTTTGCTGTGATGACCATGTGTCAGCAATTGCCAAATCTGCTTATGCTAAACTGAGTTTTCTTCTCAAGGCTTACGCTTTCACAGCTGATTCTTTTATACAAAGCACATGTGTGACCTGGTATGGAATACTATTGCCGTACGTGGACCTTCATACCCAAACATCCATTATATCCATTGGATGTGTCCAGAAAACAACATTACATCTCATCGATTACCCGGAGATTACATTTGATCTTCACCCTCTCGATCAAAGGCAGCAGGTTACTGAACTTCCTCTTTTCTACAGATATTTCCATGGTAAATGCTCTGAAGAACTGAAGACTTAGTTCCGAAAAGAATTCAATTCCGAAGAAAAACCAGGTTCGCAGAAAACTCTCATCAGCGGATGGTCTAACTAGCAACGCCAAATACCTCTCTCTATAAAAATTCTTTCGTTTCCAAGGGTAGTGTACTGTGACACTGGCTTTCATCGAAGATCTTTCCGATAACTTACAATTTGGCCCTCTATCTCTGTGGCAAAAAAGCAACCGGAAATTTGAAATGAATCACAAAAATCTCAAATTACTTCAATATTTATTGAATCTCCTTCAAAATATGCTCCATTTCAAGCGATATACATGTGTCAACGTTTTTTACAATCATCGAAACATTTTTTATATGCGCTTTCAGGAATGGCATTCAGCGAATTTTCTTTTATGATGTCTATGAAATCAAACCTGGTGTCCCGGAGTAGCAATTTCAGTCTGGAGAAAAGAAAAAAGTCACACGGAGCTAGATCAGGCGAAGAGCAGGCTACTCGATTGTATTGATCGAGTGTTTTGTCTTAAAGTCGTCAATAACACTGGCTAGATGAGATAGTGCGTTATGGTCATGTGAAATTCACGAATTGTTTCGCCACAAATCCGGCTGTTTACGACTAATATTTTTACGCAAATGTCTCAAAACGGTTAAATAGAAGTCCTTATTGACCATTTGACCTTGCGGAAATAATTCATGATTTTGAACGACTTTAGGTTTTTTCGGTTTCGGCTCATTTTTTCTCACCCATTACGATGATTGTTTGCTCGTTAGTGTGTCACATTCATAGACCCATGTATCGACACCAGTTATGGTCCGTCCAATGAACGTGCATCCGGAACTGTTTTTGAAGAAAATTCAGCTGTATCGGAACGAGCCGAGTTTCGACGCGTCGCATGTCCAATTGGTTCATCAAAATCAAACGACCAGTTTCCAAGGGATCTTGAGATCACGAGCTATCTCTCTAACACTGGCATGACCATTTTCGAGCACCATTTCCTTGATTTTTTGGACGTTATAGTCGGTTGAAGAGGTCGAAGATCGTCTCGAACGAGACAAATCTTCGACGTTCTATCGACCGTCTTTAAAGGCTTTGTACCAGCTTTCGCCACGATTTAGCTCACGAAGTTTCATTCAAAAAACAAAATTTGAGACAAATTCTTTGTTCAATATATTCTCCATTGTAAAATTCGCATAGTACAATTGAGTTCAACTAGTTTCAACAGCTGTCGTACACAAACTAGTTGACAGATTGCGCTCATCTTTGGCATAGTAATTAACGACAGCCCTACCAACATACAGAAATTTAAAATACTTAAAAATACTCAACGACTCAACGCGGGCAATTTAAATGATACTTTCAAGATACTTTTTAGCACACACACACACACACACACACACACACACACACACACACACACACACACACACACACACACACACACACACACACACACACACACACATATATATATATATATATATATATATATATATATATATATATATATATATATATATATTTGATGGGACAAATATCTTCCGCGACAAACTTCGCGAGGAGTCTACATATGTAAACTTGAGATAAAAAGAATTATTCAACAATCCGTAGATCAATGAATAATCCTTCCTGACGAAAGCTAGTTCCCAAATCTGCCTGCCATGCACGCAACCCCCAAGAGCCAAACGCTGGAATAGTGCTCTTAGCCTCTGTTTCCGAGATAAAATCTCCCGTCGGTAAATATTTGATGGGACAAATATTTTCCGCGATAAACTTCGCGAGGTGTCTACATATGTAAACTTGAGACAAGAAAAATTATTCAAAAATCCGTGGATCAATGAATAATCCTTCCTGACAAGAGCTAGTTCCCAAATCTGCCTGCCATGCACGCAGCCCCCAAGAGCCACAATAGTGCAACTAAGCAGGATGCTGAGAAACGAAGCGGCAGACTTCTCTGGAATCGATAGGGTACGCCGATGTAGCTAGATAGAATGCTGAGAAGCGATATGCGACACTGATGAGCTCCTAATAAGGGCGAAACTGCAGTCTACCGTTTTAATAAGGAAACACTGATAAGTTCACCATGTAAAATGCAGAGTATGATATGTCCGGACACCTGACAGAAGGCATAAATAAAAAAAATGTCAACACATACATACGTTTTAATCATCTTGATTTTATCATTCGTTAAAAGAATTATCTTGTTTAGGTTTCATTTTTTACTACTTGAATCATTAGAGAAAAAATAACTTATGTGCGAATAATGATGCATATTGATGAGTTTGATACGGTTTGTAGAATTTTCATCAAAAATTTTTACAAATAATCGAATATTTCGAAATTAATTCGAAAATATTGTGACGAAACTACTCACCAAAAAAACTTATTACTTAAAGACATTATAGCAGCGTTTAGGCTGCTCCTGAATCTTGAACAAAAGTGGTCTTGCAATATGAAAAAACCACCCAAGATTTTTTTATAGAAAATTGGGACACCTGTTTACTGCAAAATAAATTGCTGAAGTAGTGTGATTTAATTTCGTTGACAGGCTGACATTTTACATGATTAGCTGAAACATTTATGAACTCATTTTGTATTTCTGGCGATAAATATGTTACTTTAGGTGATTTTTCCTGCTCCAAATATAGTATATGTTCTTTGAGTACTGCATCATACTTTGACAGCAGTTTGATTAGTTCTAAGAAATTACCTTTATTAGACGACCCTTGGGTTTCTGTGTGAATAATGATGCATGTTGATGAGTTTGATACAGTTTGTAGAATTTTCATCAAAAGTTTTTACAAATAATCGAATATTTCGAAAATGATTGAAGATAAAGATAAGGTTACTTCTTCAAAAATATAGTAGAATATTTCATGCGTTGACATGAAGAATAAAATACAGGGTGTTCCATTTGGAAAAATCAAGATATGATATTTTTATTATACAATATTCAATAATTTTTTTGAGTCACTCCTGTATAAAATGAGGATAATCTATTTCAATTCATCAAAAAAGCTATCCTTGGGCAATAAGAAAACGAAAGGAGAAAGTATTCATCCTCTCTGGCCGAAGGAGTATGCAATGATGTGAGAGCCTATTTTCATGAATTTTTACGGAAAAAAAATATTGTGACGAAACTACTCACCAAAAAAACTTATTACTTAAACACATTATAGCAGAGTTTGGGCCACTCCTGAATCTTGAACAAAAGAGTGGTCTTCCAATCTGAAGAACCACCCAAGATTTTTTTTATAGAAAATTGGGACACCCTGTTTACTGCAAAATAAATTGCTGAAGTAGATTTCTTACTTTCTAAATACAATGCCGTTCGAACAAATATGAAATCTTCGAGAGTGTATGAGTGTATGAATCACCCAGTCTATCTATCTATATATATATATATATATATATATATATATATATATATATATATATATATATATATATATGTTCATGCAATCAAACTGATTTCATGAAAATATATAAATCCACCACCCGGTAATTAATACTATTGCCAGTCAATGATTATAATCAAAACATATCCTGGAATAATAATAATGTTATGAGAATATACATCAATCTACCAGAATATATACATAGTATAGCATAATCAGACAATGATATCAATGTACCAACGAGTAGTGTCAGAGGCTTTCTCCCCAGAAAAATCCAGTGTACGGACCTTAGTCAAGTAACACTGAATGTTACTCATTATATATATATATATATATATATATATATATATATATATATATATATATATATATATATATATATATATATATATATATATATATATATATATATATATATATATATATATATATATATATATATATATATGCTACTTGGCGTTGTAATTTTATAACTCAAGAACAGTTCGGACTATTTAGTAGATGGTTTATGTGAAGACAAAATTGGTTGATCGGTTCTTCATTTATCACATTTTTTGTAAGAAATGAATTCAATAAATGGCGGATCATTTTGCTGATGGTAATTTTCCTGTCAAATTTAAACTTTTTTCAGATGGGGATTGTGCTGTCAAATTGAAACTTTTTTTTTCAGTTTCGACAGTACAAGCATGTTGTTATGTCATTCATGCGATCTTTTCATTTTGGACGTGTTTCGATTAAAGCAAATTGTCAGCAATAATTATTGCTTTGTGTTTATATTTTTAAACATATTGTTGAGTGCATCGATACAAACGTTGAGTCTTGAATTGTTCAAATGTACTATGTATATGTGTGCGTGTACTTTTCTTAGTTTCTTAGCGAGTCGTAGCTGTTTTATATCGTTTACAGGCTTTATTCGAATTGAATTTGTTGAACGCATTTACACAAACGGTGAGTTTTGAACTGTTGAATTGAATTAGATGTATGTAAACATATTGTGTGCGTACGGGTGTTTTATTCTTTTGTAACAGATAGAAGCACGTCGATTTAAAAATTAATTATTTAATGACATTTTTTTATATACATTGACGTATGCAGTCATATATAATTTCATACGCACATGTATAAATACTGATACACCACTATTAATGTAGCAATTTGTTTCTAAATTGGTTTATTCTTTTTTATATGAAGGAAACATGCCACGAGCCAGACGAGGAAATATAGGTCGGCGATCGCGTAATACAAATGATGTGGCATTACTAAGACGATCACAGACTTCAGATGAATACGCACAAGCTAATGCATCGCAGTGTGAACGTAATGCACGAAATAGATCTATTCACCCTGTAGCTGTACTGAATCTTGCACAGCGATCACGAATACAACGTGATGTTTTGGCTGAAATGAAACGTGCTGATTTCAATTACAACAGTCAGAGTATGTACGGATGCATTCGAATGATGGACGCAATATGTCCACATTGTGATGCGGCTAACTTTCCTGGTGAAACGACCGGCATGTGTTGTGCTAATGTCAAAGTGAGATTGCCAGCATTAGAAACTCAAACTTGCAATATTTCGATGAGTTTTGCTATGGCAAAAATTCTGCGATTAAAGTCAATTATTTTATGGAAAGATTGTACAATGGCTAATAAAATATAACTACTACTACTAGCACACTAGTTTACGTGGTAAACAGCAGCTTTTTGGTGGTGCTTTGATCAGTTCTTGGAAATTTGCACATAAATTGACACTGAACATTAATATGCGTATTCACCTACAAAATGATTATGCTGCCCATGAATTTTCAATTTTCAAAACAATTGTAAGAATTTGGTGAAGGCAAAATTCAAAATCGACAGTATCAACGGATTGATCGCTGTACCGAACAATTTTCGTACAATTGCACAATTCATTAAATGTGTTTTTCCGAATATTATTCAGATTACATGATTGTTGAGAGAATGCGCCATTTTAGCACCGAAGAACATTCATATCAACGCCAATAATTTTCAATATATATATATATATATATATATATATATATATATATATATATATATATATATATATATATATATATATATATATATATATATATATATATATCACTTCTCCTGTAGAGTCCAGTATTGGATTAAACGCAATAAAACTTTCCTTAACTTCGACCTTTTTTGAAGTGGTGTTAAGGACAACATACCTCAGAACAAGACTAATGTGCTCAGTATGACTAGTGTCTGGTGTACAATCTAATATTATTTAAAAATATTTTGAACTGCGAACCTTTTCTAAAATATTATTTCTTACTTTGGACGACAATAATTCAATTATTTCATTCTGTATTTGCACGCCTAAATAATGAGTCATTTTAACAGATTTTTTTGGGAATTATACACTCGGCTAACGTGCTGTCTCATCACTGAATCAAAAAAATGCAATCATCTCAACAGCTTTTAGAAAATTTCCATTATCATGTTCGGAAAGCAATTGAGAAGAACCTTGAAATGCCAAGCATTGTGTAGATAAGTACTAAACAATCGCAATAATTCTTTCCAACACGTCTCGCCAATATTTTTTTCCGTTTCTAAAATCCGCAGATGATGAGCATTAACAGTCATAGATGTCTCCAACATTTTTCTTAAATTTACCCAAGTGTTTATATAACTGTTGTGTAAAATTGACGTTTCGTGTCTCTTAATTAGCAAAGACAAGTGTTGCCAATCGGATACTCTATTTGTATCACAAAAAGCGTTAGGAGTTTTACATTTACAAAACAACTTATAACAAAAACAATATACAGAATCTTTAGAAATAGAGCAAATAAGCCAAGCCCTTTCGACTGTTTCTCCATTTGTTAGATTTCTTTCAAAGTATTTGCACGAAAACTTTCTCTTATCTTTATTACTAGGAAAGCTAAAACTGATGTCTATCAAGGGCTAACCACGTTTAACCGATATTCTAGCCATCTCTTTGGTGATTCTTTCGGGCCACAAACCGAGGTCGGACGGAATTATATTGATACTAGCCTCATTACAGCCTTCATCGAAAGTGTCACTTGTAGCAGGTATTTCGGTAGCTGACATTACCGAACTTTTTACACAAGCTAAATTACCTGAAATGGATTGTTCAAGTGCTGTAGACGAGGATGGTGTCATCGCTTCATCGGGCTCTGCATCAGTAGAAGGTGTTTTGCTGCTACAACCGCTGCCACTTGTTGCAGGACCTGATGTTACTGTTGAAATTTCAGATGGTCCACTCACGGTTATTAATATTACGGATTTAGAATCTTCAGATTCGGACGATTCGGTCGCACCAACATCGATAGTCTCCGTGGAATCTCGATTGTTTTGCAAGAAATGCCTCAAAGATCCAACCATTTTTCTTGTAGTCTTAGTTTCTTTTGCTCGCGAAACTTCGCACCTGAAGGTCTCTTTCTTTTATCCTGAAAAAAACAAATAAATAATTAGTACTCGTGGGAATTAGGAATTAAATTCTAAAGTAACCACAATAATAAGCAGTAGTGTGAGTAGGGTAGGAAATATTCTTGAAAAGTTAACTAAGTAGCCAATAGTTTTTATTATTAAGTATGATATGGCCGTTTAAAGTTTGCATATTTGAGTAAAAAGCAATTTGTTCGAGCCCTTTCAGCTCAAATCCTTTCAAAAATAAAGGCAACAAAGATATTAAACTAATTTGATCTTATAGCCCTTAAAAAATACTACAATATGCTTTTTCAAAAGATCAATAGCATAGAAACAAAGCGAGTTATGGATAAAACAGTTACTTTTTAAACTCGTACATGACATTTCAGTCAATAAAAGATATTTGGCTAAAAAAATAATTATAACCAGTATCCTATAAAGGGTTAATGTTGATAGTATAAAGTAGAGAACACTTTTCATTTTATAAAAAATCAAGCCGTTGAAATTGCAGTCACTTAATTAAAAAAAAAAGTAGTAAACAAAATATTACACAACACAATACCACACTTGACAAAATAGGAATAACTTTATATGTAAAATAATTAGGAATACTTGTATTTATTCACTTGTTGCACGGTCCAGTGAACTTACTGATTTAAAAACGCCTGTGGCGATGCATCGCTTTTATAGCGCTCCAGGCGCTATTCATGTCGAACAGGAAAAATCAAGAAACTGCCGCCTGACATGCTCTCGCAACATAGGAATCGGCAGTAACTGGATGATATACTAATAAAATTTCGTGTGTATTTATACGTAATCCTATTCAATTTCTCAACTTTTATTTTAATGTTTTTTTTGGACCCTGGGTTTTGGCGCCCCTAAAGGATGGCGCCCGTGTGCATTGCACACTTTGCACATATGGCTGCGGGGGCCCTGCTCAGTGGTTCATCATCTTATGACATGCAGTGCCATGCTTCAACATCCAAAGTCACTCCTTAGTTAAGTTTAACCCCATATGTAACTCTTTTGTTTTGTAACAACCCATAATCTCGCAATTTTGAATAACTATGAGTTTTTTCATTGATATTATAGAGAAGAACCTAACTAAATCTAATCCAAACCTTGACTCAAATAATGTATATTGTTCGGAAAGCTAATATCTATATATGCACCCTCACTAGGTAGGTATGTAAGGTGTATCGTGTATGTACGACAATCCTGCATCACACATACTTACAGCCTCTCAGACTCGATCGTAAGTCGTCTAAATCTATTGAAGTAAATCGCCAGCAGTTCAAGTTTGAGCTCCCCTGATCTATAAATTTTTCTATGGCCCTCCCTGTTAACAGCTACATATTATTTTCATCTGTTGATACATCGATTGAAGGAATAGATATCAACCAAAGTTAAACAAATTTTAATGTAACTCTAACAGAATAGATAATTTATAATTGACACCTACATCTCGTGAATGAGTAACCGTCCGGAATCACATATATCTAATGTTTCCGACATGTATAAAAGCCTATGATGTACGTAAATAATTAAGCTCTGTTTGCCAATTACGATCAACGACCATATTGGATTCATATTTAAATCATACGAGTGAGGTAGTAAACACATGAACACATCACAATTCGATAATTAAATCAGAGACTGGGATGCTGATGAGCTATAATACAAATTCTCATAATGACAAACAATACAATTCCTCACTAATTAAACGACTAGCCATAACATTTTCAACTCTACTAAATTTAAATTGTTTCGCCAGCTCGTTTCGGGATAAGTGGCTTTTGTTTCAAAATATCCCTCTGCAATCAGGGGCTGATAATTTCCCGACTCGCTTCTTTTGTTATTACAAATCATATTCATAATTACAAAGCAAATAAACCGTCTGTCTCCTCTCCGTTTAAACACGCCACTCCTCTGAACTTTCCCGCCAATCGCTTCCGCCTGTGTGTTTCCCCTAATCCAATGGAGTATGATCCTTCCCCACCCACTTAAAACGGACGTTAATTCGCCATTCTGCGCGAGATTCCCACATCTGGTCTCACCACAACCAATTTAGTTTAGTAGCTCGAAAACCGGTAGCTCGATAGATCGAAGGATTTGATAGATCGCTGCGTTCAACTAACCGGAATGTGAGTGGTTTGTAAACGTTAATGATGACAATGCTAATGATGGAACGCACCACAGGTAATAAACAGGAGATCGTGCAAGAGAAAGAATGTTCTCCGATCCGACCCGAAGGACCAATTTTCTTGCAACCAAAGAGGATATCCGACGATTCAAGAGATGCAGATATGTGCGAAAAATTAAGCGACGACGAAGAGGAAAACGTCGATGTTGAAAACGATGACACTTCGTTATGTCCGGTAGATCTTACCAGACGCCACGATAAGTTTCGAAATTTCGAGGGTATAATCCAGAAAAATGACTCGAATAGTGAATTTTTGTATAATAAAGACTCGAAAGGTTCCGAGAGTGTTTGTAGTGATCTAAGCAGATCTCAATCACCTCCAGACCGCAGCCCGTCGGTCATTTCGAATAATAGACGTTTGGCGTTTTCAGTCGAGAATATTTTGGACCCTAATAAGTTTACTGGTAGACAGGCTGTTTTCAGTGATGGTATTTGTTGCTGGAAATCCATGGACGAAGCAGTGGAATATGAAGAAAGTGAACCTGGTAAGTCAACTCTATTAAACGTTCTTATAACTAGTGAATAGTATCGTTAAATTTGAAAAATTATGATTAACGTGAGATCATTTAGACTAAGCCTTTGATTCAACTGCTCGCAACGTCGACAGGTGACCGACGGCATGTGAGTAATGCTTAACCTACATTGTCGCATTTTTAATATAAGTTTAGATTAGGGGTGGTATTAATATAAATGCTGAAAAACTAGTTTTTACTTCGAAAGTGACATTTTAAATACAAATTTTCAGGTGTCCAACTTTAGAACTGAACGAATTCCTTTCAGCATTTTATCCCATTTTCGTAACATTAGAAGGTATTCTGAATTAAATTTTTCGTTATGATCAAATTCCCTTACGCAATTTGTCATGCCTCAAACTTTAAAACTGAGAATTATGTTCCATGTGATATATTTAAATATATCTACTCAATTTATGTCATGTAGTTCGTTTTTTGATAATCTGGGATAGAAAGTGACCCACGTGTTAATTGATGGAATAAACTACCTTTGTGCCAAATGTCATCAAAATCCGTTTTTGCGTGATTGAGTGAAAAACATCACAATATACTAGCCCTTACATTTATAATATTAGTAGGATATGAATGGTACGCCTGAAATCTAGCATCGCATCTGAGCACACGAAAAGAATTTAGAATGTGGACAGATTTCGACGTTTTAGTACTACAGCTATGTGAAACATTGTGAAAAGAGGAATATGTCTATTCTTTTCCGTTTTCTTTTTACGTGAGGAATTCATTCCCGTAGATTCAGCTAGGTTTTTTCGTTTCAGTTATTTTCGAAATTAGTGAAGCGCTAACTTCTCGGTTGTTTTTGAAGATATATAAGAATTATTGTTACATTCTAAAATTGTAGAATGTATCGAGCTATTTGCGGAAAAAATTTTTGTCTAACGGATTTTGAGTTATAATGCAAACTTGCGTTTGTTGCATATAAACCATAGGTTTTTAGGAAAGTAAATCTATTTTTCTCATTATATTACAATTCAAGTACATATCACACGCCTTTAATGAGTGATAATCACTGGTATAGTCTGTTCACGTTAAGTTTAAAGTGACGTCATCAATCAGTTTTCTCGAATGTTGCCAATGTTTCCCAAAATTCCCATACTGTAAATTATGGAAAAAAATTCATAATTTATCGAAATTATTTGGAAGAAAAAAAAATTTTTTTCTTTTGTAATTTGCAAGATATGACGTCATCGACCATTTTTTAAATATCACAACCCCTATTTTTTCATCATTATTATACAAAGATTATTTTTCTGAGTGTTTTGATACCCACAGTAGGGGTCTGAGATGCGTATTTTCTGAAATACAGGCTGTTTCATTCAAAAGGTAGTGGTATGAATTTTTCTCAGAATAAATTCGATTGTCACTTCGACTTTTTTCTTGAGAAAACTTTGTCAGATGTCAATTTGAGGCATATGAAATCAATTCGCGACCTTCTTTTCCCGAAAATAAAATTTTTCAATAATCATTCATGTTCATATCTCTTGAATGGAGCAACCGTATATCGAAAACTACGCATCCCAGACCCCTAGTGTGCGGTATCAAAACGTTTAGAAATATAATCTCTGTACCTTTCAAAGATGGTAAGAAAAAAAAATTCGAGTTGAAAATAAAAATCGATCTGATGATCATGATGGATCTTCAGAATACTAGTACTTACCTGTATATGCAACACATGAGGCATAATTCAATTCAATTGTGTTCACCTTTCTTTAATATAAAAACAGAAAGAAAAAGAAATTTTCATTATGCACAATAAAGATTTTGTACACAGGTCATCTCATTGAATTTGGAATACAAAGGAAATGAATAAGGTTTTAAAGAAAATCAGGTTTTGAATAAGTCTGAAATTCAAATCTAAACGTTAAGTTTTGACTGATGAAAAATTATTTTACTAGGCCATGATCTAAAATTATTTTCGAAATATTTCAATATTTCAACAGAAACTAGAATTTAGTCTACTTGGCACTTGCAGATTCAAATAAGGAGCACAGGTAAAATTATCTAATAACAGAAATCAACAAAATCATTTATTTGATGATAATTCTACAAAGGAAAGGTTGAAAAGTTAAATTTATTGAAAAAATAAATACTCCATTTTATTCTGAAAGTTCGTCTGAAAATGTTTCACTGTCACTGTCATTCTCATCCATATTTATTATCAGAGGGGGAACATCTTCAAGATCAAAATGAAGTTCGCGTTACCACCAATATTGAATTTCTCTTTCAGTATGCTCAATAGTTTTACTCCATACCTCTGGAGTAATTTTCTGAAGAGCTTCTGTCCAGAAACACAGAAAGAGATTGTTCAGCGGAACTCCCTTCCTTCCCTTCATGGTTCCGATAATAGTTTTTGTTTATATTCCAAATATTTTCAATTAGGTTGAAAATGCAGTGGTAGGGAGGAAGACGTAATACTTCGTGTCCATATTGTTCAGCTAGATTATCAATCTCATATATTGGTTTTGGCTTATTCCTGTGAAACATATTCAAATTGAAAACACTCCTACTCCGTAAAATACAATCCTATTTGAATTCAGTACTTACATTTTAACTAGACTCAATAACGGTGGTTTCGAATCACTTTCTTTATAAGCGGTATTATTGCTTCTTAACCATTCTTGAATCTGAACCTTTTTAGTTGCTGTTGTGGGGGCTTTGTTAAAAATAGTTGTATGATAACTTGCATTATCGAGTATAATTGTTGAAGGCTTTTCCATATTCAACAATAGTTGGTGTACAAACCAATGCTTGAAGTTTTCTTGATTCATTTCCCCGTGGTAATCACTGTCCGAAGTTTTTGAGGACAAAACAAGTTCTGCACCAAGAATGAAACCACACCTGTTGTCTACATGGAGTACAATGAATCTGAATCGAGTATCAAATTCAGAATATCTTGAAATAGTACAAACAATAGTTGATAACCTCACCTGGTTCCACCAACTTTTGTTTTATCCACACTTTTGATATTGTCATCTTGCCACCTTGCCACGAACGACCGATAGTACCATCCTTGAAAATTCATGTTTCGTCAAGATAGATAAATCACTTAATTCTTCATTTTTTATACGAATATATAATTGCAGAAAATGGATACGCTTCAATGCAATATGAGGTAGTTCCATCAAACCTCTTCTTGGATTATCTTTGGAATACTTAAATCCAATATTTTGTACAATTTTCCACAGAGATGTCTTACACCCATTGAAAATATCTCTTTCGTGGAGCTTCTTTTTTAATGCAGACAACGTAATATGTTCCTCTACAACGAATATTACATTAAACTTGATTTAAACAAAGGTTTCAATGACTACTTACTGTTCTGGAACTTGTCGTAGATAGTATTTCTTATAAATCTACAGGTTTCTCACGATTCCTTTTTTTCCTTGGACTTCTCAGTGGACCACCACTCTTTGTCTGTGGCATAATATTGTTAATGGATGAAATGCTTACTTGTAAAGTACTCGCTACCCTCTGTAAGCAAAAAAGTTCAAAATATGTAGATGTGTAGACAATTTGGAAACCAACAGATGAAGTTAAGTTGTATCATAATATTTCTTTTTAAGGGTGGAAGGCTCCTTTTGTTATTAATTTTAGTTGTGCCTATATCTCTTAGAGCTGTAAGGGGGAGAAGAGGCCCCCCATTATTTCGTTGTTGTTGGAAATAATTGCATAATGATGCAATCATGTTTTGGGCTTGGCTCGAGAAAGTTCTTGGCATTTCCACTATTTATATAGAATTGATATTCGAAACACTGAGTTCTGAAAAGAACTGATTGTGAAATAATGATTCAAATAATATCAAACTTCGAGGAGAACACTTCAATCCAATCTCAATCAGCACAAGAAAGCGAACTAAAATAAACAATAAAATTACGACAACGCCGCATTTCAATGCCAAATTTCATAACCAAATTGTCACCATATGTCACTAGTAGTTCCTTTGGGCGAGACTAGTAATTTTGTTCTTGTCTAATGCAATCTTTTCCAACCACACATCCCTAGCTATGACGTCACTTTAAACTTAACGTGAACAGACTATAACAAGGAATTTACCACAAAATTCTGAGTGATGATTTTCTTTATGTAAAGGGTGGACCAAATTCGATGTTTTAAAAAAACTGTGAAAACGGATTTCAGCTAAATGTTTCAGTTTTCGTGTTATTTCGGAATTCTGGATTTTTTGGGATTTCGACATAAGAAGATATCTCGAATACTAATGAAGTTAAGTATGAAATATTTTCACATTCTACAGGAACTTTTTCGTAAAATTCGAGGACATATTTGAAAAATCATTTTGTTGATCGGTTCTTGAGTTATGAAGCAAACTTGTCTGTTTTCAAATACAATTTATATGCGATTTTGGTATCAATAGACAGGATTATTTTTCCTTTCCAAATATATATAACATGTCTCATTATTTCATTCAATAACAGCCTCTTTCATTGAAAAATTGAAAACTCATATCTATTCACCTGGAATATCGCAGATATTCACAATTCTATGGTAGAAGAGGTTTTTTGTCTATGAGCATCAAAGATCCTATTCGTTCATTTTTGTGTTAAAATCAATAGAGATCACCTCTTAGAATAGGGGTCGCCAAACTACGACCCGCGGGCCGAATCCGGCCCAACAGTGCCATCTGTCCCTCGACAGCTTAAGACTAGTAACATCAATCTGGTCCATCACACACAGCCAATGATTTACTGTTGATACTATTGCTGTGATAAGTTGAAGGGAAGACAATGAAAACACAGAATGATAATTACTCGGTTTTATTTACTTGCAAGGGAAAACCTTACGACATAAATTATAACGCAGAAACCTAAGCTTAAGTATCTCAGCTTAAGCATATTCTAACAAATAATTGATATGAAATCGATCACACTAATGAAGAAAACACTAATGAGATTTAGGTATTTCTGATTTTCCAGCTTCAATTGATTGTAGTTGTGGATTAATTTTACTTGTACCAATTATTATAAGAGATATAATATGCTCATCAGTTAATTTAGATCTGTAAACGTTCTTTGTGTACTTTATCTGGCAAAACGTTTTCTCACACAAACGTTTTCTCACACAAGTAAGTAGTACCAAATACAGAAAACAACCCACCAGCAAAATTATGCAAACTATCAGATTGTACCAGTGGAAGACTCCAATGAAGATGAATTTTGATATTTGTTCTCAAACAAGTCATTGCACTGTTAATCTATAACTTACATTTGGACTTCTGGAGCCAGAGTCTCAACATCAGAATCAAAAGGATTTTGAAAAAGCCTAATTTCATTCGCAATCACATCCAAGTCCGAAAAACGAGAATCGAAATTTATCTTTAAAGCACTCAAAGTTTCGACTGCAAAATCGACGGGAAATTCAGTCTCTGTAGCATGGTTGAATATTTCACATGTTTTGAAATGTGTGAAACATTTTTTACGTAATTGCGATTGAAATAGTATTATTTTCTGCCTGAACATTTTAATTTCGGTGTATAAATCAGATGCTGATTTTCTCCTTGCAATCTCAAATTTAGTTGGCTCATATGATTTGTAAAGTCAACAAAGAATGCTCATTTTCACAGCCATTCACTGTTTCCTAAATCGGCACAAGGGCGACGCTTCTCATTAAAAAAATTTCGATCTCTGCTCGAAGTACAAAAAAACGCTCAAAGACTTTGCACAACTAAGCCAGCGTACGGTATAATACAGCAAGTCATTTTCTCCAATCTCTTCAATAAACTCGCGGAATTATCGGTGATTCAGTCCTATGGATCTGATGGAGTTAACAACTGATATAAGTGATTTTAGACAAATCCAAACATTTTCCGCACAAGGATTGTTGATGAATGATACAATGTAAGACTAATGGTTTTGAATTACCATCATTTTCTACAGCCTTTGACACAAGTGCGACCACTCCTTTATTTTTTCCACACATATTTTTGCCTCCATAGGTGGTGATACATTTTAAGTTTTTCCATCGAAGGTTCTTTTCAATAATGGCATTTTCAACCCCCTTAAAAATATCTGCCCTACTTGTCGCGCCGTGAATACTATCAATATCAAGCAGTCATAGCTTTCATCTACTCCACGAATAAAAATCAACACCTGAACAGTATTTGACACATCCGTTGACTCATCCAAGGCTAGAGAAAACCACTAAAGATGTACATTTCTGTCAGACAGTTGGGATGATATATTTTCTGCGATGTCTTGCACTCTCCGAGTCACGGTGTTTGCTGACAAACTGACACCTTTCAATAAATTTACCTTTTCGGGGCATATTTCTTCCGTTACTGCAATCAAGCAGTCTTGTATAATTTCTCCATCGGTTAATGGTTTTCCACGTTTTGCAATTTCAAGAGTCACACGAAAGCTAGCGCGAGTTGCAGACTCTTGCTTAGCATTTGCTTTGGTAAACAAAGATTGCTGCGATTTCAGTCCGCGCTTCAAAGTGTCAAATATTTCCGTCCGCAAACTTCCTGTATATTAAGAGTAATTTTGAAGATGTTTCGATTCATAGTGACGTTTAATGTTATATTCTTTGAGAACAGCTATGGTTTCATTAAGAATTAGATATGGCGCTTTATTATTGCACTCAATCACAAAATACTGAAAGTTCCATTTATCTTTGAACGTTTTGCATTGACTGTCTATTTTTCGCTTCTTTTCTATACTAATAATACTAATCTATACTAATAAATCAAATATAAAACAAGTCTAATCAAAATACTCTTCCTTATGCACGGGTGTTACTTTATTTCACAATAGGCAGTTTCGCTTCCTTCGCCTTTCCGATGCAAACTGACTCGCAATGGCGCCGCTAGCCTTTTTTACCGATGCAATTATTACCATCTAGAAGTGATCGAAAACTAGTCAGAACCAGAACTTTCTCGAACTAATGCGGAAATTCTCAAACATGCCACCTGTTAGTAACTAGTGGGTAGCCGAAATAGATAATACCTGCATCACAGACCTGCATAGTATCACTACTCGCCACTAGAGGTCCCTACTTGTCACAATATACTGAATACACAATCAAAAGTAATTGAAATGCAAAACGCCTATGTTTGCTTAGTGGGCAGAAAAATTAAAATTGTTTTGGCGCTTGGAACGTACCGAAAAAAATATTATGGCCCTGAAGCTTCAGAGTTTGCAGACTCCTGCAGAACATAGATTTTCCTTCTTTTATAACACTGTTTCATCTATTCAATCTTATTAATGTGGATTCATTCAGCATTGATTCTGTCCAAATAATTATTTATGACATAAGTTTATGTCTTTCTTCTCTATCTGCTTCGAAACTTTTTACTTATAACTCAATCGTTATGGTTCTTAAGTTCCAAAATTACGAAAAGTATGAGATGTTGGAATATTATATACAGAATGCGTATGATTCGGATGCTGCGAAATAATCTTATTTCAATAGATTCCCTGAGAGGAGACAGCCGCATAAGTCCATTTTCAAACGATTGAAGGACAATTCAAAAGCTGGAGATTTTTTCGAAGCACAACGGATCAAAATATATGAAATTGAAGATAGAGAAGATGCTATCGTCGACGTTTCAAGAACAGTTTCAGATCAACCTGAAATTTCCAGCCGTCAAATGGCAATTAAAACTGGCGTTTCGAAGTAAACGGCCCTTAGAATTCTCAGAGAGAATAAATTCAGACCCTACTGGATGAGAAAATCGCAATTCTTCGAGTCTAGTGACCAACGACGACTTAATCTCAGTTACTGGTAGTGGGCGCTGCTGTTTCAATGTGAGGTGTGCTTTGTTAGATAAATGTGTATTGGCATTCACTATTTTTGACGACAAGCTTAATGGCGAAATTTGCGATGAGAGTATAGATAAAATATAGGGGAATAATATTTAGATAAATTGCCCTTAGGGCAAAGGCAAATATATATTTTCAGCATGACGGTGCACCGTCACACCAGAAACGAACCCTATTCCAACTGTTATACAGAAATTTCGGTATTCAGGGGTTAGGAACTAGGGGACTTATGGAATGAGTAGCCCTTCCTCTAGATCTGAATTCCTTAGATTTCTTCTTCAGGGGGCAAGTTAAGAAATTATTGTATAAAGAAAAAACGAATGACATAGATGAGCTTGAGCCAAATTTTAGGATTTGTTTGGAGAACATGAGTAACATTCATATAGAAAACGCATGCTGAAGTGTTGTCAGACGATGCAACTCATCCATTCTAAATGATGGAAATGCTTTCGAGTTCATGAGAGAATCTGTTTATTGATTCAGTTTTTTGTGTATATGGTTATTTTTTTCAAAATATATTCTTTCTTGCAAGTCCAAAATTAAATTTGTCGACAAAGAAAGTCTATACTTTAAGAAGTAAACACAATTGAATAAATGATATCTTTGATGCATACAGATGAACCTCTTCTAAAAGAAGAATAGTGAATATCTTCTATGTTACGGGGATAGATATGAATATTTGATTTTTTTTTGAAAAGGCCATTAGTTGAAGTAATTGATTTAGCATGTGAAATATATATGGAAAAAAATAATCCCTCTATTGGTACCAAAATCTTCTATAATTAAAAAACAAACACAAATTTGATTCATAACTCAAAAACAGATCGATGAAAAGTTTTTGAATAAATCCGGCATTATAATCAAAAAGGGCATCTAGAATGTGAGAATATTTTTACCTAACTTCAATATCTTAGAGATATCGTCACATGTCAAAATCCCGAAAAATCTAGACTTTCAGAATAACTCTAAAACTAAAGAAGATAGGTGAAATCCGTTTTCACCAATGAGTATTCATTGAAAATCAAACTCTAGAGAGGTGGGATTATATTTCTTTATCAACAATATGTCATAAAGCTGTCATATTAAAACATCGAATTTGGTCTACTCTACACGAAAATAATATTAACAGTAAAAGTTTCAATTTACGTTTGAAACAAATTTTCCAAAAACAAGAATTTATTTCAATGTTTTCTAAAAATTTCGGGCTGTGCGTTTGACGGGAACATTCGAGACTCGTTCACGCCGATATAAATGTTGGGCCTGCAGGAATTGGAGTCATTCTGAATTGTAACTTGAAGGCAATATTTCGTCGATACAAAGTTTATTATTAAATAGTACAAAATGAGTTCAGCGAAGAAATTTTAAACGTATCATTTTAATAACGATTGGGAGGAAGAATTTTTCGTTTGTATGGTGAAGGATAAGTGCATTTGTCTTATTTGTCGTGCGTCAGTTGCAATACCTAAGCGTGGTAACTTAGAGAGGCATCATAAAACGGTTCGTAAAAACTATGAAAAGGATTTTCCGCCCCAGTGAATTAAGAAAACGAAAAATACGTGATTTGATATCTTCTTTGAGAAAAGAACAAAGCATGTTCAAAACGGCAATCAAAACCTGCTACGATCGCGTCATTCACAATATCTCATATATTGGCGAAACACAAGAAACCATTCGAAGATGGATCGGTTGTGAAGGAAGCATTTATTGAAGGGGGTAAAGCTTTATTTGGAGATTTCAAAAATAAAACAGAAATCATGTCTGCTATTAGAGAACTTCAGTTATCTCGTCCGACTGTCACAAGGCGTATTGAAGTCATGAGTCAGGACATGGCAGATAAACTAAAACATGATGATATCATGAAAGGTACATACTTTTCTTTACAGTTCGACGAATCCACCGATATCATAGACACTGCCAGATGTGTAATTTTATTCGGATGGGAAAGACCCGTAACGACGATATATATAACGTTTTCTCAATTTTGTAAGAAAATACAAGCTACCAATATATGAATTAGTGTGCATAACAACCGATGGAGTACCAGCAATGACTGGAAACAAAAACGGTTTTGTGGCATGTGTCGAGCTAATGAAGATTTCCCCTAATTTTTTTCATGCCATTGCATTATACATCAAAAAGTTTTGTGTTAAAAAGTTTCAAACACGGATGAAATTATGGGCATTGCAACAAAAATTGTAAATGCACGTAGCTTGCAACGGTGGCTCTTTGAGTTGTAGTTGGAAGAGAAAGAGTCAGCTGAACACACTGATTTAGTTTTTCACACGGACGCCAGGTGGTTGTTGAGTCGCGGAAAATTCCTAGAAAGGCTTCAAGAATTATTGCCCCAAATAACTTTTCTAGACAAATGAGGTGATGACACTCAGATGTTGAAAAACGAAAAATGGCTGACTGATTTGTCATTTTTGACTGACATCACAATGCACTTAAACAACTTTAATTTGGAGCTTCAAGGTAAAGGAAGAACTATTATTGTGATGATTACCGCATTAAACGCATTCAAAAGTACATTGCAGCTTGAAATAGATTTTCTATTGATTTCTATTGGATTTTGATGGACTTTATTCCTGTTCCTGCTGCCACTAGATTTGGCGTTTTGAAAAGAATAAAAGACATAGCTAACTTATTTTTCATCGAAATCGAGATTGCCGTCTTTGCTTCTATCAATTGGTCATTATATCCGTGCACTCAGTTTCGTATGCATCGTGAAGCTCTGCACTAGTTGTAAAATGTTGTTCAAGGTAATGTTTTGTGGTGTATTTACTGCAATAGTGTGAAGGTAATTCATTGAAAATTTTCAAAATTGTTTTTATAAAAATACTTCTACGAGGAGTACCGTTTTGCCACATCGCGGCCGCAGTGCTGCGGTCAGTACTCTGCGCATGTATGTGATTCTTTCTTGTTTACGTTATTTACTTGAGTGTTCAAAAAGCCTCCGATAATCATTCCGCCAACTGTAAAGTAGGGGCTGTTATAAGATTTCTTAGTTCTAAAGGCGTAAAACCGATCGATGTTCATCGTGAAATCTGTGCAGTTTATGGACAAAATATTATTAGTGATGGAATGGTAAATAAGTGGAGGAGAGCATTTACGGAAGGCTGCTCGAATGTGCATGATGAACCATCGGAGTGGACGTTCTTCGGTCGTTAATGAAAATTTGGTGCCAGAAGTGGACAATAAAGTGAGAGAAATTAGACGTTTCACGATTTCCTCCACGTGTTTTGACTTTTCTCATGTTTCTTATAGTGTTTTTATTGTATAACCTTGTGACGGAGCACTTGAATTACCGGAAATTGTGTTCTCGTTGTTTACCGAAAATGTTGACGGATGTGAACAAAACCAACGTTTAGGCAGTGAATTGACTTTCCTTGAGCGGTACCACACAGGGTGATGATTTCTTAAGCCAAATTGTTGCGGGTGATGAAATATTCACCCAGAAAAGTAAAGTTTGAGTGAACAATTTGTGCTCGGAAAGTCATGCACACAGTTTTTTGGCGAGAAAAGGAATCATGCTTGTGGAATTTCAGCCTCGTAATGAGGCAATAAATACAGCAGCTTATTATGAGCCGTTTAATCCAGGACAAAAGATGTGGCAAGTTGGGAATAGGCATCGTTTTGCTGCATGACAATGCTCGTCCACATGTGGCTAATTAGACCAAAGATCTCATCACATCTTTTCGATGGGAAACTCTAGATGATCCTCCGTTCAGCTCTGATCTGGGGCCCTTTGACTTCCATCTGTTTCTGTACTTGAGAAACACCTGGACGGTCAGCGTCTTCAAGACGACAGCGAAGTCAAAATAGTTATGATGCAGTTGTTGGGAAGTCAGCCACCAGAATTCTATGAGGTGGGAACAACGTTATGGCAAGTGCCTCAACGTTGAAGGAAATTTTGTGGAAAAGTAGATTGCACGCCTTTTTTCAATTTCAAAACGGTACTAACTCAAAAAACTCGCCTAGCATTTGGTTCAATATTTTATCAATAGAGTTGAAAACTAACCTAGTACAATACATATCGTTCTTTGTGTTCTAGAGTAGTTAAAATCTTTTTTTATATACTTGATGCAGTTAACTACTTTAAAGTTGCATTCAAATGACGATTCCCTTCTGGATTTTTCTTCGCTCATCATTATATACACATAAGTATTTCCAAAATTTTCTGAAAATGCCTTCCTATCTCCGTCTTCGATTTTGTTGCAATGACGTTTGGTTTCGTTTGAGATGTGGCCCTTCGTTGAGTGTCTGTGCTGCTTTGGTTTGGTGGTCTTCGGTATACTAGACCCGCTTTTTCCTCAATTCTTTGGTAAGTCACTGGACTAGTCGTGAAGGCAGAACAGCAGATTTGTGGTCGTCGATTTATCCTTAAGCGAATCCTTATTGCTTGGAATGGTTTTCGAGGATGATGTGTATAGACTCTATGATTATTGATTTCATGATTTTGGAGGGCACTGAAAGCAAACTAACTGACTTATAGTTGAAGGTGGTTCAATTATCACCTCTTTTAAAAATGGTAATTACTGAAGCAACCTTCCACGCAGTTGGAACTCTAGGTCTACCGAAGGATGCAGTCATAATAACTGGAAAGGAGTACGAAGAATGTCCGCTAGTTTAAAGAGGAAGCACGGAGATATTTCATCTGGAGATGATATACTCTTCTCTGCATTCATAAGCGAATTTTGGGAGTATGACCAAATACAGAGATAGTATTCGGAGCAAGGGATAGAAAGAACGCTTGCCCTCAGATCGGCAAAGTGCTATCCGCATTAAGATTTTCAGATATAACTTTGAACGGATAACGATGGACACGAATTGAGATAGGAAATTTCAGAACAGTTTCGATTTTCTGAATAAATGTGAGTTGATACTACTCACAGATACTTCAGAATGTCAACAATTTGTGAACATTGTGATGGAGAACTGAAAAGATCAACAAAAAGTATTATATGTGGATAACAAATTCCATTTGAAGTGTGCTAAAATTGAACGAGAGGATGAAATGAAAATTCTATCTGAAAATGATAAAGTACATTATCTATGTTCCTTTTGTCGAAAATACAGAAGGGTTATAAATAAAATGATGGAAATGGATGAAAAGCTCGACAGATGCATGGAAAAGTTCAATGAACAAACAGTGATGTTACAGATGAACATAGAAAATATGGAATCCATGAAATTAAATTGGGAGAATGATCAAACTGGGAAAAATAAGGGTTATAATAAAAGCTACAGGGATGTTTTAATGGTGAAGCCAAGTGAGGAAGAAAATGTAAGTAGCAAAATAACTCATGAAACAATTATCAGTACCATTAATCCATGCAAACTAGAAGTAGGAGTAGATCAGTTCAAAAATGTAAAAGAAGGGGCAGTTGTTATAAGATGTAATAACAAAAAGTCGAAAGATATTTTGAAAAAAAGCATACTTAAAGAATTTGGTGATAGATATACAGTTGAGGAACCTAAGCCAAAAAAAAATTATTGTGAGAGGTGTTGAAGAATATGTAGTAAATAAAAATGATGATCAAATTATAGAAGCAATAGTTAAACAAAATGAATTGTTGAATTTAAAATTGTGAAAAAATCCTTATCAAAAAGAAAAGAAATTATGGCAGTATTATAATGGAGGTGAAAAAAGATGTTTATATGAATGAAACAACTCGTTATAATCAAATTGGGTTGGAAAAAACGCAAAGCAGAGGATTACTATGATATTGTGAGATGTTTCCGATGTGCCTGATATCATCATTTTGCGAAAGATTATAAAGGCGAAATGAAATGCAGTCTTTGTGCTTCTGGACATAAAACGTAAGAATGCCAGGAAGAATAGCTGCAATGTGCGAATTACATTAATAAGTTTCAAACAGTGAAAATAAAATTAGAGACTGATCATGTAGCATACGACAGCAAATGTCTTTGCTATAAAAGAATTGTATATGCAATTGAGCAAAAAGTCGATTTCACCTATTAGCAATTAAAGATTGTGTATTTCACCTGTTGTGGTTATTTCAATAATAGAGATGAACTGATTGAGCTTATTAATAAGTGGAAGCTAATAATAATGACACTGAAACACATATTGATGATAGTGTTGATCTTTCTGAACATAGTCTAAATGGACATAACATGAAAACTTGTAACACAATCAATAGAAGAACTGGTGGTATTATTATATACATAAATCCGTTAAATCCAAAATAAGAGATACAAAATATCTGTTTACATCTGTCTATCACTCACCTAATGTGAAGGATGGGTTGTTCCTAGATTATCTGGAATCTTATTTCAATGAAGTTATAGAATTTCATGAGGAATTTATTATGATGAGTGATTTCAATTTTGATATAGCTGGAGATTCATTTTATACTATAAAATGTAGGAGTTTGGTATACAGATGTGGATTTGAACAACATATTAAAGATTACACAAGAATAACAGATACTAGTAGAACAATTATTGATTACTTGATAAGCAATAATAAAAACACAAAATGTCAGGTGCGTAGGACACCAAAAATTAATGATCATTGTATGATTACTGCTCTCCTGGAATCAGACACACTCGATTGCATGGAATTGGAAACCAGTATATTCAGAAGAAAATGGGAAAATTTTAAGAGAGATGAATTTCAAGACAAAATTTGTAGTATTGAGTGGGAAAAGCATACAAGTGACGTTGATCTGCTCTCAGATGATTTCGTTAAATGTATTATGAAAGTGATTGATACTATGTGCCCATTTGTACAATAAAAAACATGTATAAAATATAGTGAAAATAAATGGTTCCACATTAACATCAGAAAGTTGATCGCGAAAAGTGATCAGCTGTTTGAGGTGGCTGCATTCACACAGAGGGAACATGACTGGAATAAATATAGACAGATGAGAAATGAAGTGACTATGCAAGTTAAGACTGCTAAAAATAACTATTACCTTTCTGTGATTGATGCAAATAGAGGTAATAAAATACGAAATTAAATTTAATACAAGTGTATGCTCCAACAACACAGGCAATAGATGAAGAACTGAATACCTTTTACCAACAGCTTCAAGAAGCTCTAAAAATAGTAAATAATAGAAAAATTACAGTTTTAATGGGCGATTTCAACTCGAAGATTGGCAGCGGAAGAAGTGGGGTAGTGGTTGGAGATTATGGATTAGGAAAACGAAATGAGAGAGGAGACCGCCTTGAGGAATTTTGTCAAGAAAATAAGCTGATCATTACCAATATATTCTTCAAACTGCCGAAGGGAAGACTTTATACATGGCGCGCTCCTTCAGATGGACTTAATGATAAGATGTTAGAAATCAAATTGATTTCATTCTCGTTAATGAGAGATACAGGAAAGCCATTCAGTCGGTAAAAGCATATCCTGGTGCCGACGTTTTTTCGGACAACAATCCGTTGGTTGTCACTCTGAAGCTGAAACTAAAAATTCTTAAAAAACCAAAAGCTTCACCAAAGATCAACACAACAAAACTACAAGTGCCAAGCATTAGAGAACAAGTCCAGAACAGAATCTATGAAAACTTGAATAGAATACAAATAGATCACGAAAATATTAACGAAGTATGGGAGGAATTAAAAAAAAATATAATTAACCCTTGTACAGAGATTCTTACTGAAGATAAAGAGAAGAAACAGGAGTGGATGACTGAAGAAATATTAAAAATGATGAACGAGAGAAGACTTTATAAAAGTCAGAACACTCAAAAGTACAAACAACTACAAAAGGAAATTAGAGTAAAGATTCGTCAAGCAAAAGAAAAGTATTATGAGGACAGATGCAAAGAAATTGAGGACTTAGACAGAAAATATGACATGTTCAACCTACACAAAAAAGTGAAAGAGCTTGCAGGCACACAGAGAAAGAATCAAAGCACTATTCTTGTAAATAAAGAGGGTAAGATCTTAATGAATACAGCAGATAAACTACAAAGATGGAAGGAATACACAGAAGAATTATTTATGGATAACAGAACTGAACCAGAAGAAATTAACACATACTGTGAAGAGATAGGCCCAGATATTACTAAAGAAGAGGTGAAACATGCATTAAAGAACATGAAAAATAGGAAAAGCCCCGGACCAGATCAATTGGCAAGTGATATACTCAAATTAATTGACGACAATCATATCGGTCTCTTAGTCAATATATTCAATAAAGTATACAGAAATGGAAATATTCCAAGAGAATGGTTAGTATCTACTTTCATCTGCTTACCAAAAAAACCACATGCTAGAGAATGTAGTGATCATCGTACAATCAGTCTGATGTCACACACTCTCAAACTGCTCCTCAAGGTTATCCATAATCGAATATAGCATAAACTTGACATGGATATAAGCGATACTCAATTTGGATTCAGAAGGGGATTGGGAACCCGCGAAGCCCTTTTCGCATTCAACGTGTTGACTCAAAATTGTCTCGATGTCAACAAAGTGGTCTATGCGTGTTTCATAGACTATAATAAAGCCTTTGACAAGGTTCGTCATGATCAACTGATAGACATCCTTAAATCAAAACATCTAGATAGTAGAGACGTACAGATCATCACTAATCTCTATTATAAGCAAAAAGCTATAATATGCATGGACAACCACACATCAGAAGAAATTGAAATACAACGAGGGGTAAGACAGGGATGCGTTCTATCGCCGACACTCTTCAATGCATATGCTGAAGAAATACTTAAGAAAGCTCTGGAAAACGAAGAATGTGGGATAACAGTTGGTGGAACACGGGTGAACAACATAAGATATGCGAACGACACTACTTACAGTGAGGAATATGGGTTATCACTAAACATAAAAAAGACAAAATTCATGGTAATCTCAAAGAACAATCCAGTAAATGTTAGTCTAACTATAAACGGCAGAAATGTAGAAAGAGTGGAGCAATATACTTACCTTGGAGCAATGGCGAACAGCACAAATGAATACACCGAGGAAATAAGAATAAGAATAGAAAAAGCCCGAGCCAACTTCATAAAAATGGGCAAAGTTTTTCGTAGTAAAGATCTAAGTATGGCATTAAAACATCGTTTTAGAGTAACAAATGCAGAAGTTCAGAGACGCATAGGCAGGGAAAGAGAGGTTGCTAACACACTCAAGAAACGTAAATTGGAATATCTGGGCCATATTATGAGAGGTGAAAAATATAAATTCCTACAGCTGATTATCCAAGGCAAAATACAGGGAAGACGAAGTATAGGAAGGAGAAGAATCTCATGGCTGAGGAACCTGAGAGAGTGGTTTGGATGCACTTCGAACCAATTTTTTAAATCGGCCGCTTCTAAAGTAAAAATAGCGATGATGATTGGCAACCTTCGACTCGGAGATAGCACTTGAAGAAGAAGAAGAAGAGGTAATTCTAGAGAGTTGTGGAAAATCAAGAGAGGTTGTTACCTAGAAAAATAAACAATTGGGGGGGGGGGGGTTTATCCAATTTGAAAGAGTTCATTCATCTAATGAAGAAGCAATAGCCAGTGAATTTAATTCAAATTCTATTGAAAGTGTAGATAGAATAGTTCAAAAGATTCCTAGGATGAATAAAAATGATTCTATTCTGCAGAATGTGTGTTATAATGGTTCTGTGAATTTGAACCTGTTAGTATGTGTAAACTCAAAAGAATAGTCAAATCAATGAACTATAAAAATGGAACAAGTGAAGGCATAAGTACAAGTATTTTGAATTATATATTTGATGTGACAGGCAACAGATTGTTAAATGTTGTCAATTGTTCGTTGACCACTGGGGTTTTTCCGAAAAACTGGAAAACCACAACAATTGTTCCTGTTTAAAAAGTATGAAACACATTCAAATGTGAAGAATTTAGACCGATAAATGTTAGTCCACAATATGAAAAGTTAATAGAAATGGTGGTCAGGGAACAATTGATAACTTATTGTAGATTGAATAAAGTAACTTGTAGCAATCAATCAGGTTTCAGAGAAGATCACTCATGCGAGGCAGTTATACAAAAAATAACATTCCCATTTAAAAAAATGGGATTTGGTAATAAAGTATTGAAATGGTTTGAATCGTATTTGAAAGATAGATGGCAGAGAATTAAATATGGCAATAATTTGTCTTCAGAATTACTTACTAAGCATGGGGTTCTTCAAGGAACTGTCCTAGGACCTATACTATTCTCATTGTAGGTGAATAATATGATAAAGTGTATAAGGCTGTGTGGAATTACTATGGTTGCTGATGATACTATGTTGTTCATTTGCGGATATGATATCGAAGAGTTGACTCGTGAAATAAATGATGATCTGAGTTCACTGTATGCTTGGTTGTGTGATAATCGATCAAGTGTGAATATTGATAAATGTAAATATATGATTGTAGGAACTAGGTACAAATTGAATCAATTGAACTGTGATAATGTATCTGTGAATATAGATAATTGTAAGTTGGATAGAATCACAGAATCTGAGTATCTTGGTGTAATATTAGATGAATGTCTCACATTTAGATCCCATGCTGGTTATATTAGAAATAAGATATCTAAAAATTATACCTCCTAGGTAGAATTGGAAAGTCTCTCAGTGTGTCTGTGAGGAAGTCTCTGTATAATGCAATTGTTTAACCCCATTTGGAGTGCCACTTTATTTATTAGTTTACCAAATGTTGAAATTATAATTCAATATTAGGTACACTCCTGTAAATTTGGTGTTGAATATACTAAGTTTCAGGCAGAGATTGTATTCACGAAAGATGGAGTTCATACATACAATAAAGAAATATCAAATTACCATCTTATTAGTGGCAGGATTTGAAGTATGTGAATGAAGTTCATTTATACGCCACAAGGTCTACAAGTGATTTTTATATTGATACTTGCAACACTGCAAGAGCAGGAAACTGTCTCTTTTACAAGGGATTGATTCAGTATAATAGTTTACCTGGAGAAATGAAAAGCTTTAAAAAATTTACCGAGTTTAGGAGGTTATTGTTGACATATATCAAGAGTCAATTGAAGATTATTGTTAGGTATATTTTTATAACAACTTATTAATAGATATATATTCAACGAAAAGTGCCTGAAAGGTCATTAGTTAAGGTAATTTAGTTTATACAGTCCCACAAACATAGGAAAAATTGTCGCTAATATTGGAAGGATGACCAAATACAAACAGAGAAAGTATTCGGAATAAGGGAGATAAAGGGGAAGCATGGCCCAAAGATCGTCGAAGTACAATCGCATTCAGATTTTCAGGTATAAATTCGAACGGATAACGATGGACACGAATTGAGATAGGCAGTTGCGATACCAAATAATTGTTGAACTGTCTGTATTCCACGGTGTTCCCTCCGCGAGAGCTTTGATGAACTATCCATTAAAAGGCGCTTTCCACTGCACAACCTATTAGAAAGTCTATTTAAGGGAAGGGGAAACTTTAGATACGTTTGGCGGCCGTTTTGTAGGTACTCGTACTAAAGTCAATTAGTAGAATCATTCTCGGCGCACAAAATGAAACAACTTTATAGAAATATTTTTGAAATATAGTTAGCAAAAGATGTAATTCAAGTGGCGTATTCATACAATGATAACATCAAAATAATGTTGAACCTATCAAAGAACCAAACGAAATATAAAGTAGGTACAAAGAAATGATTGATTAACATAAATAAAGAATTATAGAGGTTCAATTCCACAAAGGTCGTCATCGGTATCTGAAAAAATATCACTATCTGTATCACGTTCAGCCTGTAAATGTATAATTATGTCATCAAAAACAATGTTCATTGCTGGCTCCTTGACTTCAAAAAACTTCTCGGCGTGTTTACAACGACTTTTCCATTCGTTTGTCGGAAATGAATTGTCAAAGTCATCACAAAGAGTTTCCACAGTTTTCAAGTCAAATTTCACATTCCGTTCTGCGACATATTGCTTCATAGATGCCTATATTAATTCTATCGGATTCAGGTCGGGGTGATAAGAGGGAAGTCGAAGAACAGTGTGGCCACTATCTCCCATTATGGCTCGTCAACACTTTATTCGCCACTTTCCTTTTGAATTCCATTTTCGAATACCTAATACTGAATAATTGTTGCACAGAGTGTATTTCACGATGTTCACTCCGCGAGAGCTTTGAGGAACTAACCAACGAAACGCGCTGCGCAATGCGCAACCTATGAGAAAGTCTATCTAAGGAAAGAGGAAACTTCAGATATGTTTGACGGCCTGTACGTAACAGAGTGACTGAAAGCTTGCTATTCAGGTTGTCACGCAGAAATTTGTAAAGTTTCTTGTTATCTTCCTCATCAACTATAAACTCTTCATATTCACCTTGTACTATTTCAAATTGGACGATTAAATTGAATCTCGATATCCTATATAGTCTTCATCGTTAATGGTTCGTTTCAACTTTTTCCACAATCGTTTTTTATGATGTCAGCACTGATTCATGATGTCAGAGGGGCTCGTTTTCATATACGAGTGTTTACAGACGGAATTGACCATAATCGAGGTTTAATGACATTTTCCAGTCGTTTGGAGAAAGTTCTGGGGATGAATTGTCGTCTATGTTGTCTACTTTATCTACAGATACAACACCAAATTATCACGAACTGATCGGAGATACCCACCGATGAAGAATCCCAGAAACCGTGATGAGCTGATGATCATTTTGAGTTTTTTTGGCTTTAATGTAGTTTTTGATGATGTTCTGAGAACATAGAGAACTTCAAACTTGTGTTGAAAATGTCAGTTGTATTGAAGAAGTAGCTATTCGTGCTTAGAGAGTCGGCTCTTTCAAAGTATGATTGCCTGATTGACAGTTTTATGAGTGGTTAAGTCCATCCTATCAGATTGTACTACTACTATGTGGTCCTAGCTAACGATGACGAGTGGATCGGAAAACCTGATCCTTCAGGGAGGGATATTCCTGACTGGATGTTTTGAATGGTGATGCAAGACTCAGGTCTAACGAGAGTGAAACTGCAGTATGTTAATCCTTTTCAGGACATCGGACTAAATTTTACACGTACTATGTGACCCAGATAGAAAAACTAGCTCCTTCAGACAGGCATATTTATCATTCTACGCAAAGTTGAATTTTGCTTAATGAAAAACAGTCTTCAATGTAGAGTTTTCATTATAATTGTTAATACAAATTTTGGACCTACATTCGATATGGTCAAAATATAGAGTTTCATAAATTTTGAAATGTGTTAAAAACGAATAATATAATCTTCCATTTACTCATACATGAGGGGATGAAATGGCAACCACAAGATTGAATTTGAAACGGTCCGAGTGATAATTTCTGACGGTCACCAAACATCTATTATAAATGAAGCTGCACTAATATGGCGGCTTTATATCTATTCGCGACGCCCAGTAAATGTACCATAATCGCCTATCCAATCAACGTAATTTTCGAATCAATTTGCTCATTAGCTCATACTCAATCGATAAAATAAATTGTGCACGCTGTCGATCGGTTATTCAGACGAAACGTTCGTTGGAACGCAAATGTCGAACCGATCCTAGGTGGCCTGGGTGGCCATTCCGATGGTATTGTCACAGCGCCACCACACTGCATTGTTTTAGCGGTGAACAGACAAATGAATGTGGTTAACACGTTTGGCGGTTGTTACGTATTGATTTCACAAGCCCCCGCGATGTTCTCGAATTACTGGCGCTTAATCATAGTGAGCCCTGGATTTAGCGATTAAATCGACGCCATTCCGTCAGTTATGTGTACCTAACTCCAGCGTCTCTCTCGCGCTTCAACCATTTTCATGAGTTTCACTTGACTCGGGCCTCGTTACATGCTCGGTTGAGCTCTGAAATGATAGCAGGGGTGTGAGGCATACGAACTCAGATTACTGACAGTTGAGTTTATAGAAATACAGATAGACTTCCATTTTTTGTTCAGTCACATTTTTCATAGTTAATATTTTAAATTAATTTTTGACAAGGGATCTTTTGAGAAGTTGCCAACACGTGAAAGATGGAACATCTGTTAGTTTATTCTTAAGGTACTTGCTAATTGGACACTGTCTCATATAATATATATATATATATATATATATATATATATATATATATATATATATATATATATATATATATATATATATATATATTATTAATATTCACGATAATACACACGCAAAGATTCGCTCTACAAAATTTTCGATTATAGTGGTTCAAAATTGTCTGTTCTCGTCAAATTTTATATCGAAATGGTCAGAAGAATGTGATCTTAATAACTTCAGTGCTTATTCCTCAGAAAATAGAACCAAAACCTGGATATTGCTGGAATTGGAGGATTTCTGGAGGTTACCTTAAGAAGTTCCGAATATAAAAATTATCTATAAAGTGCCAGGTGGAAGGTGAGGAGAAAGACTTTTATCTTATCGTCTCTTATCATATGCCAACGATCAATTTCTAAATCATACATAGTCCGGTAGAAGAAAATGGCCGAGGATGGAGATTGTGTGATCTGCAATCAAAATTTTATAGTCGGTTGTAGATACTGTCAGCATAGAGCTCATCTACAATGCTCTAAAATAAGAGATGGAGCATTTACTCGTCATCTGTAAATCTGAAAATCTGTTCTGGTTCTGCGATAAATGCATACTCGTAGTGCTGGAGAAATTGTCTGGTAGTCTGGTTGTATCACCTTCCCAGAATAGGACAATATCAAAATAAGATCTAGAAGAATTTCCGAGAGTATTACTATCAGACATCGAAGAATTAGTAGAAAAAGCCATAAACAACCAATATCAGAAAATCATACAAGATAACACCATCTTGAGAAAAGAAATGGTAAATCAATGCCAAGCACTTAAGTCGGATATAAAAAACCTTAAAGAGAGTTATGTGGAAATATAATCACTAAAGCCACAGAGAAACCAACTAAAATAAACCAAAAACCTGAGCAGAGCTATAGAGATATTCTTTCCACCAAAGTAACAACTCAAAGTGTCCAAAAAGAGATTAGTGTGGCCAGCGCTTCTAAAAATGTTGCTGAAGTTCAAGAAAGTGATCGAAGAAAATAACATATAGATTCTCTGAACGCCAATGAAGGCTTTGTCCCCGTCGGAGGCAGGAAAAGAAAAGGTATCAAATACAACATTCGCCATACCCAGGAAATTGAAAATCGAGATTCAGCCTATGGAAATTCCAGCAAACAAAAACCCAAAAATATATCTATAGTGACAGGAAAAGTAGCATCAGGTACAGAAGGCTTTGAAGGAGCAAAAAAAAAATGGCATGGCTGTTCGTGGGAAGAGTCGATCCTTCAACAACTGTTGAGAATTTGCGAAAACACCTAACGAAGCAATTCCCGAATAAATTGTTTGATGACACAGAAATACAGAAACACGAAAAAAACACCAGCCGAAACAAGGCATATAAAATCGCTTTCGATTACAACATTCCTGAAATCTGGCCAGAAGACATAATAGTCAAGAAGTTTCAGTTTCTCGAAGCAGAGAAGGAGAAGAAACCCAACAAAAATCAAAATGGAACCAAACTCGGTACGTCCAGGACGAGTGAATCACCGCAAGGAACAAAAAGCGCCTTAATATTCCATCAAAATATATAATCATTAAAACACAAAACATCTGAAATAGAAATTATTCTGAAAGCGCTAAATGAAGCACCGAAAATCCTCTGCTTCACAGAAGACTGGTGCACTCAATATGAAAGACCATTTGTGAAAATAGAGGGATATAAACAAAGCGCTTCTTATTCGCGTACAGCCAGATCGCACGGTGGGTGTAGTAGCATTTTCGTTTAGGTTAATATGGACATGGTCGAATATCAGGAACTTAAACAGTATTGCGAAGATGTAAATGTGGAATGTGCTTGTGCGGTTAGCATTCTAAATAAATTTGTCATTTTGTGTATCTATCGATCGCCCCTAGGTGATCTTGATATATTTTATGAAAACCTCAGTCAAATGTTAATAAAAATAATTGCTAAATAGGTCTCGTGATTCCACAAATTTCCTAAGCATAATTCACGAAGGTAATCTGGTCCAAACAATCTTTACGCCAACACGTGTAACGAAATATTCACAAATCTTAATAGACAATATTTTCGTAAATGAAATAGATCAACCTAAAGGTGAAGTAATTGTAACCGCTCTTTCGGATAATCATGGCCAGCTTTTGGAGGTGGATCTGGGGACTGAGTTATCGGAGTTCGTTCCCTTTTACAGGAAGTGTTATTCAGAATCCAAAATGATTCATCTCTCACAGCACTTTAGTTCTGAAAGTTGCGAAAATGTTTATAATCAGAATGATCCTGATGCTGCCTACGACTATTTTATACAAAAGATCAAGGATTTGGATAGGATCATTTTCATCCCTAAATTGTGCAATAAACACCCTAGTAAATAAACATGAATTTCTTTGGGAATTCGAAAATCTTGTGAAACAAAGCGACAACTCTTTAGGACCTTCCATAGAGGGAATATTCAAGATCACAGTACAACATTTATTGCTGGTTTCTAAAAAAAGTTGTACACTAGGCTAAAAGAATGGCGGATGAGTATTTCATAAGAAATGCAACCAATAAGAGCAGAGCAACCTGGCAGGTCATAAATAAATACACAAATAAATCCACAAAAAATCAGTGTGTTCTTGATAAGCTGGGAAGTGGAACTGACAGTGCGTGTGAGGTGTTGAATAAAGTTAACCAGCATTTCATTGACATATGTCAACGGATAACCAATGGGGCACACTTCAAACCGATAGACAAAAATATGCATGGTGCTGCAATATACCTTAATCCTGTAACACCTTTATAGATTTATAACATTATAAAATCTTTATAGAATACAGCTTCATTGGCCTTCGATGAAATCCAAGTGAGACTGATCAAACACATTGCCCACACCATATCCGCCCTCTATGTCATATTGTAAATCACCCAAGCATTCAGAACGGAATATTTCCAAAAAAACTAAAACGTACCAAAATAGTTCCAATTTACAAGACCGGAGACAATACTAATATCAACAACTATAGACCAATTGCAATCCTATATAACTTTAGTAAACTCATAGAAAAAATAATTTATAATGGATTGCTTAATTTTTTGGAGAAAAAAATGATTCTCTCAGACTCGCAAAACGGCTTTAGGAAGGGAAAAACGCAATCCGAGCTATATATATGAAAATATGTGCAATTTTGGAGTCCCTAAATGAAAACAAGCCTGTGATAGCAATGGCTCTAGACCTAAGTAAGGCTTTTGACAGCGTGGAAAAAGTTATTCTTTTAAAAAAACTCGATTGTTGTGGAATACGTGGAGTACCATTGAAACTGTCGGACAGCTACCTTTCAGATAGGGTTCAATATGTTGCAATGGCAGATAATGATGGAAACACGCAAACTTCCGAAATGTTGAGAACAAGAAGGGGAGTTCCTCAAGGATCGATTCTTAGACCCCTACTTTATATTCTTTTCACCAATGATCTGTCTGGCATCGTCGAAGACTTGCTGGTGCAATTCGCAGATGATACAAATATTTCAATGAGTGGTAGTAAAACAACTAAAACACAGATCGAATAATTTAATAGCCTTGGAAAAATACTTCAACATGAATAACCTGAAATTAAATACTAAGAAAACGCAGCTCTTACATTTTTCGTTCAACGAAAATCTGCGTAGCCCACAACGAAGAAGTTATTGAGTCTGTTGGGGAGATGCGGTTCCTGGGCGTGACCATCGATTCTGGGCTTGATTGGTCCAGCCATGTAAAACGCTTGGCGGATGCATTGGCGGGCTATCCTTATGCCCTGAGAATGATTACATCACATCTTAATCTCCGAACTGCCATCGTGTCTTATCGAGCTAATGTGGATTTGTGTGTTTAAGATCGATGTTGAGCTTGAGATACACTGAAAGTGTAAGGACTATTTCATAAAAAATAACTTACTCACACTGCCCTCCTTATACATTTACGAGGCAATCCTGTTTGTCAGAAATAACTCTGATCTATTCCATAGAAATGAACACGGTTATATGACCCGGAATAAAGAGAACTCGATATCCATGAAATTCAATCGTACTTACCTACAGAAAAATGCACATTATATGATAAGAAAAATAATGAATGAATTACCACCTAAAATACGCAATGAGCAACCAGCAATTCTGACTAAACATGTATATAAGCTTCTAGTAGAAACAGCTCCGTACAGCTTACAAGATTTCCTGAATACTAAACTTGACTAAAATTAAAACTCATACATACAATATCTAAATCGCTGTAAATTCTTGTTTATAGTCTTACCTTTGTACATCTATTTATTTTGTACCTGTAAATTGAGATTTTTCTGTTGATTGTAAGTAACTATTTATAACGTGATTGTACTTTTTATTTGACATGTTTTACGCCTTTGGCATAATTTGTTTACTTTTACATTTACAAGTTTGAATGAATAAACTATCTATCTATCTATCTATCTATCTATAGAGATGTCGTGTTGAGAAGTACTTCGTTTGTAGTATAGATAAAACGACCTTACTACTCGTTTTAAATGAGATTGTAACTTTTCTTTGTCGTTGTCCTCAAACATCTCTGGACGCAAAATTTTCCTGTTTCCCGAAATCGCGCGGAAATTCAAAATTATTAATTCGTGAGACAAGCCCGGGCGGAGAATTACAAATCGTCGCTCCGTCGGTGACCGGTGATTCCCTAGTAATGCTGGGAGAAGGATCATTTATTTGTTTATTAGGCTCGCCACGCACATGTACACAAACTTGTATTTATTTATCGTTTTGTTTTTGCGTAATTTTCTTGAAGAAGTTTAATGGTGAACTGGTAACTAATTTGAAGTTTCCTGCTTTGACTCTACATATATGTGTGCCGAAACGCAAGTGTTCATTTAATGTCAATTTACAAGCCCATTTACTGAGCAAATAATACTTTTTCGGATGTCAGATGCGAAAAGTGTCGTACAGAGTTTAGTGGTGATATTGAACATCATTAGGAGTCTGAAAAACATTGAAATGCCAATCTTGTCGCTGCCTCCAGTTCTTCAATGTTCTTTATGAACTCAAACGCGCAACTTCAAATGATATCGATATTGCTGCTACAGAAGGCGCTTGGGTTTATCACACTATACAAGAAAACCATAGTTTCGCGCCAATGATTGTGGTTCCAAATTAATCCAATCATGTTTACGAATTTCAAATGCGCGTGTTCTAAATGAGAAGCCATTCTAGTGAATGTTTTGAGGCGACAGTTTGAAAGATGATCTCAATAGCTCCACAATTTTGAACGATGCTTTTCAGAAAGATTTGTAGAGGTCATGAAGAATTACCTGACCTACAGATATCAGTTTGTTAATGTGATTGGAGGTACTTTAAGTTAAAGGATGGTATTCCAGGGTGTACTGCAAGGTTAAATACTTGGTCCCCTGATATTTATCATGGATCTCGATAAGGTAGTTACTGGAGCTTCGATTCATCAGTTAGCAGATGACACATAGGTAGTAGGAACATTCGAGAAGCATAATGTGGAACAAGGTATATCAGTTCTGAATAGCGTGTTGCAAGGTATATATGATTACTCCGTGAGGTTTGAAGATCAATCCCAGTAAAACACTAGCAGTTTGTTTTGGAATTACACACCCCTTTTATTCTCTGGTTATGAGCGGTGTGGATGTTGGTTATAGTAAAACTGTCAAGAACCTTGGAGTGATAATCAGTAGTAACTTAAGATTCAGAGAACATGTTTCATCCATAACAAGAAAATGCTATTTGGCTTTAAGATCATTATATCGTGGCAGAAACATATTAACTCTCGATTCGAAAAAGCGGTTGTGTGAAAGTCTAGTGCTATCTCACACTAATTATGCCGATATATTATAGGTCCATGCTTGGATGCGGTGACGTCAAATAGAGTTCAGAAAATACAAAATTGTTGTAAACGGTTCATTTTATAATTAAATATCAGAGAGCATATCACTCCATATTCACAGTTGAATTGAATAAACATGTTCAAGCGTAGGAAATTGCATCTGGCCTGTTTCTTCCATTAAGTTTTGAATTTGGGGATTCCTCAGTACTTGAGGAAGAAGTTGAGGTTCAGGGCTGATTGTTACAATAGAAACACAAGAGGTATACATTTGATTGAACTGCCGTAGTACAGAAAAACTTTATTCGAGAGATGTTTCACTTACTGCGTGGTGAAGTGTATAATTCGAGTCCAAACGAGTTGTGGAGAAGATCAGTCCATAGTTTCAGGGTGGAATATAGGGAGTTTGTTTCTGGCCAAATATTTTGATTGTAGAGTCGTTTTGCTTATATTTTCTTTTGTTGTGCTTTTCAAACGTTTTTTGCTTTTATTGAATTGTTAGGTTAGCTTGCTTTTAGTTTTTATTGTCAATTTTATCTTTTATTGCAAGACCTCGGTTGAACTGAACAGTTTTAACTGGATTCCGCCGAGGAGAAACAAATAAAGGTATATTATTATTTATTATTGTGGGCTTATGCACTATCTCAGCTGTTAGCTGGATATAATTTACCTTTCCCAGATTCAGCAATCAAAGGGAGTAGGCTCGATTACAATATACTTGACATAAATTTCCTAACTATCCTACATGTATTAAGAATTACAGCTTTTGTCATTTCCATATAGGTACTCTTATGCAATTCTAATTTCTTAAGGCTATCATGCAAAGTTTTGGGTATTAACCTAGTCGAGGATATGATGACAGGAACAATATCTATTTCATCGAGGTGCCACATCTGCTTAATCTCAATAGCAAGGTCTGTGTATTTGGACTTTTTCTCCTGGAACTTGTTCAGCGCGTTGTTATTATTCGGTAAGGTGACATCCACCAGCATTGCTGTTCTGGCTCTCTTATCATACACCACTATGTCCGGCCTATTATTCGTTACCATTCTGTCAGTGATAACAGACCTATCGTAGTATGATCTGATAGAATCATTTTCCAATACGGGCGCCGGTTGATACTTGCGATATGGCTGGGAGGCATTCAGAAGTCCGTACTTGTGTGCAAGTTTCTGGTGGACAATGTTAAATACTTGATTTTGCCTGTGATATTGGCCAGTTGTTCGCATCCGGATCTAATATTTTGTATAGTCTTCGATATTATATGGCATTTTCTGCACTTATCTGTTTGCAATGTACCGTCCTTCATAATAAATTTTTTGTAGTTGTCTGTAGCGATCACTTGGTCTTGGATGGCCATATGGAATCCTTCTTTTTTTTTTTTATTGTACTCCTTGTATAAAAATCAAAAATATCCGGAGATAGTTATTCAAATAACTAACAAGTTGAAAGGCGACCACCGAGTATAAATATTTTTTCGAATAGTCTGGATCCGACGATGTCGAGGCTGAAGTTGTTGCAGGGTAAATCGAAAAGGAGGAGCACAAAATTATTAAGAAAACGAAAAGCGAAGATCTTCCTGGATTGAAATCCGCTTAGTGCCATTTCGAGAAACAAGGTACAATTCTATAGTCCTTGTGAGGAAAACTGAAAAATGAATTGATATTTCCTATTTTATTCACCAAAAATTGTTGCTTACCGCATATCAAAAAATAAGAAGAACATTCTAGAAATGACAACAATTTAATAAAGATCAGAGAAAGGAAATCATTTGCCACATATCGATAATTAGTTGATCCATTCAACAGATTTTCACCCAACTATTCTGAAAATTGAAAAATGTCAAACGATGATGAGGAATTCGTTCCAAAAATTTGTGACAGGTAGTGTTTGGTAAGGCAACTATTTGCCGTTGGTGTTAAACCGCCTCTATCGGATCTCTTGCAAGTACGAAAACTTTCCAATTACAAATTTCAACAATACTTACCGTAGAAATACGATTATCAATCAACCGTTATGCGAATGAGCTTGTCTATCTTGAGCTGTGGGTTCCATCTTTGTTTCAAAATACTAAGCATACTCTGAAAGTTATAGCCGAAATTTGAGATATGGTTTCATCCATAAGTAAATAAAGAAAATCGGTGAACTAGCCCTTTCAAGAAAAAGGGCTAGTTCACCGATTTTCTCTATTTACTTATTATTATTATTACTATATATAGAGAAGGTTGCTGCTTTAAAAAAGTCTCCATTGAGCGATGTATATCCTTATACAGTGCGTTCCAATAGAAATGAATCTTAATGAATAACTCTGCTGGTTCAATTTTGTGAATTTCTTGAAACATGTCGATTTTTTATTGGACAGGGACATTTTTTGTCATATGTTTCGTTCTCCCTCTATGAACTCCCTACCTCTGGCAGCTTCTTCCTCAAATTTTTGAAATATCATTATCTATACGATCACGTGATTTACTTTCTAAAATAACGTGTCGCAAATTGTAATCGAGAAATTCCAGGTTTTCATGAATCCGTTCGATCTCCGTTCCAGGAAAACATTGGATTAAAACCGATTTGATTGGTTTGGAATCGTTTGTTTATACTCCCTTACAACAGCCAATATATGTCTACCATGTGAAGTGCCATTAAATGAAAAGTTGTTTGGATCTTTATGATTTACATGCAAATCTATTATGAAATGCAACATATCATTGAGTTTTCTTCTTTTTAATCGCGACACATTTCTTGTAATACCACCTTTTACTTCAATACATCGGTATAATCGAGATTAGAATGATTGTCCAACAGTTTTCAAAAGTTGTAGTGTCATCTGCTGACATTCTTGAGCAAACCTTGCTCGTAGTTCTTCCAACGATTTGGGTGGCTTAACATAGACATCAGACTTGATATAGCCCCACAAGAAGAAATCCAGAGGCATTAATTGGGAAATATAGACAGTCATTTTATAGCCCCTCTACTACCTATCCAAAGAATCGAAAATCTATTATCTAGATCAGGGGTGCTCAAACTTGAACTGCTGGCGATCTACCTCAATATTTTTAGACCACTTACGATCGACTCTGAGAGGCTGCAAGTATCTGTGATGCAGGGTTGTCGAACATACGGGTTTATACTCGATTTCTCTATTTTTAGACTTATCCAAGGCTTTCGACTGTGTCCCTCATGCAGCTCTTCTTGATGAGATGGTTTGGTATGGTTTTCGTGGGGTCGCGAGGGAGCTTATTCAATCATTTTTATCCAACCGACGTCAGTCAGTGTTTGTGAATAATACGTGGTCCAACAGGGAAACTATCTCAATCGGAGTTCCTCAAGGTGCCATTATGGGTCCTTTACTTTTCTTAATATATCAATGACTTTCCTGACTATCTGACTTATGTCTAGAGTGTTTTGTACGCTGACGATTCCACCATAACTGTTTCCAGCGGGAGTTTGTCGGAGGCGGAGGAGCTGTTCGGGAGGGATCAGTCGATAGCTTTGAGGGGGTTTTTCAGGGAACGGGTTGTGTATGAATGAAGGCAGAACAGAAAGGGTAGTGTTCACTATGAGACATGTGAATTCCTCCAGTGTGAGATTCCTGGGAGTTCATCTCGATTCGCGTCTTGTATGGTCTGTCCATGTGGATCATCTTGAAAGAAAATTGAGCAGAACCATCTTTGTTCTGAGGCAATTGTCTCAACTTGTGTCTCCCTATGTTCTGAAGTCTGCTTTCTATGCTCTTTGTGAGTCTCATATTAGATATGGGCTACTTGCATGGGGTTTATCCATCGAGATCAATCGTATTTTCAGATTGCAGAGACGAGCAATAAGAATAGTTGGGGGATTACGGTATAGGGATTGTTGTATGATCACTTTCAGAAGCAAGGAAATTCTTACTTTACCCAGCTTATTTATCCTCGAATGTTTGTTACATGCTCATGTAAATCTGAATAATTTTCAATTAAACAGTAATTTTCACACATATGATACTAGAGGAGAGTATTGTATTCATGCACCTTTCTACAGATTACGCAAATCACAGAATGGCCCAAATTTCCTATCTATCAAACTGTATAATGTACTACCGATTTGTGTTCGAACTGTGAGTTTGAAAGAATTCAAGTTTTTATAATGAAAATTTCAAAACAAATGTTCTTTACGATATCAATTCGTATTTTGAAATAAATTTTGATATGTAGTTCAAGTAAATTCCTTGTAAGCTTCTTTATATTTACTTGTATGTATTTTATTTTGACCTGTGCCCACAAATATTGTAAAACACCAATAAATTTTGATTGATTGATAGATTGCATTTTACCTACCTACCTAGGAAGGTACCTAGGTAGGGTGTACCGTAGCATATATAGATATTAACTTTCCGCACAATATATATCATTTCAGTCAAGGTTTAGTTAGGTTCTTCTCTATAACATCAATGAAAAAACTCATAGTTATTCAAAATTGCGAGTTTATTGGTTGCTACAAAACGAAAGAGTTACATATGGTGTTAAACTTAATATTAAGGAGTGATTTTGGATGTTGAAGCGTGGCGCTTCATGTTCTTAGCATACATTTCCTTAGATGGTACGTAACCACTAAGTGCTAACGCAAGCATGATGTCATATCATCGTCAGTTAGTCGATTGCGATATTTTGACTTAATTATCTTCATTTCAGAAAACGCAGACTCGCAAACATTGCCATCAGTTGAAGGGCGATTTGCCTTAGATTCGGATATTTATCTTCAGATATAAAACACCAAAAATTTATATGAGATGCTGTTGCTTTGAGATGTATATCTGATATAATCTGCACGAACTCATTTTCGAGAGAACATGAGTTCACATTAAACTGACTTGCTATTTCAGTAGCTAATTCCTCAATTTTTTTACATGAAAAAGGAAAACTCATTAATGATGCTATATTTGCCAATTTACTACAATCATAAAAACGCATTTCGAATTGTCCCAAAACATTTGATAATTCAGCCTCATATGTATCATAATTCAACTGAGGAATCCTTGCTTTCAAAGACGGAAAAAGTTTCAGATCCTTTCTTTTCAGTTGATCTATCATAAGTTGCAATTTACTTTTGAATGCGTTTACTGCGATAATCATCTCAATAGTTTCTCCTTTACTTTGAAGCTCCAAGTTAATGGTGTTTAAGTGCATTGTGATGTCAGTCAAAAATGCCAAATCAGTCAGCCATTTTTCGTTTTTCAACATCTTAGTGTCCTCACCTCTTTCGTCTAGAAAAACTGTTATTTCGGGCAATAAATCTTGAAAATTTTCGCTACTCAACCAACGTCCGTGTGAAGAACTAAATCAGTGTGTTCAGCTGACTACCTATCTTCCACCTTCAACTTGAAGAGCCGCCGCTACAAGCTACGTGCACGGAAGGAATTCACAATTTTTCTTGCAATGCCCATAATTTCCTCCGTGTCTGAAACTCTCGAACACAAAACTTGTTGATGTTTAATGCAATAGAATGAAAAAAATGAAGGGAAATCTTCATTAGCACAATGCCATAAAACCGTTTTTGTTTCCAGTCATTGCTGGTGCTCCATCAGTTGTAATGCACACAAATTTATATATTAGTAGCTTGTAGTTTTTTACAAAATTGAAAAAAATGTCATATATATCTTCTCCACGGGTCTTCCCCTTTAGAGGAATGATTGTCAAAAATGCTTCCTTTGCCAACATGCCATTGAATACCATCCGAATAAAAATACATAGCTGGGCAGTGTCTGTCATATCGGATTCGTCGAACTGTAAACAAAAGTGTGTACATTTGATGATATCATGTATTAGCTGCTAAGTTTTGACTCATGACTTCAATACGCCTTGTGACAGTCGGACAAGATAACTGAAGTTCTCTAATGGTAGACATTATTCCTGTTTTATTTTTAAAATCTTCAAATAAAGTCTCACCCGCTTCAATAAATGCTTCCTTCACAACCGATCCATCTTCGAATGATTTCTTGTGTGTCGCCAATATATGAGATATTTTAAATACGCGATCGTAGCAGCTTTTGCTTGTTTGGCTGGCCTTGTGAACATGGTTTGTTGCCTCTCCAAGTTACCACGATTAGGTATTGCAACTAACGCACGACAAATTAGACAAATGCACTTATCCTTCACCAAAGAAAAGAAAAATTTTTCCTCCCAATAGTTATTAAAATGATACATTTTAGATTTCTTCACTGCACTCATTTTGTACTTTTTAATAATAAACTTTTTATCTAGTAGTATTGCCTTCAAGTTACAATTCAGAATGACTCCAATTCCTGCAGGCGCAAATTTATATCGGCGTGAACGAAAGTCTCGAATTTTCCCGTCAAACGCCCGAAATTTCTAGAAAAGCGGTAAGAATAAAAAGCGCGGCTTTTCTTTGATAAGTACCGCGCGTTCCTTTGATGAAGCCGCTTTTTGCCGCTAGCAGAGTGTTATTTTATTACGTAATAAATTTTTGTAGTTTAGTTACCAACTCATTAAAAATGTTTTTTCTCTCAAGATCTACTCAAAAAGCAATTGCGATTGGTCGATCGCGATCGCTTTTGACTCTGAAGCAATTTTGGAATACGGACGTAGATCAGCAGTTACTGTTGTTTGATCTCGTGAAAGAATTGTTGCTAAATGTTTTTCGATCGCGCTCGACCGTTAGAGCATTTATTTTATCACGTAATAAATTTTGTAGTTTAATTACCTGCTCATTAAAAATTTCTTTTTCTCGAAATCTACACGAAAAGCACTTGCGACTGGTTGATCGCGATCGACCGTTTGAGCACCCCCTATTCTATTGTATATGCGAATATAAAAATATTTTCCGGTATAATTGAAATATAATCTTGGAATTGTACCTAACTCCCCCTTGTTCCTACGTCCCTGGAAAGAGGAGTACATAAAGGGAAAAGGCCCGAAACTGATACGCCATGACGGAAATAACGGCGGGACATGTAATTAACAGTCTTAACGTAATTACCTCTGGGCTCGTTATCAAGCCGTGAACTTTGTAATTAATCCTTTGGTTTTGCTTCTACTGATTTAAGCAGATGTATTAATTATAAGAAGGAACGGGTAGAAGAGAACGTTTTCCTTTGGGAGTTGCGAATATTTCCTCTTAACCAAATCATTTAAACACTTAGTTTGTCGTAATTGCGGATTTTATTATCTTACTCCTCTCTTTTCGGTCTATTTGATATCAGAAGTGGGATGGTATATGTAGAGGGGGGAATTTCTCTTACGAATTTAAGTTATCACAATGTATCATAACAAAAGACTAGTTGACTTATAAATACATGTATTCTTTATAAGTGATAAGCACACTTCATTGATATTTCCTAAAGATGAACATCGAAAATCAGTGTCAATGTTTTTAAATCAATTCCCAAACCTGCCCTAAAAGCGATATCTCTAATTTCGCTGCTCATTTCAAAAGTTGTGACATTATATGCAATGAAATATTTCCATAAGATATCGCACTTAATGCGAATTTCAGTAATTCCCTTGAAAATTTTTGGATACAATGTTTAAAAATAGTTCACACGAACTGCTTGTTCGTGTTTCAGCATATTGTAGAAAGTGAAAAAAGTGATTGAATTGAATAGACTCGAGGATAAATTTAATGCATTCAAATGTTTAAAGTGCGAAGTAATAACGAATTAGTTGAAATAGGACTAAGGGATGTTATAATTACAGATAATCTTAAGAGAGGACAGTTGGTGCTATTTCAACAGTTAATAACAGTGTATGATAAAAATAGAGAGACTTTTCACAATAATTCAAGATCCCTGCCCTATGCATATATCTACTCTATTCTCAGTTTCATTAAATATTATAAAAAATAATTTATCCAAGAAAACATGAAGAAATAAATAAAAATAAAATCGTAAGATTAAATAAGATGGAAAAATCCTTGAATTTTTGTTTAGAAATACTTACAAATTAATCCATAATATCAAGTAATAAGTTTGTTTGGTGAGTAGATTCGTCACAATATTTTTTTTCCGTAAAAATTCATGAAAATAGGCTCTCACATCATCGCATTCTCCTTCAGCAAGAGAGGATGAATACTTTTTTCCTTTCGTTTTCTTATTGCCCAAGGATAGCTATATTGGTGAATTGAAATAGGTCATCCTCATTTTATACATGAGTGACTCAAAAAAATTATTGAATATTGTAATTTTCAAAATATTATACCTTGATTTTTCAAATCGAACACCCTGTGTTTTATTATTCATGTCAACGCATAAAATATTGTGCTTTATTTTTGCAGAATTAACCTTAACTTTATCTTTGATCATTTTCGAAATATTGGATTATTAGTAAACACTTTTGATGAAAATTCTACAAACCTTATCAAGCTCAACAATATGCATCATTATTCGCTCAGAAGTTTTTTTCTGTAATGATTCAAGTAGTAAGAAATGAAACCTAACCAAGATAATTCTTTTAACGAATGATAAAATCTAGATGATTAAAACAAAATCGAGGCATAGTTTGACATTTTTTTCTATTTGTGCCTTCTGTCAGGTGGCAAGTAGAGTTTATGTACAAAGGTTTCCTGATAAGAGGTATCCTGATGCAAGATGCTTTGAAAAACTTCTAATTAGACAACCAGTTATCAGTTTTGTTGACAGTGACAGAGGACCCATATAAAAGCCAAAGAGAGATTTCTCAGTTAACAGATTTAAGTCAAATCTCCGTCCAGAGAATCTTGAAAGTTAATAAATTTCATGCATATCATGTACAGCTGCACCAGGAACAGAACAATCAAGACTATGAAAATCAAATCAATTTTTGCAATTGGGCAAGTGACAAAGTAGCGGAAAATCTAAATATGTTTAGCAGAGTTCTTTTCCCGGAAGAGGCAACTTTCCACAATAATGTGCATGTTAACAGGCACAACTTTCATTATTTCGCCACGGAAAATCCACACCTCATGAGACAAATATATCACCAGCATCGTTGGTCCTTGAATGTATGGGCCGCTTCAGTAGATGGATATCCAATTGGGCCGCACTTTTTCAACGAGCACCTCAATAGTGAAATGTATTTAGAACTTCTGCAAAATCATCTACCAATGTTATTTGCCGATGTACCAGAGCAGATAAGACAAGATTTGTGGTTTCAACAGGATAGAGCACCGGCACATTACTCACATCAGGTTAAGGAGCATTTGAATCATGTATTTCCAAACAAATGTATAGGACGTGGTCCTGTTAGATGGCCAGCTAGATCTCCGGACCACAAAAGTCTAAATTTTTTCTTGTGGGGTTATATTAAGGGCATCGTTTACCAAATTCCTTCTACAACACAGTTGGATATGAGATAGAGAATAGTCGACGCCTTTCAGTCAGTTAATCCGCAAATGTAGTCGAGAGTTCAACAGTCTTTACTCAGAAGGATTGAGTTGTGTCTACAAAGAAACGGGCAACATTGCGAACACTTATTGAAATAGTTCATTACCTTGTAGATCATCTCACCAAAAACCAACCTATTACGTATTTCAAAAACGACTACCATAAAATATCTCCATTTCTCCAATCAAGTATAATGATATGTACTAATAAGCTCTTCTTCCGTTACCTCTGATTTTATAATTTTAGTTTTTTTTTATTTCGAAAATGGTCAAAGTTAAAGAGAAGGTTACTTCTGCAAAAATATGGCCCAATATTTTATGCGTTGACATGAATGATAAAAGTACAAGATGTTCCATTTGAAAAAATCAAGATATGTTATTTTAAAATGACCATATTCAATAATTTTTTTGAGTCACTCCTGTATGAAAAGAGGATAGTCTATTTCAATGCATCAATAAAGCTATCCTGGGACAATAAGAAAACGAATGGAATAAAGTATTCATCCCCTCTGGCCGAAGGAGCATGAGATGATGTGAGAGCTTAACTTCATGAATTTTTACTGAAAAAAACATTGTGACTAAACTACTCACCAAAAATAATTTCTTTCATGAGACGGAATTATAAAAACTAAGGAATTTTGCCACTCTTGATGATATAAAGATTATACAAAATTCATAACATTATGAATACGCCCAGGAATAAAATTTAAATGATAAACTTCAACTTTAAAAGCATTGCATGTAAATGTTCACGATTTAACCAAAGGTTGAACTTTTCTATAAAAATTAGAAAACTGAAAAAGTAAATGGTATTTTCATAATGTTGTAAGTAATAATGAACTAAAACTAAAATAGTATTAAGAAATATTGAAGCTGAATAATCTTAATATGGGACAATTTGTGTTGTTTTTTCAATAAATAAAACTAGAAACTATTAGAATTTATTATTTCTATGAAAGATATACACATGAAAAAATTTAGGATAGTTATTTAAAAAATATGAATGAATATGTGGTGTGGAATTTTATTTACATCCATACTGCACCCCATACAATGGTGTTGAAAAATTTGAGGAATTTACACAATATCTTTACATTTGAGTCATGTGTGTATATTAACTCTACTCAGTCTCATTGAATATTATAAAAAATAAATTTATCGAAGAAAACATGTAAATAAAAAATTTTTTGAAAATACAGTCGTTAGTTTGAATAGATTGAAAAATCTCTCTAAAGAAATAAAGAAATTCCTCTGAAATAAATACTAAAAACAAATTCATAAACTTAGAAAAGTCAGAATATGAAATAATAAGTTATGATCTATGAAGAAAAATGTAATGTAATTATGAACATTGAATGAGAATTTAAAATAAATAAAATTCTCGATGAAATAAAATAAAACGTAATGAAGGAGAATATAATCGAAAAATATGGATATAGCAAAAATAAAAAGAATTAATTTCAAAATGAAATATTATTGAATGTCACATAATAATTTCTTTCTTCAGACTAAATTAAAGAAACTAATGAATATTAACTAATGGAACCTCCCCAAATTCTTGAAGAAATAAAATAATTCAAAAATATTGTTCATAATTGAAATTGCTAAAATTATGAATATAAACACCTCAAAAAGTCTAGGAACACTTACCAATATCTTTAAAATATGAATTTGATGATTCGAATTTATAGAAATCTTTCGGTTTTGTTAGGATGTATTGTATATAATGTATTCTCAAGAAAACAAAATAATATTTGACTTCTCCAAAGCACCTATTATAGAAAAAAATTTGAAATTTGAAAATGACGAAATTTGGTAAGACACAAAAAAAAAATCCTGAACTAATATTTTCGAAACGATATGGAAGCACTTATATTTTTCAGTACCCAGAAGGTCCACCTCTGTTATTAATGACACTTTGGCATCGTCGCGGCATGCTCAATATTAAATTGTCTATTACATTTCGGCCTAAGTCATTCCAAGCCCCCTGAACTGCTAATCGAAACACATCATCAAGCAAAATATAGATGATTCTTGCCGTAGATGTTTTTGTTCTTCAGTTTTTCATATATCATCTTGCTCAGTCCTTGCTTCAACAGATTATTTAGAAAGACATAATGCCGTTGCTAATTAAAATTAATTAAACATGACCTAATTCCCAAAAGAAAAAAATTTTACAAATATGAAGCTGAGATCATTTGTGAAAATGAGAAATATAAACTTTATTTTGATAAAACAATTTTATGCAACAGAGCTGTAAAACACAATAGGCCTGATATCATTCTTACTGATAAACAGAATTGATATTGCTATACCCGACACACATAATATACAAAGTAAATACAATGAAAAAATTTCTAAATATATGATGCTTGGCGACGACATTAAAAAATGTGGAAAATAAAAAAAATGTTATTCTACCGATTATTATTTCTACAACAGGTGTTATTCCTAGGAATCTTCAAACAAATATTGAGATTTTGGGTCTGAAGAAAAATTTGTTCGAACAGTTACAGAAGATAACAGTCATCAAATCTTGTAATATTCTTCGTAGGTTTCTTTCCGAAAAAAATGAGGTAGAGTCATAGGTTTTCTCTTCAGTTTATACTGCTCAGAATCTCACTTTATATTTTATTTATTTTTATATATAAATGTTATATAATTAGCTGACAATTTTGTCATATTTATATTCAGAGCAGTATTCTATTCGATCGTTCGTCACTTCACACGAAGAAAACTATGAATGAGTAACTTTCAGTATTACTTGACTAAGGTCCGTACACTTGATTTTTCCGGGGAGAAAGCCTCTGACATAACTCGTTGGTACATTGATGTCATCGTCCGATGATGCTATAGTTTGTATATATTCTGCTAGATTGATATATTCTCATAACATTTAACGTTATCCTAATATACTTATAATTTTTCCAGGGTATGTTTTGATTCTAACTACTGCCTGGCAATGGTATTAATTTCCGGGTGGTGGATTTATATTTTTCATGAAATCAGTTAGATTGCACGCGAAGTTTATCGAAGATATTTGACCAAATATATATATATATATATATATATATATATATATATATATATATATATATATATATATATATATATATAATACTTCAACTACGCAGGACCTCCAATTGATATCAGTAGCTAGGAGTGGGGGTGTCCTAATTTTGACTGAAACATTTTCGGAAAATGGGTAAATGTCTCGTGCCATTGCGCATTTCCTTGCATGAATGAAATGAGTACATATATTGCTCAAACACATCTATCGGCACAGCTACCGGTAGCATTTCAATTGGCATAGCTTGGCATATAGTCTTATCAATTGGTATTTAATGTGCCATAAACTTTTTACACCTCTTTTAAACAAATGTCTTATACTCAGTAGAAGAACCTAGGTAAAATGTTCTTGTTTACACCATTCGTATGATACAGTTTCCGATATAGTAACTTCTCCAGAGGCTTTCTACGATATCTTCAAAGATTCAGCGTGAAAATTTTTTTTGAGAACACAAAGCTACAGGCAAAAGTTTCACCTAATGAAATTATTAATGTTAAACTTTTGTGTAGCAAACACCTGAAACACAAACATTAAACATGTAATCTCTGTCAAGCTACACAGATGTCACTGCATACCCACTTTACATAAAAACCGCATATGTCGAGAATGGTTAATTTGAATTAAAAATTTCCGGTACTTTTGTTCTATGTTTATCTTAACTGAGTTTATATTGTAGCCAAAAATGTTCAGGAAACACGATAGACTTTTGATGATATACAATAATTTCTATTTACAATTGTTACACAAACAATAACTTTCCTTAAAGTATGCAGACTTAAAAGGAAGAAAATTTGCTTTATATTATTCTCTTGTTTCAGGTAAAGATCACCATTCTGATGAAGACGATGACATGCAAAGTGATATCAGCGAAGATCTCAAAGACCCCAACTCTAAGAAGAAAAAAGGCGATTCTAAATCCCAAAGCGCGGGTAAACCTAGAAGAGCTCGTACTGCCTTCACCTACGAACAATTAGTAGCTTTAGAAAATAAATTCAAGACCACCAGATATTTAAGTGTTTGTGAAAGGCTAAATCTGGCTCTAAGCTTGAGCCTAACAGAAACGCAGGTTAAAATTTGGTTTCAAAATCGAAGGACGAAGTGGAAGAAGCAAAACCCAGGTATGGATGTAAATTCACCAACAGTACCACCTCCAGGAGTTGGAGGTGGAAATGGATTTCCCAGTTTCGCAGGACATCATACACATTCTGGTTTGTTGTATTCTCATCATGTGCCATATGCGTATCCTTTGCAGGCAGCAGGTTCTGGCGGTTACGCTCCTTACTTTCATCTAGCCAATCATGGACATAATTTAGGATCTTGAAAGTTGCACTGAAATTAATGTTAAGAAGACGTTAAAGATGTTTCAGTGAAGAAATCGGTGGAATTTGTTATTATTTTATATAAGCTTGCAGCGACAAACGATGCGTCGTTGATCTAGTTTTTATAGTTTTGATGGGTTATTCATATTGGCCTCCTGAAAGGCAAAGTTCCTTTAGTACCTGCTAAGAAAATTTCAAATAGCATTAGGTACCGAGTATGACTTAATTTTGAAGCCACTGAATTTTCCAGTTGCAGAAGTGTTTCAGTTTTGAAACTTTCTGTTATTATAAGTTGTTACGAATCTTCTGAAGATTCAAATTGAGTTGTATGAATCAAATGCCAAATCAAAAATCAGTAGAATTCATATTTGGCAGAATCTGAACTTCCTTGCTCTCTGAATCAGAGTCCAGCATGATTTTAGGAATGGGTTCAAACAAGAACGAAACTGAAATCTGTTGCTCCTATTCATAACATTCGACTAGATTATACCACTGTTATTGGTGGTTTTTGTTTGACGATGATTATGATGAGTAAATTGGAGAATTAGGTACTTTAATGAGTACGAAAAGTTGAATATTTCTTCATGAATAAAAATCTTCAATGTGTTCATAGATATACTGATAAATTTCGTGTTTTATCGCATATTGTGATATGATGTACATCTGGTTTAACACCCAAATCATCAATGATTTTAACATTGATAGAGTTGAACTAATTTATGAACAGATATGAAGTAATAAATGAAAAAACAAAAAATTCAATGAAAATTATGTTTCTTTGGCTGTAAAACAGATTGTTGTCAAACTTTTTCCTTTGAAGGAGTAGCGAGAATTGTATTTGACATATTTTTAATTCTTGATCTAAACTTGTATAGAAAAACTGATACAGATCTTTAAACGAGGAAAAAAACAAAAATTGTTTGAAAATTTGAGCATTCTCTTGAGAAATATGTTCCCCCATTCACTATACAACATAACCTCAGGTGAAAACACAATAACAAGGGTGTTAAGATGTATGGTGACTATCGGGTGTTCCGTGAGAAAAGCCCCAAGCTATAGTTTCTACAATGGATGTCAATGAAACGAAAACTCCATTGCATCAGTACTGATATTTTAACATCCTGAAACATACTCACTGATCTGTTACTTTAGAAATTACTGGAAATTGATTTTTTTTGGTGGAAACACCATATTTTTATTTTTTTTTCAGATTGCTCATTCAATTTTCAGGAAGAATAAACGTTCCAAAAATTCTGGGAGAATTTCCATTTCATTTTCCTCGATGTAACTTATAGAATAGGCGACTGTTTAAGTTTGTGATAAAGACTCAAAAGGTAACAGAAGTTGAGATTATAATGAATCGTGAAGTGATCTCTGTGCTGGAATACCATTGAAAGTGGGATTACTATGGATGTCATTCGCAATTATCAACAAGAATTTATGACAGATTAGGTTAGATCTATCCGCCAATTCGTGTTATTATTCAATTTCGAGGCTTATTCACGGAGTATTAATAAGTATGGAAGACAAAAGTCAAGTATCTACATGCTACGTATGTTGCCTTTTAAATTTTGCGCCTGACAATAAAACAAGTAACTTAGGGAAAAAAATACCTTTATTGTTTTTCAAAGTATTCTCCATGAGATCGCTATGCTCTTGAATGCCCCTAAACCAATTTTCGAAACACTTTTGCCACTCCGAATGAGATACATCCAAAACATGGTTTTCGAAGGCTTCAACTACCTCTTCTGTCGTCGCAAATTTTTGCCACCGCAGTTTTTCCTTGATGTGCGCAAACAAGAAGAAGTCGTTAGGTGCCAAATTAGGACTATAAGTTGGATGGCCCATTCATTCAATGTTTTGGGTGTTCAATTACCCCATCGTATGCGCTGATGTGTGAGCGTGCAGGGTCATGATGCAGAATAATATTAGTTCTTCGATTCGATTTTCTCAACTCATCGAACATTTGCCGCAAACAAATGGTTGTATACCATTCAGAATAGACGTTGCTCTAATACTATGGTGGTGACATGTCGGGTTTTCCTGAAAAAATAGGCAACCATTTGCTTCGAAGAGCTCCGAGCACGATTTCGTAAACGTATTTTGAGGCACCACGCTCGAATTTTTTCAACATTTCTTAGCACCAAACGACACGAGCCTTCCTTTGAGCTATTGTTGAAAAGAGGGGATTCAACGCGAACAAATCTTTTCGTTCTTCTTTCAGCCAAAGGTTCATGCAATAGTGAATGTACGCTGGTGGTAAGTCACATGGCGATTATCATGTATCATTTCGCGCATTGCATCGATGGTTTGTGGCGAAACAACTGGTTTTGGACCAAAACAAAACTCTCTCGTACGCCAAAGTGTTGTAGGTACGTTTAGGTTAAAGAATGTCAAAATACAAGACGCAGTTGTGAGCTGTCAACAGTAAAAGTGCTAGAGGCGCAAAATTTGAAAGTCAACCTCCGTACAAGCCTTTTTTCAATATAACAGAAATAGTGCTCAAGCATTTCGGCTTTATTGGGAACGATTTGCAGATCGTCACGAACCAGAACGCTGCACGAACAAAAAGTGGGGACATCTGTTTCAATAAACCGAAAACATCGAAAAACCTTATTTATATCGAAAAAATTTCTTATTGTTTGTTTCAAAACGTCCCAATTTTCGATCCTGTAGGAAACTCCAGTGCAACTTCATCTGATAGTTCGCTGCATCAACGTCCTAACTGATTGGTGACTCAAACTGTTTGGAGTATACACTGTAAGAGCCGAACAATATTCGCCAAGTTTGGAAATATACTCTCGTGCCTCATCTTCTAGTCTTAGATGTCTTCCGAGATTTCTGCACGGGAGTTTCTCAGTTATTTGTCTATTTCATATCGCCACATATCATCATTCGGTGAGGGCACGAAAAACTTTTTGTATAGACCTAGTAGGTCTATCTAGAATTGATTCGGATCCAAGTCATTGCATTCACCTTGCTTAGATGCATACATTCTTGGAGAAAGATGTGTAGTAGGAAATGTTTTCATGTATGACGAGGGTTCAAGATCAAAACTACACAGTACATCCAGTTGCTTTTTCTATAATGCTAAGCGATATAATCCTCCGCCTTCTGTATGCTGCGTATTAACCTTTCATCGATTTTATCTATTTCTGGTTGATTGTCAAGCTTGATAGCCCATTTTTCTTAAATATCTAGGAGCATTTTGATGAAAATACCTGTGAGCTGAAATTACTCGGTTCAGGATTATCGCAAATATGTTTAATAGCCTTTTGAGCTTCGAAGCCCACTGCAATATTTCGAAGGTGGAATTCTAGTTTTGGCATCATCATTTTGACACTATTGCAAACATTTTCAAACTCGTTACGTAGATTTTCAGAATTTTTTTATTTGTTGTTGGAATTTCCTAACTGGTGACTTTATGATGAACTCTTTCTCAGATTGGACAATGGCTGAAACATGTGGAAATTTGATGGTCTTACATGACTAGAGGAGGTTTTCCAGGAGTGATTCATCCGGAGAACGTTGTTGATTGTGTCTTGTTTTCGTTGAAATTGACCAAGTTCAGAAAGATAGTTGGTGGGGGCATGGAGCCTTGGGGTACTCCTGAATTAACCTGAAAAGATTCACTCTTCACACCATCAACTACCACCTGAATCGATCCGCTGAAGAGAAAGCTATTAATTATTTGTCTAGATAGCGTGCCAAACCCTATTGAATGCCTTTAAGATATCAAGAGCAATGGCTCCTGATTCACCATCTTTCTGTTTATTGATGTTCACAGTTGATCGTTGTCTATGGAAACCGTTTTGTCGATCACTGATGATACCCTGTGACTCGAGATATTTTATGATTATTCACTCTTTCCATGACTTTTTGGAGTAGGCATTTCTTCCCTTTCTTTGGAATCGGTTGTACTCGTAGCTTTCCAACACTTCGAAAACGTGTGGATCTTATACGAAATCTGAAACAGGTGTTGTACCTAAAACAGAACTTTGTTAAAATATTTTTGCAAAGAGATCCGCCTTTGCTTCAGCTGATGATGCTTTGGGGATCAACTTGCAACATGCCTCGAAAACAAATCATTGGCATCGTCTAGGACACCTTAAGCAGTACTTAAGTTTACAGTCAGCTATCTGATAGTAAATTTGCGGTTACTGACAAACAGCTCTCCTGCTTTCTCGGTATTTTCGTCAGTTTATGATGTCGATGGTTTGCCACTACCTTCGTCGTCCTCGATGGACTCTTGCCCCTCTCTAAAACGTTCTTGCCACTGGTAAACAATTGTTTTCTTTTCTGAGAATCGTTGTCAAAACTATTTTCCATTATTTCTAAGATCAATATCGTTTTATGAAATCAATAAATGGATTTGATAGAATGATATTACCTATTGTGGGGATCATATATAAAATGTTGTAGATTGGTTTAGTTTTTTTTTGGAACCTATTTGATTAAGATACAGTGTCGTTGAAACGCATATAAGTGTTAATCAACTTTTCTTTTATTTACCAATTTCATTTTATCTCATCATACTGGTAAATGCATCTTCCTAGACGTCATTTTAAATCCAATCAAGCTCATATTTCTTCAGGTTCTTCAAGAATTAACATCGATTTGCATTTATGAATTTGACTATATAAAACAATCCTTTATAACTGTCAATAATGTAGTTCCAATAGAATGCGTGCATTTCATTAATGGAGTTAGATAGTCAAAAAACAACAACCCACCAGAATTCGGAGGAATAATTATTGTTGATCACTGAACAGAGTAAATTATTATCGAAATAATCCCTTAGAATATTGGTGCTTGCGTTTTTGTCAAATATGCCGTCGGCGCAGGCATAACAATGAAGGGACAAAGGTGTAGTGAACGACGAATAGGTCAAAACGAAATTATCTAGACTGCTTTTTATTGAACACGCCGAATTCTGTTTCTGTCAGATCTTTTTATATTTTCTATGAAGAAATCAAAGGATTCATCTTTACAGAATGTGCCATTTTACAAAGACATGCAACTCTTTCTCTACATATAACATAAGATTCGGCATCGTTTGATTGATATCAATACATTGTCTCCGAAGAAATGAATCCAATTATTTTGCAGTGTAGGTAGTCTTTGTGAATATACCGCTATTGTACTATTCGATAAACTGATACGAGAATATAATAGAATTATTCAGACCTATCGGGATTCCTTTATTGTGATTGCGACAAAGAAAACTAACAGATAAATCAAATAATTATATCACGATCAGAAAAGATTCGTTTGAAGTAATCTAGCAAATAAAATTCCCACAGATTGATTTATTGATTGATTGATTTGAAGATATTTTCCAATGTTGTTTTAAAGGTACCTTGGTTTCTGTCATCTTTAGCTTTTGTTAATACATGCACAATTTCAACAATCGATATCTGAAATAACCTTGGAAAACTGTTCAAGCTGATGAAAATGGTGGGGAACAATTCAAATATTTGTGGAAAAAGTTGGAGGAACGGTTTCTGTCGAACATTGAAAACGATTACATTGAAGAAATACAGTATATGATCTTTGAATGTCTTTTTTAGCGCTACCTTGGTTTCTGTCAATAAGATTTATCTACAATTTCAACCATGGATATCTGGAATAATCTTGGAAATCGTTCAAGCTGATGAAAATGGTGGGGCTTTAGAAGAAGGGAACAATTCAAATACTTGTGAAAAAGTTGTAGGAACTGTTTCTGTCGAGGATTGAAAACGATGACGTTGAAAAATTAAAGTATATGATCTTCCAATGTCTTTTTTAGCGCTACCTTGGTTTCTGTCAATAAGATTTATCCACAATTTCTACCATGAACATCTAGAACTCATGAATTATACGATTTCATGAAAATGGTGGGACTAACCAACAATGGAACAATTCAAACACTTGTGAAAAAAGTGGCGGCACTGTTTCTGCCGAAGAACAAAAACGGTTACATTGAAGAATCGAAATATTTGATCTTCTAATGTCATTTTTAACGCTACGGTTTCTGCCGATAAAATTTATCCACAATTTCAACCATGAACATCTAGAAAAACTTACGAATTATACGATTTCATGAAAATGGTGAGACTAACCAACAATGCAACAGTTCAAACACTTGTGAAAAAAGTTGGCGGCACTGTTTCTGCCGAAGAACAAAAACGGTTACATTGAAGAATCGAAATATTTGATCTTCTAATATCATTTTTAAGGCTACGGTTTCTGCCAATAAGATTTATCCACAATTTCAACCATGAACATCTAGAATAACTTACGAATTATACGATTTCATGAAAATGGTGGGACTAACCAACAAGGAACAATTCAAACACTTGTGAAAAAAGTTGGCGGCACTGTTTCTGCCGAAGAACAAAAACGGTTACATTGAAGAATCGAAATATTTGATCTTCTAATGTCATTTTTAACGCTACGGTTTCTGCCGATAAAATTTATCCACAATTTCAACCACGAACATCTAGAATAACTTACGAATTATACGATTTCATGAAAATGGTGAGACTAACCAACAATGGAACAATTCAAACACTTGTGAAAAAAGTTGGCGGCACTGTTTCTGCCGAAGAACAAAAACGGTTACATTGAAGAATCGAAATATTTGATCTTCTAATATCGTTTTTAAGGCTACGGTTTCTGCCAATAAGATTTATCCACAATTTCAACCATGAACATCTAGAATAACTTACGAATTATACGATTTCATGAAAATGGTGGGACTAACCAACAATGGAACAATTCAAACACTTGTGAAAAAAGTTGGCGGCACTGTTTCTGCCGAAGAACAAAAACGGTTACATTGAAGAATCGAAATATTTGATCTTCTAATGTCATTTTCAAGGCTACGGTTTCTGCCAATAAGATTTATCCACAATTTCAACCATGTACTGTCACGTTAAAAAATTAAGGAATTAATTTTGAACGCAACAGCACTCAATTTATAGTTGAATCTATTAATCCTCTTTACTTGCAAAGAATAACTCATGAGAGAGATAGCCGCTTCGCTTGAATAAAGGATGTAAAACACTTCTTGAACCTCATCGCGGTAGCCGCTCCAGGAGGTCAGTTTTTCTTCTCGATCACTTTTGATAAATTAATTATAAGATTTGGTGTGAAAAATGTTGTGTCGAATTCTGGAAGACTATAGTTATATTTCATTGATCTCTTCATTTTGGTGTTTCGAAAAGGAATTTGGAACCTGTACTTGTGTACATTTCTTGACATTTCGGGTCATAATTGGCTGTCATTGTTGCTGAGAAAGTAGCTACGATAATACTTTCAAAAGAAGTCTGGAGTGGAATTATTCTGGAGAGAAAAATACCAACCAGGTTATATATCAGCCGTATTCTGCTGAGATATCGCCGTTGGATTTTCACGCAAGTTATCAGACTTTTGTTCGTTTGCCAAATTAATCCTCAGTGCCGCTAGTGACTCAATTTTATTTTTCATAAACATTTTGAGTGCCAAACTTTCATAGAGAATGCATTTTCTCTGAACTATTCTAGTGCAAAAGTTTTATTTTCTCGGATGAGATAATTCATTTCAGTGAGTTCCTTTTCAATATTCAGTCATATTATCAACACAATATTGAAAACATCATTTTTTTTTCTAAACACTTAACACTGAATGCAAAATCGAATTCAGTATAATTCACTCATTTGATATCTAAGTCCGGTTAGTTCAATCATAATTATTATGTATAATTCTGTTATTTTCATTGAGTGATACCGATCCTTATACTGATATTACTCATTTGCTTAGTATATACGAGGGGTATGCGAATTTGTCTTAATTCTCAGTGTACAAACTTACGAAATTTTTGTGTATAATTTTATTTTCGATCGAAGCTGGGAATGAACTGAATTGGTGGCAATTAGAAAAAAGAGTGTATTTAATTGGTATGTTGATTTCTTGCATATTTTTTTGGTTTTGAATGTGTAAACTTTAACAACTGTAAGGGTTACAAGTTTTGGCCAAAACTACTATCCGAAGTTAAAAGCTGTAACATTACTTAATCACTTATTTACTCAACCTGTCTAGTTTTCTGGATAACAAACTAGTGGCGCCCTTAAAATTTCACAAATGTAATATACATGTTTAGTTCGATTATATAGCTATTGGAAGATTTTCATGTTATTTATTTTCTGGGACTCTGCTATATGTTTTGAACCACGCCCTAGCCAGGGAAATAATTCAATTCATATTTTAGGTAGTCGCAAAGGCAGGTCATAGTACATCTAGAATAAACGGAAAATTATGAAAATGGTAGGGCTTTCAAAGAAAGGAACAATTGTTTGATTTTGAGATCAAATTGGATAAAAATTACAGTTTTATTGAAAATTTCCCAGAAGAAAACTGACAAATCGGTTCCTAATGCGAATTGTTTATTTTTGACTTTAAAATATCAACCCTAACTTCAAACCCTCCGCTTGGGGTTCCAGCCCTACAAATTTTCAAACAGCATAAAGGGTCGGCCGATACGTCGTTCAACCACCCTTCTTACGTCTATGTGAGATGTTATGAGTTTAATTCCTCATTCGCTATATACTTACTTTAGAAACTTCAAAATTGAAAACTAAGTGTGGAAAAACAGTCAATCATAAAAATTTTATAAATAGATAACATTTGAGACTGTTGTTCTGGAACAATACCGACAGAAAATTATATTTGATCCAAAATATCAATAATACACTTCTTTGTTTTTCATCCTCAATATATTATTGTGGTTTTCCAATTTTTATTGAAAATTTTGAAATATATCTCACCACTTGCTTCTCGTTCTATTATAATATATTTGAAACTTGAAAGATTGTTTTGACCGGTCATAACTTCTTCCAACTTACCAATATTGTCAGACAATTTGATAAACGATTCTTTCACATATGGAACTGGAGTATGAAATCAGATTTCTTTTTTATTTTTTATGTTTTGTTTGAGGAGTTCGTTACTTGATGGAAATTGAAATTTATTTTCCAATAAAATAAAGCAATGCTGTTCAAATTTTCACTATATTCAATAACTTATGATTCTTTTCACCACACTGTGGCTTCCTCAGATAAGTAGGACATTTTAATGATTGCTTTCAAACTGAAAACATTCAGTTATGTTGAAGAATGTAGATCTAATTGAATATCACGTAAGTTTTCGAAATTTTCCTGTTTATCGACTTCAACACTTTCCATAGGATGTTTTAATCTATTGTCTTTATTATGTAGAATATCAAAATTATTGAAAGAATAGTTTTCTTTCAGTAAATGATTTGCAAAGTGAAAATCTGATTTCGTTTGGAGAACTGCGTTTGGGCTCTGATAACCTAATATCAAGATTTCTGAATGATCTACCGAATGCTGTAATCGTCAATAACGGTCAATAATAGTAACAATTCAAGTCCAGTCTAAATTCTCATTTCATAATTCGAATATACATTTAAGAACAGATAACTCAAAATCCAAAAATCATAAAGGAATTCAACAATTCAATTCAGGTATTCATAAGCTCTCTTGTGAAAGTTGTGATAAAATTTATATCAGTAGAACTTCTAGAAATTTCAATATAAGGGTTTGACAGCAACATCAGGTTATCACTCTGCAAATCATTTACTAGAAGAAACCATAATTTCAATAATAATTTTGATATTCCTTATAATGAAAATAATAAATTAAAACTGGACCTACAGAAGTCATTGTGCATCAACGAACAAAAAAATTCGGCAATCCTTCTCGATAGTAAATTTTTTTTTGTATGCGCTCTTCCCAGGAATAGGCGAACCTGTTACACCACATGAGTAGGCGCCTGGAAAGACTTGAGGTGTCTGTTTACTAGCTTCTTGAAGAGGGCTGAATTGTAGGATGTTGGGAAGATGTTGGACGGAAGCGAGTTCCACAGCTCAACGTCTCTGTAGACGAAAGAATTCATATAGAGAAAGGTTCGACGGGTCGTTAAATGTACCGCTATATGATGAGAATTCCTTGCCAGCCTAGTGTTGCGGCAAAACATGAGCTTTCCCGGAACAAGGTCTTTCAGCTCCTTGGAGCATCTTCCGTGGAAGTATCTGTGAAACAGAGAAAGGTCAGCAACTTGTCTTCTGAAAGCCAGCGGTTGGAGATCGCGGGTGATCTCCGGATGGTCGATGGGCACACAGCCCGTTTTTGCACACTATCCAATATCTGCAAAGAATGTTTGGGCGCAGATCCCCATGCATGGGAACAATATTCCAAAGCAGGTCGAATCTGCGCCTTATATCGAAGCAACAACTGAGATGACGTGAAGTATCGCTTGGCTCTGAAAACAAAACTAAGTTTAGCTGATGCCGAATTAGCTATTGGTGATACATTCATGCCAGCAAAACCTGGTTGCTTGCGTCTTGCTCGCGTTGATGCTCACCAGGTTCAACTGACCCCACTCACATATCATCTGTAAGTCTGACAGCTCTGATGCTGAAATTCCGCACCTGTTATCAGCGCAGACTACTGAAAGACAATCGAAGGCTTCAGAGATGTCGAGGGGTATTGCTCTAGATTCCCCATGCTTTTCCATCGTTGATTTACAAACATGAGTGACGTAGGCGAGCAGATCTCCTGTCGAAAACCATTAACTTTAATTTTCTTCAAAATTTAATTTGTTTTCATTACTACATCCAAATGTAAAATATTTTATTTTACATTTTTCTGCATAATCATTCGTCTGAAGAAGCTACGGTGTAGTGAAACGCTTTACGAATCGCAATTATTAAGTAAAATTCCTTAAAACACAGTACTTGTTTTATATTGTTGAATTCTTTATTTGTATTTCGAATTAATTTCATCGCCTCCAAAGTAATCCCCTCCAAATACAATGCGCTTATGCCAATGGATTTTCCAATTTTCAATTGACACGGTGCCAAATCATGTGAAAACGGTGGTTGTGGAACAACATGATTCGAGTTTTTCCCGAAATGGTCACAAAGAATCAATGGAGTCTGAGACGGTGCATTATCGTGGTGAAAAAACCAAGAATTGTCTCGCCGATCCTTTTGACATGCTAACATGATCAGCAAGATCCAAGATCTCAAATTATTAATTGATGTTTTACAAGCACCAAATCTTTGATTTTTCGGACAATTTCTCGACCTATTCGGTACTCTAAACCACCCGTAAACATTTTTTTTCCGACATAGGCTCATTACCAAAGGCTTTTTGCACCATCCTCAATAAATCAGTAGCAGAAAATTCATTCCGCAATCAAAATTTGATGCAAAATCTTTCCTCAACAAATGGAGACATCATAAAATCGAAAAATTTACTTTTAGGAGCTTACAAAACGAAGCGTATCTCAAACACTTATGAATATTTTGATGTAAACCTTGACACAGATACCGAGAACAGTCATACCAACTCAAAAATAAGAGCACTATCCCAAATCCTTTTGCGCGCGCAGTTCTAATTCGAATGTCACCTTCTGTTTTCAAATGTATGAGGCAAATCTTTCTTCTAAATTTATTACTTATCTGATGAAGGAGGTGAAAGGCATCATAAGTTTGTGAAAATTTGAACAGCATTAATTTAGAACTTAAAAGGTTTTTTACTCTAAATCATTTTTAAAATTAACATAAAAGAAAGAGGCGTCTATTTCTAATCTACATTCCGAATTATTGATTCAAAAAGGGCTTCATACAGACTCAAGTCTGTTGCCAAAGAAGATTTCGTGCTTTTTACTTCGATAAATTCTCCGCAAATCAAATAGAATGTATCGACATTTTCAATATTTTTGATTTAGAGACACAAGGATGCAATGATGTTAGCCAGTTGCATGGGTCCTTCATTAATTTTTAAAACAAAGAGAAGAACTGTTAGTACTAAAAAAATATTTGATGAAATAGAGCTTGACAAATTTTTTTTCCTACAGCCAAAGAAACTGAAAGCAAAATTTTAAACTTTAAACAATGGGTTTGAAAATTTGAAACTATACCTACCTCTATACTCACAACCTGATGCTGGAATATTGTTTTTGATTGAATATTGTACGAAAAATTTTTTGTGAATTTGTGCCAAATGACTTATTATTATCACCGATATTTTTAATTTAGTATGAAAATGATAAATGTTGCTCGACTTTGTGCCAGTTTTAAGTTACCTTATTTTCTTGTTGATTTGTATATATTTATGAGATAAGATTGATGAAATGTGCCATATTATATATTGTAAATAAAAATGAGAATGGATATTGGTGCAATTTCTCTTGTTAATAAGTTAGAATAACATATTGATATAGGTTCCATAAACAGTTGAATGTAATGATGTATTATATCGAATAGAAAGCTCTTATTTATGAAATTATATCTTAAACCTTGATTGTAAATAAATTCATCTTCTTAAATACCGTTTTTGATTCTGGTTTACAGTGTATCATATAGAACTTAAACTTTCCAAGAACTGGGGTATTTTGATACTCTAGTCTAAATTTTTGGTTCAACATCAATATTTCCTCTAGCTTTTTTCTGATCAACCTGTACAGGCTGTCTTAAATTGTGCTAGAATTTCAGTTAAATTAGCACCAATAGAAAACATTCTGTTTCATATGTTCAAAGTAATACGGAGTCGTTGATCCTCCTAACAGGGGAACAGCTCAACTAGTCAAATCCATTCGCAATTTCAGGCTCCAATCCTGTATTGCGCATCTATCCCTCTCTCTCTCAGATCTATCAAGTCGTTCCTTTGATGTGACGCCGATACTAATTAATGAACCAATCCTGAATTTCCTAGCCAAATCCTAAGTTTAACAGCCAATCCTAAGCTCTACATCCAATCCTAAATTCCTACAAGTTAGAAAATATCCCAATAGTATCACCAAATCTAATTTGACAGAAAGAAATGTTTCCTACTCAAAAATGTGAAGGGGAACCACGTTTAAAATGGTGACAAAATTCGTACATGATCTTTTTTTCAAGTTCCAAAATACCAAAAGAAGAATATATAGCGATGAAATCCAATCCAGAGCCAATCCTGATCTACATAATATAGATTTTCTCATAATCAAGATCCTCTATATATTCCTGAGTTCGAAAAATTTATAAACGAAATAAAATCTTTTAAAAACAATTGATTGTTCTCTCACTCTCGATTACAAGTTATCTGGCCTTCGATGACTATGGGTTTAGCCGTTAATAACCAGTCATGTATATCTTTGTTAAATTTATTTTTTTGTTCAAAGACAACATCATGACTCGAAGTCGGATTCGAACCGAGCACCTAGGCTTAGCAAATTACTACATGCTTGCGCATGCAGGCGGTCCCTTGAAAATTGATAAAACGCAATCTTCTCTGCCTGGTGTTGCCAAGTCGAACAACTAACCAGAGCCAACGATAACCTTAAATTCAGCTATAATGGAACTACTATAACTCCAGGTCCCATCGAATGAACCAATGAACCACACACCAAAAATTTAATGGATATATATATATATATATATATATATATATATATATATATATATATATATATATATATATATATATATATATATATATATATATATATATATATATATATATATATATATATATATATATATATATATATATATATATATATATATATATATATATATATATATATATATATATATATATATATATATATATATATATATATATATATATATATATATATATATATATTCTTTTGAAATGAGAGGATTTACTCAAATTCGAATAATTGTATTTACAATAAATGCTTATATCTATAATTTTGGTGTGTGTCAGAAAAACACAATCGTAAAAAACAAGCGAATAAATAGAATACCAGCGGAAAAAAACAGACCATGCCTGTTCCTTAATCTGGCATCTAAACTCGCATCATGCCTTCTACGATTGGCCGTAAAGTGTCAGCACAGGAAATGCAACAGGGGAACCATACTATCTTGCGTATGATTCAGTAAACGAGAGAAAAAAAACCTGTGTTTCCCTGTCACTATTGCACTAGCAAAAGCTTGTCTGTTTATGTTGTGTTAGTGTCGTGTGTACAAAAAGAGTACCAGAAATTTTTCTGCTTAGCAGCTTCATTCTCTCAATGTCATCTTGCACTTCATGATTTCCAGGACTTCTTCACGAAGACAAGGGTGAAAAGGAAGGGGGATAGGGACTGGAAAAAGAAAACCAGCAGAAAAATATTTCATCAAAACATACCTAACTCTTATATGTCTGAACTCACTTGAATCTAAGAACTTAACTAATGCTCCTCTATTTTTCAACAGGGAACATCTCATACACCTTTTAGGAATGAAGCCCTACATGGGTGTAACCCTTGCCTTATCAACATGGTGTTTTCCTATGGTGTACCATAGGAAAAATAACACGAAGGGGGAGCAAAAACTAATCTCCTAAATAGACTTAAAGTTCTCTACCCAGTTGATAAAATTAACTGAAACGGAATGAATTTCTTGAAAACCACCCGTAAAATGGTAAATAAGACAATCGGGGACTAATTGTCTTATTGTTTTTTCAGCTGCACCACATTCACATGCCGGACTTTCTACAGTATTCCATTTGAACAACATACTATTATTACGACCTGTATTGTCCTGTCCTGAGACGATTTAATGAACACCAATTTTCCTACTTATTTCGAAACCTGCAACCCTTTTGGAAGGATCCTTTATGAGAACTTAATTAAAAACATCAACTTCCTGCCATTCAGTTTTCCAAAGATCAACAGCCTTCACCCGTGTACACAAAAAGTCAATCGACCAATTAGGTTTCCTAGATTTCAATCTCAGGTTAGGTGGATTTTGAAGATCGTGCATTATCGGAAAAACTTCTGGAAATGAATGATACTTATCCCAAGACGATTTAAGAGATAATTTCCTGCGAATATGGGAAGGAACTATATAACGAATAACCGGAAGCCATGGGGTAGCAGTTGAACTGATACATCCTCTTATAACTCTCATAGAACAGTTCAACTGAGAATCAATCTTATTGACATGAGCACTATTCAACCACACCTGACAGCAATATTCTGCTGCTGAATATACTAAAGCTAAAGCAGTAGTTCGCAAAGTAGAGACTCCGGCGCCCCAATTTTATCCAGATGGTTTATGCAGTATATTGTTTCTTGTTTTCAACTTCTGACATAATTTACCTATATGAAATTTGAAAGCTAAAGAACGATCAAGCTTTACACCAAGATATGTTGGAGTGAAATTATGAATGAATAATGATTGATTGAAGAATACTCTCAGTTGCCTATGCTTCTCATGATTATTCAGATGAAAACAAGAAACTTCAGTTTTCGAAGGATTTGGACATAAACGCCATTTTCTGAAGAAAATGTTCAGAATATCTAAATCAGAAGTAAGTGTATGCTCAATTGTTTCGATGTCATAGTGTCGAAAAACCAAAGCAATATCATCATCATAAATAAACTTTGTAGAGGAAGTTTCAGGATGTCAGACATATATATATATATATATATATATATATATATATATATATATATATATATATATATATATATATATATATATATATATATATATATATATATATATATATATATATATATATATATATATATATATATATATATATATATATATATATATATATGAATTGAAGAGAAGAGGTGCAAGAACAGATCCTGAGGATGACTGAACGATAGGAACATGAATAATCTACGTAAGATGGAATGAGGTTTTAAATAAGAAACCACAAGAAGTGTTTTTACTGCCGGTAACATCGCAGTGATACGAATTATATCTCCATTTGACAATTTAAACTAACCTATAATATTAATCTGCTGTTTTTCCAAAAGTACTCTCTTATCCACTGACCAAAAATCAGTCTGCTTCAAGGATGATTCTGGAGGAGGCAAGAAATTGGCAAAACAATACAATAACTTAAAGATCGCTACTTATAACTGCAGAACCCTTAGACACGATGGACAACTCCTCGATCTCGAAAATGAGACTAGCAATATCAAATGGGACATGATACACCGAAAGAAAGACTATCCATTTTGCAATCAGGTCATGCGCTATTCCACATAGGTACTGACACTGGCAGTCAGAAAGGAGTAGGCTTCAATAGCATAATATTTGTTACTGAAATGGGAATAATTTTGATCTAAACAAATTTGTGATAATGAAGTTGAAGAATTATTAGAAAAGAATCATGTCAATACTATCATTATATTAATGTAATGTTAATAATATTTCAAATAACAAAAAAGTAGAATCGCATTGAATGAAGTTTACCCTGTCGATAAAATGAAACAAAATTCAACACCTTAACCTACGTTGGCATTACAAGTGGATAATTGAAATCATTCTTGAGTAGCAATAATTTCAACATAGCTTTCCAAAATAATAATAATTTAGGCAAATATATAAAAATAATAAAACCAAACCAGGTAGAAACAATAAATCAGGTGTTTATAGATTGAATTGCAATGACTGTGATAATTTCTACATTGGTAGAACACATAGACATTTTAATATTAGAATATTGGAACATAAACGTAGTTTTTTAAATAAAAATCAGATTCAAATTACGCGAATCATCTCTTAGAAAATAATCACTCTTTCGACCCACAGTTTGAAATTTTGGATACAGATAATAAATATTGGAAGGTAGATCTTTGGAAAACTTTAGAAATCAATAAATACAAACACTCAGGTAGACTCATCAATGAACAAGTCGATTTAAGCCCTTCACCTCTATTGAATCTCTTCGGGGAGCAATCTATTCCTTAATTTTATTGGATATACCTGTCATAAATAACCACTTAAGAAAAAGCAACCCAATAAGCTTTTAAATACTCAAGAACATTTATATTTATATTCTCATTCTTATTTTCTGTACATTCATTCGTCTGAAGAAGCTACGGTGTAGTGAAACGCGTTACGAATCGCAATTATGAAGTAAAATTCCTTAAAACACAGTACTTGTTTTTTATTATAAAAGAATGTAAGCCAAAAATCAAGAAGATCCGCAATTTTTGCACAAAATACTCTGGACGGACGAAACATAATGCAACAAAGATGGCTACTCCAATCTCCATAACTTACATGGATGGTATACTGAAAACCCACATTCAAAGCGAGAGCACCGATCCGAAAACCAATTTAAAATTAACTTGTGGACTGGCATTTTAAATAGCCAGGCTGTTGGACCATTTGAACTACTTGAAAATTTAAATGGCGAGAACTATTTGAATTTCCTGCAGAATGAGTTACCTATACTGTTAGAAGATGAACCGCTGAATATTCGTAGAGATGTGGGGATCTGCAGAATGATTGCCCTGCGCATTACGCTCGTCCTGTTCAGGATCACTTGGATAATGAATATCGAGGACGCCGGTCCTAAACCCCCTCGATTTATTTTATTGGGGTTGTATGAAAGGAAAAGTCTATTAACAAAAGTGCAAAATTTTGAAGATCTTGGCCACAAAATTTCTGATGCCGCAGAACAAATTAATTTGAGGAACCATGCACGACTAGTGAATCGGTCGTTCTTCAGACGCTGTAGGGCCTGCATTCGTGCCGAAGGAAGGCAATCTGAACATTTGCTTTAATCGGTTTGAGTCCTTATGTAAATAATCAATTTTTTTGTAATTAAAAATACACTGATAGTTGAAGAAGGGGAGGTATCATCATTAAGTTGTAGAATTATTTTTATCAAGAAAAAGGTGTGTACAGGAAATCGTTCAGCATTAAAGTATCTTTTCCTGTAAAATATGGCTTCTGCGGTAGAATTGCATCAACACTCTCTATAAATGAAATGAATATTTGCATATTCTTGTGCTGAATTTAAATATGGCGTAGTGCAATTATGCAAAAAACCAAAATAAATTCACTGATTTTTAGAAAATCTGCAGTGTATTTGAGTACTTTACAGTAATCAGGTGTCAAATCAATTAGCTAGGTATCTAATTCATTCTGACATTAAAAATTCCATGCCTCTTTAAATTCAATGATCGAACCACTGAACATATTGTTACTAATAAGTTTTGTATTCATATTGATATTCAAGTCTTTTCGCAAAAAGACAACTATATTTCTATTTTCTATAGGAAAAGTAGTAAAGTATTGTACCTCTTGGTAATCGTCGATAAATATGCCATCTTTTGAAATAACTTGCCAGGATCCCGTAATGAATTTTTCATACAATATGAAGGGCTAACTGAGGCACATGCTTGAAAACTCATGTAGAAGTTCAACTGAAACTAATAATTTTCGACTCGAAAATCCGAATTTCAAGTTTTGTTTTGGGGTGAAATTTATGATATAGTAACCAGAGATTGCTCAAAGAACAATACAATTACAATTTGCGCAAATCTTTTAGAGCACTATACATGCGATATTTTCAATTTTCAGTAAAATGACTTTAACTCGAAAATCGTTGAACTTTTAGCAGAACTTTTTTTTGCTTTCTTGATAGACATAAATACACCTTCTTCGTGGAGCCGGCTTAACGTTGAGTTTCGGTACACCCTGTATAACACCTAATTGGATGTAGAACGACACTTAAAAAATCCATGTAGTTTCATCAGCATTTCCAGGATGAATAGCTACATACTAAACTATCCAGCATCTTACGAGTGACAGATTGAATTGATATTCTCCTGTAATTTTTAGTAAGTGATTTCTGACCAGATTTAAAAATGGGAACGATAAAACTTTGCTTCCAGTAAGTTGGAAATCTCCGCAATTTTAGGAATAAATTAAATATTGAACTAATAGTGCCACACAGGGCACTCACGCACTTTTAAAGGACATAATTGGGTATGCCATCCGGACCAGCACACAGCTTGGACTTCATGCTCGAAATAAATTCAAAAACTTCAGTCGGAGACAACTGACATCTCTCGATGTTTACAACCTGATCATATTTTATCTCTGTTGGTACAATGACTTTCGTACTGTATACAGTTGAGAAAAAATCAGCAAAGAGATTCACTATTTATGCTCCATCGTTGAATTCCATAAGATTCGGAAGGTCAAAATTATTTAATATAGTGTTGATGAGCCACCAAAAACTCTGCGGGTCCGAATGGATATTTCTTTCAATTCTACGCATATAACTATTGTACAGAGTGTTCGATAGTAGCTGATAATCCAAATGAAGTTCACTAAATACATTATAATCTGAAAGATCTCTGGTTTTCTTGAACCGGAAATGTGCTTTTTTCTTGTTACTCACAAGCTTTATTAACTCACCATTGAACCAGGGAGGGTATTTCATAGGATTGACAGACTCAGTCGATATAAACAGTTGACGACCTGCATAGCCGTAAAATTTAGACAAACAACAATCTATATCATCATCATGAAATGACCAATCACAGGTAGAAAAGAAGTCGTTAAGAGATACATAATTACTACGATTGAAATCAAAACGTTGTTCACCAAAATCTAATAAAGTGGCACGATTAGGCAAACATAACGGAACATCGAAATGAAGTGCAGTATGGTGAACACCGTTCGGTTGTAATAAGTCAGTGGCATGCGAAACAGTAACTTTAGGGTCATTTGTGAAAACCAAGTCCAAAAAAAAGCCATGAATATTTGGAATATTACAAACTTGAGAAAGATTTGCAACCTCGGCGGAATCACTGGAAACTGATGCGCAACTACCAGCATCACATAATGGAAAAACACCATTAGTCCACTTCGCGGAGGGGGAATTATAGTCACCGCACAAATACACATCGAGATCTGGATATCGCAGTGAAATTTCCTCAATTGCAAGTCCTTGCTTGTTCATCAGAACTAGGCGGTAGATAGGATCCACCCACGATGAACTTCTTGAAATCTGCTGTTACCAATAAAAATAGGTGTTCGACATTTGAGAATTCTCTGCCTTGTGTGAGGACCTAACCGGTATCATGACTCAACCACCCCTAGTTTTCATGTTAGTAGCAATACTGCTTCTATCCTTTCTAAATACGTTAAATGTGTTAGTGTATATCTCAGCATCATAACAATTTTTATTCAGCCAGGTCTCACCGATAATCAAAATATCGTATATGCAACTCTGCATTCTGGGTTAAATTCTGTATCCTAGTTCTTATACCACCCATACTTTGATAAAAAACGATATATTATGTAGAGGGGATGTAACTAGTTTTATTGTTCACCTTGTTTATTCAGATTCTTAACAATTGTGGGTATTCCCTTGAGAAATCTAATGGTCAAGTCAGCCTCGCTAAACTGTTGACGCCGTTTAAGTTCACTCCTAATATTAGAGAAGTAGTTTCTCTGGTTCGTTGTCTGATCAGCACACAAGGATATTCTATTATAAGTAGACGAACAGATGATTATTGACCTATGCTTTAGTACATTTATATCAGCTTCAGGATTTTTAAAGATAACCTTTGTTGGGCGATTTGATGATCCCTTCCTTCCCCATCGTAGAACTTTAACAACGTCACCTGCGTCAACTCCGGGCAAATATACAAATTTCACCACTTCGTTAATATCATAACGAATATGTTCCTCCAGTCAGGAGTGTAAAGTTGCATCCTCTCCTGTTTCAAGAGTCTCAAATATCTTTGATCGAGGTGATGATACGTTTGAAAAAAATGGAAGAGCGTCTTTGTCGTCAAGAGAACGCAGGAATACGAATTTACCAATCCCTGTTCCTGGTGATGGCCAGGTTTCTGATCAACTTATGAAAATGGTGTCTGATCTAACAAATGAGATAAAGGAACTTAGAAAAGATACTGCCAGTATGAAAGTATCTATGGAATTCATTAATCAACAGTTCGAAGAAGAAAGGAATAAGTCTAAAGTACTATCTGAGATGGTTACTGACCTAAATAGGAAAATGGCAAGATGAGGATCGAATTAGATGATATTAAGAAGTTTGTGAGTAGATTTGAATACGAAAAATTCAGAATAATGTGGTTATTTCTGGATTATTGAATAGAAAAGGAGAGTCTGACCTTGTATAAGTCGCAGAAAATACTGATGGGATGGTTCTTGATTTGTTTAAGAAGATGGATCATTCTGTTAGTAAAGATGATTTCGAATTGGTTAGAACTATAAATGATAATTCCATGCCAATGATTGTTGTTAAGGTGAAGAACTTAGATATTAAAAAGAAGATTTTCGATGGCAAGCGGCGTTTTAAAGGACAGTTGACTGTTTCGAACTGTGGTCTGGGCGAGGCAAATAGAATTATTTATATCAGAGAGGATCTAACTAAGTGGCAGCAGAGTCTCTTCAAGTCGGCTAGACGTTTGAGAGATGTGGGATATAAGTACGTTTGGCATTCAAACGGCGAAATTCTGGCAAGAAAGTCTGATGGGAGCAAGATCACAAAGATCACTTCGGAGGATGTAATAACGGGTCTGATGGGATAGTATTCTACTATTCAATTGTAAGGTATAGTGTGTTTGTTATTGTCGTTTTTCTGTTCTGTGATGGCTCTACGGGATATACAAGATGACTTAGAGAATTTAGAATACAAAACTGTTACATATGATTCTCCTTCAGAATGTTCTTCAGCAATGTCTTTGAGGGCGCCTGGTTTGAGGATTATTCACTGCAACATTAGAAGTATAGGAAAAAATTTTCAATTATTGGAATTTTTCTGGACTCCTTTTCAGTCGACTTTGATATTATTGTTCTCTCGGAATGTTTTAGTGTTAGTAGTGTAGACCTTTTCAGAATACCTAATTTTAAGATATACTACAACGATTGTCATTTTAATAAAAATGATGGTGTGATCTGTTATGTAAGGGTGGGTTTATTCGAAAATGTTGATATTGTTGATGTAGGTGTCACAAAAATAATTAAAATTGGTTTCAAGATAAATAATATTAGTTATTTGATCAGTTGTTGCTATAAACTTCCCCCTATTGAGGTAGACGAATTTATTAGAGATCTAGGCTCATATTTCAACTCAAAATTGAATGAAAAGAATGATGTTGAGATTTTTGTTGGAGATATCAATATAGATATTCTGGATTCCGCGGTGGGTGGTAATATTCGTGATGAGTATTTAAATCTTTTATACTCTTTTGGGTTCAAGTCATATGTAAATGATATTACACGAAGGTGTGATTCGGGTGGCACCTGCCTTGATCATTTTTTTGTTTCGAATTTGAAAAAAAATATAGTTGTTGAAGCGGGGATTATTGACTATAATATAACCGATCACTTTCCTATAGTGCTGAAAATACGACAAGTTGAAAATACTCCAGATGCGAGTAGTGATAATGATCATCAAGGGAAAAAGATTGATTTTGTTTTGCTTGAAGAGCTTCTGATGGGCTTAAATTGGGACAATGTGTATTCAGTGGGTGATATAAATTCAAAGATGAGCTTGTTTTTGGATATGGTGACGAAGTCGATTGAAAGCTCAACTAGTTTTTCAGTATAAAAAGCGTAAGATAAGAAAGCCTTGGATAACAGCCGCGCTATCGGTGTCCATTTGGAACAAAAACAGTCTCTACAAAAAACTTTGGCCCGCCCAAATGACGAGAATCTTTTAAGGAGTATAAAAGTTATAGAAATAAACTAAATGAAATTGTGTCGTCTAGTAAGCTTGTTTATTATAGAAACAAAATAAAAGATGCAGGTAATGATTCTAGGAAGATGTGGAATTTATTGAGTGAGGTTTCAAATTTGAGGGATCCTAGTGCATATAGTAATATTATCGAAAAAATTAGAGTGGACAATGTCGAATCTACTAATAAACAGTATATTGCTCAAAAATTCAATGATTTTTTCGCAGGAATAGGTTCTAGGTTGTCTGAAAACATTTGTCCGTATAGATCTTTCAATTCCAACCCGCATACTCTAACTCAGGATAACTCAATTTTTTTGGAGCCTACTAACTTTAATGAAGTGAAGGGAATGATAAAGGATCTTAAAATTAGTCGTTCTGCTGGCGGGGGTGATGGTATTAGTAATGAAATACTTAAGAAATTTGTTGATATTATTGGAGGACCGTTTGTTCACATCTGTAATCGTATTCTTGGCGAAGGTGTCTTCCCGGATAGTTTGAAGATGGCAACAATAATTCCTTTACTTAAATCGGGAGATAGAGCAGATATGAATAATTACAGACCTATATCCCTTACATCGTGTATAGCCAAACTAATTGAGAAGGTCATCAAAAAGAGGCTTATAAATTTTTTTGATAAATATGAGGTCATTAATAGTAATCAATTTGGATTTCTGAATGGTAGATCCACCAATGACGCGATTAGGAGGGTTGTGGGCCGCGTCTACGAGCTTCTGGACCAGGGACTGTTTCCGATGGCTGTTTTTCTCGATATTACCAAGGCTTTCGATCTTGTACCTCATAAACAACTACTGTGTAAGCTTGATAGAATGGGGGTGAGAGGTGTTCCTCTGCGTCTCTTGGCGTCGTATCTTTCAGATAGATGTCAGTGCGTCCGTATAGGTCAATCTGTAAGTGATAGTCAAAATGTGAAAATGGGTGTACCACAAGGTACTGTGTTGGGTCCTTTATTGTTTCTATGTTATATAAACGACTTTCTTAGTTTGAGTGGTGTAGGTGAGATAACATCCTATGCGGACGACACGGTGCTATTGTTTGGTGGGAAAAGTTGGAACGCTACAAGGGATTTAGTCCGTGAAGGGCTGATTTTGGCAGGAAATTGGATGAACAGCAATGGTTTAATACTAAATCAGAAAAAAACTACTATTCTCCCTTTTGCTAGAAGTACAGTTGGATTGCCGCATTTTAATAGTATAAGCTTTTGCATGGAATGCCAAAATCGGAAAATTGTGAAAAATTGTGGATGTGGAACTCAGGTTCTCTTTCTGCAATACACTACGAAGTATTTGGGTGTATACATTGACTCTACTCTCAGATGGGTGGATCAAATAAATAACATGTGCAAAAAATTGCGTCCATTCATTTATGTTTTTCGTATTCTGAGTAAAGTGGCTGATACAAAACTTTATTATCCGCCTATCACGGCTTAGTGAGTCCTATTTTGCAGTACGGTTGCATAGGTTGGGGAGGAGTATATGACAGACATCTTGATGGTTTGAGTGTAGTTCAGAAAAAAATTATTAAAACAATCTACAGGAAACCATATGATTTTTCTACTGAACTTATTTTTCAAATGAGTGGCCTGCTAAATATTAGACAACTTTATGTAAGAGCTCTGTTGATTGATTGGTATTATGGTAAAATCAGTGTTAATCTATTATCACATAATTACGATACCAGAGGGTAGCACGCCACCTGAATTACGCCCACAAAGCATGTTTTAGAATAACACAGAGGTTTTTCACATACTATCTGAATAGAGTATATAGTTTTCTCGACAGTCAGTTAAGAAATTCGTCTGTTTCAATACAAGTTTTTAAGAAGAGGGTTTTCAGATGGGTCCAAAGGAAAGGTCTTTTATCAATATCATGTTCATTTGATATTCTGTTTGACTGGGGAGCCTGTGGGGAATTTATATTCATATTTTTATTTATATGTATGTATATTTTTATTTTTTTATGCATTATCTTTGTAATTTTTCATTTAAATGAAGCCTTTTAGGACAGCTATTCTTGGCTCGGGAAAAATTGTTATTTATAAATTTTTGTTTTGTGTCTGAGATTTAGTTTAATAAGTATATTTAGCTGAGTGTTTTACTCTGATTTTTGTTTTCACATGTGTGTTGCTAACAAGGTTTTCCTTCTGCAACACTTCTACTCTGGGTATATGTATGTCAGAAAATGGGGATGCTATTGAATGTAAAGCATTTTTCCATTACATTTTTTAAATCATTAAATCATTAAGCTCATCATGTGACGACTTATTCAAGTATTCAAGTTGAAAAATAAAAGATTCTTGGATCTTGACATTCTCTCATTTAATTCAGTAATAAATTCCTCAGAGCAGGTAGTATCCTTATTCTTCAATACCACCAATTCCTTCTTAACTGCATTGTGCTCCGATATAAGCGATTCGTTAATTTCAACCTGTTAATCAAATCGTTTCAGTAGGCGACATACCAAGTTTTTCCATTATATCTTCCAGAGTAATCTATCCAAATTAACTGAACTATCTGCAGGTGCCTTTGAAACATAATACCCACGACAGTACAATTCGGTTTATTTTGTTTTCACTCTAAGATTCATTTTCCAGTTTTTCGGATTATTTCAATTTTTCCTTGGGCTGCTTATTATTAACGAGACGCCCAGGTCTACTCTAATTTTCTGAAGTTAATGGCCCAGAATTTTGATTCAGACCTTCATGAAGCCTTTTCTTTAGGAGCCATTCATCCATGCCTAATTTTATTGTAAGATTCACTAACCTAGCAGACTCAATTGTGTTCGCAGAATAACACAATATACCACAAAAATAACACAATACTGAGAGCTAGCTTGTAATAACAGGCAATACAGCCAGCTCGGTGGCGTATGGGATATGATGCTCGTCTCCTGCGCAGAGTTACCTGGGTTTAATCCCCACAAAGTCGGTGTGATTTTTCGGATTCTGGGAATCGCTTGAGTATCTATCTTTCGGAGGAGATGTAAAGCCGTCGGTCCTGTCTAACAGAGATGTTTCGGACATTAAAGATCCATTCCCTCGACACGAGAGGCGTTCGGCAAAATTCCTGGGTAAGAGAGGTGACAGAATTCCCCGGCGTGTCATTGGCCGAAAGGCGGAAATAGAGAACGTTGAAGGAATAACAAACAAACAACAAGCAATACTACTGCAGTGCAGTGACACGAGCCACTCTGATGACGACTAAGGCAACGCGCAAATTGGGACACGTATATCGCGCATGAGGTGACAAGACACGAGCGCCATGACGCGTACGTACCGCACGCGTAGCGTGGGGATCCGCAAATTGAGGCGCAGTTTTATAAGTACATGCAGGTCGAATGAATCAGAATGACCGATTCGCGTTCAAAACAATTATTATCAAACGTGAGTACGGAATCAGATTCAGATGAAACTGAAGAGGACACTTTGTTGTACTGCTTGAACAAGAAATTTGAATCACGTAATAAATGTATTCTGCCTGAGAGAAAAAAGAGTGGTCAATTCATAATAACTAAGGAAATTAATGATGATGCTTTCATCATTACTTTCTTATGAATCGAAATCAGTTTTCCGAAGTACATGAAATGATTCGACAGGGCATTGAGGAAAATGGATCTAATACCCAACATCCGATCTCAGCTGAGGAAAAACTTGCAGTCTTCTCAAGATAAGTAATAATAATAATAATAATTTATTGATCCCTTAAGACATCACAAGTATGTATAGGACAGGTCAATAGAAAAGACATTCAGACATTATCTAAATCAACACATAGAAACTCATTCACAGTATAAAAACATTTTGCTAAAAGTAAATTCTTAACTGCTACCTTAAATCTATTTACACTTAGACCCTGTATATGCCGTGGAAGATGATTGAACAATCTGATACCCTGGTACAGGGGCGACATTTCAAATCTAGAAGTTCGGTGTTTAGGGATACATAATGTTTTCTTATTTCTAGTATTGTGGGAATGAAAGTTAGAAAGTTTAGTCATGTTACTTTCATTCTCTTTAATATAAACGAGGATCTCAAAATGAAAATAGACGCCAATGTGAGGATACCATTCTTCAGGAACAACGGTCTACATGAAGATTGTGGAGCTGTATCAAACATCATTCGCAGAATTCTTTTCTGGATGATGAAAACTCTACCTACGTCAGAGGAATTTCCCCACAGTAAGATATTATAAGACAGGTGACTATATACCAAACTGTAATAAACGTTCACAAGGAAACTTAGAGGTAGTGAACTATTGATTCTATTTAGGGCATAATAGGAACTATTTAGCCTCTTACAAATCGCATCGATATGTGTACTCCACTTCAGATTCCTATCGATGTGAACGCCGAGGAATTTAGTGGTGTCCTTCGAAGAGATGACTGTATCTAAATACCTTATTGTTATGCTACCCTGATCACAAGACGACAGAGTGAAGTGAATGCATTCCGTCTTGTTGACATTGATCATAATAGCATTGAAATGGCACCATTCTACGAAACTCTCCACCAGCAGCTCGCATAACTTTTGAAGCTCCTCAAGAGTCTCAGCAGTAATAGCTATGGAAGAGTCATCAGCGAACAGTATCAACCAGATTATTTTTGATAATAAATTGCGAATATTAGATTTTCTGTAGAATATTTTTTTCAAATTTGGTGGCAGATCGTTGATGAATAACAGAAATAGAAGTGGCCCCAAGACAGAACCCTGGGGTACTCCTAATTTACAGTACTGTTCATTTGAGAACGAGTCGTGAACCCTGATTGAGGCAGTTCTGTCCTCCAGATAACTACGAATCCAGTAATAAACATTAATATTAGTTTTACTAGATATATAGTGGTTCATGAAATTACTTTTTATTTATTAATTTCACTTTATTGACATTAAAACTACATTAATATAGAAAATTTAAACTTTATTGACTCCTGTATTATTAATAATATCTTACTAATACTGAAAACATGAAAATGTTACGATTCAAAAATTAGAGAAGAAGAACATGCCAATACTATTGTGCATCAAATTGGTTTACATATTCTGCCAAACCGGAAATGCAAGGTTGATTGAAACCTTGCTGATCCATGTTGACTGTTGACAGTTGATTCGTGAAACTTTGCTGATCCGAATGTTGGACCTGTGTCTGAGTATCTGTCCAAGCTGATGTCGACGGATAAGAAGGTTAGTAATTAGAAAGGGAAGAAAATTTCGAGGGTGGTCGGCTTGTGATGTTCATGATTTCTTCTTCAGCTTGTGATACGGCCTGAAAAACGGTACATTTAACTTTATGATAGTAAGTGGGGAAAATTATTTCGGTTGATTGGTATACGACAATGAAAAATTTGTAAAGTGGGTCGTCTCTGAGGCTGTCTCTTAACTCTCTTGCAAATAGTTGCCTCTCTTATGCCCGTTGTTTTGATCTCCCCTCTCACTGCTCTAGCGATCGCTTGAATGAACAATGCAAGTCTGTTTTCCTCTATTTTGATTACCTGCTGTGCGTCGCTGAATATTCAGCTCTCCTGTCGGCGTTTGTTACAGTTCGACTTTTCACAATCACGATTCTTTTAATTTAAATAATTAAAAATATAGCTCATGTTCCAAAAGTAATTTTTCAGTTTTCTAAAGTCTCAACCATTTATTCAGGAATAATACAGTAAAAATTCAATCGTTGTAGTTTGGTGTACACATCCAGTAATCTTTTTCAATAATTTCATTCACATATAACTTTAATCATTCCAAAGTAACTTCGAGGCACAACATAGTCATTCTGGTTCATAGCTCTTTCAAAATTGATTTTCTCATGTAATGCACCTAAAACGAATAAAATCAAGTTACTAATCAATAGTGAAACCTTTCGTGATAATACTTACCTTTCTTTCACTTCATTCTATTCGAAAATAGGTAATTTAAGGCTATTTGAGTTCTTTATGGTGACTATTCGTTTACCTTGATAGCGGTAGTTCTAGGTTGTCTTTTTCAGTTCACTTCAACTAACTGACATAGGAACTACGAAGTAACGTACCGAAGGTTCCAATGGTCACATAAATAATTTTCCAACTTCGTTCAGGAATTATTCCAATTCAGTTTCGCAAAATACCCATAGACACTTTTCAAGTTTTCATTAAATTCAAAGTTAACTCCTTAACATTTTTTTTGGCACGACTTTCATACTTTTGGCTTCATTGATTTCAGTCTATGCCCATTAAATTCTTCCAGAAGTCCGTTGAGCTGTTTGCTTTTGACGTTTGATTGAGATTGAAAGTTCGTCATTCGTGCATCGGTCGAATTCCAATATGGCTTTTTATGAACGTTGAGATCTGTATATTTCTTGGGAAATGCGAAACCGTCCCCTTTCCATTTCAACCATCTTGTAAAGTTTACAACTCGTGTTCCGTTTAGTACCTGGTAGCTGCAGCCCGAGTGAAAAGTTCGATAGTTGAGAAATATTTCTTTGGTTTAAAGAAAAAATTCAGGCTGTAAGGCGACGTTAGTTTAAATCTGCTTATCAGGATATCCTATGGTACAGAGTACAGAGATTTGTGAATTTTGGAACACGCGGTTGAAGGAACTTATACCAGGGATCTTGGAATCAATTATTTTCTGAGCACTTCTTGAATCTGTCCACCTTTGGATGCCTAGAACTGGAGAAACCGACCACATAGAACCTTGAGTCCGTTTTTTTCATCTCACCTTTTACCCACCCGAAGCAGCAATCATCATCTGTCAACCATCCTAGTCCACTGCTGAACATAGGTCTTCCTCAACGATCTCCATTTCTCGCGATTTTGGGCCGGATTTATCCAGTTCGTACACACTCGCTTGATATCATCTTTCCAACGAGCTGGTGGACGTCCTCTACTTCTGTGGGCTTCATCTCTGGGACGCCACTCCAAAAGACGCTTTGTCCATCTACCGTCCGTGGTTCTTGCTAGATGACCGGCCCAGTTCCACCTTAAATTAGCAACTCTCTCGAGAGCATCCTGGACTCTAGTTCGTTGGCGTATGATATGGTTGGGAATTCTGTCCCGTAGTGTTATGCCTAACATAGCTCTCTCCATCTTACGCTGAGCAACACATATTTCATTATCTGATTTCTTTGTTAGGGTCAGGGTTTCTGCACCGTATGTCAAAACTGGTAAAACGCATTGATTGTATACTTTACGTTTCAAACAAATCGGTATCTCTGATTTGAACAGATCTCTCAGTTTTCCAAATGCAGCCCATGTCAGCCTTATTCGCCTTCCTATTTCTGTTGTTTGGTTGTCCCTGCCTATAGTTATCTCATACCCCAGATATTTGTATGACGTTACTTGTTCAACAATTTCACCATCGATGGAAACTGGTTGGCTTGGTACTAAGTTGGTCATCATCTTAGTTTTCGACATATTTATCTTCAATCCGATTTTACTGGATTCCTTAGACTGCAAGAGCTTCTCATTTGCATCATCTAATATGTTTGCTATAATGACGATGTCGTCGGCGAAACGAAGATGACTTAATCGCTCACCATCCACATTTACTCCCCTCTGATCCCATTCCAATTGCTTGAACATATATTGCAATAGGTTTGTGAACAACTTCGGGGAAATGGTATCACCCTGTCTTACTCCACGTCCGATCCTGAATTTTTCTGTAGAATTGTGAAGGCACACTTGTGAAGTGGCATGCTCATATATATATTTAATGATGGCAGTGTATCTATTCTATAGTCAGCCAACGCTTTAAGCATAATCGCCTGTATCACGGTATCGAAGGCTTTCTCGTAATCCACGAATATGAGAACCAGAGGCAAGTTGTATTCTATGCTCTTTTCAATCAAAGTCTTGAGAGTTTGGAGATGATCATTAACACCAAATGTTGCCCGAAATCCGGCCTGCTCTCGAGGTTGGTAGGTGTCCAGTTTGTTTGTGAGGCGCTTTGTTATTATTTTGGTGAAGAGTTTTTATAAGTGCGATAGAAGGCTTATAGGTCTATAGTTCGAGAGATTTGTGGGGTCTCCTTTCTTGTACATAATTATTATTATAGCATTATGCCAAGACTCTGGTACTTTTGCTTCAGCCAAACATTTATTGAAAAGTTTCGTCATTTCACAAATCAGATTTTCACCGCCTATCTTCAAAGCCTCCGCAACTACTCCATCTTCCCCTGGAGCTTTGTTGTTTTTCATATCTGATAGTGCCTTTCGGACCTCATCAGCTGTTATTTCTGGGAGGTCCTCCGAACCCTGATTCATAACATGAGGTATGCGATTGTCTTCCTCGTTCTCGCGATTCAGGCTTCGATACAAATTGGAGTAAAAGTCCTCGACAACCTTCACTATTTCGGCTCTATTTGTTATAATTGAACCATATGGATCCATTAGTTTGTGAATGTTACGTTTTCCCAATGAAGTCGTCCGTCGTAGTACCTTCATGCTTTTATTTTGTTCTATAGTTTGAACTGCCAAGCTATTATTGTGCTGTCGAGAGTCCTTCCTAAGTTGGCGAGATATCTCGTGGTTAAGTATTTTCAGTTCTTTCTTGTCTGCTGTGTCCTTGCTTAATAGTTCTCTTCTCGTCTTCATCATGCGTTTCGTTGTCTCACTGATTCTTTCCTGTTTCCTGTTCAAAGTGCTACAATATTTGTCCATAGCTTGTTTTATTGATGTTGCAATGTTGTCGTTGTGCTGATCGATATTCATGTTTTCATTGCACAAAAGCTTCTCACTCAAAGTTTCACGAAATGCCGCTTCATCAGATACCTGTGCCCATTTGTTATTTTTAACCCCTCCTGTCATTACGAGTTTGTTCCTTTCACGTTTTAAATTGATCATACATTTAGCCCTCACCATTCTGTGGTCACTTCCAGTTGAAAATTTGTTAAAGACCGAAGCAACAATAGTTCAAGCAATATAACCGATCCACCTGTAACCTACCGACCTCGCCTACAGTACTAGCAAACTCTACCGTCAATTTTGTGACATACGTTGGGGACCATCTTTACCTGAAGACAATCATGTCAAGATAAGTACCTTGGTCATTTCAATTGTTTCAATTTTCCGATGAGATTCAATTCAATTCAGCTCAGCAGTAATTTCCTAACCATCACAGAATAAATTGTTCCTTAAAACTCAGAAGTAAGCTAGTTTTCTTTTCTCAAGAGTGTAGTAAAGAATTTCAATGTTGTATGGAAAGAAAGTGATGTCTAGAGAGCGTTCTCAGCTATAATTGTGATATAGATTTTTAATTGTTCTGTCTGTTTGAAGAACGTCTTTCACCAATTATTGTATTTTAATTTATTTATTTATTTGTGTCGCTTGATCGTAAATAGTTAGATTAGTCAATTTTGTGTATGTAGGTGCCTACTTGTCAAACGTCACTTTGTGTTTAATATTTCGCTTCACATCAAATTTAGTCAATTTTGAAGTTACCCTTTCTTGAGTTTTCTTATCTTATTTATTATTTATAGTATTAAATTTTGCTAGTTGAATTGTGCCTGGCGAGTAAATATAAGCTTGAATAAATGTGGTAGTTTCATATGATGAGTTTGAGTTGACACGCCTTGGTCTAGAAGGTAACCCTTTTAGAGATAGAGAATCCCAACCTGGGTAATCGAACATTTTGAGTACCTCTTTTCTGTAGTCTTATAGAGTGACTGATACCGCTTTCTTTAGGTACTCTGGTGGAAGTGTACACACCGGAAACAACACATTATACGTTGTCTTCAACAACTTCGGATATGTCACGCCTCTCACTTTGAATAGAACTCCCTTTTTTCAATTTCCTGCCTGTCCAAACTTTCTGATGTTGGGGTGAAAGTTTGGAATCGTCATCATTGCCATTGACATCTGCTTCTGAAAACTCCATGGCTTGATGGAGGCCTGTCGCCGTTGTGCATCCTGATAACTGCCTCGTTATTTCAGCTACAGATTTTTGCCTCATCCCCTAAAACAATTTTTGCAACATAAAAATTTGTGTTAGTTACAGTTTCGTTTTGTTTCAGGTATTTGGCTTCTAGAGGTAGCTACAGAAGTATCGCTTATAACTACCTCTTGGAAGATCGCATAGTGTCCAATATTGTACGAGAGGTAGTCGTCTCTATATAGAATCGTATGCAGCAAATATATTTTCCCGAATCCAAAACACAAATGTGCCATTCTATAGCTTTGCGGTTTGGGCAAAGATGGCAATTCCCTCACTGTGTTGGGTCAATCGACGGCAAAAATTTTGTTATTAATAAACGTGGCAAAAGTTGGTCGTCATATTATAATTATAAACATACATTTTCCATAGTTCTGATGGCAACAGTTGACGTGAATTATTAACTTACCACCATTGATTTGGTGCTATGGGGAGATTCAGTGATTGAAACATATTTGATAGTAGTGGCTTGGGAAGAAAATGATGAAGCAAACTATACAACTTCCTACACCTGAACAAATACCTACGACTGGTGAGATGAAGCTTTTTCTTCGTCAGAAAACCTAATGAGACCGTATCCAAGGAGACATGTGACTGGAAATTATGAGAACCAAGATTTCAACGACAGACTTTCTCGAGCACGACAAACAGTGGAAGGTGCTTTCAGTATATTATCCTCACGGTTCCGTTTGTTCAGAAAACTATTAAAAAAATAAAGTGGACACTGTTGTGAAATCCACCTGTGTTTTGCACAACTATTTAATATGCTCAGCTCTGGCAGTAGAAGATGTAGATAACTACTGCCACGCACTTAGGAACTTCGCTTCTGCAAGTGCAGGGATGTAAAGTGGGGACTGCATCAGTAGCTTTCACAGTAAGGGAGAAGTTCACTACTTATTTTAACTATTGGAGAGCAGTCATGGCAACATAAGTCTGTTTTGCTTGGAAAATATTGACAAAATAAAATTTTTTGGTTAGATAGGGAATGAAACTGATTTGCAATATACCATAAGATGATATTATGTAATTAAATGAATATAAAATAAATATGAATATAATGTATACACTGCCTCCTGTCAAATTTAAGCCCTTGTTAATTGGTGTTAATCTCATTGCAAATGCGGTTTTTAAATTTGGTCTTTATGTAATCAGCAGATTTGATAACGTACAGCTCTTTATGAGGCCTAACAAGCTCAATCAATTTTTCTTCCGCCATTTCTTCAACCACACGTGACAGAATGGCGCGAGAAACTGTCTCGACTACTGCATCACGCGCGGGTCAGCTCTTGCGGGTCAAGACGCGTCACACGGGTTTACCAATTTACGCTATACTATTCAATCCTGTAGTTCACCAAAACAAGACTAGCGCTGCGTCACCTCACGCGCGCTAAACGTGTCTCAATTTCGGCCGCGTCTAAGATCGAGTGGCGCGCGCACGTCAACGTGTCCATACGTGACCCCACTCCCCCACTAAACCGAAGGTTCTCAAAATTTTTTTGTGTCGTAGACCACTTGCCATATTTTTCGGGTTTTGGTCTGATATAGATTTTTTGTGAATTTCTAACTGTAGAGAAGTTCAGTGACAAAAACACATGTTAATTCATACATTTATCAATTGAATTTAAATTAAAACTAGTTAAAATAAAATTTTGTATCTGTTATATAAAATTTACGTTACATGAAATAAACAAAGCAATAAGTAAGTGGTTGTGGAAGACAAGTCAATCGAGCAAGTCAATGTCTTTAAATATCTAGGCATGGACATCTGCAGCTACCACGATCCGGCGAAGGAAGTAAGAAGTCTCATAACTGAAGCAGTAGCTCTGTCAGGGTGTCTTAGAGATGTGATTTGGTCAAACCAGCACATGGGAACAGATAGCAAGGTGAAGATCTATAAGACTTGCATCAGATCTATCATGATTTACGGCATAGAAGCACGCGAAGACACAAACAAAACTAAAAGTATGCTACGCGCTGCCAAAATGAAAACCCTAAGAACTATCCTCGGAAAGACCAGACTGGACAGGATAAGAAGCACTGACATACGAGCTCAATGCGGCATAGTAGACATAGTCAGATGGGGCAGACAAAGATGAAGAGAATGGTATGCGCACGTGCGAAGAATGCACGAAAACAGATTACCGCGCATAATGATGGATAGCAAGCCACATGGAAAGCGCCCACCTGGAAGACCCCCAAAAAGGTGGCAGGAAAGCTGTCAGTCCACCTCGCAAGAAACCATTCAGAGACGGCTCCGGCAAGCAACAGACCAATAGGTCTATTTAAAGGAATAAGAAGAAGAATAAGAAGCTATAAGTAGCGAGATATTGTAAGACGGCCGCAAACCATCATCGTTCCTTTGTGAACATTCTGTCCAGTGTGGGTGTCTTCTGAAGTGTATCTTTGAGTATTTGAAAGTTTTCCAAAACTTTATCTGTTTTATCAGGGTGACATCTTTTCAGATGATCCTGCAGCTTAGATGGTTTCATAGCGTCATTGCCCAAAACTTTGTTGCATAAAAGGCATATAGGCAATTGTTTGTCCGACAATGATGGAATGAAGCCAAATTTCAAATAATCAACACTGTACTGTCTACATTTCTTTTTAGATTCCACCATGGCATCAGTCATCTGTGGACAAAATTACATTATTTAAATAAAACATAATCACCAAGAGCTGTATATTAAAATTTTTTTTTTGATTTTTCCGAAAACATTCCATAATCCGAACTTCTCCTTGCAGTAATTAGTTCGGTTTACGGAGATTGTACTGTAATTATTATACCCGATTGTACTCGTGCACTGTAATTATTATACCCGATTGGTAAAACTTGCGAAGAGAAATTATTGAGGAGTACTCGTGTATTTATGCATGACTGAATATTAAACTACTAATAACTGAAGTCATGATTGGCGTAATTCATCAATCTTTTCTAACTATCAGTACAAAACTAGAATTTAATAAAAAACAATGTACTTTTCTTCGGCACTCTAAAACAAAATAACACTGATTCGCTGTAATTTGTGTGACAAACTACCCGTATATTTTATAAAAATATTTTCTTAGCACTTTACTTTTCAAGATTCCGGAAACGAATAAACGTATTTGTCCCACATTCGCATTTATAGAGTGACGAATGAAACAAGTCAGTGCAAGTTAGCGAAGCTCTGCTCGTACAAAATGATACTGGTATTGCATTATATGCAGGTTTTTACAAGTTAAAAATGTATTGCGACCACAAAGCGAGTGTCTACATCTTAAAACTCACACAATTTTATAAACATATATAATAATTTTTTTACTTCATAGGTACTTTTATAAATAATGTGTATGTCTTTATATTATAAGATAGTATGATGTAACTAAATATGTACTATCAGTGTATGTGTTGAGATCCACTCTCGTGGACCCCTATTTTTCATTTTATATTTTCATTTCACTGACGTAGACCCCTTGCAAGTTGTCATAGACCCCTGGGGGTCGATATAAACCACTTTGGGAATCACTGCACTAAACTATCGTAATAGGAGAAACGAACGGGTACGCTATCACAATTTCAACTTACAGTTAGCATCTCCACAATATGGAGATTTGTGATAATTATTGAAGTTTTTCATTTATTGAAAAGGTTGTTTTATTTTTTCGTTGGCCGTACATCCTGAAAATTTTTACGTACTCCAAGGGGTCGCGTACCACCGTTTGAGGACCACTGGACTAAAGGTTACGATACAATTTGGGCAGCTTCTACGAGCCTGCCAACTCTAATTTTTGACAAAATACGAGGTCTTTCACAGTTCAGCCAATTGATGCAAGGTAAACTCGCCTCACATTTTTTTCTCATTCTCTAAATTATTGTTTTGCTGAAGTTTTGGTTTCTAAACAAGTAACAACTCTCACATTTTGACATTCGTCCAAGTGGATGGTAGATATTCTTTAAAATTTCTAATTTGTATGTCTTTTTGAACTTAACTATTGAATAAAATTATTTATTTCAACAAGATCAAAATTATCCATATTTGTCATTGCCACATGAACATGAAACTCTGGTAGAATTTTCGATGTGAACTTCTTTCCATAATTTATGCTCCATACTTTATACCATGAAACACCCAAATAAATTGATTCTGAATACAAACAATCGCAGCGAAGTCGAGAGAGTTAAATAAAAGTATTAACGCTGTCCACTTATGTGAAGTCACCATATGCAGAGGATAGAATTGTTCCCTACTTTTCGTATACTACCAGGGAATTGTAGGGTCTCTCACCCCACACTCTCTAGCCTGGCGATTAAAGCGATCCAGAATTAAATAACAAAGGATTCACTCAGACAGTTGACAAGTTTAAATTGGTTTTCAGTGATCACCATTTAAATGCAAATTGCCAAGTTGCAGTCAAAATATTAAGCAATTATGCAAATCGCTCCGAGCATTTATTTTCGACTGGTTTTGTTTGATTTTCTCCAAACTTCTCCAGAATTTCGATGTCGAGTTTCGAATGCTCTGATAGAGTTTGTTTGGGTGGTATATCGAAGGAAATTATTATATAGCCTTCGAAAACTGATTTGCTTATTTCCATATACATTAGAAATCCGATTGATTTCAAATTTCGATAATGAATTGAGTGTTAGTTTCAACAAATTAATGTTTCATGTTTTCTTCATCGAATACTTAATATCCATCTATCTATTTGCACTAGTATGAACCTTGGTTTGATTTTTCTGTAAAATTCCTGAAACGGGCCGATTTTTTGATTGGAGGAATACATTTTTTGTTACATTTTTTGTTCTTACACTTTCAACTTCCTATCCCTAGTAACTCTACCCCAAAGTTTTGAATTGGGAAAGGGGTCGTGTGAAACCTTTTTGGAAAAGTGATTCTATTTTTAAATGATAAAGTAATTATTTACTTTCTAAAATAACATGTGACGAATTGAAATCAAAATTGATTTGGTTGCATCGGATAATTTTTTGAATTTAATCAGATAGAACAATGATTTTCACTATATTGACAAACTTATGACGCGTTTCACCTGTCTTCTTCATATAAGTATAACATTTAAAAGAATGATGTGCCCTATATATTTATTATATGGTTAAACCAGATTTCTATCTAAATAAGAGGAAAATACAAACAAGGTTGCGTGACGAATTAAGGTCAAATTGATAGTTGATTAAATTTTCTGTTTATTGATTTCCAAAGCTTTCCATAGGTTTAGTTTCAATTTATTATTTTCATTATGTAAAATATCAACATTATTATTGAAGGTATCGATTTGTGTTGTTAATACTGAAAGTGGACTGTATTGAAGAGAAATTTGAATAAGGAGAAGCTGATCGTGCATAAAAAATAGGTGAATGAAAATTGAAATATTATTACACTGAATATATATATTCTTCTGAAAAGAGAGGATTTACAAAATTCGAATTCTTATATGTTATTCCGTCGCAGTGTGAGTCTCGTGAAACATAATTACTTCCGTATTGTTGCTTGCCAATTTTGAAGTATAATCTCGCAAAATCTCTTCAATATTCAAACTCAACAAAACAATTTCCTCTCTGTTTGACCGAGACAGCCCCGATGGCTAGGTTCGGTCTTCGAAGTGATGCCGATTATGATCTATAGATGTTCTAGAATCATTATAAACATAAGAATTTGGGTTGACATCTCCCATATATCATTTTTTCTTGGTTCTTGTCTAATTTGCGAAAAAAAAAATTGACAGTCGTTTTTAAAATATGACATATATACACTGAATTATCATTCATTAGGAAAGGTTTGAAATACCGTGAATTTTGTGAAAACGAAGAGATACCCTGATTAGGTTCTGGGGTGAAAGAAGCAGGCACAGAACACACAGATTTTCCTCCTCGCCTCTTACTTTTCACTTGGTGTTGCCATGTGGTGGAGAAAGCAGATGAATAGGAAGACGGTTTCAAAAAACAATATAGTGTAATAGTACCGAACTCGACGAATGCAGATGATTCAACAATAAAATGTAGAAATATTCAAAATGAATGAAAATGATGAATTCTAAATACAAATGAAAAGATAATAAAAATGGCAACAGGACACGATTTGTTCTAGAAGATGATTCACTTGCAGGAAAAACCAAACAACAACAATTTTGATATTTTGCAAGATGAATCTATTTTATCCCGGTATAACTGGAATAATCTAAACCTCTCACTTTCTTTTTCAGTTCTTTCGTTTCAACTTTTCAAGAAGGAACATATCACTTTTATGTTCAGTACTCTTTAATACAAATTAATGGTCTTGAAACCTAAGGATGTTGCTATCAATACTTTTCATTTCATCAACAGAATACTCATTGAATATTTTTGGCAACTTACTTATACTAATCTACTTTCACATCATTTAGATCAGGGGTGCTCAAACGTTCGATCGCAATCGACCAGTCGATCGCGAGTGCTTTTTGAGTAGAAGAAAAAAATTAAATTTCAATAATTAGGTAACCAAACTACAAAAATGTGTAATGTAATAAAATAACGCTCTGCTAGCGGCAAAAGGCCGCTTTATCATAGGAACGCGCGGTACTTGTCAAAGAAAAGCCGTGTTTTTTATTCTTGCCGCTTTTCTAGAAATTTCGGACGGCGCGTTTGACGGAAACATTCGAGACTGTCGTTCACGCCGATATAAATGTTGCGCCTGCAGGAATTGGAATCATTCTGAATTGTAACTTGAAGGCAATAACTACGTCGATACAAAGTTTATTATTAAATAGTACAAAATGATTCTGAAAGGTATCGTTTTAATAACGATTGGGAGGAAGAATTTATTTTTTGTATGGTGAAGAATAACTGCATTTGCCTTAATTGTCGCGAGTCAGTTGCAATATCTAAGCGTGGTAACTCAGAGAGGAATCATAAAATGGTTCGTAAAAACTATGAAGAGGGTTTTCCGCCACAGAGTGAATTAAGAAAAAGAAAAGTACTTGATTTGATATCTTGTTTAAAAAAAGAACAAACCATGCTCACAAGACCAGCCAAACAATCCGAAGCTGCTACGAATGCGTCATTTAAAATATCTCATATATTGGCGAAACACAAAAAACCATTCGAAAATGCATCGGCTGTGAGGGAAGCATTTATTGAAGCAGGTGTGATCATGTCTGCTATTAGAGAACTTCAGTTATCTCATCCGCCTGTCACAAGGCGTATTGAAGTCATGAGTCAGGACATGGGCAGATAAACTAAAACATGATATCATGAAATGTACATACTTTTCTTACCAGTTCGACGAATCTACCGATATGACAGACACTGCCCAGCTGTATATTTTTATTCGGATGGTATTCAATGACATGTTGGCTAAGGAAGAATTTTTGACAATCAGTCCTCTGAAGGGGAAGACCCGTGGCGAAGATATATATGACGTCTTCTTCAATTTTGTAAAAAACTACAAGCTACCAATATATAAATTAGTGTGCATGACAACCGATGGAGCACCAGCAATGACTGGAAACAAAAACGGTTTTGTGGCATTGTGTCGAGCTAATGAAGATTTCCCTTCATTTTTTTCATTTCATTGCATTGTAAATCAACAAGATTTGTGTTCTAAAGTTGTAAACACGGAGGATTGATTTAGTTCTTCTCACGGACGTCAGGTGGTTGAGTCGCGGAAAATTCTTAGAGTAAATTTCAAGGAATATTGCCCGAAATAACAGCTTTTCTAGACACTCAGATGTTGAAAAATGAAAAATGGCTGACTGATTTGGCATTTTTGACTGACATCACAATGCACTTAAACACCATTAACTTGGAGCTTCAAGGTAAAGGAAAAACTATTATAGAGATGATTAGCGAAGTAAACGCATTCAAAAGTAAATTGCAACTTATGATAGATCAACTGGAAAGAAAGGATCTGAAACATTTTCCGTCTTTGAAAGCAAGGATTCCTCAGTTCAATTATGATACGTATGAGGCTGAATTATCAAATATTTTGGGACGATTCGAAATGCGTTTTTATGATTGCAGTAAATTGGCAAATAAAGCATCATTTATGAGTTATCCTTTTTCATGTAAAAACATTGAGAAATTAGCTACTTGAATAGCAAGTCAGTTCAATATGAACTCATGTCCTGTTGAAAATGAGTTGGTGCAGATCATATCAGATACTTATACATCTCAAAGCTACAGCATCTGATGCAAATTTCTGGTATTTTATATCTGAAGATAAATATCCGAATCTAAGACAAATCGCGCTTCAACTAACTGCAATGTTTGGGTCAACTTACCTGTACTAGTCTGCATTTTCTGAAATGAAGATAATTAGGTCAAAATGTCGCAATCGACTAACTGATGATCTTATGTCATCATGCTTCTGATTAGCAGTCAGTGGTTACGTACCATCTCATGAAAAGAATGATGACATGCAGTGCCACGCTTCAACATCCAAAGTTACTCCTTAGTTGAGTTTAACATTATATGTAACTCTTTTGTTTTGTAACAACCAATAAACTCGCAATTTTGAATAACTATGAGTTTTTTCATTGATATTATAGAGAAGGACCAAACTAAACCTAACCCAAATCTTGACTAAAATAATGTATATTGTGCAGAAAGCTAATATCTATATATGCTACGGTACACCCTACCTAGGTAGATAGATATGTACGGTGCATCGTGTATGTACGACAACTCTGTATCACACATACTTGCAGCCTCTCAGAGTCGATCGTGAGTAGTCTAAAACTATTGAGGTAGATCGCCAGCAGTTCAAGCTTAAGCACCCCTGATTTACATGAAAGTCTTTTTTCGCACAATTAATTTTATTGGTAAATAAGTTCTTCAACTTTTCCTCAATACTTGGCAATTTGAATAGTTTTTTTTTAAATATTCCTGAAATAATTTTCCTGTTTTGTTCTTATTATTCACTTATTCATTTCTACTTTTCTATATCCATCTCTCTCTTTTAATATTTTTATTAATCCTACCTAAAAATACATTCAGTGTTTATCATCGTTTTTTTTTCGTTTCACAAAATGTATTTATTTACGATTTGAGCACTCAAGTGAGGGATTGAGTTGATTTGTTTATGTCTGATATACTGTTATCCCAGTCTGTATTTATTATGTTGCTTTGAAACGTATAACTATTATATTTTTCGTAACTCATAAACTCATTTCTGCGAGTGACGTATTTGAAAAAATTCATTTCAAATATACTATGATCACTAATTTATTACGTGAGGTGAAGACATACTTCAGTTTTTTCGATATCTTAGTCAATAAGTCATGCTTATTCCATAACTCTTGTATGTTGTGCAATCAAATAATTAAAAATTTTATCAAGCAGCTGACGCACTTGTCAAGTACAACTGTTTTCCAGAATAATGTGACGCTGACAATTATCTATTCTACTATTTTCATTCTCGGCTTTTTTTGAAACTAACACAGATTTTTATCCTTTGCAGGATGATTTACATCAATATTCAGTTTTATTTTTTGATTATTACTAAAAGAATTTATGCATATACTGATATTAGACTATATAACCGTTTATTTCTGAAAAATCTTAGATTTCAATGATATAAATGAATTTGCCTAAAATTGGATATAGAATATAATACAGCACGACGTAATACTAGAACCAGAGTTTGCGGATGATCATACTCTTGAATGGCCCAACCCTCATGTATTTTCGACCAGAATAACCTTCTCAATGCACATGTTCAATTTTTTCTTGCTCTCATTAGATACGTATTAAAGCGCTTCACGGCCGTCAGAGGGGTATTAAATATCAAAGAATTTCGACATGGTGTGCATCTGGAGTTGAAAAGTCAAACCGCTGTCACATTTATGCCTTTGCGGATTTCGAAGTTTGGCTGTTACCGCTTCGTCTCTTCGGAAATATCTGAGGTGCTAAAGCGTTTAAACAGTTTGTGACTCAATGATTTACGGTTTATTTTGTTTTAGACTGTCGCATGATTTGTTCTCGAATTTTAAGTTTATGGAAAACAAGATGCTTCCTTTATATGTTTTGATAGGTGACTTTATAATTCTATGTTTACAAAATGAGGAATAAGTTTGAACAGTTTGTTGATTGATATTTTCATTGAAAACAAACATACGTTTAGATAAATTATCAACTTTGAACGAAGTTAAGAAAGAAAACGAATATAACTGAAAGTAATAAATTGCCTGTTTTATATTTATTGTAACTTTTGGCTCCTGTAATAGTGGAAGGAATTATTTCAAAATTCCGGAAATCAAAAAGTTTCAATAAACTAGATTGTTTCCCTACTAATTTTGAAATTTGAACTTAAACTGTACTGAAAATACGACGTACGTTTTCAAGGATTTGAAGTAACCAAATATAGAGAGAAGTTTGAGAAAAAAAGGTATTAACCTATGGTCCTTATAAAACGGACATAACTCATAGATATAGACAGCATTTGCCTGAGTTCGAAAATGATATTCAATTTTGGGTATCACCGCGTGTGACAGATACAGGCTGATTTCTGGAGAATGATTGAATAGCAATATCTGTTGAACAATTACAACTAATTGAACCATTTTTGGTTGTAACGTACTGAAATCACGTCACAACAATTTGAGTCTAAACACCTGATTACAGTCAACCCTCTATCTGTGTCACGCCACTGGTTAACAATCTGATGCGCATAATCCGGCTATCAGATATGGCTTTTACTAAGAGCATTCTTCAAATTCTTGATTTTAGGCGTTTTTTCTTTGCAGAACTTCAAGCAAATTAGTTAAACTTGAAAATCCTCCTAAATTGCAATTAAAATAATCAAATTATATTAAAATTCATATCTTTATCTTGTAATCTGTGTAGTGACGTATATCAAAATTTAGGTCTTAGGTGAGAAGCCTTAGACAGACATTCCTAGGTCAGGAGCCCTAGACAGACATTCTTAGGTGAGGAGCCCTAGATAAAAATAGAAGTTTTCCCCGATAGCAGCAGTAAGACCAAGAACCACCAAGATAAGTCTTATTGCCTGTATTAACATATGAAGAAGTATTTGTGATACTATGTATCATTATCATAATTTATGTAATTGATTAAATATATAAGCAAAACTTTCTTGAATTTTCTTCCAAGATTTCAGTGACGAATATTGAATTAGAGTCTCATTGCTCATTTTTCTCTGGGCTTAACCAGAGTAGAAAAAGTTAATTTTGTTATATGGTATGTAAATTTAGTTTGCATCCTTCAATTGGCTGCCATAAAAAAAAACTAAATATAACAGGTTCGGATTCGAAAGGTAGAATTACTCTTGGCATCCTCAAAAATATGGCTCTGAACGGAGTATCCACGCAATATGGAGCCTTAGAAATAGAAAAAAGCAATCAAATTTGGTCGCCTGTGATTTTTCTGGAAATTGGTCATGAATTCGGGTATTATTCGTTAAATGTTCTGCAAGTTCTGTTGCATATTGAAACGCATATTTAGTACTTATTTTCTTATATCATTTTCTTTCATTTTAAAGTAATATATTTCCCAAATTTCATGTCCGCAATTATATATTCAGGTGTGTGATCATCTTCAGATAAGTTAATTACTCATTTCTATTACCAACGAGTATCGCTATCTGAGCACCTAAGAACCGACATGCGCGTGGAATTCGGAAGCAACGAACATCTCCGGCAGATGAGTACAAGATCTCAACCTAAAAACGCGTTTTTCGCTATTTGGAAAAATTGATGAGATTCTCGCTTGAATAACGCTAATTTGCACAATATCTATAACAGTGCCGCATATCGTGATCCGCTAATCCTACCACAGAATATCCAGGGTCAGCATCTTCAAGAAGGGCCCTTTTCACCTTTAGACGCACGGATCCAGGGGTAAGTCACATAGCGGTTTGAGTTGGATTTTTTATTTTCTATTTCTCTGATTTTCCTTTTGAACTTTAGTTGATCATATACCTATTATTTATTTTTGCCGCATACGTAATTTATAGTTAACATCTCTCCGGCCTCGAATCGAATTTTTAGTAGAAATTCCTTATTCCAGGGGGTTACGTCCCCAAGTGAGGGGAGTTTGCTTTCAAATTCTGACAAGTTCAACTTTTTATTTATTTACATTGATCACGAATGATGAACAGATTCATTATATACTCGTTTGAGGATTCATTTACTATTTTATTTAACAAAAAACTATACACATAGCAAGGTGGATGGGACATCTGCTGTCGACAAGTCTCATCGAGGCTCACCTCGACAAGTCGACCGTCTGGGGTACCGCCAGCAAGGGATGTCCTCAGGGACCTCTTGCTGGATGGGCTTCTATCGGCCCGTGCCAAAGTTGGGCACTCTGCGGTGGGTTCTTTCTGTCTTTCTTTTTTTGTGCCCTCGGTTACAAAGACCATTTAGGCAGTGGGTTATGCCGATGATCTCGTCTTCCTTGTGAGTGGAAAAAACCTCAGCACTATATGCGAAGTTGCGCAGAACGCTCTGCAAATGACTGAACAATGGTGCAGAGAGAACGACTTGTCCGTTAATCCAAATAAAACATTCTATTCACTCGAAAAAGGAAACTAATGTCTTTCAATGCACCCATTCTTTTTAACGAGGAACACTTATGAAACAAGTGAAATATCTAGGTGTGATGATTGACGCGCAACCAAATTAGGCAAATCACATCGGAGGACAAGCGCCAAATACATTTTGAGCCTGTCGGAGATTATTCGGCCATAGAATGGGACTCAAACCAAACATAATATATTGGTAATTCACGACAGTGGTAAGACATATGCGGCTATCCTATGAAGGCCTGCACAGGACAAGGAGATAAAACAGAACAAAATAAACAAGATCCAAGGGCAAGCATGTCTAGCAGTCACGGAAGCCTTAAGATCCACACCCATGGTCTCTATGAAGTGTCTTCTGGTTGTCCCTCCAGTACATATATAGTAGAGGAGGAAGGCCATGAGGGCCTCTTTGAGACTGTAGGAAGAAGGTATATCGAGGGGTAGAAATCCAATTTCTGGACCTTATCACCCCTCAACGAAATTAGAGAACTTTCTCACAAGAGGAGATAAAATGAGAGCCACCTACCACTTTGACGTACCTTTCAAGGTCATCATTCCACCAAAAGAAATTTGGTCCACACCTCACGTTTTATTCATCCTACAGGGCCCTAAATGGTTTACGGAGTCCAAAACCAGGATGGGTTCTCCGGTGTGTACAGAAAAAGCTTCACAGGAACTACAGAAATGCATACATCTACATATGCTGTGGCAGCCAGAACGCCCTTGGATATCTTAAAGATACGAAGGTTACATCCAAACTAGTTGGCGAATGCAAAACAGCACTTCGATAACTCGGTGCTACAAACAGAGATACTCTGCTTTGGTGCTCAGCTCATCAGGACATCGAAGGAAATGAGATAGCATACAGCCTTGCCAAAAAAGCAGCTGTTTGGCCGATGGGACCAGAAACTATTCTGATCATCCCCTGGACCCACGTGCTCTCCTTCTTTCAAAACTGGAACACCACCGAAGCCCCGAACTATTGGGCAGGCATATCGGGACTGAGACAGTCAAAAAGGCTCATAAAGAGGCCGCAGTCGTAGAAGGGGGTATATGAACTTTTGTTCCGTGATAAAAAGTCTATTGGGATGGTAGTTGGCCAATTGACGGGAGACCAACTCAATAAACATCTACATGTCATGAGACTATCGGAAACCACACAGTGCCGTGATTGCTCAGAAAATGACAAAACAATGAAACATATAATTTTCGAATGTCCCGCTCATGAAGCGACCAGACTGTACATCTTGGGCGCTGAAACACCTAGCGCCCGGATGATCCAGGACGCCCCTACAACAGTCTTGCACATTTCATCAAAAAGTTTTTGCGAGACTAATAACAAAATAACACAACATGGCAAGAAAAATGAGCCAAATGGTCTGAATGCTGACCATAAGGGTGCCATGCAGAAAGATGTAGAAGAAGATACATATACAAAATTAGTGTTATTGCTATTTTCAAATAGATAAACGAGGCTAAGATTCATTGAACCTTACATAGAACACTTTGAGACATAGAAAACGGCTACAGAGTTACTCTGCTTTGGTGCTCAGCTCACCAGGGCATCGGAATTGAAATTCAATTCTGGGTATCACCGCGTGTAACATATACAGGCTGATTTCTGGAGAATGATTGAATAGCAATATCTGTTGAACAATTATAACTAATGGAACCATTTTTGGTATGTAGATTAAGTTTGCTTCCTTCAATAGGCTGCCATAAAAAAACTAAATATAACAATTTCGGATTCGAAAGGTAGAATTACTCTTGGCATCCTCAAAAATATGACTCTAAACGAAGTATCCAAGCAAGATGGTGCTTTAGAAATGAAAAAAAACATAATCAAATTTAGTAGCTTGTGATTTTTCTGCAAATTGATCGTAAATTCGGGTATTATTCGTTAAATTTTCTGTGAAATCGACTTATTGTTTGTTGACATTGATCACGAATGATGAATAAATTCATAATATACTCATTTGAGGATTCATTTGCCATTTTATTCAACACAAAACTATACACATAAAACTCTATAGTAAGGTGGATGAGATATCTGCTGTCGACCAGGCTCATTGAGGCTCACCTCCACGAGTCGACCGTCCAGGTAGGATGGAGATGTCCTCAGGAAGGAGTTCTATCTCCTCTCCTCTGGAACCTTGTGCAGAATGGGCTCCTGGCGGCCCTTGGCGATGTTGGGCACTCTGCGCTGGGTTATGCCTATGATATCGTTCACCTTGTGAGTGGAAAAAACCTCAGCACTATATACGAAGTTGCGCAGAACGCTCTGAAATGACTGAATAATGCTGAAGAGAGAACGATTTGTGTGTTAATCCAAACAAAACAGACATGATTCTATTCACTCGGAAAAGGAAACTACCACCTTTCAAGGCATCCATTCTTTTCAACGAGGAACACTAATAAAACAAGTGAAATATCTAGATGTGATGCTTGACACGCAACTAAATTGGGCAAATCACAACGAAAGACAAGCGCCAAATACACTCTGAATCTGTCGGAGATTATTCGGCCATAGAATGGGAATCAAACCAAACATAATATATTGGTAATACACGACAGTGGTAAGACCTAATGGCCTGCACTTGACAAGGAGATAAAACATAACAAAATGAACGAGATCCAAAGGCAAGCATGCCTAGCACTCACGGGAGCCTTGAGATCTTCACCCATGGCCTCTATGGAGTGTCTTCTAGTTGTCTTGCAAATTCTCGATTCAACATCTTCAAGTCCCGGGGTTCTCAAGCTACGAAAATTGTAGCAGTGCTAAATAAATCGACACGTGGTTTTTTAATAATAATTAGTTTGCAAGATTTCCAAGATCTACGTCGATCCGCGGGAATCTATAAAACTGAAGAAAGTGCACTTTTGGCATCAGAAAAAGAGAGTAAGAAAGTTTGCGGAGAACATAAAAAGGCCTGTTCCATCATAGAAGCGGCATTTTAGAGAATTAGGGCATTATTAGTAAATTAGTGTATTAATGAATTAATGAATTGATCAGTATCCAATTAGTGTTCAATTATTATTCAACCTAGTTTTTCAGTTAAAGCATTTAATTATGTTAATGCAGTAAAGTTGGATTTAGTGTTTTTTAGTGTCTTTGACAGAATTTTTATGGTAAAGGAGACTGTATAGCCAGGAGACTTAAATTTTTCTTCTTCTTACAATCGAATTTACTTTTTCTGTTTTGTATTTCATTGCCCTGATTTAATTTATTTAATTTAATTAGGATTAGAGTACTGTATAAAATTTTATTTTTGTTAACTTTCCAGTTTAATGTTATCTTTCTGTTTGTCATTTTGTTTGAAATTGGTCTGAAATTCGAGGGCGAATTTTTACTGGTGGGGGGCAAGTGTCAAATAAGGTACATTAGAACAACTAAAAACCAAAATTAATCTTTAAATATAATTTCTTTTCCAAATTCATAAAATTCTCGTAAGCCTAAAATCTCATTTCCGTAAATTATACAGGGTTCACAATTGTTATTTCAAATTATAATTATACTCAGATGAGCTGCATTATTAGAGAATTAGGACATTATTAGTGAATTAGTGTATTAGTGAATTAATGAATTGATCAGTATCCAATTAGTGTTCAATTAGTATTCAACTTTGTTTTTCAATTAAATCATTTAATTGAGTTAATGCAGTAAAGTAAGATTTAGTGTTTTTCTATCGTACCAAGAAATAATGAAGACCTCAAATCTATTGAGATAATTTATTCGATTTTATCCCTAACAAAGCTGTTATTATTCATTATGATATTAATATCACTATTTTTTTTTGTCATGATCTATTTTCTTCTTGTGAGTTGTAAAAAATATTTTTTTTTCACAGACTCTTTCATTTTTTGGCCCTCGGTAGAGCTACCCCCTAAAATATGATCCCCATAGTTTGAATCTTCACCAATAGGGTGTTGACAATATACAGCAAAAACCTTTCGGAGAATGAAAAAATCCACGAGAATCGAGCTTGAAACTCGTATATAGAAAAATATATACAAAAACTGTATTAATATATGAAAAAATATCTTGCTTCAACAATAGAGAACTGTCAACTATCTAATGAAGTGGGAATGTAGTATCGCTTATTCTCTTTTTTTTTTTGAGTTGCAATGTAAGTATTTCATTCATTTTCACAAAAGTTTAATTCAGTTGTTTTCATTTGCACAGAAGTTTAATTCAGTAGTTTCATAGAAAGTTTATCTAAGTTGTTTTGTGGCAATGTTTCATTTGGGAATATACATTTCACTTCCACTCTTATTCTTGTTCTGTTAGTGTGTTTCCTTCAACAACTAAATGAATTCTTCTCAGATTTTGATGTTCAATGTTTTATTGGAATTGTGGTCTGATTGTAGCTTTCCGGTTTTGCGATTCAGGAAGCTTAAAGCAAAACCTTTACGAAAGAAAAGCTCGACTTGACTAGTATTATGAATACAAAAGCTTGAGCTTGATTTCAAGTCAAGTCAAGTATCTGGTTTTTCAACTCAAGCCCTGAACCCCTTCCCATGAGACAGAACCAATGCTTTGGATAAGAAGGCATATATGATATAAGTTGTAAAGATTGTGAAAATAACTATTGGAGGAACTGGAAGATCAATCGAAACCAGACTTAAGGAACATGAAGCATATTCAATTTACTGATGCACAAAAAAAAATTAATGTTGTCTAACATGCTTTCAATCAATTTTCATTGAATAGATTTCGAGATTTCGTTAAATTGATAAAAATATCACAAACGCGAATCCACTGAACGCTTTTAGAAGTGTCCATATAATCGAATGCAGACACCTACTAAACAAAGACGAAAGCCCGATTCCGTTCAGCGAACTCTACAGTTTGTTAGATTAGACACGCTCACTACGACTAATCAAGTCGATGGTTCATCGAAAGCATCTAGTAGCAGGGATAGATTAAGTATAAATGATAGAACCACTGCCACAAATGCCAGAGGTCTACCAGGGAAAAAGCAAATGCCACGCGAACCCCCACTGTGTCAAGTATGGAATAGCTACAGAGGATGCCCTGCATATCCATAACTGTCGCCTCAAGGAGAATAGACGCAACAATTGAGTCAACACCTGCCGCAGCTCCAACCAAGCCAGATGCCCAGAGCAAGGCAGGAGCATCGAAGAAGGAAGCTAAGACAGATCATATGGCTCAAATTTTGGAGTTCCTCTCCAAAATTAACATGGAAACGCTATCCGAAGTGCTCAAGAAAGAAGCGGATGCACTTACCAGATCAAAGTCGCCATTAGAAATGATAACGGCTCTAATGTGTTGCCTGCCCGAAGTGTTAAAACAATTCAAATCGTGAGTACCTTATGGTGCTACGAAAAATTAATCCTCTTTCTTTACAGATATCATTTTGTAATGCAAACGGCATCAGGAAAAAACTGGAGTTGCAGGAATTCCCTGGGAGGCTGGATCTGGACGTCATCATGGTGAGTGAGATGCATCTTCGCGAAGCCATCTCAGCAAAGATTGCCAACTACACTATGTATAGAAATGACAGACAAGACAGAAGAGGATTAGGAACTGCCATTTACGTCAGATCCAACCTGGAACACCACGCTGCATAAATTGATAATTTGGAGCACGCGGAGCAGTGGAGATTCAGACTACTTGAATAGGAACCCTGAGACTAATCTCAGTGTATAAGGCGCCCCAGCGACCACTACTGCAATCAGACCTGGATAAGCTGTTCGAAGCTGACTTTCCAACTGGAAACATCTATCGTGAAACAGAAAAAGGACCAACCCCAATTCACATCCTAAGGAACTACGCTGACGAAGGTGACCTGGTGGTAGATGGATCTACAGAGCCAACTCACCACAAAAACGGAATCCTTGTTGATGCATTAGGCATCACTGTTATGAGAGAAGTATCGCTTTCATACAACCTAACTGCTGTTAACGATATAACATCAGTTCACAACCCAGTTCTTCTCCTTTAAATAACTTTCCAAACGGGGAAACAACTCAGAGGACCAGAACAACATGCTGGAATGCTTTCACAGACCCCGTCCAACAGAACCTGCCGACCCTGGGCAAGCTAGAGTCGACCTACGATCTGGACAGAGCCGTCGGAGTATTCGAAACAGCCTTACGCCAGCCAGTGGAAGCGTGCACGAGGACAAAGGAAACCAAACGCCGACCGGACAAACTCTCTTATGACATCCGTCAGATCAACAGAAAGAATAACAGGGCCAGATAAAGGTTACAGAGAACCTGGGACCCACAACACCGACGAGAATATAACCGCGTGGCAACGGAGGTGAAGATAGCCTTGGAGGAGCACTGCAATGCGTGCTGGGCCGCCAAGATCGAATCTTCAGAAGAGGATGACCATTCACTGTGGAGAATGGCCAAAATACTACACCAAAAGACGACACCCATGCTACCCATACAAGGTGAACGAGGGTTTGTATTTTCTATTTCAGACAAAGCAGATGCCTTCGCAGACAGCTTTGAATACCAGTTCACGGTGAACGGAGGAGATCATCCATCCTATCACCACGAAAGAGCTAAAAAGCGTAATCTCTCAAACAAAAGTCAGAAAAGCCCTGGACCAGATGAGATCAGCAACAGAGCACTGAGGAACTTCCCTCAGCGAGCTCTTGGACAGCTGGCCTCGATCACCAACGCGAGTCTGCGGCTCCAACACTTTCCTGAAAAATGGAGAACAGCAAATGTGATTGTCATCGGGAATTCAGGTAAGTCTGCTCTCTTTCCACAGCATTATAGGCCCATCGGTCTCCTGTCAACGATCGGTTGGACTGTAGAGGGGATCATCCTGCTACGCCTGAAGTAACATGTGGAGGCTCACGCAATCATCCCAGATGAGCAATTTGGCTTTAGGCAAAGCCACTCCACACAACAGCAACTTTTCCGAGTGGTTGAGTTCATCAGTGATGGATTCAATGAGAATCTGTCAACCGGTATGACACTATTCGACAGCGCAAAGGCGTTCTATACGACTTGGCATGAAGGCCTACTCTTCAAGATGTTGAAGACCAACTTCTCACCTGCCCTGGTGCGCTTGGTCCAGTCATACCTGAGAAATAGACCTTTCGTGGTACGCTTAGGAGATACCTGCTCCTTCAGCAGAAGCAGAAGTACCAAAAGGATAACAACTAGCGCCGTTGCTGTTTAACATCTACACCTCGGACGTCTCGAGACTCCCAACACGAGCTTAGCCCTCTATGCGGATGACACAGCCATAATGACCAGATCGACACCCCCCCACTTGATAACCAGAGACTCCAAGAGGCTGAAGACCAATTGAAAGAATGGTTTGCCATGTGGCTGAGCTCGGTACTCCATCTGTCCAGAAGAAGACGTAGAGAATCAGATCACCATGAACGGCCAACCAATCCCATAGGTCAACAAGGTTAAGTACCTCGGAGCGGTTGACATGGCGTCAACATGTGGAAGACACGAGCAAGTCAAAGGCAGCCCAAGATTTCCTGTACCCCTGATGAAAAGGCGGAGCAACCTAAGTGCAGCGAACAAGCTGGAGCTTTCATAACCATCATGAGGCCCATGATGACATACGTGTCAACAGTATGGGGATATGCAGCAGCATGTCATATCCAGAAGCTCCAAGTCGTGCAGAACAAAGCATTGAAGATGACCGTGAACGCCCTTTGGTACGTGCGTAGCTCCCAGCTACATCGAGATCTACAGATCCCTAGTGTGATGGATTTCATCAGAGAGACAGCGATGAAAGCGTTCAAAGCAGTTGACGACCATCCAAATCCATCCATTGGTAAACACCCTAGGATGCTACGGGGAAGACGAACTGAGAAAATTCAAGGGGCCCAGGATTGAGCTTCGAGAAGACCCGCTATAAGCTATGAGAATCTTGTAGAATAAATACGTTAAGATGGTCGTCACTAGGATGAAAAAATGAAATGTACTTAATTTAATAATTTTAGGTGACATTCAGATCCCTCAGATCACGGCTTAGAAGCCAAAAATTGAACTATTTTCCCTTTGAAACCAATAAGAGATGTAAAGTTGATAGCTGTGAAACAGGGACTTGAATAAAAAATATGTTGAAGTCAAGTCAATTAGATTTAGCGGACTGTCATCTCCTGATTATACTACCAACATAATTGGCGAAACTGTCGAAAAAAGTTTTGGTTAAGAGGTGTAGTGTGATACAACGACCAAAACACCAGTTCCCAACTTAGTTGTACATTGATATAAGGATTTTCCCCCATTGAAAGGATAAACATTTATTTCTATAAAAATATCTAACAAAATATTCATTAATATGCAAAAATTAATTCATCACATCGGCAATACTAAGCGAAACAATGCTTCTATTCATTATGTGATTATTAGTGTAATGTGAAAGCTGTATGAAATGCTATGGTTTGGAAAATTGGGCTGGATGTTTGCCACATGTCTATGATGTTAAAAGGAATGTTTTGTTCTTAAGCGTTATGTATGAAACACAGGTGGCATCTTTTGAATTAAATGTTCGAAAATAAATACATGAATAGCTGCTCTGTGCAACTAATGAATGTTCTCAATTTATATTTCCTTACCTGCAGTTCTGGGAATATCGATTCGACACTTTTTCCTTATGGCGTATACAAGGTGTTTCCAAATAATCTGAAATATTATTGCAACCGAATCGTGTTATAATTTTTGGCAACAAAAAATGCTATAAATATGTGTGACAATTAAACTATCAATAATTAGACACTGAATAACTCCGGATTATGCTTGCTTATTATGCATAACAAACTTCTAAATTTCCACGCAAACATGTTTATTAAAAATGATACATAAAAAGAGAGAACAACTGTTTTCATTTAATATTCCTTCTAAGAAAAGGAAGATTGTGTTTACATGATTTCTCGATGAACGTTTTAATTGTATAATTTTTACATCTATATAGAATTGAAAAACATTCAATGATGAAAGGCAATCAATATTAAGATCATTGCACAAAATCTAAAATTTATCAAAAAGAAGCTCAAATATAATGAAGAAATATCTTTTCAGTAATACATTAGCACTAAGCAATGCTCGAGATCAACCAAACTGGAACTCATAGAAATTGACATGAAACTAATGAAGAAAAATGTAGAACTTTTGATAAAACTCCCCTAAAACATGTTAATACTGGATAGTTCCACCCCTGGCGAAAATTACTGCATGATATTTACGATTCATACTAAAATGACCTTATAGCATTCTGTTTCATTTCATTGGATCAGTCCGTTTCCAACCTCATTTACGATAGCTGGCTGCTTTTTCTGACTTCTCAAGCCCACTACACACGATCAAACATGTTTAGCAAACCTGGCTTGACGAACATTTTTGTCAAACAAGTTTGAAGTTTGACGTCGTATCCACACGTTCAAACACAGCATCAAGCATCATCAACGTTCAGTATTCATGTTGATTTCTTTTTTGAATAAACATTGTTTTCTGGCAACAGGTAGAGGTTATCAATAATAAAAAACAAGTACTGTGTTTCAAGGAATTTTGCTTAATAATTGCGATTCGTAACGCGTTTCACTACACCGTAGCTTCTTCAGACGAATGAATGTACAGATAATATAAATGAGAATATAACTATAAATGTTCTTGAGTAAATAGAGGCTTATTGGGTTGCGTTTTCTTGAGTGGTTATTTATGACAGGTATATCCAATAAAATTAAGGAATAGATTGCTCCCCGAAGAGATTCAATAGAGGTGAAGGGCTTAAATCGATTTGTTCATTGATGAGTCTACCTGAGTGTTTGTATTTATTGATTTCTAAAGTTTCCCAAAGATCTAACTTCCAATATTTATTATCTGTATGCAAAATTTCAAACTGTGGGTCGAAAGAGTGATTATTTTCTAAGAGATGATTCGTGTAATTTGAATCTGATTTTTATTTGAAAAACTGCGTTTATGTTTCGATATTCTAATATTAAAATTTCTATGTGTTCTACCAATGTAGAAATTATCACAGTCATTGCAATTCAATCTATAAACACCTGATTTATTGTTTTTATCTGGTTTGGTTTTATTATTTTTATATATTTGCCTAAATTATTATTAGTTTGGAAAGCTATGTTGAAATTATTGCTACTTAAGAATGATTTCAGTTTCTCACTTGTAATGCCAACGTAGGTTAAGGTGTTGAATTTTTGTTTCAATTTATCGACAGGTTAAACTTCATTCAATGCGATTTTACTTTGTTTTTATTTAAAATATTATTTATTAGTTTGGGATTGTAACCATTATTATTGGCTATTTGTTGAATCAAATTTAGATCTTTGTTGAAATTTTCTGGTGATAACGGGATGTTAATCAATCTATGAATGAAACTATTGAATGCTGATATTTTATGTTGATATGGATGACACGACGAGTTATGTATTATAATATGTGTATGTGACGGCTTATGGTAAATTGCGAAAACATGTTTTCCATTTTCATTCGAAATTGTTACGTCTAAGAAATTTATCGATTTATTGCTTTGTATTTCGGTTGTGAATCCAATTTTTGGATGTAATGAATTTATATGATTTTCGGAAATTTTTAACTGTCTATCTGTTCCTGTGAAGCAAATAATGATATCGTCTACATATCGATACCAGTATAAACAATATTTACTGAGTGGATGATTATGAATTAATTTCTCTAAGTTATTCATGAATATTTCTGCTAACAAAGGACTTAACGTATTGCCCATAATCAAGCCGTCTTCAATAGTATAATATTTGTTAATGAAATGGAAATAATTTTGATCTAAACAAATTTGTAATAATGAAAGAATATCTGATTTAATGATATTATTGACATGTTTTTTTCTAATAATTCTTCAACTAAGTAATACGTATCTTTCGGAGGAATGTTGGGAAATAGATTCTTAACATCGAAAGAAATGAGTTTGGAATTAGGTGGTATAATGGTATATTTGATATTGGCAATTAGTTCTTATGAATTTTTGACCGAAAATTTAGATTTAAAGTTGCAATGTTTTATTAGCATGTCGTTGAGGAATTTTGAAAGTTTGAAAGAAGGTGCTGTTACATAAGAAACAACAAGTCTAATAGATTCATTCAAATGGTAGAGGTTATGAAGATTTGAAATTCTCAACATTCGCCACAGGCGTTGAGCCAAAGTATCCCTAACACGTGCCGAGAAAAGCTTGGTTTGGTTTTTTTGGCAATATTGTGGTTGTGTTGCACAGAGAATTTTTCAAGGTGTGTGAAGTTTGAACAATTTCGAATAGTGTATGGAAATTTTGATGCAATACATATTTTGATTTAATTTCATTACATTCAATGGGGATCGGCGCTACTAAAAAAATTAGTCAAGATAGGTGGGTTGATTTCTTAGCCAACCAGGTCGTGTTCCAGGAGACAGCATGTACATAGTTTATTACCATGGGATGGAACATTGAATCTCAATCGAAGTTAGCTTGTTCAAAATTCCAAGTTCTGTGTAGAACAATACGTCTGAAATGAGTTTTTCAGCGATGTTCGTTGTATGTCATCTTTCAGATCTCGTTACTTGCATCCAACGTTGTTACCCAAGTTAACTAACCTATCCAAAATGACAGGATTCTCAGTATGTTTTTAATCTATTTCCCGATGATCTGAAGAACTTCATCATGCGAACCTTTCTTATTTTCGCTTCTTTTTTCTTTCTAGCTAATGGGACAGCTGATAAATGGGAGTTATCACCTTTTGAAACCTTTGAGTCGGAAAGTGAAGAGGCAAGTGATTGGGTGTCATTGTCGATAATAAGTAACTCTTCGCCAGTTATGTCTTCTGATTCTAAATCCTGACAAAATGAAAAAATTATTTGGTCAATTCAGTTGAATGCTTTGTACCATTAAGTTTGCGAATTGCCTACCTACTGACATGAATTTTTTTTAACTTTTAACTAACCTAACCGTTTCCCAAAACTGAGTCCGATTGGTTGAGGTCACGAGAATATTTGAACAATGGAACTTCCCGCATTGTTTGGGTGCCATAGATGGTAATCATGTGAGCATCATCTCTCCACCAATTAGCGGTTTTATTCTTCTTCCATTACAATGGATTCAACAGCATGGCTCTTTTGGCAATCGCAAATGGAAATTACAAATTCGTTATGTGCAACTTTATCACGAATGGGAGGGTATCTGATGGCTGGGTGATTGAAAACACGCTATTTTACGACCATTTGAGGAACGACTTTTTAAAACTGATGAGGTCTTTACGCTGCGCCTCGACTTCATCAAGACTTTACCCAAGGAAAGCTGATTAAAGAACATCTACTGCTTTTCTACAGGCAGAAGGGTAATAGGAAATTCATTAGGAATATTGGTTGAAGTATTCCAAAAGTCTATCAATCTAAAATTGTTAATCATAGAAAAAGTCGAATGTACTCAACGTTTGCACGTATATACCGCATGACAACAATGATACTTTGACAAAGGCTGAACTCAACCAGGTTACAAGCAACCCATAACAATGCTGCTGCTGCTGACCTAAAATGGATGCATTTCTACGCCCATACGCCAATAAAATAAATTTGAAAAATAGTTCATCTGGAATATATCTCCTTCTTCTACATTCGATTTGGTCTGCCTTGAGGTTTTTTGATCTGTAATAAACTGTAATAATTTGTAATACCACAGAGTTGGTTCATATATATCCTCAGTCCTGTGCCAGAGCTTTTGGAGTACAACACTTCCTTGTGCTCTATTCTCCAAGCGGTATTTTGGTTTTCACTTCAGAATCGGTAGCATATGGTTCGATTTTTCGAAACTTACTGAGGAGGGCACTGAGTGCAGCATTATTTTCATCACGGTTACTATATTCTTTGCTTTTTATACGAAGTAGTTCAGGTAACGTTTGATACAACTCAAAAAATTCAATCAAAAATCCTTATTGGTGTTCATTGCTACAGAACAATATCCAAAGTACGACTGACGTCAGAAACGTGAACGACGGGTACACACTGTGAATCACAAAAACAAGCTCTAAGACCCCCACTACCACCGTTTTTCGTGGTGGTTGATGTTTGAAACGCATCCAAATGATAAAAATTGTTTGTTTAACCTCATGTTTGCCAACAAATTCTCTGATATTGACAGGGATCTTTCAAACGTGTTCTCAAACCTTTAAACCTTCAAACATGACCCCCACAGAGTTAAATATGTTCCACAAACAACAAGATTGGTAAACCATGTTTATCAAACATGTTTGATAGTGTCTAGTGGCCTTTAATCTTCTATTAAGAATGTCCCACAGATGTTCGATGAGATTGAACTTTGCACTTCGCGCAGGCCATTACATTGAAGTGATTTTGTGAAAGTGTCTGATGATATGAGCTTGGTGAGATCTAGCGTTATTATACATAAACAACATAAACAAAACCATGTTTGCGGCAAAGGGCACGACATGTTCTTCTGAAATATATCTAACGTACCTCTGAGCATTCAGGGTCCCATTAGTAACGATGAATAGACCAATGCGTTCAAAGAAATTCCTTCCAACACTAATACTAAACCTCCACCAAAACCTTAGGTAGGTGAAATGTTGTACTAGACATAACTCCCATTTCGATGTCTGTACATTTGAGAACCCTGATCGCAGAGAAGAATTGAAAATTTCGACTCATTTGAAAGCAAATCTTTCTCTCCAAGCCAATTGTTCTCTGGGAATATTAAATCGGGCTCCTCGATAAGCTTCGGTTTGAGCTGGGCCTCGAACTGGAACGCTAGGCCTCGAACCAAATTCTGTGAGACGCTGTTGTATCCTTTCAGCGATAATTTGCACTCCATTGTTCTTTCGAAGCTGCATTTCAAGGTGCTTAGCAGTAGCGAACCGTTGTCTCAACGAGAAAATTCTCCAATAACGGTTATGGTTTGCTGACGTCGTCCTTGTCCAGGTCTGCTTTCATGACTACCACTCTTCCTCTATCTGTGGATCAATCTGGCAACCGTTGAATGCATGGCGAATGTGCTTACACATTCGTTCAGAGTCAAATTTCGTGATTCGCGTTGAATTTTTACCGAAAATTGAAATTTCAATGAAGAGCATACGTTACTAGCAAAAATTGATCAACAACTACTTTTATAAATATGTGGTGGTTTCTTGCAAAATCACAAATTATATCTTTCATTCCATTTCTCATGAGAGGAACATGAGCGCCAAGAAAATCATCGAATTTTGTTGCATATGTTATGTTATATCCGAATAAATCTGTTGTAATAAATAGTTGCCGATTAATTTCTCGGCATACTGCATCATGAGTATTTAGATTGAAGATAACATTTCAAAAAGTCGTTTATAGGTCTACTGAGAATGTAAATCTTTTTTTTCCATAACCATCTTAGTTACTGATTTCTGATTATTTCGATATATAATTTTGAAATTTCTTACTTTAGAATTTGGGTTTTATATGAGATTCGAAGCTGTATATTTTTCGGAATTTCGATTTTATTGTATTATTTGGACTTCCTCAATTAGGATTTATGTTCAAACTGAGAAAGTTATGATATTTGAAAAACCAAGAAAAATAAAAATATTCTGATCAAGAATCTCATTTGAAGTGGTGTCTTTCTTGAGAAAGTTTTCGCAAATCGGAAGAGTATCAGAAAAAGAAGCTATAATAGTTCTCGAAAATCAGCGAAATTCAAATTTCAATGGTATTTCGAAACCGGTTGAAAATGTCGCAACATCAGTTAATAGAGGAGAAGGTGATAATGTGGCCCCTGCAGGTATATTAGCCCCCCTTCGATATTTATAATTTAGAAGCACGCCATCTATTAATTTTTTGTGGAAATACGTAGCTCTTGTGTATGTCAATTAGTATCCAAAAATTTCAGACGAGGGCACTACGTACTATTTTTCATTCGATCAAGTCGAAACGCCCAATTGCCAAACTTATAAATGTATTGTGCATTTCATTCATTTTTTCCGGAAATACTGAACCTTAGATCTTGTAATTTGTACATTATGTTCGGTGAACGTTTTCCTGTCAGCTTTTGAAGGTAATTATAAGAAAACTTCTTATTAATATCTCTAATATGGTTTGTTTATATATATTTTGATACATGCAATTTGCATTGTTTGTATAGTGGACCCGGGGGGCCATATATTATGTATGAAATAAATTTATCATATCATTTTTTTAAATCTTTTGCTACAGATGCAAACTTTGATATCTCCATCTGTAAAGAAAAGAAAAACTTGGGATCCTGACCAAATGAAAAAGGCAATTGCTGTGGGGACAAAGACGATGGGGTATAAAAAGGCTGTGAAAATATTTTGAGTACTAAGATCTACACTCAAAAGGTTGGTGAAGGATTTTCAAGAATCGTTAGAGTTGCTTGTGCATAAACCTCTCGGAAGAAAACCTATACTACAACCTGAGCTGGAAAAAAGTTAGTGGAATATATTTTTTTTATGGAGTCGAAATATTATGGACTGACACGAATTGATGTGAGACGAATGGCTCATCAGTTAGCTTTGAGAAACAACATCGACATTAATTTTAGAAATTAAATAGCTGGGCGTGCTTGGTTGGATCACTTTTTGAGAACTCTTTATCATTACGCAGACCAATGGGGACTTCGTACGCTCGTGCTGAAGGTTTTAACCGTGAAGCAGTCAAAGAATTTTTCGATATATTGGAAACTGAAATGAAAAATAAGAATTATCCCCCTGACAGGATTTTTAACGTAGAGTTCGGTTTGATAACTGTGCCATCTAAAATACCACAGATTGTAGGTAAAAAAGGAAAGAAAAAGATTGGAGCCTTGACTGCTGCAGATCGTACTGCACTATGTACTCTTGTTTGCTGTATGAGTGCTTCTGGTATGTTTGTACCACCAATGATGATATTTCCTTGAAAAAAACTTTTCTGACATTTTAATGAAAGGTGCGCCACCTGGGTCGATTGGAAAAGTTCATCCATCTGGTTGGATCCAATCAAATTTGTTCACTGATTGGTTTAGACATTTTATTGAAAAAACAAAACCCAGCAAGGCTTTTCCCGTATTGCTTATTTTTGATGAACATTATAGTCACATTCGCAATTTAGAATTAATAGAACTATTATCAGTTTTCCATCCCTTACGACTCTACAGCCCTCAGATAAGACTTTTATGGGTGCGCTTAAGAGTAACTACAGTCAGGAGATTCGTAAATTTCTTCTGCATTCTGAAAGAACGCTGAAACCTTATGATATTGCTGAGCTTTTTGGTCGAGCATATCTCAAGGGCACCACAGGGGAAATTGCTGTAAATGCTTTTCGTTCGACGAACGTTTACCCATTCAATCCGCAAGTTTTTACGGAAGTCGATTTTCTGATGGGAACATCAAATAATGAACAACAATCTTTCCCCCAACAAAACCCAGCTGATCGCCATACAAGTCCTGTTGCTGATAAAGATGCGTCAGGTGTGTATGCTGCAGCACAAGAAACGCAAGCTCGTTTGGTTCTGCCGGAGGACTTTCAGCCCATCCCCGGAGATAAGATTCGAAGTTCTTATCGTGGAAGAAATACTACCACAGCAAAAGCAATCACATCTTCTCCATATAAGAATGAATTAAGTGAATCTTTGCGTTCAGCAGAAACTCGAGGACGTGAGCGTGGGCGCGGTACCGGATGTAGTCAAGCTGGAACAAGCAGCAGCAACAAAGCCCGTCAGCGCCAGAGAGTCATTCAGTCATTATCCAGCAGTAGCTCTGAAAGTGATGTAGTCATAGAAACAGATTCAGAGAATGACGACAGTCAGTATCCAGATACGAACTGCATGTTTTGTGAAACTAGTTATTCTAACGACAGATTAGTCGTTGGGGACGAGTGGATACAGAGCCAGAGTTGCAATTTATAGGCTCATACAGCCTGTGTAGGTCCTGAAGGCGAATATTATATCTACGATTTTTTCCGTTAGGTTGTAATTACGCTCATACATTCAATATGGCCCTCAGCTGATCTCGAATTGCCAAATTTGATTATTTTTATGATACATATGTTTTTTATTTTATTCAAAGACATGTATATGTAAGTTATTACATTATATTATATTGATGGGGGTCGTTTGGCTTTGAAAGCCTTTCTGAACTGTGACCAAAATGGTCTTTAGTTCGTAACCCTTCTTATTCATTCCCCTGTAGGTCTAAATCCCTCACAAAATTGAGAATCTCTCTGGGAGCTTTTGCTTTTACTTCGTGCGGCTCTAGCTTGTCGCTATCGAAGTGTATATGTCTTTGACGGAAAATTGCGATGCAACTGCAAATAATATATTCGACAGTTTCATCGCCCTCTTTACACATTCTGCATGTTGCCGTTTCCGAATTGCCCATTTTACTGAGATGGTATCTCAGTGGGCAGTGTCCAGTAAGGAGGCCTGTTATAGGATGAGTACTATAACGAGCTGAGGCTCGACCCTAGAGAGATCGAGAAGCTATTTTGTCTTCTTTGGCGAATAGTCAATAAACTTTTTCGCTTGCCTTTGGCCTGGAGTTTTCCTCCAGTATTCTTTTTTGCTACATTCTTCCCATCGTTCCAGTTCCTGTCGTTTGTGCGGCTTACTTAGACCGCAGAACGGTTCAGGTCCGATGGGTGGGATTCCAGCAGCTGATCTGGCCAGTCCGTCAGCGGCTTCATTTCCATGTATGTCTTCGTGGCCAGGCACCCACCACAGAAAAAGTTTGTTCCCCACAGCAAGTTGCTTCAAGAATTGACGGCATTCCCAGACAGAGATGCTCGGATAACTGTAAGAGTTTAGGGCTTTGAACACTGCCTGACTGTCCGTTAAAATGTAAATCTTTGCACCTTTGATTTTCATTCGTAGTCCCTCCTGGCAGCAGAGGTTTACAGCAAGTGTTTCTGCTTGCATGATTGTGGGAGTAGAGCCAAGAGGCACTGCTGACGAGTACTTGGGTCCATATATGCCTGCTACTACTCCATCAATCGGTTCTGATCTGTCCGTGTACCAAATGGAGGATTTATGGTCTAATTGATTTATTTTTCCCATAACGATGGTTGGGTCTTCTCTGGCCACTTCAAAGGGGTGTGAAAATCAAACTTAAGCGGCATTATATCCGATGGTGGTGATGAGATTTCTGGCGATATGTAACCCAGAATCCCCAGGTGTCCCTTCAGATCACCAAGTACTAATTTTTTTGTGTCTTGGAGCCGTAATGCCGCCAACAACGCCTCTTTTTTCAATTTTATATGAAGAGGAGGGAGATTTAGAAATACTTACAGGGTAGTAGTCGGGGTGCTTCTCATAGCACCTGTTATGTCCACGCACGCTATCCGTTGCAGTTTGTTTTGCGTAGTTATTAATGATGTGTTCACCATACGAACGATGCATATGTGACAATGGGTCTTTTAACCAATGTGTATAACTAGTAGGTTATTTTTGGCTGTAGCCTCCAGGTCTTTCCGAAGAGTCTACGGCATGCCCATAGACACGATGTAGCCTTGGAAAGAGTTTTGTCAATGTGTAAACTCCAGTTCAGTCTCTTATCTAGGGTAAACCCTAGATACTTAGCCTGTTCCGAAAATTTCAGAGTATATCCATTCAGAAAGGGGTTTTCAAGTTCAACTTTCTACGTCTTGTGAATGGAATTAGAATGGTTTTGTCTGGATGGATGCTGGGACCCTCTTTGGCAGACCATTCATTTACGATGTTAAGGGATTTTTGCATCAGGTTAGGATTTCCATGATTGTCGTTCGGATTTCGTGAGTTCTTTGTTGTACTTAGTTGAAGCTTCTCGGTAGGCGTCCCGTTCACCTTTTTTTTTCACTCTATTGAATGCTTTTCTGGTTCTAGCTTCGAGTAGAGCAAGCTCCTTGTTTAACCAAGGCGTATCCCTTGAGAAGTGTTTTTTCCTCATTGGGTAGCTCTCCTCGAATGCGAATAATAGTGTTTGGATTGGGTGAGTAGAAGCATTTTCCAGTTCTTCTACTGTGGTTATGTTATATTCGAGACCATCCAGTTCAGACTTTAACCTCTCTTCAAAGAGATCCTAGTCCACCCTTTTTGGTGCTCTATATTCCACTTTTTGAATCTTATCTGAGTCAATTTCCAAACCAATCATTTGGTGGTCCGATACAGATACTTCGTTCATGACGCGCCACTTCTTAATTGATTGTAGTATAAATGGCGAGACAAGGGTGAGATCCAGGACCTCTTTCCTAACCGCATTTATGAAAGTTGGTTTATTACCCCTATTTACAATGTCTATGTTATTAGAATAGATGTATTCTAAGAGATTTTACCTCTTTCATTGACGTCGGTTTTGCCCCATACGGCGTTTTGAGCGCTCGCATCGTAGCTCAGGATCAAATATTTGTTTTCCTGGTGGCACCTGCCTACGAGTTCTTTTACCTCTTCTGGGGGTGGGGAGGATATTTCTCCTTGGAAGTATGCTGAGGCGATGATGATGTTCCTCTTACCCCTTATCATTGACAACTTTACTAAAGCTGTTGATATATCTCTAGTGATGAATTCTGAAACAGAAGCAAATTTTAATTTTCAATGAATGATTGAAATTAAGAAAGAAGAAAACTCTCTCAACAAAAGATCAGATATTGATAATATAAATACTTCTTGTTTTAATCTCATTCGAAAAATTGAGAGGTAGAATGGTCGTTAACCCTCGATTAGAGTCTGCAATTAATTGTTATTGTCACGTTTTTATTTTATCATTGATTGTCTTGTAGACGCGATACGTAGCCATCCCCTGCAGACGGGCGGCATGATAATTCAGTTTGTATCATGCTGTGTTTGGTAGAAGAGAGTAAATGCACCGTTCGTTCATTCTTTTATTATTGATGGTGATTCATAAAACCAACTTGTTAGTAACTCTGCTTTTCAAATCTTTATAATTAGTAACTGTCCTCGTCAATCATAAATGTTTTTACTGAATTTTTATTTATACATCTATCAGTCATTTTCATGTATGATTTACATGATTTTTACACTGTTCTCTGTTCCTCTTGAACGTTTTAGAGTTAATTAGTTTTTCAAATATTTTTGAAAAATTCAATATCCTTCACATTGCTTATTTTCTTTATATGTTTTCGAGATGTACAATTTTTAATTTTTTTTGAATCCTTTTTCATTCTCAGAACCTTGAAGAAGATTTTAAATAAATCGAAACGTCGGCAATTAACTGATCTGGTTTTAGTCATTCGACCTGATATACACTCATTAAACTGAAGAAAAATATAGTGTTTCATTCAAAATGAGGAAGTTTATGTCGACAATAAATCTAACTGTGAAAGTTTTAGGAAATTATCTTAGTTCACTTTGAAATTTTTTGGAAGAACTATAAAATAGAAGCGAATGGAAAATTTTGCATACATTTAAACGACAGATTCTTTTATTGAAGCAAAAAAGTTCTAACCTAACCTCAAAAGCCTGTATAAGAAACCCTGTTCTAAGAAACATTCAATTTTTCTTGATCTCAAGAAGCTGTATCTCAAAGACATAAAACTTAACCACACTGTATATAGTAAAATAATCTGGAATAAGCCGGAAATGCCCTTCGCTGTAATCTTCGTTCCTTTCTTTTTGCGATTGACAATGTACATTTATTTCTTACTATCTCTATCATGTTGCTGTAGGTCATAAAACTTGACCAACTGTATATTGCAGAATACTTTGTAAATACCAGAAATTACGATACCCTTTGTTTTCATCTACCCCATCTCAAAGATTTTATTGCAAAGCAGTAGACACAACTATCAATAACTCACAAATCCGTACGACATTCATCTAATAGTTATGCATTGAAACGAAATCCTACAGGGTGTTCCAGAACAATTTCACCAATCTCTAAGGGGAGCTTCGCTTCAGTCCCGCTCGGATATCATCCTATCTAAGAGAGGGAAAATTACTATTAATATTATTTGCGAGACAGTTTACTGGACATTAATGAAGTCCCTGGTGGGATATTGTCGACACGTCATATTTCAGGAGGTCCGACGGGAGCTGCGGAGAGTCCTGATGGTGTCACTACATAAATTGCCCGACGCCATTCGAAATATAAAGATGCGGATGATATTTGATCGCCAAATGATAAGAGACGCTCAGCGGGACCGTAACCGCATAGGATAGTAATGAGTTTTAGGTTCGCCATACTGTGATTTCGGGGATAATGATCGGCATATGTACCACAAAATTTTATAAGGGGACCCCCTGATGTTTTTCTCTATTTATTTTATTCACGGTTCTAAATTCATTGGAATTATTGCATCATTATTAGAGAAAGTTGTTGGGTTATCTGAAAGATATGGTGTTTTTGTCATTGAACAACTTGAAGTTTCTAACCGCGATAGTATTGAGTTGGTATAATTCGTCAGGTAACGAAACAGCGTTATGTGATCTTCCTGGGATTTTTAGGAAACCGTGTGTTCAAACGAAAATTTTCCACCATCTAAATCCTAAGATGGACTGATTTTGGAGAAAAAAGCAGAGACCCGTTAATATTTGTTCGGAGATGCACCAATTTCTGAGTTGGTTTGGAGCATTCAGAATCAACCCCATCATTATAGGAAAAACGAGTCGAGTGACATTTCTTTGAAAAGGTCTTCTATTTTCTATTCGAAAATAGTATTTTTATGAACGTTTAACATCTCACAGAAAGTCTGAACCCAATGAAAGCTTGTATTTCAACGAAAATTTTCCACCCCTCCCCCCCAGGGTCAAGAAGGACTGATTAAAACGAAAAAGCTGAGAACGTCAATGTTTTTTTATTTTAACCATCAATATATTATATGGTTTGTCAGTATGAATAATTTGTATACATACAAAAAGTATATGGCTCACAGAGAAATATCACAAAAATCACTAAAAAACAGTAGTCTATGAACTCCTCGATGCTATAACATACAATGGCGAGCAGCATGAATTTGACTCTCCTCTTACATATGGAAGGGTTGAGTGTCTTGAACGCAGCAGGAAAAGCATTATAAAGCTTTACAATGGTTTGCAGATTTCTTTTAGATGTACTCCAGCCATTGTTCGTATGGCCTTTTCTTGTTGCAGAAATATGCGTTTTGCGTCAACGGAGGATCCCCACAGAAGTATACCAAAAGTTGCCAAGCTATGGAGTTGAGCGTAATAGATAACTTTGGCTGCCTCTTCATTTACTATATATTTTATACGTCTGATGGCTTAATCACTGAAGATAATTTCCTACATATCGAATCAATATGGCTCCTCTATGATAATGAGCTATCTATGGTAAACCCAATAGTTTTATTGGGTTCTCGTTCTCTGCGTTTTACTTATATTGAGTTTAAGTCCGTTTGCGGTCAACCATCTCTCATTTTGTGATGTTGATTCGTTCGAATATTCCTTGAGTTAATTTGGAGGTTATATGGATTAGGAAGAGGATCGGTCCCAGAATGGATCCTGGAGGCACCCCAACTTCTTTTTTCTAGCTGAGACAACGAACCCTTCAATGAAACTGTTTGATATCTATTGCTCAATTTAGTAATTTTTTCATATCTTCAACCGTTCTCGAGCAAAAAATTTTAAACGATTGTATGCATTCGCTGAATTGAAAGCACTTCTGAAAAAAATTACTAGTAGACTTTGAATTTTTTCATTTATTTATTTATTTTGACAACTGCTAAAGTTGAACCAGCGTCTCCTCGAATTGTTTATTAAATTAACGATTGCTTTTGAGACTTTTGAAGTTATTGCAGAGTTATTGCCTTTATAATATTTATCATCAAGATTCATAACCGGTTGGACTGGCTCAACTTTTTCACATTCAGATGCGTATGACCAGAATGACTTGGGATTTCTAATGATGTTATCCTCAGTAGAGTAAACATCTCAAAAAAGTCTAGGGAACACTTACCAATATCTTTAAAATATGAATTTGATGATTCGAATTTATAGAAATCTTTCGGTTTTTGTTAGCATGTATTGTATATAATGTATTCTCAAGAAAACAAAATTATATTTGACTTCTCCAAAGCACCTTTTATAAAAAAAATTGAAATTTGAAAATGACGAAATTTGGTAAAACAAAAAAAATCCTGAACTTATATTTTCGAAACGATATGGAAGCACTTATATTTTTCAGTACCCAGAAGGTCCACCTCTGTTACTAATGACACTTTGACATCGTCGCGGCATGCTCAATATTAAATTGTCTATTACTTTTTGGCCTAAGTCATTCCAAGCCCCCTGAACTGCTGATCGAAGCTCCTGTTCATGATGGAAGACGTTTTGACGCAGGAGATTTCTTTTTAGGGTGTCCCACACATGCTCGATGTCGATATCATTCTCTTCAAGAACGTTCAAGACAACTCGTGCACGCTGAGGGCATTATCTTGTTGGAAGAGTGGATTTTGACCCATTGTTTGGAGATACGGTACCACTACAGGTAAAACTATCTCATTTGCGTAAGAATTTCCCGTGAGGTTGTTCTGTATAAAAACGAGGTCAGTTCTTCCACCAAGGCGTATACCTCCCCAAAACATCACTGACCCGCCTCCCTGTCTAACAACTTCTCGAGCATGCTGGAGACGGTTTTGCTTTCCAGGTTCCCTCTATATTCGAATTCTTCCTGAATCGGGATAATAACTAAATCTAGATTCATCACTGAAGAGATTTTTGGCCCACCTCTCTTGATCCCAGTTTACGTGTTCTTGGCACCAAGCTAAACGAGCAGCGCGATTTCCATGGGTCAGTTGTGGAACTATTAAAGAACGTCTGGAGTGGAGTTGACCTTTGTGCAGTCGATTTCTCACAGTTTGGTCGGAAATTTGTACATTATGAACTCGTGATAGCTCTTGAGCTTATTGAGATGCTGTGGTAGTACGATCTCTTCTGGCTTGTAAAACCAAAAATCTGTCTTGGACAACTGTAGTAATCCTGTAGTATGGCATTCTTCTACGCTACCTGTTTCATTGAAGCGCGACCATAAACGGTTTATGACACTTGGGCTACTGCCCAGAACCCTGGATGATTTTTTATAAAGAAAAACTGAAATCTGTTGCGGAACTCTATATAATTTGGTGAGAAATTGATGCAGGTGTTCATTTCTCAAAAAAAATCATCCATATTGATCATTCTGGATACGACATATCGACTTTCAGAAGTGTTCCCTAGACTTTTTTGAGTGTTTATATATGTTTATCATAGTCTCTTCTTATTGAGTTTTTAAACCGTGTTTGGAGATTGAGAAAAATCTCGTAATCGAGACTTTTTCGATACCTTTTTAATTTAGATGGATATCTTGATTTGCTTTCAATAAGCCTAATAGTTTCCTTAAAAAACCAAGGAGGATAATTTTCGAATTTGTTTGTTCTTTTAGGAACGTATTCATCAATTATTTGGTTGAGGGTTAAATAAAAATTTATAAATAATAATAAATAAATATTAACATCCTCACTAGACACAATCAAGTCCCACTCAGTGCCCAACAGTTAATCATTAATAGAATTATAATCTGCGTTAAAGAACTTAAACAAAGAACGTGATTTATCGATAGTTCTTCTATCTAGGTCCATGTGAACATAAACCTCTAGGGCCGGATGAAGTAGATCTTCTGTGACAAAAGGCAGAGAGAACTTTTTAAAACACTAATTTCACAATCATCGGATAAGATAAGATCTAGAGTCCTATTATTGTGATTTTTGAAACCATTGAATTGTATCAAAGAATTATACGAAAGAAAATCAGCAAAACCAGTACAAACGTCATTCTGAACTATATTATATATATTTATAGTTTACCCTGACTGTCATCAAAAGACCAACTAAGCAGACTAAGATTAAAATCACCCATTATATAGAAAATGTCATTGCCGTGCTTTTCCACTAGAGAAGTAATACAGTCAAAATAATATAAATAATCGTCTCTAGCTGCATCTGGAGGAAAAAAGCATATACCAAGGAAAAGTTTTCTTGCATCAGAAACTCGTATCTTCACCCAAACATCCTCCACAATGGAACTAACTATTTGACCATTCAGCTATGTTAGTTGTTCAGCATGAAGGTCCATGTGAAACAATAGATCTCATGGGACAATCTACCTTGTGATTTAGGGTAATGAAAATAAAACTGGAGGGTTCGCATTCATAACAGTCAATTTTAACCCATCTTTCTGCAATAAATTCGTACAGTTTTTAATTAGAGATATGACTTGGGTTAGAAATTTGTTAGTAGGATCAATATGTAATTCTATAAATTTTTCTGGAATGAATAGTCTTTCTATTTTTCAATATACATATCAGTTTCTAAATTCATAATAGTGTTACCATTGCCAGCTTTATAAAGGGTTAAATTATGGTCTTTAAATTTTGTTTGTATGGATCTTATAATTGCTAATTCTCTATTGTTTTTGGTCAATCTAGAATGTCTTATATATTCAGCACAGACTACTTCTTCATAAGCTTTATCATCTACAACTTCTATTGAGCTAAGAGCTATCTCAGACTTAACGCCTAACATTTTTAAATCGTTCAAATTATTTATATTGGGACAATATGTCAAACCTTCCTCTAAAAGTTCTGTTTCTTGTTTATTGAAAACAATATCTGAAAATTTTTTTGGAGATAATTGAAATTACGTCCGCCCATAGGAAAAAACCAGCCAATTTGCAATTTGCAATTTAACCTCCTGTTCTGAATGCCGTTATACATAAGTGAAATCACTCATTTTGAATTTAGTATTGTATTACTTTTAATAGTGGGCTAACAATCCGAAACATATGTCGAGTGTTTTTAGTAAATATTTGTGAAACCTTTGCTAAATGATAAACCAATCATTTATTCATATGTTTCACCAAGTGTTAAGTGAGAATTCCATACATAATAACAGGAACACTTTGTGTAGGTACTCTTAGGAGAGATGAGAGATGATGAGAGGACATATGAAAAGCCTGAAGACATTGTTGGTGCTTTCGCGGAGTACTTTGGTGATGTCTATGATGGATATAATGAAGATGAGTTAGCTGATGATGGAGAAGCTCTTGGTACTGAATTCATCAATCTGAATGCCATTTCTGTGGAAGATATAATGTTCGCTGCGAGAAAACTATCTAGCAAGCCTACCGCTGGTCCGGATAGTATACCCAGCTTTGTTGTTAAGGACTGCATACGAGTCTTTGCACATCCTTTATGTCATACTTTTAATATTGTCTTGAAGAGTGGAGTTCACCCCTCGACATGGAAGGTAGCTATGAGTAACTATAGGCCCATCGCGATTCTATCCAATTTCTCAAAACTTCTCGAGATTATTTTATACAACGCTATATTTCAAGCGAGGGGGGCAGAATTCATGATGAGTAGCATGGTATTATGCCTGAGAGATTCTGAATCAGCAATCTGGTAGTTTTATCACGGTATATACTCGATAATTTGGACTGTTCCTGTCCAGTTGACGTTATTTACACAGATTTTCAAAAAGCATTCGATAAAGTGAATCATCGTGTATTGCTGTGGAAACTAAAGCCCAGATTCGGTTTCTCGGAAGCCTTAGCTGCTCTTTTGAAGTCTCACTTGGTCGGCCGCCGATAGTTCGTACAGCTGGAAAGTTTTCGCTCCCGCGAATTTGATGCTACTTCAGGTGTCCTGCAGGGGTTCAATCTTGGTCTATTATTGTTCATAATGTTCATTGATGATCTCATGGACATAATTAATATACCCAAATTGATGTATGCGGATAATATGAAAGCATATCTGAAGATAACGTCAAAACGCGATTGTGAGGTCATGCAGGAAGTCGTAAGTTCCGTGTCAAACTGGTGTGTGCTTAATCGTTTGGACTTGAATGTATCTAAGTGCACTGTCCTTACTTACTCTAGCAAGAAAAACATCCTTTTTTCTGATTATATTATAAACAATAGTGTATTGAAACGTTCCACTGGTAAAAAAGATCTTGGTCTTATATTCGACCAAGAATTCACTATTTATTTACATCCGCCTCGAAATTGTACAGGTTCATAATACGCAATGGAAAGCACTTTACGAAATCTACTTTAATTTTACTTACTTTTACTTTAATTCGTCTCTTTGAGACTATTTTTAGGAGTAAGTTGGAGTATGCGTCGATTGTTTGGCATCCCATCTATTATTGTCATGATTACCGTTTGGAGGCAATTCAGAGAAGATTTTTCAAATACCTTGTCTGGCGAGAAGATGGTCCTACCATGTAAGAGGGTATGATCATGCTGCACTCTTGAGTAGATTCAAAACGACAACCCTGAACTTAGAAGAGGCTTTCTGTCCTTTGAATTTTTGTTTACCATCCTGAATAATCGTTCGGATTGTCCCTCTTTTTTAGGTCAACTGAAAATTTCAGTTCCGAGACTGACCTCAAGAGATGGGCGTCTATTTTTCCTGAGCACCCTCAGAACAAACTCAATCTCCAATATTATTTATGTGTACAACTTATAATTCTATCTCAAGATTGTGTGATATTAATTTCGACTCATTTATCACTATCAGTAGTGTATATTTGGACAATGTTCTCTGAAGCGCATCTGAGGTATTGCATACTTTTCTAATTGTTCAAATTTTCAGTTTAACTCACGCTTCAATTTTATTTTATTTTATTCCATAGTATTTTTTCTATTATCTTTTTTGATTTATTCATTTCATTTTGTCATTTTCTGTACCGAGTAAGTTTTGAATAGCTGCATGGTTTTTTACTAATATTAACTCATTATTTATGATTACGCTTTAAGTTGTCGATTTGTTATATAAATATTTAAATTTTTCCTGTGATTGGGTTCTACCTGTAGGAAATAAAGAACTTATTATTATTATTATTGTTATTATCTCTAATCAGGTTGTTTAAATCATTTCGATTGAATATTTTCGCCTATTTGCAGTCACATTCAAAATCACTATCAATACTATTTGTTTCGTCTCAATGTCAATTAAAAAGTGGTGTGAAACATCAGCTTCATGTACAGCGGAAGTTCTAGGGCTCTGAGTTTATATATGGGCTGATTTTATAAACGGATTAGGCTTGATTTTTTCGATTAACGCCAGTTATGTTCATCAAGCAAAATTAGCAATCGCCATGGTGGTTAACAGGTTTTTCCAGAAAATAGCAGTTTGGTAGCGGAAAGTTTCTCTTTTCTTATTTCTCCATAAACGTTGAAACTTAACGCACGTTTTACAAACCTTTCGGAGAAATCAGGGCTTATCATGCGTTCGCAGTGGATGCCCAAATTCATTTTTGTAGGTTTCACTTACGAACTCTGTCATATTCAAACGATATTCTTCAAATATATACCCTCCACAACAATTTGAATCATTCACACAAATTCTTCTTGTAGATACCACTTCAAATTAAAGCAAGATCAATCAACATTTTTTGAACCAACAGCAAACTGTGACGGTAATTAAATATTTTTTGAATAAAAGTTATAACTTGTAAACAAGGGATGTTACAAAACAAAGGAGGGTTTATTTAGAACAAGTGAGCCCATTAAGATCGCCTTTTATATCTAAATAGCCAATATACTAAACGCTCAATATACTGAATGCCTTATATACTAAACGCCTAGTATACTTAACCCCAAATATACTGAACGCTTTTTCATATCCAATTCTACTATACATTCACTTCATTATTCATATTTATATTTAATAGTTCTTTATGTTACAAGGAACCCTCTCATATATTGCCTCAGTCATCCTTATGGTAACGCAGCTTCCAGTATTGTTTTATGGATACTGACTCATCATCCACAAAAATTTCAACACTATTCACTACTATTTCAATTCAAAGAAATACATTCGATTTGAAAATCTCAACTTTCTCTAATTAAGCTAGCTTAAGATGAAATTAAAACTTTCCAACATTGATTCAAGAAACAAACTGTTCAATCACCCTTTAGGCATAGAAATTCAATCATCAACAATTCTAATATTAATTGACAATATTCCTAATTTTTATTTGGAGAAATATAAATATATACTTCAGAAAGATCGATATATGCAGATCTATAGTTTCGAATTTTAATTTTTACTCAACAGTTCTGATTCGTATTAGATCAGATAAGAATCGAATAAGATTCATGAATTATAATAAACAACAAATATGAGCTTAAAACAGCAAGAAGGAAGAATTAATTTTTCAAGTATATTAATGAAATATAAAATGAAAGTTCTTCTCAAATTAAAATTTCTTGGGAGTATCCAAAGGACAAAAGCGAAAAATTAGTAATCAAATCAAGGAACACTACTGAATACATAGAAATTTCACCTTATGTGATTGCCCTATACGTAACTATTTTGTATAAATTCAAATTGACAAAAATTCACACGATTTGCCTACCAGAAAGAACAAACATCTTCTGAATTAAAGTGTTCTTGTGGAAACCAGAAATGAGATCCACAAATTTGTGAATTACATTATGGACCCTCATATACAATACAATGATGTTAACTATATATCAGTTTCAGTAAAACTAGTTATTGTTACTGTGAATTTCCTAGATCCTTAACTGTGGAGTTGGCAGATGGTTTCGAGCAGTCAGCTTCTTATGAACTTGCTTTTTAATAATTTAAATTTCTATTCTTCAATTCATTTTCTTGCGAAACTTTAGAATATACTACGGAATGAAAATGAAAGGAAGAAATTGCATTAAAAGAACTTCATATTTCCATATTACGTGATGAACGTTCTCATTTTACACAATTATATAAAATAACTATAGTACAACTAACTATAACAAAAATTTTCAAATTGCATAGCATTCTCCAAGTAGTAGTTGAATTTTTTCCAAAGTATGATTCACATAAACAGCAGCATGTTTTCTGTGACTTTCATAAATATTGATTGAAAGTTGTGGTCGTACAAAATGAAACTTCGTATGCAACTTCTACATATTTGAACGTAATTTTTCCCACCTATAAAAGAGACTTTCAACTTCATATCAATGAGGAATTAGTGTCATTCTTCAAGAACCTCGATAAAATTTTCTCAGAAAGTAACTATGAGTTATGAAAAGAAGGAACTCACAATATTTACCTTTTGAGCAAAATTTGAGATATTATTTTCTTTGGTTCAAACTTGAACATTGTCAAACACATTGAATCTCATTTACTTTTACATTTGGATAATTGTAGAATAGAAACGTACTTCCTCGTGAATAAACTGAAACGAAAATTCAATTTGAAATGGCACGGTCTTATTGACATCCAGTTTGAAATATTTTAATACAGATATAGCTGTTAATGGATAGCTTTTAATATTCATATAATACATACTCTAAATGACCTTACGAAAACTTTATCGAGTTCCTTCCAAAAAAATATTATCATACAAAGAGCTCAATACATATTAATAGCAACTCAAAGGATATCCCATCATTTTGTAAGATCCCCATTCGATTCGTTAAAAAATCCTAGTAATTCCAGGACATTTTTCAACGCATAGAGGTTAAAATTACTATGTGAGAAAAATGAAATATATCAGTACATTTCTTGAGCATTCTGAAGAAAATATACATTAAAATACATAAACAAACCTCAAATTACATTAACTTACCTTTTGAACGTTATTCTAAGTCTCCATAACTCCTTTTTATTATAACATTCCATTTGAATCACATTGTTTAGGTTAGAATAACCACAAATTTATGAATTTGGAAAGTTTGTCGTTTCTTTACTTAAACAAAATATACATAAAATGGATAAAATAAACATCAAATTACGTTCACTAACCTCTAAAAGTTTATTTCAAGTTTCATTCAAATAAAATTCGGAATTACTTATTTTGACAGATCGAATATAAGACTAATTGAAATAAGGTTAGATTCGATTGTCACTCAGAGGAAGAGAACACTTTATTCTAGATGTTGGTAGTAACGAAATTATGTTGGTGAAAATAAAAGTTACTAACTATTTTCATCTCAATATTTTCATTCAAAAGAGAGAGAACACGTTGGTAAAGATCACTTCCGACATTGAATCTAAGTTGCGGTAGGACAGTGACTGGCTCCGCCCCCGTGTTTCTGTTCTTTTTCTCGAAACTCTAGGTCTCAAAAATTGTCCCAAATTCGAAAATCAAGTCGTAGAGTAATGATTTCTCTTCGCGGATCCGATCTCGAGATATGTAGGAATCGTTCGACATCCGAATCTTCATTCTCCCGGTAACCCCGTATAAGTAGGACAGATGCAAGAAAACCACTTATTTTTACAGCTCGGCGTTAGTTAATTTCCGGCCGTCAAAGATATTCGACATGAGGAAAATGGAGCAAAATTTTTGAAGAGTCCACCGATAGCCCTTCGTTGAATCGAAGATTTTCCAGTTTTCCCGTCGTTTAACGGGAATTAAACTATTACAGCGCAACATGCGAAACTCGAGGCTTGCTCTTTGTTCAGGTTTTGAAACGAGCGAAGGCGATGAAAAAATTTGTATAAACATTATAGTCCGACAAAGTTATCCCCTCCACTCGAGAAAAATCGGAAACATTTTTCATTTTCGCTTTTTCGGGGCTTTTTTTCTGAATTTTCGCTCCATCGATCATTCCGATCGCCTTCCGAAAGACCAAAGTTTCCGTTCCGAAGAAAGCTTTCCATTCGCTCTCGGGGACTTTTCGGTGAAAATTTTCGAAAAATCCTAAGGGCTTCGTCGTGTGAACTAGTCGCTCCTAATTTGGCTCTAACCTTCTTCAGACCCTTCCCCTCCAGAAAAAAATAATCAATTTTTCGCCGCGTAACTTCTTCTCTGCCTGGTTCAAATCACCGTTATCCCCTCGGTTTATTCCCGAAAATGGCCTTACGACGAATAGTATAGATCAGCGAAGCTAAATTTGTGAACATCAATTGATTAAGTCATTCATTAGACGAAAAGTGCAATTTTGTTGTCCATATTTTCGTCTATTCCATATAAAATTTTTTTTTTGATTGTCGAATACTTTCTCCAAACATTCGCTATATTTTTTTTGAATACGAATGCGAATGTCAAAACCATTTATTATAATAAAAAGTCTTGTATACAACGAACAGCGAATTAATATGAAGTAGCTATCTCTTTTTCTGTTCCATACTTCGAAATTGCTTAGCTGCTAGGTGGTAAGTCTCTAGACTAATTTTCTGAACCATAAAATGTGGCAGCATTTGAAATTCTGCAATTATAATATAAATAGATGTCATTACAGGCGCTAATAACAAAACACAATCGTTTAGTGTCGGTGCGTCCCCCTGGGTGTCGTGTATGTAATTTATTAATGGGTGGCATTAGATCCTGCGTGCGTGGGTCGTTATTTCGGCGTCTATTGTCGTCGAGTCGACAAAAGAACTCTGCTGGGGCCTTATTACGGACCGAATCTATGTCGATTTACGTTATGTCGAATTATATTGCCTGTGTTCGCGATTTGTTTCGATTTGGCGTGGATTAAGGTTCCTAATTTGCCGGTTGGAGAGTATACGATATTATATACGCCTATAAATCACTCTAGAGATTATAATCATAGGAAACCGTTCTTATAGTTATTACAATTGTACTGTATATAGAGACCAATTACGAGAGTATTAAAGTATTTGACAAATAGAATATGAATTCTATTTAACTTTCAACTTCTTCTGAGCAATGTAATACGTGTGATACAATAATAAAGAAAACGGTGTCATCGACATTTCTAACATTTTGATATATTGTATTCTTTCAGTTTTTGATTGTAGCGATGCATATTTCTTCAAAATTGGATGGGTAATTTTGGAGATACACATTTATGCTTATACTTTATAGTAGACACCCTGTCTATATATATATATATATATATATATATATATATATATATATATATATATATATATATATATATATATATATATATATAAACAAATTTTACTGGGGAATCGGGGTTAAGAGAACGGAAGGTGTTTGAGGTTAAAAACTTATAATTTGCAGAGTATTTTTACGCAAAGGCCATCATCAGAAAACATTCATCTCTGCACAATTATTATGTAAAACAAAAATCATAATTTCAGTGAAACACATAATACAATTCTCACGTTAAAAACTATTTACCTTACACATTCTCTCTTTACATCAATATCGTCACTGGTAAAACAAATACAAAAAAGCAAGGCAACAATAACAGGCAATAACAATTAATATTAGAGTATAACTGGTTGCAGCGATTCATTGAAGGGTGTATTCAAATGATCAGATTATTGTAGACATTCATACATCCGTCAACGTCAGCTCTTGAATTCACTGTCTTAGGTTCTATTTGGATTACGATCTTTTCTAGAATGTTTCTTTTAAAGTCGTTGCTTTCAGATGCCAGAACTCGTACATCAGCAAAATTAAATTTATGTAGTTGTTCAATGCTATGTTTCGCTAGGGCGGTATTTTTCTCATTAGATCTAACGGAGTAGTAGATGGAGTAGTTCATTTTGAAGTTATAGTCTTCTTTGTTCATAAGTTTGTTTTGTCGGCTTTTAAAATGTAGATGTTTGGATTTTGTTCGACGAATTCCTTAGTTTTTTTCAATGAGTGTATGTATTTATTTTTCTTAAAACTTTCTTATCCTTATTTTTGTGTTTAGAACAGTACTTATGAACAAAGAAGACCATAACTTCAGAATGAAAGAAATGCTCAAAGATACATCAACCTATAAAAAGCAAAAATTGATCCTACCAATAAAATACAACTCAAAATGAACAAAATGATTAACAACTGCTTCAATAAAAACTATATAAACAAAGAATTGAAAAACAAACTGATTTGTCACAATGGAAGGGCTCTCTTCCTTTATGGGTTACCTAAATTACATAAAAGATCAATCCCTCTGAGACCCATTAATAGTAACATTCATTCACACACGTATAACCTAGCACAATACCTTTCAAACACAATAGCAAACACACTTGGAAAAAATGACTATCACATAAAAGATTCCTGGCATTTCCATAGTTTCATAAAAGATCTAATTATTCCAAAAGGTTTTATATTAATATCATTAGACGTAATTTCCTTATTTACAAATGTTCCCTGTACATTAGCCTTAGATATCATGCGTAAAAAATAGCAAAATCTCACAAATTTCACTGAACTACCTCAAGACGAATTTATTGAAGCAACAAAACTTTGTCTGGAATCCACACATTTTGTTTTCGAGTCTGAAATATTCACGCAAATTTTTGGAACACTGATGGGTTCACCCATATCTACAGCAATTGCAAATTTAGTATTGGAAGACTTTGAATGTCAAATATTTTCGAAGATCACATCATTCAATCTGTATGTAGATGACTGTATAGCATGTAATCCTCGCGACAAAATAAATGAACCCACGACGATACAGGAAAAATATATACAAATTGTTATCAGAAACCGACATGGAGTGGTAGATACCTAAATTTTGAATCAATTGTACCAAAACGATACAAAAAAGGGGTTATCAATAGCTTGGTTGATAGAGCCTTCAAACTATCACACCCTCAATTTAGAACATAAAATATAAAGATTTGAAGAACATACTAAAAATAAACGCGTTTCCACCTAGTTTTTTTAACCACTCATAAGGAAAACAATACATAAAATATACAATACAGAACAAAGGAAAAAAGAAAAAATAGATTTTAAATACATCGGCCTCACTTATACACCCGGACTGTCACAACAAATTGAAAAATACCTTGAAAATTACAACATCAAGATTGGACACAAACCAAAAACTACTGCAAACAATTTTTCACCACTCTAAGGCCAAGGGTGAAACATGAGAACAAAACACACTGTATATACGAGATTAATTGTCAGGATTGTGGAGCGTGCTACATCGGTAATACTGAACAATACTTGCACAAAAGAATATACGAACAAGACTACTCCGTTAGATCTAATAAAAAAAGTACCGCCCTAGCGAAACATAGCATTGAACAACTACATATATTTAATTTTGCTGGTGTACGAGTTCTTGCATCTGAAAGCAACGACTTTAAAAGAAACATTCTAGAAATGATCGAAATCCAAAAAGGACCTAAGAATAATTGTACAAAGATATATATATATATATATATATATATATATATATATATATATATATATATATATATATATATATATATATATATATATATATATATAATTTGATAAAAGTGCAAACAAGATGTTCTAACGACTTGGGATAGAAGCAAGTATTATTTGAAGATATTAAATATAGACGAGCCGGACCATACTGGTTATTCAGAAGATAATTCTGTTGGAGTTTGAAAATTTCGATGGATTCTAAAAAGAAATCTAACCTTACCTAACTTTTGCTCTGTAGGTATTCTGTGAATGATTTGAAATTGTTCTAAGGGTGGAAAATGATGACCTTTTCGAAACAATATGAAACAAAAGTAGATTCATCGGTTCTCTGGCTATTGTAATCTGATTGACGTTCTTTGTATTTACTTTTGAATGAACGACCAGTATGACCTATAGAGACAATCGATACAGGACAACTTGTAAACTCTAGTATCGTCAAATCTATCAGTTTCATCTGAACTATTGACAAATTTTAGGGAGAGTTTCATGTGTTTTTTGAAAGCTACGTTTTCATGCTGTTCCGAAATGACATTCGCAATATTTTCTTGATATTGCCAAAATATGTTATTGAAATGTATTCATCTGTATCGTTTGTTACAGTGGGTGTATATTTTATGCTATTTGTGTTTATTTATTCCTGATCATTCCGTTCATTATATTTGAAGAATAACCTTTTTTCTTAGATATTTGTTGACTCTTTCCTGGACATTTTTTCTTCGGATAATGGCACAGAGAAAGGCCTATGAATCATGAATTAAATGCAGTGTGTTTATGAGATTCTAGATGTGTTGAGTAATAAGGGATGCAAATATCAGTAAAGATATGTTTTCGATAAATCCAAACTTAGTGTGCTTTTTTTTGAGTGATTGTTAGATCTAAAAAGTGAATCTGATTATCGACTCCACACACGACTTTGAATTTAATGTTGGGATGAATGATATTGATGAAAGTTGAAAATTGATCTAGTTCCCTAGCGGTTCCTATGAAACATGCTAGTTTTTCGTCCACACATCTATACCAAAAATGTACTGATTTTGATTTGGAGGATTGAATATGATATCTTCAATATTCGCCATGAAAAAGTGATCTAGTATAGGGCTCAATCGAGACTACCGATGGCCCGGCTTATTCCCATATTTGATATTGTAACGATATTCAATCGTCCCTGAAGCCGACCCTGTCACAGCCCGGCGGAATGCTGAATTGCCACGTACTTTCGAGAGAATTCGGGAAAGATCTTAAAACTACCAACGCCCGAAATACTGAGAAACCAGGTTACTGTTCAGAGAAGGCACTTGAACGAAGATCTGGAACAAAGCGGAAGATTCTCGACCCCCGTGCTTGTATATAAAAAGAGAGCGCGAAGCGCAGTGAATTAAGTTTGAATAAATAGCGCCAATAAGTGAACAAAGTGTGAGAAATAAATTAAGCAGTATCGATTGTGTAATATAAATTAGTTATAATTGTTCAGTTTACGTGTAAATCAATTGGTTAGAGTTTATGTAAAGTGTTTAATTTGAACACATTCATTTCATAAAGTAAAAACGTAACAATATCTTTAAGTGCTACCTGCTTCTATCTTAATTCGTTTATTACCTCTTGTTTGCACCCTTCTGAATTTTGTATCTATTATTTATGTATTTATGTATTTTTAACGTTAGTTCAATACTTCAGTACTTCATTACAAAGTTTAATTTTTTATTATCATCAAGAAATACCTACCCTAAAATTATCATCCATTCGATTGTTGTCCACTTTGTCGAAAGTCATAGAAACGATAAATTCGTGAAATATCTCTAGTTACAGGTTATCGCAGATAACGATCAACAGGTGATCTTCTTACTTACGTTACGCATTTGTGGAAAAGCGAAGCGAACCGAGAGCGATTGCTCTCGATATCTCAATTGCCTTCGACAGCGTTTGGCATGCAGCCTTGAGTAAATATTCCCAAGTTAATGCAGGAGTACCCCAGGGTTCCATACTTTCGCCAACTCTTTTTTCTGTTGCAGATTAATGATCTGCTCCACTCTACCGAAAACAGATCTTTTGGGATTGCGGTCGACTGTACTATAGTATCCCCATTTTCTAGTCAGCGTCCTATAACTGCTGTGGAGTCGCACTGATAAGGATACCTACAGAGCATGCCTCTGAATTCAGACTTGGAGACAAAATTGGGGTCGATTGAACATTTCGCAATCAACAACGTTCTCCAGAAAAGTCACTGTATTAATCATGTAAGGACATACCATTTCCCAAGTTTTTATTTCAACTCTTCTATATCATTATGGGTTTGACTATACAGGGTGCTTCAACGAAAACTAAACAGAGGCTATATCTACCAAGATATTCGTTTCTGATCAAAACGCAACAAGCAACACGTCAATTCTTGTTTCAAGGGGGACATTTTTTGGGGTACAAAACTTGCCTGAAATATCATGAAATATCAACCCCCTCAGCAGGGGTTCCAATCCTTGAACATTTTGAATAGGGAAGATGGATCGAGTGATGACTCAAAAGAAAGGTGGTATATTTGTCTACATTCCCTTGAACGGATTTCCATTTTTAATTGAAAACTGTAAAAGATACAGGGTGAGCAACTGAAAGATAGGGAAGACTATTTCCCTGAGACTATTCAAGTTTCAGTGAGGTAAAATCGAACAGATCCATGCTGATCAATGGCAGTAATCATCAAGTACCATCCTCATTACGAATTTCAACCCCTGGAGCAGGGGTGACAACCCTTGAAAATTTGGATAGGGTAGATGGGTCGATTGATAACTCGAAAGAAAGGTATTATCTTTGTCTGCATTCCCGTGAAAGATTTTTCATTTTTGATTGAGAACTGTAGAATATACAGAGTGAGCCACTGAAAAATATAGAAGACTATATATCGCCCTGAGCTATTCAAGTACCCTGCTCTAGGGGTTGAAATTTGAGATATGAATGGTGTTTCGGAAGATGACAGCCTTTGATCTGGAATGAATTTGTTCCATTTTTTTGCACTAATACTTGAATAGCTCAGGACGATAGATTGTCTCCTCTATTTTTCAGTAGCCTGTACCTTCTACAGTTTTCAATGAAAAATGAAAATTCGTTCCTGAGGATGAAGACAAAGATAATACCTTTCTTTCGAGGTATCACTCGACCCATCTACCCTCTTCCAAATTTTCAAGGGTGGTCACCCCTGCTCTAGGGGTTGAAATTCGAGATGAGGATGGTACTTGATGATGACTGCCATTGATCAGCATCTGTTCCATTTTACTTCACTGAAACTTGAATAGTCTCAGGGAGATAGTCTTCCTTACCTTTCAGTTGCTCACCCTGTATCTTTTACAATTTTCAATTAAAAATTAAAATTCGTTCAAGGCGATGTAGAAAAAGATACCACCTTTCTTTTGAGTCATCACGCGACCCATCTTCCTCATTCAAAATGTTCAAGGATTGCTTAGGGGGTTGATATTTCAGGCAAGTTTTGTACCCCAAAAGATGTCCCCCTTGAAACAAAAATTAACATGTTTTTGCGTTTTGATCAGAAATGAGTATCTTGGTAGATATAGCATCTGTTTAGTTTTCGTTGAAGCACCCTGTATAATAAATCATCGACATAGCCGCAGGGAAAAAAAATCTAACCGAGTTAAATATAGAGATCAAGGTAACCATCTCACTGCTCTTTTTTGTTTCCATTCAGTTGTCACCATAAAGGGTTGGTTTGCTTAGCGTGTTGATCTCTTTGAATATGCCATTAATTGCGTAAGAAAGAGGGTTGCACTCGAAACGGATCTATAAGGAGTATTGTTCTCTAATTTCCGTTCGGTGGAGAAGTGGTTGTTCAACTTCATTCTGAAAGTTCTGTTTTGTGATTTTATTATCTTGTTTCAATATTATTCCAGGAAACAATACAGGTTTCAATTTATCTTGTTCTCTGTAGGAAGAGGTATCCGGTTTTTCTTATAACTGCTCATTTATCGTAATATAGAGGGTATTCTGGACTAGAAAATTTAAAAAGTCGATGTTTTTGCAAATTTTCAAAGCTTAGACTTTCTATGCTCTTAAAAGGATTTTTCAAAATTCGAAATATTTTAGGATATATAGCGGATTTTGTAACGTGGCATCTAATCCGGCAGAGGATTAATCTTTCTGAACTACAAGCTTCTGCTGCTTCAAAAGCAAGCAGAACAGCTCGTTTAGAAGAAAGAACTTCACAAAATCTCGATTTTGAGAAAGAAGAAGAAGCAATCTATGGATATGGGATCACCGATTAATTCAAAGTGAGTATTAAATATTATTATCTGAGTTATTCTACTGGAAATCTCTCCCAAACTTCAAACGCGTTTTCCTCAAAACTCCTTTTGTTGAGGTGGTTGACACGATATCTCAAGTTCTATATGACCGATACCTTAGAAATTTTGTGAAAATCTTCTTTATACCCTTGGATTTGGAAAAATGTTAATTTGAAGTATTTTTAGAAAATGAAAGGGGTAAAAAATTCTCTTTTTCAAGTGGACGCCAATTTGTGATTTTTTTTTCGGCCAAGGTCAAGGAATAGCGTCATTTTTACTAATTAAGAATTATTTTTTCTTCGATTTAGATCACTACAAGGGTTGGAATCTTGTCAATCATGGAGCACCGTTCGACTAGCAACCCCCACATCACAGACCTGTCACTGGATGAATTTTTGACTTTTTCTCTTAGATTTTTTGGTAATCCTGTTGTTTACGCTGCCCACACGCGCACCGTGTACCGAGTCGACGAGAAATGTTTCCGAACCATTTGAATTTCAAGCCAGTGTTGCCAGATCCCTTACCTGAAGTTCATTTAAATTTCCCTTCGTATAAGAGAATAAATGTTTGATGTCTGTCGTCTCACTCTTCAGTTTGTTCAATACTTGTGTTAGATAAACTTCATATGCGATTTGAGCTTTACTTGCGAGACAAGTGATTTATTCAACTGATTTGGAATTTGTTAATTATTTTATTTTTAGGATGATTTGTCTAGAACAAATATTGTTGACGTTCAGGAAATCATGCAGAATAATCAAATTCGTGAGAGTATTATAATATAAAGACCAGAGACATTATATTCACATTGATTCGGTATACATTTCAAACAGCATATAGGCAATTACACAGAAGTAGAAACCGTTGTACGAAGAAATGCTACTCTCTACTTAAATTTTAGAGCACCTATATCTACATTTGTTAAGGGAATTTCTTGAGTTATATACATCATGACATATATATATATATATATATATATATATATATATATATATATATATATATAATGAAAGTCGAATAATTGTATTTACAATAAATGCTCATAGTTATAATTTCGGTGTGTGTCAGAAAAAACACAATCGTAATAAACAAGCGAAGATATAGAATACCAGCAGAAAAACCAGACCATGGCCGTTCCTTAATCAGGCATCTAAACTTGCATCATGCCTCCTACGATTGCCCCTAAAGTGTGAGCACAGGAAACGTTACAGGGGAACCATACTATCTTGCGTATGATTCAGTGAATGAGTAAAACAACCTATGGAAAAAACTCGTTTCCCTGTCGCTATTGCACTAGCTATAGCTTGTCTGTTTATGGTGTGTTAGTGTCGTGTATACAAACATAGTACCAAAAATTCTTCTGCTTAGCAGCTTCTTTCTCTCATTGTCATCTTGCACTCCATGATTTCCAGGATTTCTTCACGAAGACAAGGGTGAAAATCTTACCTAAACTCTAGCTGCGGTAAGCATCTTCCCAGCCAATGAAAAAGGCTTTAACAAGAATTCCTACTACTATTTTTATGTCAATACAGACAGAAATGTTGCTGCTCAATTTTTACCCCAACTTTTGTTCTATGAACCTTCTGTTTGTTCTATGAACCTTCTGTTTGTTCTATGAACCTTCTGTTTGTTCTATGAACCTTCTGTTTGTTCTATGAACCTTCTGTTTGTTTTATGAACCTACAGTGGTCGGGGACTGCGAACCACTCACTTAGACCATGCAATGATAACTGCCACATCTTAGGATTATAAGTTTGGCTTCGGAAGTTATAGACTCATCCTATCGGTTATGTTTCCGACTCTGGAAAAACACACCAACATTCGTACTACAACTATATCTAACCTGGGATTTGCACCCGGCCCCTCGGCGTGGGAGTCAGTATCTCTACTGACTCACGTCAGCCACCTCCTTTTTTGAATTATTGTTGAAGTCGGTTGAAAAGGAGATGTAGCTTTCAGAACCATAGAACATTGAAAATCATGTAATAGCAATGCGCAAAATAATTTAATAAATGCTTTAATTTTATTGGATTGTGGAAAACACCGAGAAATCGAATATGGATGAAATCAGGAAGTTATCAAAATTCGTGAATAACTCGAAAACCACATCAGAAATAACTTATTGGATGTATGAATACTAATGAATCAATAGAACTGAGATGTTGTTAGTCGCATCCTCCAAATGAATGAAAAGAAAATTTTGTGTAGTGTACAATGGTCAATTTATTACCCTGTTATATGAGCTAAATAGTAAAGGTTCTAGCTTACAGAAAAAATCTGGAGCAAACAGATCCTGCACTCGGATTGTCAAAAAATTCATGCCAAACAAAGGGAAATATTTTCCCTCAATTTCATCCGTCATATTGAACTTTACTGAATCACTGAAATGTGAGGTCAGATTCGAATATCTTATAAATACTTTGGAAACTCTTAAGATTTTGAAAACATCTTTTGTTATACCGCACTACCCTGTCCAAATGAACTCAAAATATGTATCTGTTTATTAAGATAAGCATTTGCTAAAAATTACGAGTCACATATGGCCCTTCCGCTCCCGAGAAGTTACGCCCCTGATTAGGAGTGTTTACCTATAGGTTCCACTTCAATAATACATCTTATCCTTTGCTATTTCATTTTCAACGATAGGTACTCAAATCTCCGACGTGAGATAAATCGTGGCAACACTGGCTTAAATTTCAAATCGTTCGGAAACATTCCTCGTCGACTCGGTGTACACGAAGCGAGTGCGGGCAGCGTAAACAGCAGGATTACCGATATTTTTTAAATACTTTGAAAATCAATAACTATTGTATAAAAAAATGGATAGTAAAAATGTTTTTAATTTCTTTTATCCTAGTTTGAAAAATACCCAAGAACCAGAATACCCCTGGTATAATATGACGAACCAAAAACCTATTAGTCCTTCATTTTTGCCGTGTGTGTACTTCCATGAAAAAAATTATTTTATCTCTGATTTGAGATATTCTGAAAACAAAGCGCTATTTATCTCTTACCAGTGTTTTCCATTACTTCTAGAATGCATTACGACTGTTTAAAAGTGAATATACACGTACGTATACGGAGAGGATTAAAGATGGCCGCATGGAAATGTAAAGGATTTGGGAGGTCTGGAGCACACTTAGAGACGAGTGTTGGTTCACACATTACTCTGAGAAGGATCAGCCACTAATCTCCTAACAAGGGTAAAAACAATCGGAACGTCAATTCACCCGACCCTTGATAGTTCCGTTCAAATCCATGTTTCACGTTGCACGTTTCACTTCTCATTAATATTTTATTAAGTTGTATCTGAGAAATCTTGTGTGTCGTAAGTACATCTCTGTGATAGGTACCTTGATCCGTAACTTTCGTACGTTTCAGCAGAATGGTCTACTTTAAATTACTTTTCGTAATTCATGGATTTTTTCAAAATATATTTTCAATGAAATAAAACTAAAGTATTTAGATTTTCACTATATTAACAAAACTATGACCGGTTTCACCACACTGTGGCTTCATCAGATAGATGCTTACTCTATGAATTGAAAAGATTGAGTAAAGGAGAAGGATTTAGATCTAATTGATTATTAAGTAACCTACCTGAATTCTTTTCTTTGTTGATCACTAAAATTTCCAATAGATTGAGTTTTTGTCTGTTATTTTCATTGTGTAAAATTTTGAAATTATCATTAAAGTTATGGTTTTCTTCGAGTAAGTGATTAGAATAATGGGAATCTGATTTATGATAATTAAAACTACGTAATAATCTAACTATGAAATTTCTGAGAGTTCTACCAATATAAATTTTATCACAATTCCCGCAAGACAGTTTATAAACACCGGATTTATTACTTTTATCAATTTTAGATTTGCAGTTTTTGATATGTCGGCCTAAAGAATTATCAGTTCGGAATGCTATATTGAAATTATAATGCGGGAGGAATGATTTTAATTTTAGACTAGGATTACCAATATAGGTTAAGCTGTGGTATTTTGTGTTTGAACTTTTATATTTGGAAATACTTCCTGGATTGTTTTTGAAATTTTTGCGTGAAATCATGTTCTCAATCATAGTTGGACTGTAACCGTTATTGACTGCTATTTGTTTAATAATATTTAGCTCTTTTATGAAATTATATTGTGACATTGGGATATTAATGAGTCTATGTACCATACTATTGTAAGCTGCTAATTTATGTGGATAAGGATGTGTAGATGAGCTGTGAATAGTAATATCTGTATGCGATGGCTTATGAAAAATAGAAAAATCATGTTTGCCGTTAATTTTAGTAATAGTTAAATCCAGAAAGTTAATGGAGTTTTCTGTTTCTATCTCTAACGTGAATTTAATATTATCGTGAATTTTGTTAATGAATGTTTTGAATGACTCTAATTGTCTGTTTGTGCCAGTGAAACAACAGATGATATCGTCGACATATCTAAACCAATAAATAAAGTGTTTGAATAACGGATGTTCTTGGATAGTTTTTTCAATATTATCCATGAAAATTTCAGCGAGCAGAGGGCTCAGAGGATTACCCATGATTAAACCTTTTTTACTATTATATAATACTGCATTGAAGTTAAAATAATTTTGATCTAAACAAATTTGTAAAAAGTGTAACATTTCTGATTGAATTATCGGATTGACTTTATTAATTTGAAGGGCGTTCTTGATGAGTTTCACTGTATCACTAGGTGGAACACTAGGGAAGAGATTTACTACATCCCATGACATAAGTTTAGCGTTAGGTAAGGTTAGATCGTAGTAGTATCGTGTGCTGAATTTTATTTATTAGGACTGAAGAGTTTTTTTATTGAGAATTTAGGTTCAAAATTAGCGTACTGTTGAATGATGTCTATGAGAAAGCGTGAAAGTTTTGCAGCTGGTGCTTGGAAATATGAAACTACTGGTCTAATGGGATGCCCTCTTTTATGGAGTTTGACGAGGGAGTAAAGTTTTGGTGATTGCGGGTTGTTAATGAAAAGTTTATATTTTTGGTTGGTAGGTATTATAGACTTGGCATACTCTATAGCGTTTTTTACTATGGATTGAATATTATTAGTTGGATCTTTATCAATTTCTTCATAACAACCTGATTCAATGAAATTTTGGGTTTTCAATGAATAATCTGCTTTATTTAAGGCTATGACTGTATGACCTTTGTCTGCTTTGGTGAATATGATATGCGGACTTAGATTCAATGGACTTTAAAGTTGTATTTTCGAATTTCTTAGGTTGAAAACTATTGAACTCTTTTTGAAGTAGTAAAGCTGCAGAGTGTTTTAGGTGTTGGGCTTGTGGTGAATAATTCAGGGCTATTTCGGTTTCAACTCCTAGCAGATCGAAACGGAGACGAGCGTTATTTGACTCTAAATTGCGTTTAAGACCCTTCTCTAGAAGTGAAACTTCATTTTTGGAAAAATTAGCGTCTGAAAGATTACTGAACCTATCATAAAATTGGTGATCGGACTTGATTCTTGAAGTTTCAGGTCTATTACTCAATAATTTATTCAATTTTCGCAACTGAATTTTATACTTTTTGTGAATTAATGAATGAACTTTGGATATTGTTCCGGAATCTAAAATGTCATAGTCAAATTTGAAATATATAAGGAATAACTCTGTTCATTAGTTTGTATCTGTCTGATGAAGCCACAGTGTGGTGAAACCGGTCATAATTTTGTTAATATAGTGAAAATCTAAATACTTTAGTTTTATTTCATTGAAAATATGTATATCGATTTTCATCAAGTAACGACCTCCTCAATCAAAATTTTTTCAAAATAAATAATTTCGATATGAATGTCGTTCATATATAGTTAAATATATCCAGGAAGTCCACTTTAAGTGGTGGTTCCCAGATTCAAAAATTCGATCCTCACGGGCCCTAAAATCATAATTTTCAACATACGAGAGCGATTCTGTGGTGTTACTATGGATCGGATGAGACATATTTTGTACCGAAGGTGACATTTGAAACCCTATGAAAATGATTATTAAGAATGTAGACTTAAGGTATCTATTCATGGAAGCGTTTTGATGCTCGTTTTGAGCGTCAAAATGGCCACGTGACCTATTTTTCTATGAAATCTTGACTCTCCCATGAAACGGGGTTTTTCATTTCAACATGTCGTTTGTCACTTATTTTAGGTTAAAACACTTAAATGATAAACACAATATCTGTTTATTTGGTATAATTTCTGGACTCTTTAGTGTTGTATATTAATTTCGAAATTCTTTTTTCAAAACTCTATGTTGTTCGAGTATCGAGTACTAACATTGCATAACAACTGGACGTAGAGAGAAACATACTTCGCCATTTTGTATCGAAGAAAACTGGTTGCCTTAGGTTTTTATTGACAACCCTTGAAGACCGAAAATATTTTTTTTGTTTGCGTACAGCTGCTTTCCAGTGAGGTTGAGTTAATATTCATCGATTAATTCACAGGTGCTATAATTACCAATCGTTCGATCGATTTATAATTTTTAAATTCGGTCTTCCACAATGTCCAATAACGATCCCCCTGACCGAGAGGGATCTTTTTCCAGCGCAGAGACTATTGCGAGTGCTTTAAACACCCTCGTCAACGATGAAGTTGGTATGGAACATCAAGAAATCAACGATGAAGTAACTACAGAAAATCTGGTGAGTACGTTCCATGTTGATTCCAACAAAAACGCCTCCACCTGTTCAGTTATCAATGCACCCATCACTCATCAGTCACCGAATGATTCATCGAAACAAACAATAATAATGAACAACAAAAACAGAGATTCATCTCTACGTTATGATATCTCGGACATAATAGGTCCTTTTTATGTGTATATTGATTCCAAGAATGACAATTTAAAGAGTATTTCCCAACTTCAAGTAGGGAAACTATTATTCAGGAGCAACAAAAACTTAGCCGATAACATAATCAACATTAAAAATTCCGTATTTGAGCGCTAATTCGTTACTTTCCTCCGAAATTCTTCAAATTAATCAATCAGAAGCCTTCATCCCGTTGTTTTTAGTTCGACGTTTTGGAGTCATAAAAGGAATCGACCTGGACATTACTGACGAAGAACTTAAAGACTCACTAAATCCCGTGAAGGATGAATCCCTCAAGGTTATAGATATTCGCAGATAAATGATGATAAAACCTTCAGTTACCCAAAAACCACCTCTATTTTTGTAACCTTCAAGGGCCAAAAGCTTCCAACATACGTTGGACTTTTCGGATGCATCCGCGAAGTGCATCTTTTTGTTCAGAAGCCTGTTCTATGTGGTAGATGTGGTCGTTACGGCCATGGCGATAGGGTCTGCAAAAGCGAAATTAGATGCCTAAAATGCGGTGATAATCACGAGTCAAAAGCCTGCAAGAGTAATGAAACGAAATGCATTCATTGTCAGGGAGAACATATGTCAAATGACACGAAAAATGTCCCGTATATAAAACGCAAGAAAAAATTAAACACAAAATGGCTGAAGATAATATTCCTTTCCGGGAAGCTGCATTCAAACTCGACATGAGTTATGCTAATATCGTTGCTCAAAATCCCAATAATAATATAGTTCATACTGCTCACCAACAGAAAAATAATCCCTCTACTGACCAAGCAGGTAAAAAACGAAAGTTGAATGCCTTATCAGCAAATCAACTCGAAATTGTGCAAAAAACATCAAGAAATAATAAAAATCTGTCGTTCGCCTTCAGGTAATGGAGTTTGTCTATCTGGAACCTATAAGTCAACTGACATCCAAAATAATGTTCCATCTTAAAACACTGAACTCAATTCACTTAGTGTATCAGACCTTTCAGATATTATTTCGAATATTGTTATTAAATGCCTGGCCGACTTACACGTGCCAGAAAATCAACTAGAAAATGTATCGTATGAAAACAAATATTTGTGTCGATATGGCAATCCTACGAATCCTATAGTGGAATGCTAGATCTGTCCCATCCAATAAAGGTGCCTTAGAGAGGTACCTAAACAGTAGTGATATAGATGTTTGTTTCTTATGCGAAACTTGGTTGAAACCTCATAATAAAATATCTTTTTCCAAATATAACATTTTCAGACAAGACAGAATACTCGGCAAAGGAGGTGGAGTCCTAATCCTTTTGAAAAAGTCAATTCCCTTTTCTGACATAACCGTCACACCAAAACCGAACGGTTTGGGAATCATAGGTATCAATATAAATCCCTCGAAAGAGAAAACCATTTCAATTCTCTCGCTGTATGCGTCCCTAGGTTCTTCTATAAACGAACGTCATTGGACACAGCTGATCAACAGTATATGCAACAATAATTTTATTTATTCTATCAGGTGATTTCAATATCCATCACACTTCCTGGGGTTCCTCTTCGGATAGCCGTTTCGGTATTGAATTATCAAACACCATTCAAGAAAAAAATCTATTTATTTTAAATGACGGTTCTGCAACCAGAATCCCGATCCCTGGTTCCGCCAAATCGGCTATATACTTGACCATTTGCTCTTCATCCATGATTCCTTTTCTCGAAAATTGGTTCGTGGATGAATTTCCTTTAGGATCTGATCATTATCCAGTCCGATATAATCTCATCACATCAGACACACCAAATACCATATCTCATTCCGTCGACGGAAAATCTAATACAAAAAAGGCTAACTGGACCCGATTTTCAGAAACTTTAGAAGAAAAAAGTTCACATCTCGAGTTTGAAGGATCCACAAATTATGACAACTTCATGGAAATTTTGAATGAGTCTTGTAGGGAGAGCATTCCTGTCAGTAAATCTAAAGCAAATAATAAAAGGAAGTCATGGTAGAATAAGGACTGCGAGCATGCTGTGAGAGCAAAACGGATAGCCTTTAGAATTTATAGAGAAACTACAAATCTCAAAAACTTTCTTAACTACCAGAATAAAGAGGCGGTTGCTAAAAGAGTCATCAAGATAAGCAAAAGTGACTCTTGGAAGAAATTCTGTAATAGCCTTAATAGCAATTCTTCTATCACTTCAATTTGGAATAACGTGAAAAGAATCAGAAACATCAATTACTCTTCGGTTCACCCTACCGCCATGGGGCCATGGACTGACCCATTTTATGATGAAATATGCCCTCCTCTCACTTATGAGCAGATAGAACCTCTACCGGAGGCTGACCACGGTAGTATAATGGATCTGCCTTTTGAATCTCACGAATTAGACAGAGCACTAAAATCAAACTCTAATACGTCTCCAGGTCTTAACAAAATACAATATGCAATGCTGGCGAATATGCCTAATAATTCGAAATCGATCTTACTGAAAATTTTCAATGAAATAAGAAATTCTGGTTCTATACCAGATGATTGGAAGAACTATATTGTCGTTTCCATACTCAAACCTAACAAGAATCCCTCAAACGCAGACGCATATAGGCATATCTCTCTGAGTTCCTATGTATTGAAAACTTTCGAAAGAATGATTAAGTTCCGCTTGGACTGGTGGTTTGAACATAACAACAAGTTCCTGAATTATCAATTTGGTTTCCGTAAAGGCCATTCAACATATGACAGTATCGCACACCTGATCACAGATATCCAAATCGCCTTTTCAAAAGAAGAATCACTTATGGCCTTATTCGCCGATACAATTGGAGCATATAATAAAGTCTTATTGTCCGTTCTACACATGGTTATGATTGAGATTGGTTTGCCTCGAAATTTCACTACGTTCATTCATAATTTATATTCCAATAGAAGAATATTTCTGAGAATTGGTCATGAATTGATTGGTCCAAGATTAACTAACATGGGATTACCCCAAGGCAGTATTTTGTCATCTCTTTTATATATAATATTGTACCACAAGTTGGAAACTACCTTCTTTAACCCAGCTGTGAAAGTTCTGCAATTTGCAGTTGATATTTGCATATATTGCTCAAACAAAGACCTGACTGAAGTTCAACAGATCCTAGATACTGCGATCAGAGAATTCAACCGAACACAAATGGTCACGAGATGTCACCTTCTAAGTCATCAGTTTGTACATTCACTAGGAAACGCGCCCCCAACTACCAGATAATTTGAATTTTGGAGAATTGTCACTTCCTCATAAAACTTCTGTGAAATTTTAGGGAATAACGTTGGATCGCAAGTTAAGTTGGAAAGATCATATCTTGAACACTCTCAACCGTGCAGAAAAGAACATTCAATTACTGAGATTCATCTGTCATAACAAATGGGGAGCCGATCAACTCATCGCATTTATTTTTTATCGATCATTCGTAAGATCAGTTATTGACTATGGTTGTATCTTCTACGGATCAGCAGCAGACACTTGTCTTCAAAAGTTGGATACTCTACAACACAAGGCGCTGAAAATCTGTTTCGGCTATCTCAGAAGTACACCTAATGATATTGTACTCGCAGAATCAAACGAAATGCCTCTAAAACAACTCTGACTCTCAAATTTCTCGCGAAAAAACACGCCTTTTCTTCTCCACTTATGGTCAAGATTCACAGCTTATATATTCTAACACTCACATCAAAATATTGGACTATCAAAAAAGATCCACTCTTGATAGCGAATTACGACCTATTCATGGAATATAAGGAAAGGATCACAACATTGGATAAACTAGTCATGTACAAAATGGATTTCTTCAAATTGCGAGATGTAGAAAATATTAATGTTCCCATCTACGGAGAAATGACGGCAAATGCCGATTTTCACCGACTGACAGACTCACGCTTCAGAAATTTTCATCACCTGTACACGGACGCCTCCAAACAAGATAATAACGTCGGTTGTGCTATTTTCGATCCCTTACACACCTCTCATTCACTGTTTCGACTCAGCAATAATTTCTCAATTTTCTCGGAAGAACTTCTAGCTCTATGTAGAGCATTAGATTACAATCTATCAAACATCCATACATTATCCTCAAAAAATTTCCTGATTATATCAGATAGCCTGAGCAGCCTGATGAGCTTGAAGAATTTGAAATATAACACAAACTTCAGTCTGACTCATAAAGATATTTTAGAAGCTTTGTCCAGGCTATCTGCATCAGGCTGTACAATCGAGTTTCTCTGGGCTAAGGCCCATTCAGGAATAGTGGGCAATGAAAGTGTTGATTCCTTGGCCAAAGAAGCGGCATTTCTCGACTCCATCCACCTTCCTTCCGCCATGTACAACGATTTTTTTCCCTCTTCAAACACCTCACAAATTCAAGATGGAGAGATTCCTTCAAATCCAACCCAAGCGGGCAGTTCTATAAATCAATTCAACCCTCCCCGCCACATTTCTACTGGTTCGATAACATCTTTGATGAAGTGGACAAGTCTGATCCCATTAGGAATTTTAAACGAGATTTTATTCGTACTATCTATAGAATGAGGAGTGGTCATGCTCTCTTTCCGAAATATCTTCACAGAATGAAATTGAAAGATAACCCTCTTTGCTCATGTGGGGAAATAAGAACTTTAAACCTCCTTCTGTTTCAATGTAATAACAAAGTTCGAAATATTCAATTGCTATGCTTAATCTTGAGTAAAATCACCAAACTCCATCAACCATATCAGGCTGAACAGATTTTCGCACTCAACAACCCCAAAGTCTACTGGGAAATATACACATTTTTAAAGAAATCTCATATTAACTTATGAACAAGCACGGGTCGGGTGGCTGGGCGGTCTGAGCTCTCAGATGCCCAGGACGAGAGGCTGTGTGTATTTAAAAACTTAACAGTCAAAGTTTCACCATAAAATATATCGTACAAACAATTATCCTTCTGGACTTATGTCTAACGAAGTCCAAACCCGAAAGATCGGGATGGATATGCGCAGATAACTCCCGTGCCTGCCTCGATCTTCCTTCAAAATAAAAAAAATATATATATATATAAACTGGTCACTCGTCTTTTCCAGCGTCTACCACTATAAAGTTCAGAAATCCCAACTTTCTAGCATCACGTGACAATCCGAATCAGCGTCAAAACGCTTTAATGAAAAGAAACTTCTACATTTGCTAAATAAATGTCATCTTTATCGATCGATAATAATGATTGTTTCGAAACATTATATGGCGGAAACGCACGACAAGGTACTAGATAATAATACTTAAGGTTCAAGAACGATTCTATTGCGATGAGAACATATTTATTATAATTATGTCGATCAAAAAGGCTGAAAGATATTATGTTCAAAGCGCTGTGAAACGTTATTGGAAAAAAAAATAAATAGAATTATATTATTCATTGCAAGAGTTGCTTAAAACGACAGCGGCTTGCTTAAATCTACGAAAAACTGACTGCAGAACAATATGATGGATATTGTTATTTCTAATTCTTTCGGCGGAATTGTTTGTCTGCTCATGTAACTGCTCGAAATTTTGTTATCTCTACTCTGCGAGTTGATGGAAATGAAATCTGGATTTTGCTGTAGAATGCAGCGAAAAAATGTTAGTCCAAGCTGCTCGTCCTCTGCATTCACTGGCTGCACTCCCTGTCGATGATCTCCTTTCAAAATAAGCCACACGTACTTCGAGGCATTCGCTACTGATTTACAAAGCGCCGAACAATTATCGAAGGATTATCTTCAAGTCTGAGAACCATAAAGATACCGTGAGACCATAAAGATACGTAGCGAAATAATTAGAAATTGAATTTAATGCTAATATAATATGGTGAAGTTTATTTTCTGTGTGAATTACTTTGGAAACTTAGCAATATGTTTCCTATTGTTGATTGAAGAATTGTAAACTAACCTAAGCTAACGCAAACGGGACAAATTTCGAATCACTGAAGAAATTTGGCAACCTTATACCGGCTTGACAACCAGGTTTGCCGAAAACTCTGTATCAGTGGAAGGTCCAACTAACACCGCCACGTACCTCTCTATATAAAAGTTTGTTGTTTACAGAGTTTATATCGCCTCCTCCAAAGAGTTGAGAATAAAAGGAGAGAAGCAAAAGGAAATTTATTGTATTGTTGTTACAGCAATGACAGTTGTTTTACACACACCACAAAAATTGTCGCATCACCTGGTATTCTGAATTTCACAAACCATTAAGCAGCTCGATCGCAGTTTCTTTTTCATCATATCTTTTCGGACATATGAGAGGAAAAAAATCTTATCTATGTAGTAACATTTGTTTCCATATGATTTCAAACACTTCTGAAACAAGAATGAGTTTATTTGACTATAAGTATTCATTCAATTTCTCTCCAATTTTCAAGCTACATTAATGCAAGTTTTCTGAACTTGAACTTTCCAGAAATGTGCATATTTCATTGCAAACTGTTAGGAACAGGCTCAGAGAAGACGATATCAGACTAAGGGTGGCTTCTACCGGCCCGCGTCTCACCAGAGAGCATCGAGTTGCAAGACTTCAACTCTCTTCGCGAATTTTTGAAGATGGTAGAATTTTTTAATTTTTTTAATTAACTTGAAAATATTTTCCATCATAAACTCATTTTTTTTGAATGGTATCTTCTTATTTTTCACTTCTGAAAGTTACCAAGCGACCTTTGAATGACCAACCTAAAAGTTTATATAGTATTGTCGTAAAAGTAGGGTGATGCGACAATTTTTGTAGGGAGTGTATTATGCTTTTTATTCGGAAAATGGGAAAATTGATATATTTGTCAGTTTGAGCCTTGAAAACCCATAAAAATATCTTTAACGAAACTCTGCCAAAAAATAATGGTTTTGTGCTAATTTATTATTCATTTTAGATGTTCAAGATTGTTCATGAAAATATCTGCTAATATGGGGCTGAGTGGGGATTCCATGGGGAGTTCTGACTTCTGATAGAAAATTTTGATTCAAATTGAAAATTGTACAGTTACGAACAGGTCTTTGAAGGACGACAAAATTCTTCTATGATATGTGTTGAAATGTTATTTTGGTTGAAGGTTTCTTTAATTAGGGGCGGACATTCATCTATTAAACCTTTGGTTTTTTTTGAATGAAAAAATTGACAAATTTAAAATTGAAAATGTTAAGTGTCAAGGGTTTATCTGTTAGATTTGAATTTGGGAGGCTTTTACTTGGTATAATTCCATTATCAATAATGAAAAACAAGTAATGTGTTTTCAGGAATTGTACTTAATAATTGTGATTCGTAACGCGTTTCACTACACCGTAGCTTCCTCAGACGAATGAATGTAGAAAATAAAAATGAGAATATGAATACAATTGTTCTTAAGTAATTAAAAGCTTATTGGGTTGCTCCTTCTTAAGTGGTTATTGATGACAGGTATATCCAATAATATTAAGGAATAGATTGCTCCCTGAAGAGATTCTATACAGGTGAAGGGCTTAAATTTACTTGTTCATTAATGAGTCTACCTGAGAGTTTGTGTTTGTTGATTTTTAAAGTTTCCCAAAGATCTACTTTCCAATATTTATTATCTGTATACAAAGTTTCAAACTGTGGGTCGAAAGAGTGATTATTTTCTAGGAGATGATTCGCGTAATTTGAATCTGATGTTTTATTTGAAAAACTGCGTTTATGTTCCCATATTCTAATATTAAAATTTCTAAGTGTTCTACCAATGTAGAAATTATCACAGTTATTGCAATTCAATCAATAAACACCTGATCTATTGTTTCTATATGATTTGGCTTCATTATTTTTATATATTTGCCTAAACTATTATTAGTTTGGAAAGCTATGTTGAAATTATTGCTACTCAAGAATGATTTCAGTTTCTCACGTATTATGCCAACTTAGGTTGAGGTGTTTTTGTTTCAATTTATCGACAGGGTAAACTTCATTCAATGCGATTCTACTTTGTTTTTTATTTAAAATATTATTTATTAGTTTGGGATTGTAACCATTATATTTGGCAATATGTTTAATCAAATTCAATTCTTTGTTGAAATTTTCTGGTGATAACAGGATGTTAATCTATCTATGAATAATACGGATGACACGACAAGTTATGTATCATAATATCTTCCTATTTCAGTTGTGAATTGAATATTTGCGAAAATTTTCAACTGTCTATCTGTTCCTGTGAAGCTAATAATGATATCGTCTACATAGCGATACCAGTATGAACAATATTTACTTAGTTGGTGGTTATGAATTTCAACATAGCTTTCCAAACTAAGATTAGCTAAGGAAAATATATAAAAACAATAAAACCAAATCAGATAAAAATAATAAATCAGGTGTTTATAGATTGAATTGCAATGACTGATAATTTCTACATTGTTAGAACACATAGAAATTTCAACATTAGAATATCATAACATAAACGCAGTTTTTCAAATAAATAATCAGATTCAAATTATGCGGATCATATCCTAGAAAATAATCACCCTTTATACCCACAGTTACAGAGGTACACTCATTAATGAACAAGTCGATTTAAGCTCTTCACCTCTATTGAATCTCTTCAGGGAGCAATCTATTCTTTGTTTTGGATATACCTGTCATCAATAACCACTTAGGAAGAAGAAACTCAATAAGCTTTTAATTACTTAAGAACATTTGAATCTATATTCTCATTTTTATCTATATATAGTTGTCATAATTTCTGTACATTCATTCGACTGAAGAAGCTACGATGTAGCGAAACGCGTTACGAATAACAATTATTCAGTAAAATTCCTCGCAAAACATTACTTGTTTCAATTATTGATAATGGAATTCTACCAAGTAGAAGCCTCCCAAATTCAAATCTTTTTACTCTTTCTTTAAAAGACTTTGAAGAAACATTCGATATCTGGTGAACAGGTATTCAGGAAAATCTGAGAATACAGCAGTACGCATCTTTTGATGGGTATTAAAAGCTTCGAAAAAGATTTCTACAAAAATAAATATAAAATCATTCCAAACTACAATGTGAAAGTAATTCATTGTCCAGCAGTAGTATATAGAGTGTGGTAGGTGGGTAGTGTATTTATATATTTTCACTTAATAGATATACCTGATTTCTGAGTGTAAATTCGCGAGGAATATGAACAATCCCACATGCAATTTTTCTACCATCCCTAACAATAAATTTGAACGTTTTCCGCTTCGCGTCGCACATATAATTTTTTAACAATTTTCCGCCAGATTATTTATTATAAGCGTATTAAACGTGAAGTGGGGTGATTAAAGGGGGGTCCAGGGCTGACTAGACTCGATCGGCCTAAGCGCACACGAGAGGAAAGCGGAGGGATTCAACCATGAAATTGAATTATACAAAGGGCCAGATTCATTCGTACAAAACGGATTCGATTTCGTATACACTTTACATATAAACAGCCTGAATATTTGGGACCAATCGTCTACGACGCCAGGAAAATCACCTGATTCGTTCATCTGGAACTTCTGTATCACGATTTTCACCTTCGCTCAGGAACCTGCTCTAAACAGGTTCACTCTTTCAATAAACTTCCGATTCCTTTTTTTATGTCGACGTTGTGAGCTTTTCGCTATAAAATAGGAATTTCATTGGTTCCCTAGGGCAACCTCTCAATTTTTTTATACCGTTCGTCTTTTCAATAAGATATTCTTTTAAACCTTTCAATAATATGATACAAGATGCTTTGAAATTAATGGGGCCGGGGGGGAAAATATTCATCTTCAATTTTGCTCTTATACGAGGAATGTCTTTTATGTTCTACATGCTAGAACATAGAAGACACAATTAATCACTGTCAGTACTAAAAATGAAGCTCGATTATTTGTTAATAAGCTTGTTCTCGTTACTGCACTTTCTACACCTACGGTGTAGTGGACGTAGATTAAAACTGTAGGGGTCGAGCAGGTATAATAACGAGAACGTGTTCCTCTCTACACTGTCGTTTTCTTACCTACAAAAATAGTACTTGTGGTTAAAATTTCTCAATTCTCCTGATTTTTGTGCCGTGACAATCTTAATTCCTTAAAATCTTTGGTGACAGCGACGATGACGAAGTGTTACCTCCTGTGATCCTTGAATTTTTGTGAGAGTCGAATGTCTATCCGTTTTCCTTTTCATCTCGCTTATTTCACATCTGCTTGGTTTGTCCCGGGCTCCTACTGGTTGGTCATTTTCCTTCTTTTATGTTGTGGTGCATCTATGCTGGCCTGTTGTTTCCTCTTCCATTGTACTAGGGATGTCCTTTTTCCTATTGTCCTCGGCTGTAGTTCCATTATTTGGTTGATCTCCTTGTTTTCGTGGTCTTCCATCTGGTCGGTTGTCTTCGTCGTTAATCATGTGATGATCTCTTCTAGTCTGTCGATTTCCATTTCCTTCCTGAGTTGGTCGTTGCTTATGTACCATGGGACGTTTGTCCTGACGATCTTGTTGAGTGCTGCTTGTAGTTGCCTTGATTATCTTGATTCTGTTCTCCAATGTGAGTTTGCTTCTTCCGTTGAGTAGGGGGTATAGTTTTCCGTGTATTTCTTTTGTTTTCCTTGTAGTTTCCTCGATGTGCCTCTTGTAGTTCATTTGGTCGTCCAGAATTACGCCGAGATATTTTGCTTTCTTCTTCCATTCGATTTGTTGTCCTTCTATGGTGATTTCCTTCGGTGTTTCCTGATGTCTCCTCTTCTTGTGGTTGATAAACATTGCTACCATCTTCTTCGGCTTGACCTTGATCCTCTATCTTCCAAAATAATTGGTAAGCTGTTCGATATATTTTTGTAGCCATTTCCTCACTGCTGCTTTGTTTTTGTGGAATGCGTATATTGCCGCAGTATATATGTTGAAAAGTAGTGGTCCTAGTACTGATCCTTGGGGTACACCGGCTTTTATCCTCTTAGCTGTTGACTTCTGGTCCTGTATCTTGGTTATGAATCTTCTGTTTTGTAGGTACGACATCGTGATGTTGGTAACCTTCGCTGGGTATCCTGTGGTCTTCATCTTGTAGATTAGTTCTTCCTGCCAAACTTTGTCGAATGCTTTATCAGTGTCCAGAAATGCTGCTCCTGTCAGTGTTGATATGTTTTGTTTGTCCTTGATGTCCTCCGTGATTCTAGCTAGTTGGTGTATTGTCGAATGTCGTCCTATAAATCCAAATTGGCGCTCCGGGAGTTGTCCCTCTTCTTCGGCAAACGCTTTTAGTAGGGTGTTGATGATCCTCTCGAAGATTTTGCTCATTGCTGGAAGTTAGCTTATCGGTCGGTAGATGCTGGCTTCTGTCCTTGGTTTTCCTGGCTCCAGCATCAAGATGGTCTCCTCTGTTTTCCATATGTCTGGGTAGTGCTCCGTTTTCATTACTGCTCGTGCTATTTCCGTGATTTCGTCTGGTACGTTATTCAACGCCTGGTTGGGGATTTCGTCTAGTCCTGGTGCCTTTCTTGTTTTCAGTTGGTTGATGTGTCCCTGTAGTTCTGCTGTTGTAACCTCTTAAATGCGGTAAACTTCTGGTGTTACCTCCACCTCCCGTTTTCTTATATAGTGTCGATGAACATGAGGAAGATGAAAATCGAATGGAAATTCCATTCTCAAAAAAAATAAATTGTCCGTCATCATTCGAAAATCGTTTTGAAAATTATATTTAGATTTTTCAGTATCACTTTTTACAAACTCCTGCAAGAGTGGCGTACTTTTTCCTTTCTGTATATTTGCTTCTTTCGTTCTTCTCTTATATTCTTCATAGATTGAAAAATATTCAGTTTGTATTACTGCTCTTTAAGCTCTATCTTCCCTAAGTTCCTTTTTTTTATACTCCTATGTCTTTTGAACTATTTCCAGAACACTTGTGACTGACAGTCTTTTTCAATCATTTGCCTTGGGAATAACAGTAGTGATTAAGAAACTGGCTCTAGTCGGCATAGTACTTGGCCCAGCGACACCCAAATCTAACCTATAGGTACAAAAAAATTAAATTCACAAATTCATTTTACCAAAAACGGTACTCATTTTCTCTTCAGTTTTAGTGCTAAATTAATGCAAGTTTTCTGTATTTCTTGTTGATTTTCAAATTTTTGAATTTATTGTAATGGCTGCTGAACGTTCTGGTCGCTATTTGAGTGATCATGAAGTGGTAGGAATTGTTTTACTTCTAGAGGAGGGGCGAAGCCAAAGTTACGTAGCTAACTTGTTGAATGTTAACCAAACCACTATTTCAAGAGCAATTAATCGGTACCACTAAACAGGGGAATATGGAAAAAGGGCCGGACAGGGAAAAAATCGGATAACAACACCAGTTGATAATCGTTGGCTTCGTTTAACTGCACTAAGACTTCGGCACTGTACGGATAGAATGCTACAGAATGAACTTGCAATTTCCAGAAATGTGCATATTTCATTGCAAACTGTTAGGAACAGCTCAGAGAAGACCAAGGGTGGCTTCTACCGACCAGCGTCCCACCAGAAAGCTTCGAGTTACAAGACAATTTGCGAGGGAACATGCAAATTGGGGTATTCCAGAATTGTCGAATGTTCTCTTTTCCGACGAATCCAGGTTCTGTCTAGTATCAAATGATAGACGCATGCCTGTATACAGACGACCTTGGGAACGGTAGCAGCAATGCAATATCCGGCAAACCGAAAACTTCGGTGGGGGCTCGGTAATGGTGTGGGGAGGCATTTCTTTCCATGGTCGAACTGACTTAGTCCTAGTGAATAATGAAAGAATGACAGCGGCCAGATACATCGTAGATATCCTCTTGAACCCCATGTTGTACCCTTTGTCGCATTGATTGGCGAAAACTTTATTTATATGCATGATAATGCTCGGCGTCATGCAGCTAGAGTAGTTACAGAATTTCTGCAAAATGCCGAAATTGATTTTTCAAACGGCCAGCCAGAAGTTCCGACTTGAATTCCATAGATAATGTTTGGGACAACATTGGGTGGCACATTCAGCAACGCATAATGCCTTGTAGAACACTCGAACAACTAGAAAATCTGCTTCCTGCAGTTTCGAACTCAATGACTGAAGAGTACATTCAAAATTTGTTTGAGGGGTTTCCGAGACGTATACTGGCAGTAATTACACCCCGGGGAGGAAACACTCGATTTTGAAAATGATTAGTAACCATTTGATGCCAGTTGATTGGTCTCTTCGCGAATGTTTGAAGATGGTAGAATTTTTTAATTTTTCATTAACTCGAAAATTGTTGATATTTTCCATCATAAACTCATCTCTTTTAAATGATATCTTCTTATTTTACACTTCTGAAAGTTACCAAGCGACTCTTGAATGACCAACCTTAGAGTTTATATAGTATTGTCGTAAAAGTAGGGTGATGCGACAATTTTTGTGGGGAGTGTGTATATTTTTTAAAATGAAAAAACACAGATATAACTATAATAGTTAGAGATATGCTGTCGCGATATTTTTCATAGATAATTAATTATATGTTTGGCAAAGTCGTACTATGTTATTTTGTTCAAAATCAATAGTTTTCCCAGAGCACGCGATGTGAGAAAGCTTTTTGGTAATTTTTTCACACCTTGGGTTACATTATTGTATCCATTAGTAAGGATCCCTAACTTTTTTGAAAATTTAATAAAGCCTATGTTCACCGGATGTAGCTTCCCAACAGTGAAAGAATTTTTTAAATCGATCAAGTAGTTTCGGAGCCTATTCAATGCAAACAAACAGACAAAAATAGTAGTACAGATAAAAATACATTCTCAATTGAGGTGTAAGTATTCAGTAATCAGTATATATATATATATATATATATATATATATATATATATATATATATATATATATATATATATATATATATATATATATTTAAAAAGAGAGAATTTACAAAATTTGAATAATTGTATTTACAATAAATAATATATATATATATATATATATATATATATATATATATATATATATATATATATATATATATATATATATATATATGATTTTGATACGTGTCAGAAAAAGTGTGCGCTCAGGAAATGTAACAGGGTACCATACTATCTTGTATATGATTCAATAAACCAGTGAAAAAAACCTGAGGAAAAAACTCGTTTCCCTGTCGCTATTGCACTCGCAATAGATTTTCTGTTTATGTTGTGTTAGTGTCCTGTGTACATAAAGAGTACCAAAGATTTTTCTGCTTAGCCTCTTCATTCTCTCAGTATTCAGTATTTATTAGTGCTAATATACAAAAGTATTCGCACACGTCACATCACAGAAAAATATCACTAAAGAATTACAAATAGCCCTAATACCCCTTCAAAAGCAAACACAGCGAATAGAGTTCAGGTTGTCAATTCTGAAAAGTTGAGTTTGAAATAATCATTACTCTTATACAATCATTCTATAATTAAAAATTTCTTGATTTTATTTTTGAATGATGCCACAGAAAATCTTCGCATATAAACAGGTAAAATATTATATAATTTGTGACAGAAAGTTTGGTCTATTTAGCGACCTCCTCAACCTATAAAACAGGATTCTTACATTATCTTTGCCTCTGGTACTATAGAAACATACCAGGCTATTAAAAGTTACTAATTGTTGGTTTTTATGAGCATAGAGTAATCACTCAAGTACAAACAAGCTAGGGAGAGTCAGTATATTCAGTTCCTTGAAAGAATTTTTACAATAATCTCTATAGCCCAGTCTACCAACAAGTCTCACCACTCGTCGTTGTATTCAGAAAACCCGATCAAACTCCCTGCTATTTCCCCACACTAGGATACTGTATCTCAAATACGTCTCAATAAGGGCGAAATAGGCAGTTCTCAGTACCCTCCTAGACAAAGAGCATGCTAAACTTCGCAAGAGAAATGCATTCATGCTGATTTTTTTAGCAAGCACATCACAATGAACTCCCCGAGTGAGACGAGAATCCAAATGAACACTTTCAGAATCAAGAGCTCTAACACCAAACACAACTCTCTCAGTCTTGTTGTTGTTTATGCTCAATAAATTACCCAAAACCATTCCAAGGCCCCTCGACTCCGTATGCGCAAACTTTTCTTCAGCTTCTACCAAACTATCACTAGGTATCATCAGCAAACAGAATGTGAAGGCAGCCGCTCAAGTATTCCGGAAAATCATTAATAAAGATGAGAAATGAGAAAGGACCCATCACATAACACTGTGGTACTCCAACTTCAACACTCTCCTCACCCAAGAAACAGCCATTCACAAAAAACGTTTGAAACCTATCAGTTAGAAATGAGGAAATAAGTTCACAACTATTTGTATCAAACCCATACCGAGAAAGCTTCCGCATCAGAACCGAGTGAGCTACGCAGTCAAAGGCCTTAGTAAGGTCCAAAAACCGAGAAAGTGAATAAAAACCTGATTCAAAACAGTTGAGCGTGTTATTGATGAACTCATATATGGCATCCGCGGTGTTACGTACTTTTCTGAAACCGAATTGATGCTGAGAAAAAACATATTTTCCTCAAAGTAACAAAGAACTTTTCGGAAAACCTTCGAAAATATCGGCACTAAAGAGATGGGACAATATTTGGATACATCATTAGTATCTCGTTTCTTGAAAACAGGAATCACTTTTGAAACCTCTAATACTTCCGGAAAAATGCCATCCGCAATACATTTGTTAATAAGGTGGATACACAACACTATTGATATTTCTTTTTAGCAACACCGCGGAGAGACAATAGAAGTCTTGAGACCTGCAATTCTTGATAGATTTGATCGTATCTCTCACCTCTATAAAACTAACCTTCCTAAATGAGAAGTTTAGTCCAGGAGGCAACTCTCCCTTAAATAGTTCATCGAAGAAAAATTCTGAGTTCTAATATTGTGATGTTGAAGGTAGCCGCTCAGGTAATCCAAAAACTCATTAAAAAATATGAGAAATAATAACGGGCTCATCACAGAACCCTGTGGTACTCCAACTTCAACACTCTCCTCGCCCAAGAAACAGCCATTCACAAGAAACGTTTGAAACCTATCAGTTAGAAATGAGGAAATAAGTTTACAACTATTTGTATCAAACCCATACCGAGAAAGCTTCCGTATCAGAACCGAGTGAGCTACGCAGTCAAGAGCCTTAATAAGGTCCAAAAACCGAGAAAGTGAATAAAAACCTAATTCAAAACAGTTGAGCGTGTATTGATGATCTCATATATGGCATCCGCGGTGTTACGTACTTTTCTGAAACCGGATTGATGCTGTGAAAAAACATATTTTCCTCAAAGTAACAAAGAACTTTTCGAAAAACCTTCGAAAATATCGGCACTGAAGAGATGGGACAATAGTTCGATACATCATTAGTATCTCCTTTCTTGAAAACAGGAATCACTTTTGAAACCTCTAATACTTCCGGAAAAATGCCATCCGCAATACATTTGTTAATAAGGTGGATACAGAACACTATTGATATTTCTTTTTAGCAACACCGTGGAGAGGCCATAGAAGTGTTGAGACCTGCTATTCTTGATAGACTTGATCGTGTCTCTCACCTCTATAAAACTAACCCTCCTAAATGGGAAGTTTAGTCCAGGAGGCAACTCTTTCTTAAATAATTCATCGAAGAAAAATTCTGAGTTCTAATATTGTGATGTAAAAGGCAGCCGCTCAGGTAATCCAAAAAGTCATTAATAAATATGAGAAATAATAAAGGGCTCATCACAGAACCCTGTGGTACTCCAACTTCAACACTCTCCTCCCCCAAGAAACAGCCATTCACAAGAAACGTTTGAAACCTATCAGTTAGAAATGAGGAAATAAGTTCACAACTATTTGTATCAAACCCATACCGAGAAAGCTTCCGAATCAGAACCGAGTGAGCTACGCAGTCAAAGGCCTTAGTAAGGTCCAAAAACCGAGAAAGTGAATAAAAACCTAATTCAAAACAGTTGAGCGTGTTATTGATGAACTCATATATGGCATCCGCGGTGTTACGTACTTTTCTGAAACCGAACTGATGCTGAGAAAAAACATATTTTCCTCAAAGTAACAAAGAACTTTTCGAAAAACCTTCGAGAATATCGGCACTAAAGAGATGGGACAATAGTTGGATACATCATTAGTATCTCGTTTCTTGAAAACAGGAATCACTTTTGAAACCTTTAATACTTCCGGAAAAATGCCATCCGCAATACATTTGTTAATAAGGTGGATACAGAACACTATTGATATTTCTTTTTAGTAACACCGCGGAGAGACCATAGAAGTCTTGAGACCTGCTATTCTCGATAGATTTGATCGTGTATCTCACCTCTATAAAAGTAACCTTCCTAAATGAGAAGTTTAGTCCAGGAGGCAACTCTCCCTTAAATAGTTCATCCGAAGAAAAATTCTGAGTTCTAATATTATCAATGACCTGATTAGGTACATTGATGAAGTGTTCACTGAACTCATCGTTAGTGGAACTAATGCTATTTTCTTGATTTGTCATAAATATTTCGCTTGATAACGAAAAGAGCTCAATTAAGAATATATTTTTATGAAAAAATATGTAGTTGATCTTTTCTGTATTTGGCTTTGCACAGAAAAACAACTGAGTTCATTTTACAATTTTAAATTCTTCTCATCGATAGATTCAATTCACAATTGAAATTAAAAATAATGAGAAATCTTTGATTTCTTGTACTTGTCAATTTGTAGGGCTTATGTCTCATTCGTATTCATAATATACAGAGAACCGACTTATCCGGATAGCTTGATTCATAACAGAAATTCTTGATTCCAGAATATCAAAATGAGTACTTTTCATTTAATTCATTTTTTCACAGATTACTCTCTACTCCTTTGTCTGAAATACAGAATGAAATTCAAGTATCAAAACTAATCGTTAAGAATAACTGCTATGAGCCGAATTTAATTGAGATTTTAATGAAACAAAAACAACATAAACTTTTACTGCAGGACAACTATCCTTTGCATACTGAGAAATCGAATAGAAAATTTCCAACTTATTACATTCCTAATATTTGCAAGAAGATATGTAATAGATTGCACGAAAATAGTATCAACATCAACAGTACTATTGAAAAGAATTTAGGTCTCTTGTTAGTTAATAATTAAGATAAAATGAAATTATTGGACAGAAGCGGAGTATATAAAATACATTACAGTGAATGTCAGACTTTCTAATATACTGGGTGATTTACCAGTGTAGCTCGTACACCCTTGAATATTCAATTTTTGTTCGAACGGTATTGTATTTAGAAAGTATTAATCTACTTCAGCAATTTATTTTGCAATAAACAGGGTTTCCCAATTTTCTTTAAAATATCTTCGGTGGTTTTTTCAGATTGGAAGACCACTTTTTTGTTCAAGATTCAGGAGCGGCCTGAACTCTGCTATAATGTCTTCAAGTAATAAGTTTTTTTGGTGAGTAGTTTGGTCACAATATTTTTTCCGTAAAAATTCATGAAAATAGGCGTATGCTCCTTCGGCCAGAGGAGATCAATACTTTTTTCCTTTCGTTTTCTTCTTATTGATGAATTGAAATAGATTATCCTCATCTTATACAAGAGTGACTCAAAAAATTAATGAATATTGTAATTTCAAAATATCATATCTTGATTTTTTCAAATGGAACACCTTGTATTTTATTATTCATGTCAACGCATAAAATATTGTGCTATATTTTTGCAAAAGTAACCTTATCTTTATCTTCAATCATTGTCGAAATATTCGATTATTTGTAAAAACTTTTGATGAAAATTCTACAAACCGTATCAAACTCATCAACATGCATCATTATTTGCACAGAAGTTTTTTTTCCTGTAATGATTCAAGTAGTAAAAAATAAAACATAAACATGATTATTCTTTTGATGAATGATAAAAATCAAGATGGTTAAAACGTAAATCGAGGTATGTGTGGACTTTTTTTCTATTTGTGCCTTCAGTTAGGTGTCCGGACATATCATATTCTGCATTTTACATGGTGAACTTATCAGTGTTTCGTTATTAAACATTGTTAGAGTGAGGTTTAAACTCAATTTTCTCAATTGACTGCCATGAAGTTCTCCAAAGAAGAAATGGTTGATATGATTTTTATTTTGGGTAAGTCTGATGGAAATTCTTTGTTGTTATGCGCAAAGGTTTCCTGATAAGAGGCATCCTTATGCAAGATGCTATGAAAAAGTCCTAATTAGATTTATCGAAACGGGTAATATCGCTCACAAAAAACATGAAAAACCAAAAACTGCTACAGCTGAAGAAAACCAGTTATTAGTTCTGTTGACAGTGACAGAGGACCCATATAAAAGCCAAAGAGAGATTTCTCAGTTAACAGATATAAGTCAAACTTCCGTCCAGACAATCTTGAAAGTGAATAAACTTCATGCATATCATGTACAGCTGCACCAAGAACTGAACAATCAAGACTATGGAAATCGAATCAATTTCTGCAATTGGGAAAGTGATAAAGTAATGGAAAATCCAAATATGTTTAGCAGAGTTTTTTTCTTGGATGAGGAAACTTTCCACAAGAATGGGCTGCTTGAACAGGCACAACTTTCATTATTACGCCACGGAAAATCCACACCTCATGAGACGAATAGATCACCAGCATCGTTGGTCCTTGAATGTATGGGCCGCTATGGTAGATGGATATCTAATTGGGCGGGCCGCACTTTTCGACGGACACCTCAATAGTGAAATGTATTTGGATATTCTGCAAAATCATCTACGAATGTTACTTGCCGATGTACCAGATAATATAAGACAAGATTTGTGATTTCAACAGGATGGAGCATCAGCACAATGCTCATATCAGGTTAGGGAGAATTTGAGTCATGTATTTCCAACCAAATGGATAGGAAGTGGTGGTCCTGTTAAATGGCCAGCTAGGTTTCTGGACATTACAAGTCTAGGTTTTTTCTTTGGGGTTATATTAAGGGCATCGTTTACCAGATTCCCTTCACAACACAGTTGGATATGAGACAGGAAATAGTCAACACCTTTCAGTCAGTTAATCCGCAAATTTTGTCGAGAGTTGAACGGTCTTTCCTCAGAAGGATTGGGTTGTGTCTACAAAGAAACGGGCAACATTTCGAACACTTATTGCAATAGTTCAACACCTTGTAGATCATCTCACCAAAAACCAATCTATTACGTATTTCATACACGACTTCCTTGAAATATCTTCATTTCTCTGATCAAGTATAATGATATGTTCTAATAAACTCTTCTTCCGCAACCTATGATTTTATTATTTTAGTTTATTTTTTTATCACGAAAGTGCTCGATGATAAAGATGAAGTTACTTTTGCAAAAATATGGCACAATAATTTATGCGTTGACATGAAAAATAAAATACAGGATATTCCATTTGAAAAAATCAAGATATAATATTTTAAAATTACAATATTCAATAATTTTTTGAGTCACTCCTGTATAAAATGAGGATAATCTATTTCTATTCATCAATAAAGCTATCCTTGGGCAATAATAAAACGAAAGAAGAAAGTATTCATCCTCTCTGGCCGAAGGAGCATGGATGATGTGAGAGCCTATTTTCATGAATTTTTACGGAAAAAAAATATTGTTACGAAACTACTCACCAAAAAACTTAATACTTATAATTAAAGCAGAGTTTAGGACGCTCTTGAATCTTCAAAAAAAAAGTCGTCTTCCAATCTAGAAAAACCTCCCAAGAATTTTTTATAGAAAATTGGGACACCCCGTTCACTTCAAAATAAATTGCTGAAGTAGATTTTTACTTTCTAAATACAATACCGTTCGAACAAAAATGAAATCTTCAAGAGTGTACGAGCTACAGAGCACCGCGCCACTGGTGAATCACCCAGAAGACTAATACGGAAGATGTATTGAGAAGAAAATTGAAGAATATAAAAGACCCATTATTCAAAACGAAAATTCTTCTAGTTTTTCTGGTAATTGTATAGAATAAACTCATTTCGAAGATTTCGTGAGATTTGTAAATGTGATTTCATCATCCTTACTGGTGATTTTAATATAAATTTCGATAGTAATTGTAACAACAGAAAATTATTAGTTGATATGTTCAGTGTCTTTGAACTCAAAAAACACCTCGAATATGTATACTAGGGTGTTTACTGATCAAAGGGGCTATAAGAGTAAATCTATAATAGATTATATTGTTTCGAATGTGCCTGTAGTTGGCTTCAAGGTTAAAGTTCATAATTTCAACTTGTGGGATCAAAAACAGAAAAACAATTTCGAAAAAATCATCGCCCGTGAAAACTATTGTGACACATAGAAGAAATCTTTCTGAGGAGAAATTTTCAGACTCTTTGAATCATTAATGACAGTTAAGGATAAATGGGAATTTGTAGATAGGTTGTCGGTCGAGTCAGCTTTTGAAGCGTTTGTAGAAGTTATACAAGGACATCTGAATCAATTCTGCCCGGAGTCTGATCGGATTGTTTAAGTAAGTGAAAAACATAAGCGTTGGATAACTCCCGACATTGTCCGTGGAAGTAAAGAGCAGCGCAATATGAATTTACTGTTAAATATGTATCCTGAATTAAAGGCAGAATATTCATTAAGAAAAAACCAACACAAAAAATCTATACTTCTATCCAAAAAACGGTACTTCTTCGGCAGGATTAATAGTTCATCCAATAAGTGTAATGAAATTTGGAAAATTGTAAAGCAGCAGCTAAATAGGGATATAGGGTCTCGTGATCTGAAGCTTGTATTGAACGGATATATGGTGACTGATCGCTGGAAAATTGATGATGCATCTGTGGAACAATTTTCTGATACGAGAGATGCTTTGCTGTTTAATCACTCTGGCATGAATTTATCCTTGCCCCCTACGTATCAAGCACTTAATTGTGAAACGATATTCGTACATCCGGTTGCTGAGGCAATGGTTTTCGACGTCATTGCTAAATAAAGAATGACAAAAAGTTGTGGTCCTGATGATCTGAGTTCCATAATAATCAAAGGTTTATATAGAGAGCTCCCCACTTGCTATTTTGATCAATAGATCGTTTAGGAAGGGTGTCTTTCCCCAGGTACTCAAAAAGGCAATTTTTGTGTCGGTACCAAAGAAAGGGGATCAGACTAGCATTTCTAACTTCAGATAAATTTCTATTTTGAAAGTGATTTCCAAGGTTATTGAATCTTTGATGTACGGCTAAATTATGGGGTTTCTGAATCAATTTGAAATAATATCAAATGCCCAACATGGGTTCAGAAAAGGTAAATCTACTGAAGCGGCATCTCACGATATTTACAATATCATATATAAAGAACTAGATAGTGATAAATATGTTTCGATATTTGTCGTGCATTTGAGTTGATGTTGAAGAAAGTTGCTCTAAACAAGTATTATTATATGGGCACTAGAAGTGCGTGTTTACGATGGATTGAATCCTATCTTGAAAATAGAAAAATGGTTGTAAAGGTATCAAATTTATTTTCGGCAACAAGGGACGTGAGCTTTCTAAGGGGTCTGTCCTGCGACCCCGTTTATTCATGTTGTTCATCAATGATTTGCTTAACTTCATCACCAAAGTTAAGTAGTAATGTATGCTGATGATACAGCTGTTGTGGTTTCAGTACGAACTCCTGATGAGGTTCTGGTTGCGTGGAGTTATAGAGGAGATGACTAACTGGTGCAATAGAAATAGGCTAATAATTAATAATGATAAAACTGTTCTCTTTTGCGATAGAAAGCATCTGCCTTCCATTGAGTTTCAATTCGCTACTGTGACCAAATATGTTGGTGTAAACGTCGACTCTTATCCGTCTTGGGATGAACATATCCTTTTTGTATGTAAACAATTGAACAAAGGATTTTTTGCACTTCTACAAAGGAAGTCGAGTGTTGATCGTGATGGGTTCAAAAGTGTTCACTACTCTATAGTTCATAGCTATTCAGATTATAATGTTTTGCTTTGGGGCAATTCTGTTCATTGGACCAGAGTCTTATATTACAAAATAGAATTCTTCGTTTAATGTTTGGCCTGGCTCCATTAAAATCATGCCGTAATGTTTTCAAAGAGCAGCAAATTTTGAGCTTTTTATCAGTATTCGTTCTCAAGGCTGTATCTTTCGCAAAAAAGAGACTCAATTAACTGCAGAAATTAAATCATTTCCTGATTATGGGACACGGAATTGTGATGTCCTGTCAGTCCCTATGCGTACAGAAAATCGCCTCACTTTTCTGCAATCTACTTTCAAAATATATTGCCAGGTGAACTAAAGTCAATAAGAAACTACGAAAGGTTCAGAGCTGCCATAAAAAATTATTTGATTGGAAGAGCACTCTACTCCTTCGATGAATTCTAAAGTTTGGATAAGTTATTGTAATTTTTTATCACTTGTGCAATGATTTTGTGATGTTTTTTTCATGTATTTCGATGATTCCCATTTGAAAGCAAACTGTACCAAGTATCTATTTCAAATGACATGTACATCCTTATGGGCCAAAAGTACGAAATAAATTATTCTATTCTATTCTATTTCCAGGAAATAAGGGGAAGAAGATGGACATCCTAGAGATGATGAAAATCACGACTGCTCGAAGGAAAAACCAGCCAATTTGGTCTATGTCCTGTTGTAAATGCCGTTATACTGAAGTAAAATTACTCTTGATAATGGACTGATAACCCGAAACATATGTGGAATACTTCAATATATTTTTGTGAAGCCTTGGCCAAGTGTTTTGATTAATCATTTAAATTTATGAAAAATTAAAAGCTTAATGCTGGCTTATCCAGTAATCTTTTTTCTCATCAACACCTAATTTAAATTGATTAAGAATTCCTGAGTTGGAAATGCGAATTAGAGTCATTATTTCGTGATCAACAAATAGGTTTCAAGTTTCGAACATTTCTCGAAAGTTCATGTCAACAATACTACAATGATAACAAAGTGCATCAAGTAGAACTCCGCAAGTAACTCAAAGCACGTTTCCGGATTAATAGATTGCACTCCTTGAACAGCTAAAGCCGGAATAAGACGTTATGGATAGGGTGGTGTAAGGAACAAGCCACTCAACTTTACAATAGACTACGATATTTCAGAGAGAGGCACAGAGCAGTTCCGCAAACTGTCGCATGATTTCACCATGGTTACGAGGACAATGGTGTTTATTTGTCCTGTGAGACCGCTAACAACGTGGCGGAGAGCCTGATAAGGAAGAGATGATATTGTACACAAAATAACTGCGCGCCGCCCTCAGCTCGCCACCCCCAGTCCCCGCCCTTCTCAAACCGCCGCCGCACTCGATGATTAGTCTTTGTTTAAGGTCTTTGTGTGTATCTGACTTTTTATTCGATGTAATAGGTGTGGAGTTTTTTGATACTGTCGCGCTTGTAGAACTGGGTTCGATCAATACATTTTATCTTACCGTGTACATTGCTATTTTTCTGATACTTCATTTTTGTTTGGTTAGTTCTTATATTCGATTAATCTCGGATTTTGAATACAGACAATTCTTCAACTATTAGCTGAGAATTTTTCTGAAATAAGCAAGGAGAAAGTTAGAGTGGTTAATGTTGATTCAAATTTTTTTTGGACATTCCGCAACCACAGAGTTTACGAAATACAGAATCAGTTTGGATCATTCTTGAAACGAGCGATTCCATGATAGAATATGCAGTGCATTCAAACATCACCGAACTAATCCGAATAATTCTAATGGTTTGATTCCTCTTTGAATTTCCTGAAACATTTTGGTTTGAAGGAGTCAAGATCTGAGAGTTGGAATTTAAGGAAAATCATTCGATATTTAGATAATAATCTACTTTGATTCATTTCGTGAAAGAACGTATATGATCGATACTGTATTGTTGTTGAAAAAAAAATCTCATTTTACTTTTATATTTCACACTATTTAATTATAATATTTCTCTTCTTTATAATGGGTAATTTTGAGCAGTTGTGGCATACATTTGTTTTTTCTGATTTCTATTATAAACCTATTTATATATATTTGGTTTCGTATGACAGCGAGGTTATGAGGCGTGGAGGATGTGGATGAGGAGCTTGAGATAAAAGCTGGTATCTATTCACATGTCGATGAGATCGGTAGGATATTTGAGGGGCAAAGTAAGCATCTTAATATTATACATTTCAACATACGGAGTTTGAGAAACAATTATGATGAATTAATGGTGTATTTGCATTCACTGGGGTATAAGAATATTGATATTATGGTTCTATCGGAGTGTTGGATCAAGGATAAAACAGAATACATTCAATAAAGATAGTTTCAATATTTATTGCAATAATTCGAAACAGAATCAAAGTGATGGTCTGATTTTGTATACAAAAAAACATTCAAGTTCTTGATCATATCATAACCAATTTGTCCAAAACCAATTTACATCATATTTGTTTGAAAAAGAATGGATAACACTCTGGTGTGACTGTCTAGTACACACTGCCATCTATAAACACCGATAATTATATCAGAGAATTAAATTATTATCTAACAAATTTTGATTTAAAGGATCGTAATTTTGTGGAGACAACTATCAATGTGCTTTGGGTTTGAATGGTTTTTTTCATATATTAATGAGGCAACAAGTGTGACTGAAACTTCAGCAATTGCTCTTGATCACATTTATGTTAGGAAATCTGAAAATATACAGATCAGGGATTGTTTGATCTTTCAATCTGGTGTGATAAAAACTTCTGTCACTGATCACTTTGCAACTTTCCTGTCTGTGAAGTTGAAAAATCGGAGTGAGAAATCAATTATTCGACCCCCATACGTATATTGAAAATGAGTCATGGCAAGATGTTCTCTATAAATCGAATGCGCAAGAATCTTGCACATTATTCACTAATAAACTTAAAAACTACATATTAAATCTAGTTATCATCGAGTCATCAAACCAAATTCTCGAAAAAAAGTTAAACCATGGATTACAAATGGTCTGGTGGTTTCAATAAGGCATCGTGACAAACTGAAATTGAAGTTGAAGAATGATAATACTCCAGAAAGAAAACTTGAATTTATTACACACAGGAATTCGTTAAACAAACTTTTGAAGAAAGCTAAGAATCAATATTACAGTAGGAAATTACATGATGCGGGCAATGATTCGGAAAAATGTGGAAGGTCATACATGAGATAAACAATAAAACTTAATGAAAAAATAATTTCGATCATGACATAGTTGATGAGGAAGGATATCCAATAGGGTGTATCGTTTTTGACTTTTTTTCGAAATTCAAAAAAGTATAGTGCGGAAAAGTTGCATTTGGTGGCACCGAGCATCTGCGATTTTTTTCAGAATTTTTGAACAATACCTAGGGGTCGCGCAATGCCCTTAAAGTTTCTTTTGTTGTATATAGGCAACCCGCACAACAATTTCGCGATTTCTAGTGTTTTCGGAGGTCTAAAGTCGATTTTCTTGCAGTTTGTTTATGTGTATTTGTTGTCTTTGTGGTATAAAGGAAAAAAAGATTACGATGTAACGAATTACAGGAAGAAAACAAGAAATTATAAATACCAGAGTGCTATTTTTCTCGTATTTGGTTCGGTAAGGTTCTTTATACTAAGTGCGTCAAGCAGGAACAGGCTACTCTTTTCTTATTAAATGTCAAGCATTGGCAACACTGGGAGTGGGGTAGTTGCATCGTTTCTTGGCCATGTTTCACCTTCATCAGGGTCCGCTGATGATATCGTCAAAAGTATGCGATTTTTTTTGATCAACAGAAAATCGACATTTCTAAATTAACAGTGCTGGGATGTGACGGCACTAACGTCAATACTGGTCGGATCCAAGGTGTGATGCGACTCATAGAGATAGCTATCAACGCTCCTGTGCAGCATGTTGTTTGTCAATTTATTTGAACGAGCTACCTTTTTGACATCTCATGCGATATTTAGACGGAGAAACTAAAAATCCACAAGCAACCGGTGGACCCATTGGAGAAGCTATTTTACAATGCGAAAATCGACGAGTGACGAAGTTTGACGCCTTCCCCGTTGATTGGATAGAAGTCACGGAAGGTTTGACATATTAGCACCGATCAGAAATACCTCCTACGTTTATGTACCGCTGTCTCAAGTGGACATTGTCCAAAAGAACTCAGCAAGCAGAAAACAGGCCCTGTTGTACAATCTAGGTGGTTAACAATAGCTAGTAGAGTATTACGATTATATATTAGTACCGAAAAGCCTTCGGAGGCGCTTCGCCAGTTGGCTTCGTATGTAATGAAAGTTTACGCTCCCGTTTGGTACTCAGTAAAAAAATAACCCTCGATTGCCCAGGGTCCAATACAATCATGGAAGTTGATTCGACTGTCAAGCTACCTGCCTCTCAAACTCCGGAATATTGTGAACAAGGTTATTCAGAACAATGCCTATTTTGGACACCCTGAGAATGTACTGTTCGCTATGATCAACGATGGCAATCCCGACACGAGAGATCTTGCTTGGAGAAGAATAAAAAAGGCAAGATCGACGAAGACAACACGGAAGGGAATACGCGCCTTCGAATTGCCCAAATTAAAGTTCAACGCTGAGCACTTCTACGATCTCATAGACTGGTCTTCGCACCCTGTGACCGAGCCCCCTCTAACCCGATCACTATCACCCGAAGAAATAGAAGAAAATATTAGGAGTCGAGCATTCTGTGATAAAGAATTAACCGCTTTCCCCTGCCACACTCAGGCTGTCGAAAGGCTGGTAAAATTAGTAACAGAAGCTTCTTCCTCTGTTTTTGGGCCACAATCTCGTGACGCGTACGTGAAAGCAAAACTGGAGTCCAGACAACGGATGCCATCTCTACATACCAAAAAGGACTACGCCGTTGCACAAGAAGAGCGGAAGAGTCCATAGGAAATTCTGATTTTCAAAATTTAATTTTACCAAAGCTGCATTAACTTTAAATTGTATCCATGCTTTGTTAACACTTGTTTGTAACAATATTGAATTGGCTTAATTGTATTCCATTATCATTTAATCCCAACAAAGCAAATATTATAATTAAAATTTTAATTTATACTGATGTTTAACTCTAATATTGTATTGTACAATAAAAGTAAAAAAAAGAGCCTAACAATACAACGAAATCCTTCTTTCATTTATACTCCATAAAATCTAACCTAAAACAGCTGGAAAACGCTAGATTGTTTTGCGGGTTACCTATACACAACATAAGAATCTTTGAGGGCATTGCGCGCCCCCCAGGCATTGTTCAAAAATTCTGAAAAAAATCACAGATGCTCGGTGCCACCAAATGCAACTTTTCCGTACTATACTTTTTTGAATTTCGAAAAAAAGTCAAAAACGATACACCCTAATATCCAATCAGGGAAAGAAAGGCAAGGCCAATAAATTTAAAGAATTTTCCACTCATATAAGAAAAAACATAGCAAATAAAATTGAAAAACCTGACAAATTCAATTTTTCCGATAATTTTCAATCGAAATCCTATGTCTCTCAATCCAATAAGTGAAAAAAAAATAATCTTGTTGATTCATTCCTTCAAAAATAGTTCCTTCCCGGGTCCTGACAATATAGCCCCAATCACATTGAAAAATATTCGTCTTCGTATTGTAGCTTTCCTCCGTTATTGCATATTACTAATTAAATTTTTGAAACGGGATGTGTGTCTAGAGAATGGAAAGAATCCCATATAGTCTTTGTATATAAATCTGATGAAAAGAAGAAAACGACGAAATATAGGCCCATTTCAATTATTAACAACATCGCCAAAATTTTCGAGTTTTGAAAATCGATTATTGCATTTCTTGAATAAATTTAACTTAGTCCTAAACAATACGGTTTCAGAGAGCATATAACTACAGAGGATCTCATGAGGAATGCCGTGAATAAAAATAGGAAATGTTTGTCGGTGTTCTCAGACCTAGAAAAGGTCTTCGACACCGTTGACCACGCTATTTTGTTGGAACGACTAGAAGGCATAGGTGTTCGTGGAAGGGCAAAATAAAGACTTCAAAAATTATCTTTTGGATAAGAAGTCAAAGGATTGGAATAGACGGAATTCTGAGTGATCCAAATGTTGTAAATATGGATATTCCTCAGGGTATGGCCCTTGGACCCGTTCTTTTCTTGGTGTATATCAATCAGCTTCCTAACTCATCTGTTTCAAATGGTCAAATCATTCCATATGTTGATGATACGGTGATAGTATTCAATTGCGCTGCGGTGAGTAGCCTCAGAACAGTATACGCATGGTTAAATGACAGTATGCTGAGTCTGAATACTAGAAAAACCAATTTTATTGCTTTCTCTTTAACCTCGACAGATTAACCGATATTCACCAGCCTACCGGTCCTCGAATGTAATAAACCAGAACCATGTAGCGATCCTAAAATAGCCAAAGTTAAATACACTAGATATTAGGGCCTTTATATTGATCTCCTTTTGCGATGGGATAACCATACTGAATATTTGATTGAAGAGCCTTTGCCATATATTTTATAACTTGAGAGATATTCTCAGAACTGGAGTGATCTTGTCGGTCTACGATTCAATTGTAGAGTCGATACTTTGGTAAGGTATCACTGTATGTGGTGGTATGTTTAGTACGCCATTGAATAAGTTGGAAGTAATTCAGAAAACAGTTCTTAAAATCGCGTTGGGAAAAAGGTGGTTATATAGTACATATCAACACTATAGTGATGCCAATCGTTTCCATTTACGGCAAATATATATATATATATATATATATATATATATATATATATATATATATATATATATATATATATACATATACAGGAATATCCACCGGGACCGTCCGTTAAAAACCTTTTATCTCCAATTACAATATCAAGCTGAAATTTTACGCGGCCATAACTAGCTATTTCCAATTGGAGTGAAATATTTTCGAAGTGATACCATTTCCGGTTATACCGGAAGTGGTTCATCACTTTGTTATTTCAAATCGTAATCTACCTTTTTTATTATGCATCTAGAACTGACATTTGAGCAAGGCATAAAAGTTGTTGGCACTTATCTGTCAAAACTTTTGACAGATTTAATTATTTTTGTTATAAACTCGATTTTTGAGGAACCTTTAAAAAAATTGTAGCTCGTAGATTTTTTGCACTACAGACACAATTTTTGCTTGGGTGATTAGAAGAAGGATCAAGGAATTTTTTAAGCAATCTACACATGTCAAATGTTTATTGCGTTGTTTTGTATGACTTTTTCAATTTGGCCTTTTTCAAACAGCAATAACTCAATTCTTTCAATTTGCACGTGCCAATTTTTATATCGCCATCAGATGAAGCATCAAATTTCAAATGGAATTGTATAAGCATGTACTATACCCATCTCTTATAGTTCCGAAATAATTTGGGAATATATTGAATTTTGATGATTTTGCAAGAACTAGCTGAACTGGCTACGCTCACCTGACAGGTGCCTAAAATTAATGTACTTGTCACTTTGTTCTCAACAAGAATTGTCGTTATTTCAGATTGAAAATATCCAAAAAATACAACACATTTGAAATAAAACCATTGGTTATTCAAACGAAAATATATTTAATCTTTTTTTAATTCATTTTAGAATGTCAAAAAGTAGTAGGTAGAAATTTCAGGCAATTCAACAACCAATTTCCAAATTTACCGCCTATGAGTAAAATAAAATTTCGAAGCATTAGAAGCAATTTTCTACCAATTCGGATGAATAAAGATTGTAGGAACTAAGCGAAAACCAATCTTCGAAGGTAATTACATCAATACGAATAAATGATAGTAAACATCATAGGAGAAAATTAATTTACGATCTGAAATGAATGGGCCCCATTCTGCTCGATACACTTGACAGCTCGTATACGAACATGAACTCTAGTAACTCTTCTCTACTTCTTACAGGAATAAGGTATATTTCACTCTTGATTTTGCCCCATAAATAAAAATCAAGGAGCGTCAGGTTCGGAGAACGCGGAGGCCATAAATTTGGTCCTTGATTACCCCACGATCTATCCTCTAACAATTCTGTTAGCTTCCGATCTACAGCTCGTGTTTTATGTGCTGGTGCACCATCCATTTGGGAATAGCAATCCCTCAGAATGTTAAAGGGTAATCCATCTAAAAAATTTACTAATGTTCCTCTCAAAGTTTCCAGGTATCTTTGTCCATTAAGATTTTCCTCATAAATGTGATAAGCCAACAAATCATTCATTAAAATTGCAAAAACGTTCACGCTGAATTTATTTTGGAAATCAAAAACCTCAATGAGATGTGGAATTTCTGTGGCCCAAAAATGTCAATTTCTCCTGTTGGTTATTCCACTTTCATTGAACTTGGCTTCATAAGACCATATAATTTTTTGTAGAATTGTCTCATCTTCTTGACGCCGAATTAATAAATTTTCACAGAAATTTAGCCGCTTGGGAAGGTCAGTTGGTTTCAATTTTTGTAGTCTGATAAGATAAAACGGGTGCATGTTATGTTTCTTAAGGATTCTTTGAATGGAAGTATAACTCAATCCAATATCCATTGATGCTGACTTAATGGACGCATATGGATTGGCACGAAAATACGCTAGCGTATTAATTTGATTGTTGTCGTCCTCGGGAATTAGTTTTCTTCTATGTTTCTATGTATTTTGTTCTACCAAATTGCGGAAAATTGCTTCCAATCCTTAGAAATTTTGTTTTACTCAAGGCGCCAAATTTGGAAATTGGTTATTGAATTGCCTTCAAGTTCTATCCACCACTTTTTGACATTCGCCATGAATTAAAAAGAGATTAAAGATATCCTCGTTTGAATAATCAGCCATGTTATTATCAATCTGGTGTTTTTCAAAATTTTTCACTTCAAATTACCAACAATTCTTGCTGAATATTTTTTTATTAGATCTGACGGAGTGGTCGTGTTAGTATATTCTTTTATGCAAGTATTGTTCAGTATTACCGATATAGCACTGCAGGACTGTGGAGCGTGCTATATCGGTAATACTGAACAATACTTGCATAAAAGAATATACCAACACGACTACTCCGTTAGATCTAATAAAAAAAGTACCGACCTAGCGAAACATAGCATTGAACAACTACATAAATTTAATTTTGCTGATGTACGAGTTCTTGCATCCAAAAGCAACGACTTTAAAAGAAACATTCTAGAAATGATCGAAATCCAAAAAGAACCTAAGACAGTGAATTCAAGAGCTGACTTTGACGGATTTAAGAATGTCTACAATAATCTGATAATTTGAATACACCCTTCAATGGATTGCTGCAACCAGTTATATTCAAAGATTAATTGTTATTGTCTTTTATTGTTTGTTTTGCTTTTTTGTAATTGTTTTACCATTGACGATAATAATGTAAGGAGAGAATGTGTAAGGTGAATAGCTTTTAACGTAAGAATTGTATTATGTGTTTTAATGAAATTAAGATTTTTGTTTTAGATAATAATTGTGCAGAGATGAATGTTTTCCTGATAATGGCCTTGTGCTGAAACGCGTAAAAACACTCTGCAAATTATAAGTTTTTAACCTCGAACACTTTCCGTTCTCTTAACTCCGTTTTCCCAGTAAAATTGTTTATTTATATATATATATATATATATATATATATATATATATATATATATATATATATATTCCAGTGTCTATTGAGGACTATACAGAATGAGGAACAATTGGTCCAACATTCTCACCAAACTAGATACCCGTCGATGAATCACTCATTGTACCATTCTTTCGTGGGACACTTCTTCAACGTAATTTCTTTTTTCATGGGCCGAGGATCTTTAGTGTTGTCCCAATGAATTTGAAAACAATGAACATTAAGAACAAAAGACAAAAACCCAATCTGAAGAATTTTATCCTTTCAACCTACAACACAGATTCTTGCTAAAGTTTCTATATTTTTTCTATTTATGCAGAAATCGAAACGTTTTTCACCTTTCTTCATTTCTATGTTTTATACGACTTTTTGAACAGATGCTTTCTGAAACTGAGATTTTGACGATACATTATCTTTGATAGAATTGTCTGAAAATTACCTACCATTTGATATACTCTTGTCCGTACTCCTGCTCGCTGTTTTCGTGTGGGCAGTGATATATTTTTCTGATATACCTAATATAATATAATTTTGTGACATACAGGCTATTATTTGACTAAACTAGGTCATATATCATATTGTAATCATATTTTATATGTATTCAAATCTGGAATGAAAAAATTGAAATTGAAATTGGAGGGGGGCATTTTTTGTAATTATTTTCAGTTTTCCTCAGATTAACGTCCAACCCCTGGTAGCTTTCACTCCAACTTTTCTGTGAAAAAAGTACCGAAAATGGATTGTCCAAAAAATCTGCTTAATACGATTAGCAAATTTTTTGTTGTTGCTGAGGTGGTAAAACTGTTTTCGTTATTGACAAGTAGTTTGAACGCGATCTTTCATTCAGTTTGTTTACAGTGCTTGATTATGTCAGTTCTCACAACTGTGTTTTGCGATTTCTACAATGGATAAAAATATCTAACAAAGAATTAGTCTCAAATTTTGTATTGTAAATAGAATTTCGTATGCCGAATTACTGAAAATGTTACGGAAGCCTTACGGTTGCTGCGTGTGAAACGTTACTTTTGCTAAAACACTACACTATGCTTTCATAATTTTGCATTTGAGCTACGCCATTCGGACCGTATAAAACTGGCATTACATGGGGTGTGAATCGCCACTGTACTAACCGTAGTTCTTCTGGTTTTGTGCTCCGTGCTCCTTCTGCGCATGCTATAGCAAGTTGCTGTTGGACGGCAGGAACCAGAAATTAATCGTTGTCGAGTCGTTCCAAAATCAAAGAATCCATAGTATGCGTAGGAGGGGAACGATATACAAAACCAAAGAACTACGGTTAGTATACGAAGCGGCCACTCAAACCGTAATGGCAGTTTTACACTGCCCGAATGGCATTGCTCAAATACGAAATGATGACAACGTAGCGTGTCGAATCGAAAGTGACATTTTACACGCTACACTGTGGATCGACTCTATCAAAAGCACGTGCATATGAGTGGTGTTCCCGGCTATCAAAACCTTCAACTGAAATTATTATCGATAAAGTGAAGGAAATAGTAATTAAAAATCGTAATTTAAGTTTGAGAAATAGGCAATGAACTTTCTGTGTTGCACAAATCAATTAGTATAATTTTGAACGATTAGTTGGGCATGAAACGCGTTGACGTTCGACGAGTTCCAAGAGACCTGCATTTTCTACAAAAATTGAATCGCGTGCAGGTCGCTGCAGACTTGCCAGAATGGGTAAATTCCCACCCCACATTCATGAAACGCATCGTAACTGGTGATGGGACATAGGTTTATGAGTTTGACATGTAAACCAGTCAACAAGCTTCGGAATCCTCCCAACCGAATTGAAACCGAAGAAACCACATCAACGTAGATTAGAAGTCAAGGTAATGATGACTGTTTCCTTTGATTATCGCGGTGTTTTGTAGTCGGAATTTTCGCCAGAAGATCAGACGGTGAGTAGAGAATACTGCTTAAGCGTTTTATGGCGTTTTGAAGAGTGAATTCGTCGAAATAGACCAGATTCGTGGAAAGGAAACCTATGGAGTTTGGACCCCGATAATGCACTATCTCACATGGTTATCATTGTAAATACATTTCTGAACAAAAACTCAAAAAGTCCCATCGAATAACCACCTTAAACACCTGTTATGGCTCCAATTGAGTTTTTTCTTTCTCCAAAACTCAAATTACCACTTCGAAGTACCCGTTTTGAATATATAGAAACATGAAAGAGAATTCGAGGCGAGAACTGAAGTCGATTCCGAAAAAAGCGTTTGAAAAATGTTTTGATGATTAGATTATTCATTGGCGTAAATGTATCATTTCGGAAGGGGCCTGATTTGAAAGCGAATCAATATCTTTGGATGAAAAGTAAATATTTTGTGTTTATTGACCAATCCCGGTACTTTTTCGACATAATGTGTTTTTGAAAAGGTGACCACATTGTATATACTACTACGTAATTTTTTACTTTGTAAAATAACATGTGACGTATTGAAACTTAGAAATGGAAAAATACAAGTTTTCTGTTGTTTAACAAAATATTTCTGCATGTCTCGAATGGGAAATTTGGAGCAGGCAATATCATTCCCTAAAGAAAAACCCATTTCCTTCGTTTGAATCAATAAATATGTCGGTTTGTGTATTCCCATGTTTGAATCTTTTTTTCAGATCTGCTAGATTTGCTTATTCGTTCAGCCACAGGTAACTTGCGTTGGTCGAATTTTCCATAGTTTCAATAACATGAAATAACGGTGATTTCGTTGAAGATGGTGTACACTCATACACTTATTTGTCAAAAATTATTACAGTGCGCATTTTCAACTAAAATAACTCTCGAAGTTATTTAAGGCACAACTACTAACTTGTGTTAACGAGCAAATTCATGAAAACTAGATGCGTTACCAATAAAAAACAAAATCCCGCCAAAGTTGTGAATAAAGTAGGAATTTGTGTGACCGAAGTTGCCATCGGAAAATACACGATCTATGAGGAGAGTTTCGAAATCCAGCTATTATCATTTTTTAATATTTGAATTTGGGAGGCTTTCACTTGGTAAAATTCCATTATCAAAAATAAAAAAGAAGTAGTGTGTTTTATTATTGATAATGGAATTTTACCAAGTAAAAGCCTTCCAAATTCAAATGTTATAGAAAGCTGATACCGGCTTTTTGGCTTTGTGGTATTTCAAAATACTACTAAGATGTGCAGTTCATACTCAGAATATATGATTCTACTCAATGTGCTTGAAAAACAGATTGGCTCCCAAATACATACGGTTGTAGACACATAACAACAGTGAACCAGCAAGAAGAGCAATCGAGAAAGACCAACGCATAAGGCTCAAAAAAGATATGAAGATCCAGTACAACAGGAGGGACGTTGCCAACATATATTTGAAGGTAATCCATACGGAATTATTGTTTAGATTGCACCCTGTTGAGTTTGATATTTTAGACTTCGAATCCAGATACGATGTCAAAATTTTAATTCATAAAAAGTTTCAGCACCAACAGAAGAAGTTAAATTCACTTAAATTCAGAATTTCTCCACCCAAACCTTCAACTGATAAATTTTCAGACCATAAATTTTTTGACAGATTCAGTAATTTAACTGATACCGATTTTACACAACCACAAAAAGATCTATTAGAAAAAGGATTCAAACATAATCTACATCCAAAACATACTAAAACTAATTTTGAACAGTTAGGCATAGATTCCGAAATCATTTTCAAAAACTCCAAAGATAACATTTTAGCCAAACATCAAACGGCAGAAATCATTAAAGAAGACTTTTCGAAATTATCACCTCATTGCAATTCCGATTATAAAGTAATAAAAACAATTCGTGAACATAGTACCAAGAACGATTTAGTATTCACTAAAGCAGATAAAGGTACCACCGTCATCTCGATTAGTTAAACCGATTATATTTCAAAAACTGAAGAATTCTTAACAGCCGGAAACTATATAATATCAACAAAGGACCCAAACGCTAAATTTCAGAAACAGGTTAAAAACGTTATTTCGACAGCAAAATCATTAATTATATATCAAGTAAAATTCCTTAAAACATAGTACTTGTTTTTTATTATTATAATTTTTGTTGTTAAACGTTCTTTCTATCAATTGTGTTGGAAAATGATTGTTCATGGCTATTTGTTTGATTGAATTAATTTTTCACTTGAAGTTACTCTTCGACATTTTTACTGTAAACGCTCTGAGGATTATGGAGTTGAAGTCTGCAAGTGTATAATTTGGGGACTAAATGAATAAAAAAGGATGAATGTGTCTTTTCTGAATATTTTAAAACTGATATCATTATTTATTTTAGTTATGGTTGGGTCTAGAAAGTTACTAGAACTGTCCGATGCAATTTCGGAAGTGAATCCAATTTTTTTATGCATAGCGTTTGAAATATTTAAAAATTGTTTCATTTTCTTATCCATTCCTTGAAACCCAACTGAAATATCATCCACTTAGCAATGAACAATCATTATCTAACAACACAATTGAGTGAAAAACTATCAACAAATATATTAATAACCGGTTTTCGAAACTTCTATACCTCATTATAGACAAAGAAACTACCAAATATATCTCTGAGTTATGGAGGACATTTATTCACTAAAATTCAGAATTATTTCTCCAAATTCAATATAAAAACTGCCTTCAACAGCGTACCTAAACTAGGGAAATTATTATTTCATTGCAAAGCTAAACTGAATAAATTTAAGAAATCAGGAGTCTATAAAATTGAATGCAGTGAAGGTATTGCATGTTATGTAGGCCAGTAGAGACTCCCAGACTCGTCTCAAAGAGCACACACATACAGACAAAAATTCCTCCGTTTTCGAACATATCACAAATACGAATCATCATATTAATTATGAAAATCTAAAAATACTTCATATCTGTAATAAAGGAAAGAAATTGAACCTCCTGGAGTGAAAATTAAACAAAATAATTTGGGCTGGAACTGTGGCGGAGCATATTGTAGGACCTTTATTCATTAAGGAAAACTTGGACGACGAAACCTATTTGAATATGCTTGAGAATTTGATTCCTCTCATAACAGTAATCGTCCAAATTCATTTGAATATAACGTTATTGTATCAACGTGATGGACAACTATCGAAACAAGATAACCGTTGGGTAGATAAGAGAGGTGCTATAGATTAGCCGGCTAGATCTCCTGATCTAACGCCTCCAGATTACTTCTTGTAGGGCAAGTCTGAAGTCTAGTTCACGCCACTCGAATCGTTGGAATAATAATAAGAAACGATTGTTCGAGTATGTCAATGAACTTCACGAATGTTGCAAAATGTTAGCCATCATTCGAATCTCGATGGTACCAATGAACTTAAGTGAATGGGGTCACTTCTAACATTTGCCATAGCAATGTACTATGATTGAAGCTCTGAAAACTTAATGATATGTTTCACTTCATGAAAATTTTCAAGGGAATCATAGAACTGCAAATAGTGTTTTTCATTAATGGCACTTCAAATAGCAGACTTATTTTGATGATCAGGTAAACACAATCTCTTTCTTCTTATAAAAATTTCCGGAATGCTAGGTGATAGGAGGGGTAGATACGGTAACGTTTAAGTATATTCCTGATTTAACCGAATCGACTTTGATCGAATGTTTTCTTTAGACGGAGATCGAACAGATTCATGAAAACTTGGGTTTCAACTAATCACATGATGTTTGGGATAATATAATAATAATATAATTAATAATATTATTATTATCGTGGACTTGTGCACTATCTCAGCTTTCAGCTGGATATAATTAACCTTTCCCAAATTCATTAATCAAAGGGAATAGGCTCGATTACAATATACTTGACATAAATTTTCTTACTATCCTACATGTATATATAAGTATTCTTATGCAATTCTAATTTCTTAAGGCTATCATGTGAACTTTTGGGTATTAACCTAGTTGAAGAAATGATGACAGGAACGATATTTATTTCATCGAGGTGCCACATCTGCTTGATCTCAACAGCACGGTCTGTGTATTTGGACTTTTCCTCCTGGAACTTCGATTTCTCAATTCTTCTACCGAGTTCACTAGAGTAGTATGAACTAAACTTTTGAGATATCCCATAAGAAAAAGTCTAATTTATTTAAGTCTGGGGACCTAGGAGGCCATGGTTCTGGCCCACCCCGACCTATCAATCGGTTGTGGAATGTATTTTTCAAGAATTCCCTAGCTTCTCCACTAAAATGTGCTGGTGCCCCGTCATGCATGAACCACATTATGTTTCTCACCAAAAGTGGCACATCCTCGACCAATAAAGGTAACTCCTCCTCAAGAAATTGCCGATAAGTGATACGGTTCAGTCTGGTTTATTCCGACCCAGACATTTAGTGAGAATTGTTCTTGATGATGAGATTCTTCAATCGGATGGGGGTTTTCCGATTATTGTGAAGAACCATCGGCAGAAATTCAGTCTTGAAGGAAAATCTCGAGGAAGTAGAGTTTGGACGCGTTGAATATGAAACGGGTATAATAAGAAGTCGTGGAGAATCCTCCAAACTAGAACATGTGACATATTCAACTGATTTCCAATTTTTCTTGTACTCACATGAGGATGCAAATCAATATAATTCAAAACTGCTTTCTCAATATCTGGAGTTCTCATAGTTTGAGTTGTAATTTTTAAATGATTATTTTACAGTAGAAGTACTAGTTCCCCCCAACCTTCTGTGGATATTGGAGAATGGTCGCTTATTTGGTGTTACTCGATTTGGAAAGTGCACCTAATATAATCGCCTAGCTTCTGTTGTGTTTCCGTCAGCCAGACCGTACATGTAATGGATATCAGCCAATTTGGCGTTTTTTCCTTACAACAATAACTTCAAAAGTCTTAAAACTAATCGTTAATTCAATAAACAATTCGAGCAGCACTGGTTCAACTTTAACAAATGTCAAATAAATGAAAAAATCAGAGCCTATTAGTCATTTTTTTAATCAAAAGTGCTTTTAATTCAGCGAATGCATACAATCGTTTAATAATTTTTTGCTCGAGAACGGTGGGAGATACGAAAAAATTACAGATTCCCACAAAGTTTTTAAATTGAACGAAGATGACGAAAATTGATTGTACGCTGATCAGTGGAGTACTGCAAAAAATTTGAAAGGGCAAAAGAAGACATGACTCCGGAAAAGAAAACACCTTGTAGATTCTAGTTAGAATGTAGAACGTGCAATGGTGGAGGCAATAAAAAATAGCTTGCATTCCAAATTTTTGTTTTGAAGAAAAAAACAATTTTTTCTGGAAATTTCAACACTGTAGCTCCGTACCGAAGCTTTTGCGAACCTATGTTTATATGACCTTTACTATTATAAAACACCCTGTAAATGTAGGTTTATTGTTTCACAGGAAATCCGACCAGATGGAAGACTTGCCTCTTTGAAAAGCTTTAAAAGCGTGGTCAAAGAGCTAATGATAGACTTTTTGTTTTGTCATTTTCTGATATATGCATGCTTTTCTGTAGTATAGATAAATATCGTACCAATTGTAACAAATGTAAACATCTCGATGTGGAAACATGCAAATAAATCTACTTCAATTCACCGTGAAATATTATGTCCCTGATGGGGTTGGTGTTCTGATCCACTTTTCATGTAGTATTGGTATAGTCTGGTCAGGTGTCATGAAAACGAGCAACAATCTCGTCTTGTTTGACCACTGTTGTATACCCTATGAGAACATCAAACCAGACCGCCACCTATTGTAAAAATTCGTTATATTTATCCTTTCCCGATAGCTCTTATAGTCTTCTGTGTCGGTTCGTTGGAAAGTGCGCATTTTATAAGCATTCATATACATGTACTTAATATGCTCCAACGAATTGATACGAGTAGGTGGAGATCTGGCTTGATGTGAATGGATATGCATCACTAATGAGGTCAAGCGAGATCAAAACTGCAGACACCCGACTAGATTGTGCCAGTACTACGTAGCCCTGGTTGACAATGAGTTTGGTGAGTAACTAATTTCACATTCTAGGGCAGTCAATTGGCCACCACTTCATTATTTTCTGTAGGGATATGTCAATACGAATAAGCCAATCACGATTGGTATCTTGTAAGACAACATTAACTATGGCATTAGAAAATACTGGCTGAGATACTGGGACTAGTTTCTATTTTCAAGAACCAAATCAATATCATCCATTAATACCTCTCTGAAACGGAGCATATAATCTTTGTCGATAATCAGCTGTATAGTTGAAGGGCTCATATGTCTTCACTTTATACAATCCAGAAGTAACCTTAAACTGATACCACTCAGAACATATCAAAGGAGTGACATTTTTAATCTCTTGCCAAACAACTGCGGTCGCTCAGGCAGCTCCAAAGAGAATATCCAACTCGAAAGTGTTGAATAATTTAGGTTTAAAGCGTTGCCTTCGCCCCAGCCCCATTTAATATGAATAGACTAGTTGGCGCAATGTTTAAAACTGCACTAAAAACTCCAACGCTAAGTTGATGATGCGATTCGCTGATGCATTTTTTAAAAGCACTCTGCGATGAATCCCGCTTCGTATTAAGGTCTCAAACAAAACTGTTGAAATTAAACGTTTTTTTTCTGTGATCACGCGCCAACTTTCGGATTATATCAAGACCGATTTAATGGAAAAGTTTATTGGTCTCCGGAGATTCGGACCGAAATGTTCGGGTCAATCTACATGCCATTGTCTGAGCGGCGATTCCAGTGAAATATTGTCGAGCATCCCTCATATTTAATACTTAAGTTCCTCAGAAATATGAATCTTCAACAGAACTTTTTACGTAAAACATATAACAATAACGTCACAGGGTATTTAATAAGAATGCTAACTTACTCCATGTGGTAATTTCTCAGTGGAAATGTGGAGAATGCAGGAATCATCAGTTTCCATATCGACCTCTTCGTAAAGTTGGTGAAATTCGCTACTAAATTGGAAAGTGTAATTATCATTTATTTCACTGATATTCATTATGTATGAAAATTGGCGAATATAATATTCTATTTCTGATAGTTTTGCTGCCGTCAGTATTGCTTTTTCCGAGTTCATTAACGTCGTTTGCGTACGATAAAATAAAAATTTTTATGAATGACCCTAAAAAAATCCAATGAAGAGCTGTAAAATTCAGTGATTTAGCTAGTTCAGTCTGCAACCCCCGTCGCTCTATGAAACAATTTGGAAAATTTTTATTCAAATGTTGAGGAGCATCAAACAGAAATGACAGATGCACCGCTTCACCCTCGTCCACATCCAGCTATAGGTCCCGTGAATTGGTCACCTGTGTGACTAAGTTTCGGGATCCAGGGTGGGAAAGATTGGCATGATGAGATCTTCTGAGACTCATTTGTAGTTAAAATAGTATCCCATTCGGATCTCCGGAACAGACTGCCACGAGGGGTTCATGATGCGGGTAAGTCGAGCACTCCTCCGGCGAATTCACTAATCCAATCACGTTCTTGAAAAGAAAGGAAACTATCGATAGAGTTCTGCAACATCAGTGGACTGGGGCACAATAACGTGAATTTTGATGCAGTCCACCAGCATCTGCAAAACGCACAACCCCATGTGCTGACCCTAACCGAAACCCAAATAAGTCAAACAACCGACACAACGTATTTACGTTTTAATGGGTATGAGGTACATACGAGATTTAGGTTTAGAGGGGGCCTGTGTGTTTTCGTCAAATTGGGTGTTGCAAGCCGGAGCGAGGACACGATGTAGGACGACGCTTTCGACCTTGCGTGGTTCAAAATCTGTTTGCAGGATGAAACACTGTTCTTATGATGTCGCTCGTCAAACGATATTCACTTCCCTAGACTGTTTCAAAACTGATTCAAACGCATCATCCGGCAGCTGAGGTCATTGTACTGGGTGACTTCAAAGCTGACAACACCAACTGGCTTCGCCACTCCAATAAATCAAAGACAGGCCTGAAACTTTCGTAATCAGCCATAATCTAGCGCAGCTAGTCGACGAACCGACAAGAATACCTGATCACCCAAACGACTTCCACGACACCTTGGATCTTTTTTTGATTTCAGATCCAGATGATTTTGGAGTGGCGGTCTCAGCACCGCTAGGCAATTCGAACCACAACCTTATATATTTTACTGGAACCATTGTGCTGCCGCTAGAACCAGAACCTAAACCACCCAGACGCATTTGGCACTATAACCGTGCTTACTGGGATGAGCTGCGTGAATTCTTTTCGTGCTTTCTATTCAGTGATGCTTGCCTTTTAGATCATGACATCAATGTGTGCACTGAATCTGTTACAGACATCATTCATGCAGGAATGAATCTCTACATCCCTCATGGCGTAAAAAGAACAACAGCACAAAAACCATGGTTCAACAAAGACTGCGAAAGAGTTTCTGCAGCCAAGAGCAAAGTTTACAAGTCATGGAAGATAAATCCAATAGAGGAAACAAGAACAGCCTTTGTATGAATACGGAACGTATGCAACCTAACAACTGCAAGATCAAAGGCCAATTGAAACGAAGAGATAATTAATAAACTCATTGAAAAGCCAAGCGGGACTAGACAATTCTAGTCTATGACGAAGACTGTCAGTGCCAATTTCTGCAAATCTGCGTTTCCGCCTCTTGTTAGAGAAGACGGAAGTAAAGCATCATCTACGAAAGAAAAAGCCGATCCCTTTGCTCTCTTGTTCCCAAAGAATTTTGTGCTAGATTCATCTAATGCAATACCACCGAACATTCCACCTACAAATTCTTCCATGGCAGAAATCAAGTTAGAGTTTGCACTGTGAGACGGGCTCTCGAGCAGCTGAACTGCAAGAAGGCAGTTGGTCTAGACGAAATAACCTCGTCGTCCTGAGAAAGTGTACTCCCAAACTTGGACCCATTCTAAACCGTCAGATCCCAAAGAAAGGAAAGAAGTCCTTACCCTAAAACTACCGCCTTGTTGCACTTCTTCTCATTTTATCCAAAGTGATGGAGAGAGTTATAAACGATGAACTCATCGAATACCTAGAGTTGCAGGAAATTATTAACGACCGTCAGTATGGTTTTCACAGGTAAAGAACGACAGGAGGTCTGCTCGCCTACGTCACTCATATTTGTAGATCAACGATGGAAAGCATGGGGAATCTAGAGCAATAGCCCTCGACATCTCTAAAGCCTTCGCTAGGGTTTGGTATGCTGCATATGGTCTTCCCGAAAAATTGAGAGATTGGGTAAGTAGTTTTCTTTCAAAAAGATCAATACAAGTTGTCGTCGACGGTATAACATCTGGTTGTTTCCAGTTGCAAGCAGGAGTACCTCAGGGATCCATTCTTTCGCCAACCTTGTTTCTGTTGCAGATAAACGATCTTCTGTCATCTACAGAGAACAAGATCTTCGGTTTTGCAGACGATTGTACCCTGGTCTCGTCTTTCAGTAGCGGCCGATTACAGCTGCGGAATTTCAGCGTTAGAGATGTCAACAAATTAATGACTTAAACTCTGACTTCAGGTTCAACTTGACTTGATTTGGCAACCCGAAACCTTGACTCGACATCGAGCTTGTTCAAGCTGCTTGAAAGCTAATAGCTTATTGCGGAACCCGTACAAGCACAATGGAAGTAGGTAGTATTTCTAGTCATACAGAATTCTTCAGTTGGCTGCGACATGCGACACACTGGAAGTTCAAAACTTAGTAGGTTCGATCTAGACAATTTGTTTCGCAATTTCGAATTTGGTTAATTCAAAGTGAAAAGGTAAGAAATCAACCAGCAGTCATTCACGAGATGTAAAGAATTTCTTCAGTATTCAACAACAACACTCGATAGATTACTATTTGAGCAGAATAAAATCTTTAAACATTTTTAAAAAAGCAACTTGATGTACCGTGTAGTGTCACTCTTGTACCCACGCCATGAGGTGGAAACATTGCTAAGTTCCATTTGGAAAAATGAATGGTAGCAATTTCTAACTTTGATAGAAAATTCACGAAACAAAATATTTCAAGCCCAGATCTTCCACCAAGAACGTTGCAGTGACTCGAAATAATTCGAGATAGACCTACTAGCTCTATACAAAGAGACTTTTGTGAAGATATGTGGCGATATGAGACAGATAAATACCTGATTTACTCCCGTATAGAAATCTTGGAAGACATTTCAGAGCGGTGGAAAAGGCACGAAGCTATATATTCAAAGTTGGCGAATATGGTTCTTGTAGAAGGAAACCTCAATCTAATCAGCCTCAATCCAATCAGCTAATATTACAGATTCAATTTCTAACAAAGATATAGGAGTTATCCAATTTCTGTAAATGACTAAAAACATGATCGGATCGATTAAGATAACGGTTCGCTATTGCTAGTCACCTTCAAATGCATTCTCTACAGAACATTGGACTGCAAATTAGCACTAAAAATAGCCTCGTTTGACAGTTCGAGGCCCAGCTCTAACATATCGAAAAACCCAAATTCTGCCAGAGAACTTGTGAATTGATTGGAAAAGTGTTTTGTTCACAGATGAGTCAACATTTTGTTTTTTTCATTGCGATCGACTTTCTCTATTGTGCCGACGTCGAAATAAAAGATATTCCCGGTGCAAGTTTTTGTTTAATGTGTTTTAATGAAGGTTTAATTATAGCTTGGGGAGGAATTTCTTTGAACGCCTGCATTGATCTGGTCATTATAAATAATGGAACCCTGTATGCTCAAAGGTACCTTATAGATACTTCAAAAGGATATGTTGTACCATTTGCGGCAAATATGGGTGAAAACTTTCTCTTCAAGCATGATAACGCCGGGCCTCACCCATATAGATATGAACTACCGTCAACATCACAAAATAACTTCAATGGAAGGCCTGCATGAAGTCCAAACCCCAATCCCATCGAACATGTCTGAGATATTCTCAATGGATAATTAAGAAGCCTGTAATACTAGCCAGTTACGTTGAATCAGGTTCGGAACTGATTAATCTAAATGAATCAAAATGCTATAAGGTCATTGATATGTTCGTGGATCACCAACCATTGTTGAATCGAGCAATCCAAAAAACTAGCTGCACCCTACTTGAATATATATTATCACAACGCAGGTGGATTGAGAACGCGTTTGAAAGCTTTCAAGAATGCTGCTTATTGTTTTGATTAGGACATTATAGTGATTGTTGAAACCTTTCTTAGTGACGAGCGGCTTGACGGTGAGCTTGCGATCCCAGGTTTTTCTGTTTTTCGTCAAGATAGGAATTGCAGAACCAGCTAAAAGAAGGGAGGAGGTCGACTGCTAATATTCTTCAAGACTGTGCTTAATCCAACTCTGCTATGACACTCTTGTCTTAATATTGAGCAACTAATATTGGTACCTTGAAAATTGATTGATGGTGAGTTTGTTCTTACTAGTACAGGTCATTCATCTTATTGTATGATTGACTGTTTATCCTTTATGGACTCATACCAGGTCAACAAGCTACCTAACAGTCGTGCTGTGTTTTTGGATTTGATTTATACTTCGTCGCCTGACGCAGTGGTTAGTTGTGCGGAACAGCTTCTTTTTCATAATTCTGTGCATCATTCACGATATTCGTTTTCAGTGATGTTTTCGAAGTCGCAAGACCTGAAATTTAATTCAGATGTTGTTGATCAATTATATGATTTCAAGAATGGCAATAATATTGGTTTGTGTGAGTTTTTCAACTCTATTGATTGGAGTTTTTGTAGTTTTAATGATGTGAATGTAGGCTTGAGCACTTATTATTCAATCTAGTATTTGAATTGAAAGATTTGTACCAAAGAAACTTAAACCAAGTAAATATTACCCGGTATGGTTTAGTTAACCCTCAATTAAATTAATTTATACTAAGAAAAAAACTCATGCTAGGTATGAGATTTCGAATTCTCTTAACGATTACCAGATTTTTAATGATATGAGAGCTCAGTGTAAAAGTAAGGTCAGTGAATGATATAGGAGTCATTTATTATTGATTGAGTCTAAGGTTAAATCAGAACCACAATATTTTTGGAAATGTGTAAATGGTTTTAAAAATTCAAATGGCATGCGCGATAAATTGTTTTTTGGCGCTAAACGGGGCGAAGATGGTTACGAAAATTCTCAATTATTTGTCGGTTTTTTCAGCAAAGTCTTTATATTCGAAAGCATTGTTCCGACAAATTTTGACATTGCAGCAATCCATTGTCTAGTTGATTCAAGTCATCTATGAGCACAGGTCCATGCATAGTTGGATAGCTAGTTTTTTGCGTGGTCGTAATTATTGTGTTCGCTATAAGAGTTTCGTTTCCAGTTCATTTAGTTCTCCATCTGGGGTACCCCAAGGGTCACATTTGGGACCCCTCCTGTTTATCTTGTTCGTCAATGATGTATCCGCGGTGTTTCGACACAGTAAACTCTTGATGTTTTCCGATGATTTAAAAATATTTAGGACTCTCTCTGATGAGGATGATGCGATAGTTTTCCAATCTGATTTGGACCGCTTTAACACCTGGTGTGAACTTAACCGTTTAGAGCTCAATATTTTCAAGTGTAATGTTATAACGTTCACTCGAGGTGTTCCTATGATTAATGAGTATTATATTGATAATTTCGCCTTGAGTCGCGTCAATACTATTAAAGATCTGGGTGTTACGCTGGATTCTCGTTTTTTCAGTATTGCTAGGAGGGGCACCAGACTATTTGGGTTTGTACAGAGGAATATTATGAAATTTTCAATTTTTACCTTTAAAATGGTATACTGTGCCTTTGTTAGAAGTATCCTCGAATTTGCTTCGGTGGTTTGGAGCATTTTCAGCACAATTTACATTGACTGTCTTGAAAGAATTCAGAATCGTTTTCTACGATTGGTGGCTTTTAAAGTGTATATTCCAAGGGATAAAATTATTTATGAGTAGTTAAGGTTACAAATTGGACCCACTTTTAGCATTTGTAGATCTTGTGCTGATCCGAACTCTCCCTTCAGGATCTTAAATAATGAAGTTAATTGTGGTGAGTTACTTAATCGTGTAAGTTTTAATGTACCGAGATTATGTTCCCGCATTCCTCAGATGTTTTATACGGATTCAGTTCGTACTAATTACTGTAAAAATTTCTTTCTTGGTCCAACATTGTCATTAAGTAACTCTCTTTCTCCTGAGTTGAATTACTTTGGCGTATCATTTCTTAATGAAGTAAAAAGTTGTTAATTTGTTATGGCAGGTTTAGTTATAACATTGTTTTATGTTATTGAATAATCTCTGCTTTTTACTTTTGCTTGGTAATATGTCTGGTCTTTGTTTTTGCATTTCTATTCTTAATTGAGATTGTTAGCATTAGATATAAACATTCACAAATAGTTTAGATATTTCATGGGATACTTAAACTGTTATGGTGGTATTTATTGTTTCAAGTGAGTTGTACCATTCATTATTATGTGTACAATGTATGGCATATGTACAGTATGTCCCATTTTGGGGGTGCCACCAGGAGCATCTCTGTTGTTATTTAAGATAGAGAGATGGGGTTTTCACGACCCTTGGCTACTTTTTCGAGACAAATTCATAGAGCTAATCAGAATTATTCTAACTTCAGTGGTTTTGAGTTATTCGCGAATCTTGAAAATTTCCGGATTTCTTTTTTCTCGATATCTCGGTTCTTATAGAAGATAATTGAAATCTGTTTTTACGTTTCTAAAACGGTTTTTGAGTAGATTCAGTGACGTACTCGAAAGTTTTTTCATTAATTATGACAGATATGACATAAAGTTGCATTTTTTAAATACGAACATAGTTTTTGGCATATTCCGATTGCCGTTTTTTCCTTTTCAAAATATATAACATGATGACAAAATTTCCACCCAATTTGAAGAAAATAATGGAATAATGATTTACCCCTAATGGCTGGGCGAAGGAACACACGTGAGCGGACGAACCATAGAACATTTGTAGTTATTCGATGAAAACGATCAAAACAATGCAAATTCTTGTTGACCGAAATAATGAAGCTAGGCTGCTCCTAAGATTCCATCGTTATTTATGACATCCGCAATTTCCACTTTTTATTTTATTTTTGAGATTGTCGTTTAGTTTCTAGAGTTCTCTGAGAAATACCTACATGAGAATAATAATAGGCACCTAATAATTTACTCAAATTTACTTCTCATAATGATTTACATATATTGCTCGAACTGATTTCCATCATGTTGTAAACATAAAGTGCATCTCCGGATTATATCTTCTATGTCTGAATGCTCTTTGGGAACACAGAAGTCTTCATCTATGCACGTTCATTAGAAACCATAGAACGACCACTAATTATTATTATTCATTATCTGTAGATATATTGGCTTCGTGTCTATTTGAATTCGTAAAATTAGTGTTCGTTGTTGAATTTGGATTGTTTAGTTAATTTCTGCAATTCACACTATGGAACAAAATAGAAGATACGAAAATTTCGAAAAAGTTGATATGCTGAAGGTCTACTCTCAGTGTCACTGTAACGCAGTCCGTGCATCAGAAGAATATTTGAATAGGTAAGTTCGACAATGGAAATGGAAGTAGTAATTCTAATCAATATTAAATATCTGACTGACACTCTCCAATAGATTTCCTCAAGGAATTCAACCAAACAGGAAGTTCTTCGCCAAAATGGAAGCAAATCTTTCCAATTATGGTTCGTTCGAGAAACCAAGAAGTAAAAACTACAATAAACGGAATAGAGGTGATAATGAACTTGACGTGTTAGCAGCTGTTGAGGCTAACCATTCTACCATTGTTGCACTTCTTCTCATTTTATCCAAAGTGATGGAGAGAGTTATAAACGATGAACTCATCGAATACCTAGAGTTGCAGGAAATTATTAACGACCGTCAGTATGGTTTTCACAGGTAAAGAACGACAGGAGGTCTGCTCGCCTACGTCACTCATATTTGTAGATCAACGATGGAAAAGCATGGGGAATCTAGAGCAATAGCCCTCGACATCTCTAAAGCCTTCGCTAGGGTTTGGTATGCTGCATATGGTCTTCCCGAAAGATTGAGAGATTGGGTAAGTAGTTTTCTTTCAAAAAGATCAATACAAGTTGTCGTCGACGGTATAACATCTGGTTGTTTCCAGTTGCAAGCAGGAGTACCTCAGGGATCCATTCTTTCGCCAACCTTGTTTCTGTTGCATCTTCGGATTATATCTTCTATGGCCCTAGTCAAATGTAGCGAGGATCTTCTCAGATCTTCGAATGCTTCATTTGTTGCATTCTTCAATTGATCGTAATTGGCGTATTGCCTCCTATATATCTTATTTTTTAAATAACCCCAAAGAAAAAAAAACTAAAACGGATAGGTCAGGAGACCTAGGTGGCCATTGAATTGGGCCATTGGTACCGATCCATTTATTTTCAAAATTTAAATCCAAGTAGTTCCTCACCACGGCCGAATTATGGCAAGGAGCACCGTCTTGTTGGAAGTAATATGTGTTGAATTGAGCAAGAGGAATGTCATCTTGCAGTTGTGGCAGACAAATATTTAAAATTTCGAGTTATCTCTGTGCATTCAAGTTGCCATCAAAGATATAGTAGGCTAATTTGTTGCCAATTACGAAACACGACACATTGAAACCGAGCCTCCCCTGCTGCCGTCGAGCTACTGCTTCGTGTTGGTTTTCTTTTGCCCAGAATCTATTCGTATGGCGATTAAAGATTCCGGCACTGCTGATTCTTGACTCATCAGACCAAATGATATGTCGCCCAAAACGAGCTTCACCTCTGATTCTCCCCAAATACCAATTACAGAACGCCGTTCTCCTCTCTGCATCCCCGGCATTGAGATGATGAATTATTTTATGTTTATAGGGATGATATTTATACTTCCTCAAAATTCTTTGGGCTCTGATTTTTGACACACCCACTTCGCTCTCAATTTGCCGACACGATGTAGAATGGTTAGCCTCAACAGCTGCTAACACGTCAAGTTCATAATCACCTCTATTCCGTTTATTGTAGTTTTTACTTCTTGGTTTCTCGAACGAACCATAATTGGAAAGATTTGCTTCCATTTTGGCGAAGAACTTCCTGTTTGGTTGAATTCCTTGAGGAAATCTATTGGAGAGTGTCAGTCAGGTATTTAATATTGATTAGAATTACTACTTCCATTTCCATTGTCGAACTTACCTATTCAAATATTCTTCTGATGCACGGACTGCGTTACAGTGACACTGAGAGTAGACCTTCAGCATATCAACTTTTTCGAAATTTTCGTATCTTCTATTTTGTTCCATAGTGTGAATTGCAGAAATTAACTAAACAATCCAAATTCAACAACGAACACTAATTTTACGAATTCAAATAGACACGAAGCCAATATATCTACAGATAATGAATAATAATAATTAGTGGTCGTTCTATGGTTTCTAATGAACGTGCATAGATGAAGACTTCTGTGTTCCCAAAGAGCATTCAGACATAGAAGATATAATCCGGAGATGCACTTTATGTTTACAACATGATGGAAATCAGTTCGAGCAATATATGTAAATCATTATGAGAAGTAAATTTGAGTAAATTATTAGGTGCCTATTATTATTCTCATGTAGGTATTTCTCAGAGAACTCTAGAAACTAAACGACAATCTCAAAAATAAAATAAAAAGCGGAAATTGCGGATGTCATAAATAACGATGGAATCTCAGGAGCAGCCTAGCTCCATTATTTCGGTCAAGAAGATTTTGCATTGTTTTGATCGTTTTCATCGAATAACTACAAATGTTCTATGGTTCGTCCGCTCACGTGTGTTCCTTCGCCCAGCCATTAGGGTAAATCATTATTCCGTTATTTTCTTCAAATTGGGTAGAAATTTTGTCATCATGTTATATATTTTGAAAAGGAAAAAACGGCAATCGGAATATGCCAAAAAACTATGTTCGTATTTAAAAACTTGCAACTTTATGTCATATCTGTCATAATCAATGAAAAAAAACTTCGAGTACGTCACTGGAATCTACTCAGAAAACCGTTTTAGAAACGTAAAAACAGATTTCAATTATCTTCTATAAGAACCGAGATATCGAGAAAAAAAGAAATCCGGAAATTTTCAAGATTCGCGAATAACTCAAAAACCACTGAAGTTAGAATAATTCTGATTAGCTCTATGAATTTTTCTCGAAAAAGTAGCCAAGGGTCGTGAAAACCCCATCTCTCTATCCTAAATAATAACAGAGATGCTCCTGATGGCACCCCCAAAATGGGACATGCTGTACATATGCCATGTTGGTAATATCCGGTATTAACAGGTTTTACATTTTTCATTATCAGTTTTCTTTCAATTTCTATGAGTACCATTTTCATCTCGAATTTTGTCAAAAATTCCTCAGTGCTGGTACGGAAAAAATAATTCTTCAACATAACCAAACTTTTTCTGAATAAATTTGAATTGTGTGGATTTCTTTCCCGGTGCAAAGTATTATGAATTATATGAAGAAACAAGAGGAACTAGGTTCTTCGGTCCACAGGCGATACAAGTTTATCATTGCTGGAAATGTAAGTATTTCCTCGACAAAACTAATCAAGTTTCAATTATTTGTGAGTCAGTTGATGCGTTCAGGCAAGAATCGAATTAATAACTTGAGGCTGTCTATAGATTGGATTAGATAATTATTCCTATCGAATTTCATTTTTTCTGAAAGAATATTACTTACCTTATAATACCTGTGTACACGTCTAACTTTCGCGGCATCAGTGTGTAGATAATTAGAAAATATTGAATAAGTGTGGATTTCCTAATTCAGTTCGATTATATACTGGTATAAGTGAAACACTCCTATAGAATTGATGTTTTTATATCAGGTGTATATTATATTACATTTATTCTACCAATTTACCAATTTACTTATATCCGTTTTTGTCTACACTAGAGGTTGTTAATCACATTTCATCACAGCACACTGTCCATCAATAATTTAATTCAGCGTATCAAAGCCAGAAAAGTTTTCTTCATACAGGGTATTTTCGGACTAAAGGTGGTAATGTAATGTAATCTAATAGGGGCAGAGTAACTCCAGGCATTTAAGAAATGGTGTATAAATGTTATAAATCAACTCGAGAAAACGTTGACCGAAATTGTTGAATTTTAGTCATTTATTAGACTTGTCTCACTTAATCGAAATCACGAAGGAAAAACAAAATGCAGGTCTGTACTCACCCCAAACTTCATATTTTCGGAAAATAGATAATATACACTGTGACAAAAAAATTTCCGGAAATTTCAAATAAAACGCAAAAATCTTAATCTACTTCAATATTTATTCAACCTACTTCAGAATATGCTCCATTTGAAGCGATATACATGTGCCAACGGTTTTTCTAATCATCGAAATTTTTATAGGCGTTTTCAATGGTGGCCTTCGACTCCTTTTGCGAATTTTCAATTATGACGTCTATGGAATCAAATCTGGTTCCCTAGAGCGGCAATTTCAGTCTCGTGATAAGAAAAAAGTCACACGGAGCTAGATCAGGTGAATAAGGCAGCTGCAAAAGCTGTAGAACCAAATCATGGAAATCTGTCCACCATGTACAGTCCGTGGTGAAACACCCTATATATAAAAATCAAATCGTCTGTTCAATGCTTTTCTATTGTATTACCTAATTAGTTCCACCATAACTACGTAAAAGTTAATCATGATGATAATGAGAAATTAAACTATGTATTATACTATCACCAGAGATTAATTGAAAATCAGGATTGCAACTTCGGTCTCTCGACCATCTTCAGGTGACAAGTTCTTAATTAAAGTTGAAAATACTAATTTACATAAACAGGAAGATACGAAATTAATAAGGGTGCAAACAAGATGTAATAAACGAATTATGATAAAAGTAGGTATCATTTAAAGCTATCAAATATGGATGAAAAAGCAGGACCATACAAATCTATACGTTTCATCCCTATCATTGAGAAATTCTTAAAAGAGTTTCATGTGGATTTTGGAATAATAGTTTCAACTTGTTTTAACTTACTTCAATAGCATTCTTCCGAAAATTGAATTCAGAATAATTCAAAGTAGAGAGAGAAGTCGATCATTAAATTCACTTTTCAGACCTAACAATCTCATGAAATAACTAGGATTTAAAGTATATCGAAAACTGACCTTTACTGATATTTGCATACCTCATGTAGAATCATGCAAAATCCTATAAATACGCTCCTTTCAATACAATGATTCGTAAGGCGTTCTCTCTTTCACTAGCCGAAGAAAATATGTCCATGGAATTGTCAACTATCAAAAAAGTAGCTGAGAACAATGGGTTATTCTCGAGTAGAAAAAACGGGATGATCAAAAAGAAACAAACACAAACAGCATATTTTAATACACTTCCCACAGAAATTGTCGCATCACCCTACTTTTACGACAGTACTATATAAACTTTTATGTTGGTCATTCAATAGTCGCTTGGTTACTCTCAGAATTGTAAAATAAGAAGATATCATTCAGTTTATGATGGAAAATATCAATAATTTTTGAGGTAATGAAAAATTAAAAAATTCTTCCATCTTCAAACATTCGCGAAGAGACCAATAAACTAGCATCGAATGGTTACTAATCATTTTCAAAATATAGTGTTTCCTCCCCGGGCCCTAATTACTGCCAGTATACGTCTCGGAAGCCCCTCAAACAAATTTTGGATGTACTCTTGAGTCACTGAGTTCCAAATTTCAGGAAGCAGATTTTCTAGTTGTTGGAGTGTTCTACAAGGCATCCTACGTTTCTGAATTTGCCACCCCATGTTGTCCCAAACATGTTCTATGGAATTCAAGTCGGGACTTCAGGGTGGCCATATTAAAATATCAATTTCGGCATTTTGCAGAAATTCTGTAACTATTCTAGCTGCATGAGGCCGAGCATTATCATGCATATAAATGAAGTTTTCGTCAATCAATGGGCCGAAGGGTACAACATGGGGTTCGAGGATATCTGTGATATATCTGGCCGCTATCATTCTTCCATTATTCACTAGGACTAACTCAGTTCGACCAAGGAAAGAAATGCCTCCCCACACCATTATTGAGCCCCTTCCGAAGTTTTCGGTTTGCCGGATATTGCATTGCTGACCGTTCCCCAGGTCATCTGTATACAGGCATGCATCTATCATTTGATACTAGACAGAACCTGGACTCGTCGGAAAAGAAAACATTCGACCATTCTGGAATACCCCAATTTGCATGTTCCCCCGCAAACTGAAGTCTTGCAACTCGATGCTCTTTGGTGATATGCGGGCGGGTAGAAGCCACTCTTGGTCTGATATCGTCTTCGTTGAGCCTGTTCCTTACAGATTACAATGAAATATGCACATTTCTGGAAAATCAAGTTCATTTTGTTGCATTCTGGCCGTACAGTGCCGAACTTTCAGTAGTGCAGTTAAACGAAGTCAACGATCATCCATTGGTGTTGTTATCCGATTTCTTCCCTGTCCGGCTCTTTTTCCATATTCCCATGTTTAGTGGTACCGATTAATTGCTCTTGAAATAGTGCTTTGGTTTACATTCAACAAGTTAGCCAAGTAACGTTGGCTTTGCCCCTCCTCTAGAAGTGTTACAATTCTTAACACTTCATGATCACTCAAATAGCGTCCAGGACGTTCAGCAGCCATTAAAACAAATTCAAAGATTCGAAAATCAACAAGAAACACAGAAAACTTGCATTAATTTAGCGTGAAAACTGAAGAGGAATTGAATGAATACTGATAGTCAAATAAACTCATTTTTGTTTCAGACGTGTTTGAGATCATATGGTAACAAATGTTACTACATAGATAAGATTTTTTCCCCCTCACATGTCCGAAAACGTATGTTGACAAAGAAACTGCGATCGTGCTGCTTAATCGATTGTGGAATTCAGAATACCAGGTGATGCGACAATTTTTGTGGTGTGTGTATTTACTAAGTATAGAATCAACTAATACAGATAAATACATTAACATATTAGGGACCTATCAGCGAAAAGATTGCAAATGTCATTTCAAAACAGGGTGAAAAACTTGCCTTCGAAACCCACATGAAACTCTCCCAATAATTTTTCCATAGTAAAGATAAAACTGATAGATTTGACAATAATTGGGTTAACAAGTTGTCATGTATGGATTGTGAAGGCATTTATATAGGTTAGACTGATCGTTCATTCAAAACTAGATAACCAGAGAAACGACGAATCTACTTCAGCTTCACAATCTATCGAAAATTACCATTATTTTCCACCCACAGATCAACTTCAAATTATTTTCAGCATACCTGAAGGACGAAAGTTAGATTTCTCTGAAGCCATCGAAATTTTCATACTCCAACAAACTCCCCATAGAGATAATCATCTGAACGACCAATATGACCCATCTTATTCGTCAATATTTGATATCTTTAAATAATATCTACTTCTATCATCATTCGTTTATTCGTCATGTTTTCACCCTTATAAATTTTGTATTTACCTATTTATGTATTTCTGTTTTTTCAACTCTACTTCGGGACTTGTTGTCAGCTGAAGATTGAGACCAAAATTTCAATTCCTGATTCTCATTAAATCTCTTGTAATAGTACAATACATAGTTTACTTTTTATTATCAATATCTATTGTATCTTGCGCCTTTCTCTGGTCGTGTGTTTACCGACGTCAAGATGTGACATTATGGCGTAATGAATGGGATGTAATTTCCAATTTATTGTAAATCTCTCTTTTATACAAATGAATAAATAAATAATAAAAACAAGTAATGTTTTCTGAGGAATTTTTCTTAATAATTGTGATTCGTGACGCGTTTCGCTACACCGTAGTTTCTTTAGACGAATGAATGTACAGAAATTATAACAACTATATATAGATAAAAATGAGAATATAGATACAAAGGTTCTTCAATAATTAAAAGCTTATTGACTTTCTTCTTCTTCAGTGGTTATTGATGACGGGTATATACAATAAAATTAGAGAAAAGGTTGCCCCCTGAAGACATTCAATAGAGGTGAAGGGCTTGAATCGACTTTCAATTCATTTATGAGCTTAGCTGAGTGTTTCTGTTTGTTGATTTCTAAGTTTCCCAAAGATCTACTTTCCAATATCTATTATCTGTATGTAAAATTTGAAACTGTGGGTCGAAAGAGTGATTATTTTCTAGGAGATGATTGGCGTAATTTGAATCTGGTTTTTCATTTGAAAAACTGCGTTTATATTCCGATATTCTAATACTAAAATTTCTACCATGGTAAAATTTACACAGTCATTGCAAATTTTATATATTTGCCTAAACTATTATCAGTTTGGAAAGCTAAGTTGAAATTATTTCAACTCAAGAATGATTTCAGTTTCTCACTTGTAATACCAACGTGGGTTAAGGTGTTGAAATTTTGTTTCAATTTATCAAAAGGGTAAACTTCATTCAATGCGATTCTTCTGTGTTTTCGTTCAAAATATTATTTATTATTTTGGGATTATAACCATTATTTTCAGCTATTTGATTAATTATATTTGATTCCTGTTGAAATTTTCTGGTGATAACGGGATATAAATCAATGTATGAATAAAACTATTGAATGCTGATATTTTATATTTATACGGATGACACGACGAGTGATGTATTATAATATCTGTATGTGACGGCACATAGTAGATTGCGAAAACATGTTTTCCATTTTCATTCGAAATTGTTAGGTCTAAAAAGTTATTGAATTATTACTTTCAATTCCGGTAGTGAATTCAATTTTTGAATGTAAGGAGTTTATATAATTTTCAAAAATTTTCAACTGTCTATCTGTTCCTTTGAACGAAATAATGATATCGTCTAAATAGCGATACCAGTATAAACAATATTTACTAAGTGGATGGTTATTAATTGATTTCTCTAGATTATTCCTGAACATTTCTGCTAATAAAGGACTTAACGGATTGCCCATAATCAAGCCGTATTAACTAGTATAATAGTTATTATAGAAATGGAAATAATTTTGATCAAAACAAAGTAATAATGAAAGAATATCTGATTCAATGATCGGATTGACATGATTTTTTTCTAATAATTCTTCAACTAAGTAGTACGTATCTTTCGGCGGAATGTTGGAAAATGGATTTTAATGTGAAAAGAAATGAATTTGGAATTTCTCCACCCAAACCTTTCACTGATAAATTTTCAGACCATACAACTTTTGACAGACTAATACCGATATTTCACAATCACACAGATCTATTAGAAAAAATAAATTAAAAAAATTCAAACATAATAATATATTTAAATCCAAAATAGACTAAAACTAATTTTGAACAGTTAGGTATTGAATCCGAAACCATTCTCAAAATCTTCAAAGATAATATATTAGCCAAACATAAAACAGCAAAAATCAACAAAGAAGAGTTTTCGAAATTATCACCTCTTCGCAATTCCGATTATAAAATAATAAGTACAATTCGTGAAAATAGTACCAAGAACGATATATTATTCACTAAAGCAGATAAAGGTAACACCTTCATCGCGATTAGTAAAACCGATTACATTTCAAAAACTGAAGAATTCCTAACAACCGGAAACTACATCAACTAAGGTTCCTACCGCTAAATTTCAGGAAGAACTTAGAAACGTAATTTCGACAGCAAAATAGTAATTACAGACCACGAAAAATTAAAATTCATTAACTCCAATCCACAATCCTCCGAATTATATTCGTTGATGAATTTTCATAAACATAATTACCCTATTAGACCTGTTGTTTCTAATGTAATGTAACGGCACCTTCTTTCAATTTTTCGAAATTCCGACTTGCTAATAAAGCATCGCCATTTTAAATCTGAATTTTCAGTCAAAAATACATATAAACTAATTGGCAATATCAAAGATACCATTATACCACCTAATTCCGAATTCATGTCTTTCGACATTGAAAATCTATTTCCCAACATTCCTCCGAAAGATACGTACTATTTAGTTGAAGAATTATCGGAAAAGAATCATGTCAATACGATCATTATATTAGATATGAGAAATTTGTTTAGATCAAAACTATTTCCATTTCAATAACAAATATTATACTAGTGAAGACGGCTTGATTATATGCAATCCGTTAAGTCCTTTGTTAACAGAAATATTCATCACTCTCGTTTAGATAGTTGAAAGGTGAACATATCAACCGCATGTGTGCAGTATTTACGTGATAAACTGATTGTAAGTTTTTCAAAACAAATTTATCGGTGCCATCATAACTGACTGCAATCAAACCGGTATGGATGAGGATGACGACCCATCTAATCGTGGCGATCCTCCGCCTTCCAGTAAATCTAACATCGTAATTTCTTCTTATGCCTCCAAAGTCAACAAACACCAAACACCACGAAAAGATCAAGCTATCATCTTCAATGCTGTTGACGACTGCAAGTTAACAGATTATCTATTAGCGCTAGGTCCTATTGTGGGGCCAAAAAACATTACTTTTTCATCTCGAATCTCTAATAACCGAATTTGCGTTTACCTTAGTAACAAAAATACAGTTGACAAATTTATATCTGAAAATAAACCGATTAAAATAAACAATCAGCTGCTGTATGGCAGACGGCTAATCACCCCCGCAGAAAGGCTAGTAATATCGAATGTGTGTCCCACAATCCCAAACGATGTCTTGGAAAATGAACTGAAACGCTTAGGAATCAAACTTCTGTCATCAATTACCCACCTATCAATAAATATACCCGACCCAGATTACGCACATATACTAAGTTTCCGTCGCCAAGTTTATATCGCCCTCTAGAGAACACAGAAATTCCTGACTCGATAATAATTTCCCAAGACGAAACGACTTATCGAATTTTCTTGACTTTCAATAACAGTTGCTTCCGTTGCAAACAATCAGGGCATATTGCCTCCCGCTGCCCTCTTCAGACTACCAATCAGCCCGCTTCAGAACTCGCTTCGTCACCTATTCCATCAACTCAACATCGACAAACCCAAATCACACCAGAAGGCACTACTTTCAAAAAAACCGACGAAATTTCGACTATGCAACCTAATTCAAGCAATATTGGCAATAATTACAACACAGTGCAAATAAAAAGAATACATAACGAGATCGTTTCTCCCACAGCAGACACCCACTCACAGCCAGAAATCAATTTCACCAAACCACTACTCAAAAAACCCAAACACGAGACCAAAGCAAATGAAAACAAAAGTAAAATTATGAATACAGACTTCTTTTTACCAGTAAAAGACCTCATCGAAGCACATTCTCCCCCCTTCGTTCTCACATATGATGAATTAACAGATCTTTTTTCCAACTTACTTGGGGCGAATAATCAAATTTTACTGGCACAAGACTATACAAACGACCTCTCGGGTCTCAACTACATGATAGAGGAAATACAGCCAGCTCTAGAAGATAGAATCCTGAAATCAAGATGCACGAAATTTCGAAAAAAGCTGAAGAGGCACTTAGACGGAATCGCTACTGATTCCGAGAGTGATACCTCGCAAGATCCTAATAATTATTAATGGACCCAAACATGAGTGAAGGAGCCAAAATGGCTCCTACCAACCACTCTTTCTTACAATGGAACATCAACGGCTATTTTTCCCATCTAGAAATGTTTCAAATCCTTATTAACGAATATGATCCTTCTATAATTGGTCTACAAGAGACCCATTTCAAACCAAATAAATCACATTCTCCAAGAAATTACAAAGGCTTTTTCAAAAGTAGAGAGAACGTAAATCGAGCCAGTGGGGGCGTGACAATCTTAGTACGAAAAGATATTGGAGCAACAGAAATACCTCTTAATACAGAGTTAGAAGCAGTAGCCGTCTCACTCGATCTCCCCAAAAAACGCTCAATCTGCAATATTTACATTCCGCCGGCATCAGACTTCACCTCTAATGACATAAATCTAATATTATCGCAAATACCTTCTCCAAGGATAATATTCGGTGACTTCAATAGCCATAATGAGATCTGGGGGTCACGGAATACGGATAACAGAGGGAGAAATTTGTGTGATGCTTTGTATGGAGCAAACCTTCTTTTACTTAATACTGGCGAAGGAACAAGATTTAATGTATCAACAGGAAACTCAACAGTCCTTGATTTAAGCTTTTGTGATCCTCTACATCTCTAAGTCTGCAATGGCAAGTTCTCCCTTCCTTTATGGAAGTGACCATTACCCAATTATGATCAGGATACCTCAAATACTTACGAGACAATTTCTATAGAAAATGGAAACTAAAAGAAGCAAATTGGTTTATGTATAAAAAGAAACTAGTAGAAGGAATAAGTTCACTCGACACTACAGAAAATATCGATACAACAGTTGCTAACTTCACCAAATTGCTGACAGAAGCAGGGGAGCTATCTATTGGAAAGTGCTCAAAAACACCAACCCGGAAGGCCTTAGTTCCCTGGTGGAGTGAACAATGTAAACTTGCTATAAAAAAGTACAAACATGCTCTATATAAATATAAAAAGGATAAATCACAAGAAAAGATGATAGAATTTAAGAAACTCAGAGCAGAAGCCCGTTTTTTAATCAAAAAGAGTAAAAAGGAATCTTGGAGCCACTACCTTTCAACAATTACACCTGCCACATCATCTTCGGAGATGTGGAACAAAATTAAAAAAATCTCAGGAAAAAGTACTTATACACCCATCCGCTCTATCGCATTGAATGGCTCACTTATGACGAATGACAAAGAAATTGCAAACACATTTGCTAAAACTTATAGCGACCACTCCAGCAATCAAAATTATGATGAACAATTTATTGAACTGAAAAACTGTACTGAGGGGCTACCTCTTGAGAACGAAGTTGGAAATAATGACCTGAACACACCTTTCTCTATGGACGAATTGAATTATGTACTCAAACGTCTAAAAACCACAAGTCCAGGTGTCGATAATATCCCAAGTCCTTTTCTATCGAACTTACCTGAAAAAGCGAAAGAATTTCTTCTCACATTATATAATAGAATCTGGGCTACACACAAACTACCGAAAATATGGAAAAAAGCGATAATCATCCCTCTGCCGAAACCGAACAAAGACCTTAAAGATCCAGAATCTTTTGGACCAATTTCGTTAACCTGTACACTCTGCAAGGTACTTGAAAGATTAGTAAATAATAGGCTCGTCTGGTATATAGAAAACCAAAATCTTCTATTTTCCGGCCAAAACGGCTTTCGAAAAAACAGATCCACAATGGACAACATTATAGAACTAGAATCGGACATCCATGATGCTTTCATAAATAATCAACAATGTGTAGGAATTTTTCTAGATATCAAGCATGCGTATAATATAACTTGGAGACACCGAATATACCAACAACTCATTTCATGGAAGGTTGGTGTTAACATGCTGAAGTTTGTACAAAACTTTTAGACCACAGAATTTTCCAAGTCCGAGTGAACAGTGTATATTCAGATGACACCGTAAAGAGAACGGAATACCTCAGGGGTCGGTAATTAGTGTGACTCTATTCCTGTTGGCCATTAACAGTATATCCCAGCATATTACTTCACCGGTAAAATGCAGATTATACGCAGATGATGTCGTTCTGTTCATGAAAGGAAGAGATGTTTCACAGTTATCATGCATTTTACAGAAAAATTTGAACCAACTATCTAAATGGTCGTCGATGACTGGCTTTCAGTTCTCGGCAGAGAAGACAAAGTGTGTTCTTTTCACTAAATCAACCCCTCTTTCAACACCTCTACTGAAAATTGCTGGAAAAAATCTTGAATTTTTCGATCAAATTAAGTTCCTGGGTATGATTTACGATCAAAACTTAACTTGGAAACCACATATCGAAAATATCATAAAAAGTTGTAATAAAAGCCTGAATCTATTAAAAATTTTGTCCAATCGAAAATGGGGATCTGACACCTCAAGTTTGTTAAAAGTTTATAGAACACTCATCAGATCAAAAATTGACTACGGTTCCATTGCCTACGACTCAGCCACACCCTCTACTCTTAGAGCTCTAGACACCCTGCATAATACTGCTATAAGAATAGTTTTGGGTGCTTACTGCACAAGTCCTATAGACAGCCTACTGTGTGAAATTTCAGAACCCCCCCTAAGATTACGAAGAGCATATCTATCTCTCACTTATGCATCGTCTGTTATTTTCAATTCAAACAACCCATCTTTCTCTCCCACATCGAATCGGTTTCATGATCTCTATATCACAAAAAAACGGTCTAGACCATCTGCACATGAAAGAATAACGCAATACAAAGATTTATTCGGAATCTCATTCCCAATATCATATTTTTGTATAGAGGAACAAATGCCCCGCCATGGACTATCGACAAACCAAACTGCATTCTCACATTGACAAAATATAACAAGTACAACATAAACACGAATACCATAAAAACAGAACTGCAATCGATTCTCAGTGATTTACCAGGAGACAGATTATACACGGACGCATCGAAAATTAATGACGAGGTGGGTGCTGCGATCGTACAGTGTCAGTCGGTTACGAAATTCAAATTACCAAAGTATACAAGTACTTACACAGCGGAGCTATATGCCATATTACAGGGTGTCAAACAAATAGAGGAAAACAACGTCCGATCCGCAATACTCATTTCAGACTCTCTAAGTGCAATAAGGTCACTAGATAATATGTACGCAAAAGACCCCCTAGTGCAACAAATATTTAAGGCCATGTATAACATTCAAACGTCGGGAAGAAGTGTATCATTTGTGTGGATACCCTCACACATCGGTATCCAAGGTAATGAAGAGGCCGATATAGCAGCCCGGGAGGCAATAAGTGCGGTGGACTCAATCGTTGAGTCGAAAATCTCGTTTGTGGACTTCAAAAACTACATTAAGAACCAAATTATAAGTGCGTGGCAAAATGAATGGAACCAGTCTTCCTCGAAATTACGCGAGTGTAAACCAAGTGTTGATTCGTGGAAATATAACTTACCCTTGCGTAAGGACCAAGTCGTCTTACACCGGCTGCGCATAGGACACACAAATATGACTCACAGCTACCTCATTTCGAAAGAACAGCGACCCATTTGTCAGCATTGTCAGGCGCTCTTAACCATCAAGCATGTTATAATCGACTGCCCAGGGTATGCAGCGAAAAGAAATAGTTTTCAAATTGGCAATAGTTTACGTGCAGTACTGAACAAAGATCTCACTAAGCTCATGAATTTTCTAAAAGACTGTGATTTATATAACTCAATTTAGCTTCAAATTCTATGTTGTTCTTTTTTGTTTTTATTGATGGATGCGCTAATAACCCTGCGTGGTTGATGCGCTTATTCTAAATAAAAAAAAAAGAAATATTCATGAATAATCTAGGGAACCTAATTAATAACCATCCACTTAGTAAATATTGTTTATACTGGTATCGCTATGTAGACGATATCATTATTTGCTTCACAGGAACACAGAGACAGTTGAAAATTTCGAAAATTATATAAACTCATTACATCCAAAAATTGAATTCACAACCGAAATAGAAATTTCTCAGACGAAACAATTTCGAATGAAAATGGAAATCATGTTTTCGCAATTTACCATAAGCCGTCACATACAGATATTATAATCTATCATCCGTATCAACATAAAATGTCAGCATTCAACAGTTTTATTCATAGATTGATTAAAATCCCGTTATCACTAGAAAATTTCAACAAAGAATTAAATTTAATTGAACAAATAGCTAAAAATAATGGTTATAATCTCAAAAGAATGCATAACATTTTGAGTAAAAAGCAAGTAGAATAGCATTGAATGAAGTTTACCCTGTTGATAAATTGAAACAAAACAACACCTTAATCTACGTTTGTATTACAAGTGAGAAACTGAAATCATTCTTGAGTAGAAATAATTTCAACATAGCTTACCGAACTAATAATAGCTTAGGCAAATATATAAAAACAATAAAACCAAATCAGATAAAATAATAAATCAGGTGTATATAGATTGAATTGCAATGATTGTGATAATTTCTATATTGGTAGAACACATAGAAATTTCAATATTAGAATATTGGAACATAAACGCAGTTTTTCAAATAAAAATCAGATACAAATTACGCGAATCATCTCCTAGAAAATAATCACTCTTTCGACCCACAATTTCAAATTTTACATACAGATAATGAATATAGGAAAGTAGGTCTTTGGAAAACTTCAGAAATCAACACAAACACTTAGGTAGGCTCATAAAAGAACAAGTCGATTTGAGCTCTTCACCTCTATTGAATCTCTTCAGGGAGCAATCTATTCTTTAATTTTATTAGATATACCCGTTATCAATAACCACTGAAGAAGAAAAAACTCAATAAGCTTGTAATTACTTAAGAACATTTGTATTTATATTCTCATTGTTATCTATATATCATTGTCATAATTTCTGTACATTCATTCCGTGTAACGAAACGCGTTCCGAGTCACAATTATTCAGTAAAATTCCTCAAAGAACAATATTTGTTTTTATCATACATAATAGAATTCTACCAAGTATAAGCCTCCCAAATTCAAAAGAATAAATAAATAAATAAAAACTTATCTGAATGGTTGTGTAGTAATCTATTTCTTTTTTTTCTTATCTAACCTAACTTAAAATAACCTATTTCCTTTTGTATTATACATTTTATTAAGAAAATCTGTTGGGTAAGTTCTCAATATTTCTAGAAAAGTAAAAGTGCTTGGAGTATTGGAATTGTTGCTTGTTGCTATAGTCTCCCAAAAAATTTAAGTGTTGATAAACATTGTTTATTTGCAGATCAGTATTATTCAAAATGAGTTGAGAAATATTCTTACGAATTCGAACCTTTCGAAAAATTACATAAAAGGACTAAACATCAGCAGTAGAAAAGTAATGAAGATAGATACATCTATTTTCGTTATTCAGGTCGTTATTTTCTTTCAGTTCAGTAAATGTGAAACCAACCACGTACCAATTATTAACCACTGGAGCTTGAATCTCCTCTACCTGTTTACACCTCGTTTGACGTCTCACTCCTGAACGGGAGTGAATCAGCTAGTTTCGCTTACTGAATCCTTTATGTATCATGTCTTTCCCCTCCTTTGTAGTTCGTCGCTAATTATGACCAACAAGGCAATAAATTTTTTGTTCCAATTTCGTATTGATTTTTTTCACAATGCATCGTTAAAAATGGTGCATGTTATTCATATCATGAATTGTTCGCTACTCTCGTATTGCGATGTCAAGACCACGTATTTCAACTAGACTGCGCAAAGAAATTGACGCACAATATCAATATTTCAAATAGCTTTTGTGGTAGGCAACTAATCACACTAGATAACAATATTGCACTTTTCGTCTGAAGAATGACATGTCACCTGATGTTTACTAATTCGACGTTGTTGATTCTAAATACAGAACAATTTTACTAGTCCGGACACTATATCGGGACTTCAGTAACTCGGGCACGCAACGCATTCGGGCACTTTGAGAATGTTAGCTCTATAATCCGGGCACATCGACGCCGACTGATATACAAACAATAATAATTTTCCTGTCTGTACATGTATGTATGTACTTGCACTATCTAAGAGTGGCTAGTATCGTTCTACAGTTGCATTTCAATCTCGCCGGTGGTGTGCATAATGGCTCCAACCAAGGGAAATCATAAAACGCTCACACTGGCAGAGACATCAAAAATAATAGATTTTATTGATGATGGAATAAGTACTCGTCGACTAGCAGCAAATTTCATTATTCCAAAATCAACAGTGTTTGACATTAAAAAGAACAAGGACAATATAAGGAGATTTATATCCAAATCGTGCGCAAGAGTTTTTACAAAAAGAGTACCAAGTTCTCGGCTAAAAAAAATTACTGCTTGCCGAGTACCACGGCCTAGAGCTCGGCTGGCCCAACCGGGCCCTCGTTGCATCCCTAGTAGGAATATTATTTTAAACTTTTCTCGAATTTATTCTATCCAATTTATTTTGTAGGAAAAAGAAAAATTATTAGAGAAGCTGAAAAGCCTGATGTTGAAATCATAGCATTATGCATTGTATTACTGGTTTCTTCAACAACGCAACGCACACGTACCAATTTCGTCAGTCATATTATATTATATTATATATATATATATATATATATATATATATATATATATATATATATATATATATATATATATATATATATATATATATATATATATATATATATATATATATATATATATATATATATATATATATATATATATATATATATATATATATATATATATATATATATATATATATATATATATATATATATATATATATATATATATATATATATATATATATATATATATATATATATATATATATATATATATATATATATATATATATATATATATATATATATTTTACCCTGACGAGTTGCCCATATATCGGTTCATGCAATCAAACTGATTTCATGAAAAATATAAATCCACCACCCGGTAATTAATACCATTGCCAGGCAATGATTATAATCAAAACATATCCTGGAGTAATTATATATTAGGATAACGTTAAATGTTATGAGAATATATCAATCTACCAGAATATATACATACTATAGCATCATCAGACAATGATATCAATGTACCAACGAGTAGTGTCAGAGGCTATATATATATATATATATATATATATATATATATATATATATATATATATATATATATATATATATATATATATATATATATATATATATATATATATATATATATATATATATATATATATATATTTATATGATTTGATTTATTTCTTTCAACAACTTCTATTACAGTAATGAAAATGGTTTGATCATGGGAAATCCTTTGAGTCCACTTTTAGCAGAGATTTTTATGAATAATATTGAACAGAAAATTCATACACATCCACTCATTTCCAAATTTCTTTATTGGTATAGATATGTTGACGACATCTTAGTATGTTTCATTGGAACTACTCGTCAATTAGACTTATTTCTTAATTTCATTAATTCCATCCATTTGAACATTAAATTCACGATAGAAATTGAACAGAACGATTCCATTAGTTTTTGGACTTAAAAATCACTAAACAAAATAATAATCATGGTTTTCGGTCTTTCGTAAACAAACACATACTGATACAATTATACATAACTACTCATTACATCCAATTCAACACAAAGTTGCAGCTTTAAACAGCATGGTACATCGGTTACTCAATTTACCTTTATCAGTAGAAGATTATAATAAAGAGTTAAACATCATCAAACAGATAGCCATTAATAATTCATATGATCCGGATATGATAGATCTAATCATTCGTAAAAACTGTATCAGAAAGCAATAAATGAAGTATATCCTATTCATAAAGACTATAAAATATTCAACAGTTTAACATTCTGCGGTTCTGCAAGTACAAATATTAAATCCTTTCTCGTCAAACAAAATCTTAATATAACTTTCAAAACTTCTAATAACTTAGGTAAACATATTAAAAATAATAAATCTCGTGTTGAAAAATCAGGTAAATCAGGAATCTATAAACTCAATTGCGGTTCTTGTGATAAAATTTATATCGGTAGGACCTTTTGGCATAAGAACATCTGAACACAAACGTACCTTCGATAAAAATAAATCTGATTCAAATTATTCACACCACCTAATAAAAGAAAACCACTCAGTCAATAAAAACTTTGACATATTACATATAAAATCAAAAAGTTCAAAATTAGATCTCCTAGAAGCATTAGAAATAAATAGATACAAACATTCGGACAAGCTTTTGAATGAACAGGTAGATGTGAATTATTCACCCCTATTTAACTTGTTTAATTAGTTTTTATTACCTTTCATACTTACTGTACAATGGCTCGGTGTGGATTTTCCTGTTATTCATCCAACTTGTTCTACGATTTGTTTATAATACCATACTCTTCATTCTGTTTTTCATTCTTGATAAAGCTGCTCTGTCAGCGAAACGTCGTCGAATTTTTTGAAATAAAGTGTTGGTTAAAGTTAAACCTTGTGTTTTTTATCTCATTAGTATATATTTATATAAAATATTTCAAATGGTGTTCATAACTGAAGAATACAAAAATTTCATTCTGTCAAAAAAGTACCAGGAATTGGTCAATGAAACACGAAATATTTATTTTTCATCCAAATTTATAGTATTGCCTTCGAAGTAGGCTCCTTCCGAAATATTACTGACAAAAAAGAATCCTAAAATTCTCATTTAAATTTCCCACGTTGAGTATTTTCAAGCATTTTAAATTTATGTATGTTGGTAAGACTGTCCTTAGTCACTATGCCAAACATAAGATCGGTCGATCAACTAGTATGTTTACGACAGCTGTTGAAATCAGTTGACCTCAGTAGTACCAATTTTTCAATGGAGAAAAATATTGAACAAAGAGTTTGTCGTAAATTTTGTGTTTTGAACGAAATTCCGAGAGCTGAAACCTTTCGAATGCTGGAAAAGACTCATGGAGACTCTGTTTTATTGAAAATCCAAACAAATGGTACGAAGCCGTTGAAGATGGTCGGGAGATTGTCGAAGATTTGCCTCGTTGCTGACAACCTTTGACCTCTTCAACCGACGATAACGTCCGAAAAATCGAGGAAATGAAGCTTGAAAATCGTCATGCCAGTGTTAGAGATATTGCTCGTGATCTCAGTATCTCTCGTGAAACCGCTCGTTTGATTTTGGAGAACCAATTGGGCATACGGCGCGTCGCCGCTCGGCTCTTTCCGATTGAGCTGAATTTTCTTCAAAAACAGTACCGGACGCAGGTTGCTGCAGACATGCAGCAATTCTGATCCCACGTCCATGGGACGGATCATAACTGGTGGCAAGACTGGGGTCTATGAATACGACACATTTCCAAGCCAACAACCATAACAAAGGGTGGTACAAAATGCGCCAAAACCGAAAAAAAACCTCGCCAAAGTCGTTCGAAAATCATGAATTCGTTCCGCAAGGTCAAATGGTCAATAAGGACTTCTATTCAACCTCTTTAAAGTTTTGGAGATATTCATGTTTATGAAAACAAAGACTGGCTTTGTTAGTATTATCATTTATTATCGTAGACTTGTGTACCATCTCAGCTTTTAGCTGGATATAATTTACCTTTTCCAGATTCAGGAATCAAAGGGAATAGGCTCGATTATAATATACTTGACATGAATTTTCTTAGTATCCTACATGTATTGAGAACTTAATGATTTAAGCACAGTCTTCAGACTCTGATTGTATTCTAAACGAATCTTCTCGTTTGACTGTTTTTGGTCTAGCAATCTGGCTTGTTGGTATCCTAGATATTTGTATGTTTCGCCATTCCTCATGCACTGTATAATATCACCGTTTGGAAGTTGTGTTTCATCATTTATGAACTATATGACTTTCCCTCTTTGAATGTTCAGAGTCTTACATTTTTCAATCCCGACTTTCATATGAACATCTACCGAGAACTTACTGACAATTTTCAGCAGATCATTCAATTGCTTCTTGTTCGAAGCATATAATTTGATGTCATCCATATACAGCAGGTGGGAGATTTTATAATAGTTCCTATCTGTCTTTATCCTGAATCCGTATCCTGTTCTATTAAGCATTGAGGACTATGGGTTAATAGCTAAACAGAACCATAATGGACTCAAAGAGTCTCCTTGAGAAATTACACGACGTATGGGTATCTCGTCGGTTTTAATGGACTTATTGTTCTTGTTGACCTGCAGAGACATGCGCCAGTGTGTCATTGTTGTCTTCAAGAATTCTACCAGAGCTTGATGAATTTTGTATATCTGCAATACTTGCCTGTTTTATTATCACAGAATCGACAATGAGTTGTTCCTTGCAACCGTGGTGTTTCTTTCTGCATCCCTTCTGCTCCTCAGCTAATATATTGTTGTCGTCAATGTGTTGGTATATTCGATAGGATATTCATGAGGTGAGTATACTGTAGATTGTTGGCAGGCAAGGGATTGGCCTATATTGAGACGGATCCTATGTTCTATCGCTCTTAGGTAGCATATGTGTTAAGCTTTGTGTTAGGAAAGTGGGGTGTTTTCCTGTATTATCATTATTATTATTATTTATTATCGTGGGCTAATGCACTATCTCAGCTGTTAGCTGGATATAATTTATCTTTCCCAGATTCAGCAATAAAAGGGAATAGGCTCGATTACAACATACTTGACATGAATTTCCTAACTATCCTACATTTCTATATAGGTATTCTAATGCAATTCTAATTTCTTAAGGATATCATTCAAAGTTTTGGGTATCAACCCAGTCGAGGATACGATGACAGGAACGATATCTATTTTATCGAGGTGCCACATCAGCTTGATCTCAATAGCAAGGTCTGTTCATTTGGACTTTTTCTCCTGGAACTTGTTCAGCACGTTATTATTATTTGGTATGTCGACCTCCACCAGCATTGCTGTTCTGGCTCTCTTATTATACACCACTATGTCCCGCTTATTATTCGTCACCATTCTGCCATTGATAACAGGCCTATCGTAGTATAATCTGATAGAGCCATTTTTCAATACGGGCGCCAGTTGATACTTGTAATATGGCTGGAAGGTATTCAGAAGTCCGTACTTGTGTGCAAGTTTCTGATGGATAGTGTTGCACACTTGACTATGCCTGTGGAGATAGTCCGTATTGGCAGCCGGACGTAATATGCTGAATAGTCTTCGATCTTATATGGCCTTTTCTGCTTATCTATTTTTATTGTTCCGTCCTCAATAATAAATATTTAGTAGTTAATTGTAGCGATTACTCGGTCTTGAATGGCCATAAGGAATCCTTCTGTTTCCGCGAATAGTTCTGCTTTCATCAACCATTTGTTGCAAGCTTCTTTGTCGATGTATGGTTGATTAATCTCATGGTGATGTCGTCCATGCAATTCCTGTCTTGACCATTGCTCTTGTTTTTCAGTATCTGATAGGAACGGTAGATTCAGCAGGTCATCACTGGTAGCAAGATTTAGAGGTGTATATCGCTTATCAGCCAACGATAATACTCTGTGGAGGTCAGAAGTGCGAGCTTTTGCAGAGAGGAATTTTCTGAGATTTTTTATGTGTTTGGTATGTAAGTTGACGACATCCATCAATCCGCGTCTTTCTTGTTCTTATCACAGACGATTTTGGATGGTGATTATTGTACTTTGTCAGCATCGTTCGGGTCTGCCTTTGAATATCATCCAGATCTGTCTTAGTCCATCTGATTTTTCCAAATGAGTAAAGCAACACTGGAATGGAGTAGATGTTTATTGCTTTGACTAGATTCCCCGAGTTTAACATTGACTTCAGCACAGTCTTCAGACGCTTACTGTACTCTCTATTATTATTATAATAATTATTATTATTCATACTATGAATCCCGGACCTCCAAAACATTACGGCCTAATAAAAAATCACAAGGCCAATGCCTCAAACCGTTCACTAGTATCATTCATGAACAAACAGCCCAGTATATGAATTTGCAAATGAATTGAACTTTTTTCAAAAATTCAACAAATTTCACATCTAAATACTCTATAAAAAAACTCAATTCAATTAATACAAAAAAAAAACAAGTTCAAACCCCAATCAAATCATATTTAATCAGTTTGGATGTAGATAACATGTTTTCCAACTTCCCAGGAGACGAATGCCTTCCATTGGTCTCAAATATCTTAAGGAAATCACACGTTAACCATGTTTTTCGAGATGATTTCTTGTTTTTGCTCTAGTTGTGCCGAAAACAGTTATTTCAAATTCAATAATAAATTCTATGAACAACCTCACGGTTTAGCGATGGGATTAGCATTGCTCCCTTTACTAGCTGACATTTTCATGGCGTATATTGAAGAAATCATATTCAATTCCTCCAAATCAAAATTGGTACATTTATGGTATAGATATGTAGACGATATTATTGCATGTTTCCTAGGATCAATTTTAAGTTTACATCAATAACATTCATCACAAAATTGATTAAAATAGAGAGATAAGTCGATCATCAGATTCACTTTTTAGACCTAAGAATCACTCATATAAATAACACACAAGTTTTTATATATATCGAAAACCCACATTTTCTGATATTTGCATCCCTTATGACTCAACGCACCCAAAATCTCATAAATACGCTGCATTTAATTCAATGGTACATAGGGCTTTCTCTCTGCCATTATCCGAATAAAATATGTCCAGGGAATTGTCAACTATTGAAGAAATAACTGAGAACGATGGTTATCCCTCAAATATAATAAACGAAATGATCAGAAAAAAACAAACACAAATATTTACACACGTATAGAATTAACTTATACAGATAAATATATTTCATTAACATGTTTTGGCCCTATCAGCGACCAATATGGCCCCTAGTTTATTCGTCCCTATTCGAAATCTTTAAATGCTTTCATCATTATATTATTACCTTTTGTTTGTATCCTTATTAATTTTGTACCTACCTATTTATAAGTACTGGGTGATTCACCAGTGGCGCGGTGAACTGTAGCTCGTAAACTCTTGAAGATTTCATTTTTGTTGGAACGGTATTGTATTTAGAAAGTAAGAATCTACTTCAGCAGTTTATTTTGCAGTAAACAGGGTGTCCCAATTTTCTATGAAAAAATCTCGGGTGGTTTTTTCAGATTTGAAGACCACTTTTTTTCAAGATGGGAGCGGCCTAAACTCTGCTGTAATGTCTTAAAGTAATAAGTTTTTTTGGTGAGTAGTTTCGTTACAATATTTTTTTTTTTCATAAAAATTCATGAATATAGGCTCTGACATCATCGCATGCTCCTTCGGCTAGAGAGGATGAATACTTTTTTCCTTTCGTTTTCTTATTGCCCAAGGATAGCTTTATTGATGAATTGAAATAGATAATCCTCATTTTATACAGGAGTGACTCAAAAGAATTATTGAATATTGTAATTTAAAAAAATCCTATCTTGATTTTTCAAATGGAACACCCTGTATTTCATTATTCATGTCAACGCATAAAATATTGTGCTATATTTGTGCAGAAGTGACCTTATCTTTATCTCCGATCATTTTCGAAATATTCGATTATTTGTAAGAATTTTTGATAAAAATTCTACAAACCGTATCAAACTCATCAACATTCATCATTATTTGCACAGAAGTTTTTTTTTTCTGTAATGATTCAAGTAGTAAAAAATGAAAGCTGAACTTGTTAGTGTTTCGTTATTGAACATTGTTAAAGTGAGGTTTGAACCCAATTTTCTCAATTGACTGCCATGAAGTTCTCCAAAGAAGAAATGGTTGATATAATTTTTTTTCTGGATGTATGTGATAGAAATTCTTTGTTGGCAAGTAGAGTTTATTCGCAAAGGTTTCCTGATAAGAGGCATCCTGATGCATGATGCTTCGAAAAACTTCTGATTAGATCAGAACGGGTAATAACGCTCACAAAAAAACATGAAATACCAAAAACTGCTAGAGTTGAAGACAACCAGTTATCAGTTTTGAAGACACTGACAGAGGACCCATATAAAAGCCAAAGAGAGATTTCTCAGTTAACAGTTATAAGTCAAGCTTCCGTCCAGAGAATCTTGAAAGTGAATAAATTTCATGTATATCATGTACAGCTGCACCAGGAACTGAACAATCAAGACTATGAAAATCGAATCAATATTTGCAATTGGGTAAGTGACAAAGCAGCGGAAAATCCAAATATGTTTAGCAGAGTTCTTTTCTCGGACGAGGCAACTTTCCACAAGAAGGGGCTTGCAAACTGGCACAACTTTTATTTTTACGCCACGGAAAATCCACACCTCATGAGACAAACAGATCACCATCATCGTTGGTCCTTGAATGTATGGGCCGCTATAGTAGATGGATATCTAATTGGGCACTTTTTCGACGAGCACCTCAATAGTGAAATGTGTTTAGATTTTCTGCAAAATCATCACCACTACCAGAGCATATAAGACAAAATTTGTGGTGTCAACAGGATGGAGCACAGACACATTATTCACATCAGGTTAGGAAGCATTTGAATCATGTATTTCCAAACAAATGGATAGGACGTGGTGGTCCTGTTAGATGGCCATCTAGGTCTCCGGACCTTACAAGTCTTGAATTTTTCTTGTGGGGTTATATTGAGGACATTGTTTATCAGATTCCTTTCACAACACAGTTGGATATTATACAGAGAATAATCGACGCCTTTCAGTCAGTTAATCTTGGAATGTTGTCGAGAGTTCAACGGTCTTTCCCCAGGAGGATTGAGTTGTGTCTACTAAGAAATGGGCAACATTTTGAACACATTTAGTGAAATAGTTCAGAACCTTGTAGATCATCTCACCAAAAACTAATGTATTACGTATAAGATAAGGTTACATCTGCTAAAATATGGCTCAATATATATGTCCCATTTGAAAAAAATCAAGTTATGATATTTTTAAAATTAGAATATTCAATAATTTTTATGAGTCACTACTGTATAAAATGAGAATAATCCATTTCAATTCATCAATAAAGCTATCGAATAATAATCGAATCGAATAATAAGAAAACGAAAGGAAAAAAGTATTCATCCTCTCTGGCCGAAGGAGCATGCGATGATGTGAGAGCCTATTTTCATGAATTTTTACGAAAAAAAAAATTCTGTGACTGAACTACTCACCAAAAAAACTTATTACTTAAAGACATTAGAGAAGAGTTTAGGACGCTCTTGAATCTTCAACAAAAAAGTGGTCTTCTAATCTGAAAAAACCTCCCAAGATTTTTTTATAGTACATTGGGACACTCTGTTTACTCAAAAGAATCTGCTGAAGTAGATTTTTACTTTCTAAATACAATACCGTTCGAACAAAAAAAAAATCTTCGAGAGTGTACGAGCTACAGAGCACCGCGCCACTGGTGAATCACCCAGTATATGAATGTATTTTCAACTTTAGTTCATTACAGCTGAAGATGGTCGAGAGACCGAAACTGCAATCCTGATTTTCAATAAAATCTCTTGTGATAGTATAATACATAGTTCAATTTCCTATCATCATCATGATAAACTATCATGTAGTAACGGCGGAATCAATTTATTATTTTAGTAAGAATGCACAAAGTGATTAGCGGGACTTCTGTATCTAGGATAAATTGTTATTTTTAATTTTACTGCAATTCAGCCACTGTCTAGAAGACGAGCCGCCATTAATCAGAGGTATCATTTGTTATAGTCAATAGTCATTTGAATTTATTTGGTACGTCATCAAAGGGATGTTCAAAATTTTTCCACAGCGCTCATTTCATTACATCTCATTTGCAGATAATGATTGTGACACGACATCAATTGAAATAATTCGTTTCAACATTAGTACCAATTTCATTCAATATTTTCTATTATCTTCAACCGGTATAATGAAGACCAGTTAACCCACCAATTTTTCTAAAGAACAATGATAGAATACTGTATAATTTCGTCATTCATCAACTAACTTTTTAATGACACTGTATGCTCATTTTACATAATAATAAAAACAGCAACTGTGTTAACATATAACCGATAACACGTAAAACGAAGGGTGCCATTGTCGGTGGTGAAATAAAACGGGGGTCGGTTTGTGCTGTTGATCAGCGAATGATAGAGACAGATTGGGGTGGAAATGGTAGAATAATTACCCCGGCCACGCTGCGCTGTTTGTTCCGAACCAAAAATGGATTAATACATTTTTGATATGACTTGTGCAAACAATTTACTTTATTATATGGATGATTTTGTTTGCATAGTTTTGGTTTCCTAGGGTAGGGTTATTCCCAGTCTGTTTTTTATTTATGAAAGCGGTTTGCGCTTTTTAAATTGCCGGCTTTGAAATCGCTGCTGCTGTGTATAATTTTCGGAACATTCGTTCGTGTTTCGGAATAGCGAGCATTTTTAGTTAAACACCGTAATTCATCAATTATGGAAAGAGCGTTTAATTGAAATATTTTCAATTAGGGGTAGTTCAGCATGTTTTCGAGGGCTCTCTTTTTTCTTTGTTGTTCTGTGATATATTATTTCCCCTTCTCTGGATAATCGATGAAAAATTGTGGTTATAACTTAGGTGAATATTGGTTTATTATTTTTGTGTTTGTGTTAGAAAAGTTGAGTATGTGTTGACAATTGATAAGGATTATACTTCAATTATGGGGTGAATGTGGAAATAATTGAATGTTTCTGCAATGCCAGCACATGTTGGAGTAGAACACAGATTCAAATAAATATTTTTGTTGTTTATTTATTCATTCAAGCATTTATTCAGTCGAATGAAAAAGGAAGTAAGTAACAAAAATGGATTATGCCATAATGTCAAATTTCAATGTGTGTTAAAATACGATCGGAAATTCAAATTTGATTTATACGGTTCTACTATATGCGAAATGCGTTTCGATCACGGCTTCATCAGACAAATACAAAATGGAAACTAAACCAAGGTACAATAGTTTATATATAATCTACAACATTGAACTAAAAGTGGGTAAAACAACCATAGCAAATTCACAGAACACTATTATCATTTCCAAGTGGTCAACTACAAGAAATGAACTTACTCAACATACAGGGTGTTACATAATAGTATGTCACAACTTGAGGAGGAAATCTACAGGCAATCTCAAGAAATAAAGTTTTTATGAACATAAGTCCGCTAAAGCTTCATTTCGGAGTTACAGGGTGTTGAAATTTCCGGAAAAAATTGTTTTTTTCTCCAAAACGCCTGTAGGTTTTGAGATATTCAGCCCAAATTTGGAATGGAAGCTATTTTTTACAGTCTGCTTTATTGCACGTCCTAGATTTTAACTGAAATCGAGAATGTGTTTTCTTTCCTATGCCGTGTCTCCTTTTGCCCTTTCGAAGTTTTTTACAGTACGCCACTGATCAGCGTGCAATCAATTTTCATCATCCTCGTTCAAGTTAGAAACATTTTTGACACTTGTGATTTTTTCGTATCTCCAACCGTTTTTGGGTGAAAAATTATTGAAATTGAATTATTTGAATTTTATGTTATCCACTAATTAAAAAAAATAATAGAAATATTCGATAGGTATGCCCAAAATTTGCTTTTATCTCGTCTTCTGAGAATCAACCTATACTGATTCAATATCAAGCTGAAAAGCAAATAATTTGCTGAAAGTGTCCCCCACCTGCAAGAATACAAGCATCTGTCTTTCTTTGCATATTATCCCGCACTCTTTGAAATATTCCTGGGGTTCACTCCAGTGAACACTATAGTGTTCACTGGAGTAGTATAAACTAAACTTTTGAAATATCCCCATAAGAAAAAGTCTAAACTATTCAAGTCTGGGGACCTAGGAGGCCAAGGTTCTAGCCTACCCCGACCTATCCATCGGTTGTTGAATGTATTTTTCAAGAATTCCCTAGCATCTCCACTAAAGTGTGCTGGTGCCCGTCATGCATGAACCACATTATGTTTCTTCCTAAAAATGGCACATCTTCGAGCAATAAAGGTAACTCCTCAAGAAATTGTCGATAAGCGAGACCGTTAAGTCTGTTAGGCAAAAAAAATGGCCAAATGAAATAATTTCCAATTATTCCGATCCAGATATTCAGTGAGAATTGTTCTTGATGATTAGATTCTTCAATCAATTGGAGGTTTTCCTCAGCCCAATGATGATTATTGTTAAAATAGTTCTCGAAAAGTTAGCTTCGTCTGTGAACATTATTTCACTATCAGAATGACCATTTTCTCAAATTTTATTTAAGAACTCTTGCAGGAAAATCTCGAGGAAGTAGAGTTTGGACGCGTTAAATATAAAACGGGTACAATAAAAAGCCGTGGAGAATCCTCCAAACTAGAACATGTGAAAGTTCGCCTGTCTGGTGTTACTCAAATTGGAAAGTGCATCTGATATAATCGCCGAGCTTCTGTTGTGTTTCCATCAGCCAGACCGTACATGTAATGGATATCAGCCAATTCGGCTTGAGTAAAATTAGCCATTTTTTCTTACAGCAATAACTTCCAAACTAATCGATAATTTAATCAACAATTCGAGCAGACACTGGTTCGACTCTAGCAACTGTCAAAACAAATAAATAAATGAAATAAATAAAAGCCTACTAGTCATTTTTTCAATAGAAGTGCCTTCAATTCAGCGAATGCATACAATCGTTTAATAATGTTTTAGCTCGAGAACTGTTAGTTTCTAATTTGAACGGAGATGACGAAAATTGATTGTACGCTGATCAGAGGCGTACTGCAAAAAAGGTAGAAAGAGCAAAGAAGACATGGCTTCGGAAAAGGAAACACCTTGTAGATCCTAGTTAAAAGTTAGAACGTGTAATGATAGAGGCTGTAAAAAATAGCTTTCATTCAAAATTTGGGCTGAATATCTCAAAAACTGCAGGAGTTTTGGAGAAAAAACTATTTTTTTCCTGAAATTTCAAGACCCTGTAGCTCCGTGACGAAGCTTTTGCGGACCTATGTTCATAAAAACTTTGTTTCTCAAAATTGAACGTAAATTCACCCCCTCAAGTTGTGACATACTTTTATGTAACATCCTGCATATAGATACTAACCGAATTCGATATTAAGTAGTGCAGAGGTATTAATATATGGCTGGCTATTGGGGATGTTTTCATTTGAGTTTATTGATTTCCAAATAGTCCAACAGATTAATTTATTTTTCATTGTCGCAATTATGAAGAATTTTACTGTTGGTGTTAGTAGAATGGAAAAGGCTCTATGGATCATCGAATTATAAGCTACTAGTTTGTGATTCAAGTGGTTGACTTAGTCCATGGGAATAGTTGAGTCTGTGGAGGTTTATTTTCTGTAGATGTTATAAATGAAATTGTTACTCGATTTTATTATTGTCAGGTTAAAAAATTTATTGAGTTATTACTTTCTATTTCTGCACTCCATTCAGAAATGGCCGAAATTTATTAATTCGCCTGTTTAAGCCCTGGAAACCTACCAAAATATCATCTACATATCGGTAATATATATTTCTTTGCTAAGTGGCTATTTAATATAACTGTTCTTTCTATGTTAGCCATGAATATATCGCCCAAAATGGGGCTAAGATGTGATCCTATGGAAAGTTCGGTAGAATTTTGATTGAAATTGAGAATAATTTTGAGATAGGCAGGTTTTCAGATGGTTACAAAACTTCTCAGCAATGTGTGTTAGCGTCTTATTTTTAGTAAATATTTCTCTGGCTATCTAACTAATATGAAATTTTGTGTGTTTTTCAGCTTAGAAATATTTTGTACAAGATCAATGGAGTCCAAAATGGTGTAATTGGAATGGAATTATGTAGTTTAATAAATTTCTGATTCAACAACTTTGCCAATTTACATGAAGATGTATTTATATATTAGCTTTGCAAATTTTCAGTCCATTTGTTAGCTCTATTGAAATTTGGAAGTAATTTAAAACATTCATCAGAAACATAATATAAATATTATAGTTACATGTGGAAAATCCTCTGAAAGGACAGAGACTCAGAGATGACTGCAAATGCCAACAACTTCTAAAAATCCAGATGATATCGAATTGACAGTTTCGAGCGATATGATCAAAGGGCTGGATTGTTGGAAATCTTCTGATTTTCCCCATCAACTTACTCTTCATACTCGTACAGCATTATCGCATACTCTACATGGCATGATAGAAGTTATTCAGTATTGTTTTGAAGAACTCAACATGAACTATGTTTTGTTGGGGAAATTTCAGACAGACTCTTTGAAACATATTTTCGGAAAATATGAACAATTATCAGGTGGTATTTATCGTATTTAGATAAGGTAGTTATACGAATCTGAAAAATAAACTGCGAATTCAATCGCTTTTATCATTAACGTCTCAAAATTTTGGCAACATTTCTATAACTAGCTTTTCGGTAAATTTTGACGATTGTCATGAAGAAAAGACATTTTATGATAATTCCTTTCAGCCAGATATCCATCTTGACGAAAACGATTTCGAAAAAGTTCAATTTGTTACTTATTTGGCAGGATATTGAAGCTATAAGGTAATACGAAAAATTAAATGTGACTTTTGTAAATCAAAATGAGTGTTCGACGAGAAAATGGTTGTCGAAGAAAGTTATAATTTGATAAAATATTTCAGCCGTGGAATTCAATCATTTCCACACGATATTGTAGTCCGTTTGGTTTTAGTAAACTACGTTTTATTCAAGAAATAAATTGAAAATTTCCAGGATGAATTCTTGAAACTCAATTTCAAGGAGGATTTTGTTGTGAGTTGTGTTTTCAATTATTGGATGACAAATGAAATTGAAAACTATAGGTTACCTACTTGTGAAACCCACAGTCCGAAATATATTTTGAATCTAATTGTCATACGTACAACAAATACTCTTTTGAGGAATTATTACGGGAAAACAAATGATAGATTGGGAAAGAACAAAAAAAGGAAATTGGATACAGTATCGAATAAATGAGTATCTGAGTCTCCTGAATATGTTCTTTTCTATATTTTTCCAGGCAATCTAGGTCTTTTGTGCTAATGCTTTTTCAAAATAAGAATCACTAAAAACTAAAAAATAACGCAAAAATTATGAAAATCCAAAAACCCAAAAAAAAATTAATTTTGCAATGTTCATAATAGTTGAAGCGCCTACGAACGCCCGGCTGGGTAGAGTATCGAGCTAGCGCGTTATTACTACTAGCGAGTCGGTGCGGTCCGAGCGCTGAGGCCTTATTATTACGGTGGTAACGATACGATGGTGTTGCCTTTATCAGATTTTGTTAAAATGTCTTTTTCTTGGATTCTTAATTAATGGATTTTGTTGTTTTTTTTCTTGGGTCGAATGTTAGATGTTAGAAATCTTATGTTAATAGAGAATGGGATTGTTGATGCTTTTGTGCTTCTGAATATTTAGTGCGGCTTGGACTCCAATCATTTCTTCAGATGATTTATTTCTATTGTTCTCTGGAATGAATTTTGGCCCTTTCTCTAACAAAGTTGTCTGTTTTTTATTGAAAGCGCCAAAATTCACCCCAGAGATCAGACAATTAAATCAACTGAAGACATGATCGTCCAAGTCCAAGCCGATCTAAATATTCAGAATCACATAGACATAATCAATAATCCCATTCTCCATGAACATAAGATTGCTGAAATATTAAAGAATTCAAAATTCAACCCGAGAAGTAATAAAATCTAAGTCGTCAAAAATCCAAGAAGGAGACCTCATTCTAACGAAATCGAATAAAGGCAACAGCATCGTATGCCTCAGTAAATAACAATTTGAAGAAAAAAATGCAAGATCTATTTCTTACTTTCAGAACTACATCGAAGATTTACCTATTGATTTAAGATATGAAAGTGGAATACAAATGGACGGAGCACTTCGGAGTAGCTGTAAGGAATGCTTAAATACTAATTATCCACAACGTTAAATTGGCGGACTAGGGAGAAATTAAATGCATCGTGACGTAATAAATGGCATTCTACCAGTGGATTGGCCACCCAGATTACAGGATCTTAATTCACTGGACTTTTGTGATTGAGAAAAAACATCTACGCCACTCCATTACGTACAAGAGACGACTTGGGTTTGAGAATTCAGTAAATCTGCAATACTCTGCGTCATAATCTGAACGAAATATCTGCTGCAATAAATTCAATAATTAGGCGTTGCCGCAAATGTACCGAGATGGGTGAACAAGCAATTTTCATTCATTGGATTTTGTTGTTGAACGACATTGATTAAATCTGTTGTCCTTGTAGTTTCAATAATATAAAAATTCTTTCAATTCTAATATTATTTTGTGTCCTTGTAAATGCTGAATCATATAGAAATATCGAATCGGTACCTTTTCTGAATGGATAATCCAAAACTGATTTTTATTGTGCAAAACACCAGTGGTGTACCAATTTTTCCCTGAAAAATATCCAGTTACATGTAAATACGGACACCACTGGTAAAATCTAAAATAATATTTTCATTGCAAAACATATTTCCTAACCGGCAGTTAACTGCCACAAAATTTCGTTCAAATAAAGTCGTATTGGCAACAATTAATAACATTGTTGGTTCTTAGATAAAATTAGAGAAAATGCTCATTTTGATAGTGAAATAATGTTCACAGACGAAGCTAACTTTTCGAGAACTGCTATCACATATTTTCACGATAATTATTATTCGGCTGAGGAAAACCCCCATTTGATTGAAGAATCTCATCATCAAGAACAATTCTCACTAAATGTCTCAGTCGGAGCACATTTTAGTGGAGGAGTTAGGGAATTCTTGAATAATTCATTCACAACCTATGGATAATTCGGGGTCAGCCAGAACCATGGCTTCCTAGGTCCCCAGACTTAAATGGTTCAGACTTTTTCTTATGGAATATCTCAAAAGTTCAGTTTATATCACTTCAGTGAACACTGTAGAAAAATTGAGAAATCGAATAATAACCTCATGTGACGCGATAACAAATACCCCAGAAATATTTCAAAGAGTGAGTGATAATATGCGAAGAAGGACAGAGGCCTGTATTCTTGCAGGGGAGGAAACTTCCAGCAATTTATTTAGTTTTTAGTTTAGTTCTGAAAAATTTAGTTCTTTTTTTTTAGTTCGATATCGAATAAGTATTAGTTGAGTCTCAGCAGACGGACTATCAAAATAAAAGCAAGATATGGGCATACCTATCCAGTATTTCTATTATTTCTTTTTTATTCAGCGAACAACACACAATTCAACTTATTCTAATTCAAAAATTTTTCACTCGAAAACGGATGGAGATACGAAAAAATTACAAGTGCCAAAAACATTCCTAAATTGAACGAAGATTACGAAAATTGATTGTATGCTGATCAGTGGCGTACTGCAAAAATGTTTGAAAGGGTAAAATGACACATGGCCTCGGAAAAGAAAACACCTTGTGAATTTCTGTTGAAATCTTGGAAGTGTAATAATGAAGGCTGTAAAAAATAGCTTATATTCCAAATTTGAAGAAAAAAAACAATTTTTTTCGGAAATTTCAACACTCTATAACTCCACAACGAAGACCTATGTTTATATGACCTTTCTTTCTTGAAACTGCACGTAGATTTACCTTCTCAAGTTGTGACATACTATTATGTGACACCCTGTATGCTAGGTAATCTGTTCCAGTCCTTTTCTTATATGTTATGAATTTGGTCGATTTCTTAGATATTTCCATTAGGTTCAGTGTTTTCAATATATCTTGCATTTTGTTTGTTTGTTTTTCCTTTAACGTGCTCTGTTTCTGCCTTTCGGTTAATGACACGGGGAATTTCGAATGAACGAAGTGACAAGTACATTAATTTTAGGCACCTGTCAAGTGAGCGTAGCCAGTTCAGCTACTTGATTCAAATATTTCAAAGCATTCTCTGTTAGTTCTTGCAAAATCATCAAAATTTAATATATTCCCAAATTATTTCGGAACTATAAGAGATGGGTAAAGTACATGCTGATACAATTCCATCTGAAATTTGACGCTTCATCTGATGGCGATATAAAAATTGGCACGTGCCATTTGAAAAAATTGAGTTATTGCTGTTTGAAAAAGGCCAAATTGAAAAAATCATACAAAACAACGCAATGAACATTTGACATGTATAGACTGCTTGAAAAATTCCTTGATCCTTCTTCTATCCACCGAAGCAAAAATTGTGTCTGTAGTGCAAAAGATCTACGAGTTTCAATTTTTTTAAATGTTCCTCAAAAATCGAGTTTATATATAACAAAAATAATTAAATCTGTCAAAAGTTTTGACAGATAAGTGCCAACAACTTGGGTATTTTATGCCTTGCTCAAATGTCGGTTCTAGATGTATAATAAAAAAGGTAGATTGCCATTTGAAATAACAAAGTGATGACCCACTTCCGGTATAACCGGAAATGGTATCACTTGATATTGTAATTGGAACTCAAAAAGTTTTTAACGGACGGTCCCGGTGGATATCTCTGTATAATTATTCATCTTTCAAAGCAATTTCTTCATCATTCAGTAGTTAGAGAACCAACCAAAAAAAACCAAATATTCCTGCATTTATTTATTATTTATTTATATGTACGTGCAATAAACCATTTTTCGATTATATTCATAAGAATCATTAATTATTATATATTAATGAATTATACCCATTTAATTACATTCCTTCGTTAAATATTATTTTCATCGGGAGAATAACAAACAAAAAGCACAGCGATCAATTAAACAAATATTGAAACGATATGCAAGTTGCTGAGCACCCAGATACATTCAGCTAAACTAAGATAAGATTTATTGATCGAATTTACTATAAACTAATGTTATTTACCACAGATCTGAAGATTACCAATGCTGCAGTAATAATTTCATTTCCTAAATGAAAGGTTTCGTTGATATTCCTTTGACGTTGAAAATCAAGGAGGTGTAACTCATTCGTTCCTTCCAAACGCTGTAACCAATTAAAATAAATAATTCAATTTAATATCCTCAAATGCGAAGATCATAGGCTGGTATCGTAAAGATCGTAAAATTATCTTAACACCATCAAAGGCAAAGGCGGGTCTCTAATTAATGCTTGAAATATGTTTTTTGAAGACAGGAAACATTCAAATAAAGCACCCATTCATTAGGGTTATTTTGGAGGTTATGTCGCTTTGCGGCAGGGAGCACCTTTGACGGCAGAAACCCGCGTCGGAACTAAATTGAAACATCTGACTATCTACAAGCCGACCATTGTTTAAACAATTAACGGTCGTATGGGATAATCGTGTGTATACTTTTGACTTTGTGCGGTCTGATACGGTAAATGTCCTACATATGTGTGACGAATAGTTACGTCGGAAAGGAGTGATGCCAATGAAGGAACAAAAGGAAACATGTGAGAATCCTTTATGGTTCGCTGGACGACGTAGCTTCGTGCTTTAATTCGGTGAGTCTATGATCTATGGTCACCGGAAGAAAACAGGTTGGACTAAAGCTGTCGTCATTATTTCTCTGTTGAATTAGTATTTTGATACTTGCATTGCATTTTTCAGAAAAAACGCCTTTTATTTCTAAACATAGATAGATATACAGGGTGTTACCTAATAGTAGGTCACAACTTGAGGAGGTAGATCTACGTGCAATTTTTAAGGAAAAAAGTTTATATAAACATAGGTCCGCAAAAGCTTCCTTACGGAGCTACAGGGTGTTTCCGGAAAAAATTGGTTTTTCCTTCAGACCTCCTGCAGTTTTTGAGATATTCAGCCCAAATTTGGAAAGCAAGCTATTTTTTACAGCCTCTATCATAACTTGTCCTGGATTTTAGCTGAAATTTTACAAGGTGTTCTCTTTTCCGAGGCCATGTCTCCTTTTGCCCTTTCAAACTTTTTAGCAGTACGCCACTGATCAGCGTACAATCAATTTTCGTCATCTTCGTTCAATTCGGAATTTTTTTTAATTGAATTTGAATTAACTGTATGCTATTCGCTAAATAAAAAAAATTATAGAAATATTCGATAGGTATGCCAAAAATTTGCTTTTATTTCGATTGCTCGTCTTCTGAGAGTCAACTTATTGCTTATTATTATTATTCAATATCAAACTAAAAAAAAAGAACAATCAAAAACTGAATAATTTGCTGGAAGTGTCCTCCACCTGCAAGAATACAGGCCAATGTCCTTCTTCGCATATTATCACGCACTCTTTGAAATATTCCTGGGGTAGTACTTATCGTGTCACAAGAGGTTATTCTTCAATTTCTCAATTCTTCTACAGTGTTCACTGGAGTAAACTTTTGAGATATCCCCATTAGAAAAAAGTAAATTATTTAAGTCTGGGGACCTAAGAGGCCATGGTTCTCCACTCAAATGTGCTGGTGCTCCGTCATGCATGAAGCACATTATGTTTCACACCAAAAATGGCACATCCTCCAACAATAAAGGTAACTCCTCCTCAAGAATTTGCCGATAAGTGGGACCGTTTAGGCTGTTAGGCAAAAAACATGGCCCAATCAAATGATTTCCAATTATTGCGACCCTGACATTTAGTGAGAATTGTTCTTGATGATGAGATTCTTCAATCAAATGGGGGTTATTCTGTTATAGCAGTTCTCGAAAAGCTAGCTTCGTCTGTGAACATTATTTCACTATCAAAATGAGAATTTCCTCGAATTTTATATAAGAACCATCGGCAGAAATTCAGTCGAGGAAGTAGAGTTTAGACGTGCTGAATATGAAACAGGTACAATAAATAGTCATGGAGAATCCTCCAAACTAGAATATGTGAAATATTTAACTGATTTCCAATTTTCCTTGTACTCAAATGTGGATTCCAATCAATACAATTTAAAACTGCTTCCTTAATATCTGGAGATCTCATAGTTAATACTAATTTAAAGTCAATACTAATTTAAAATACGGTTCGAACAAACTGAAGGAAAAAATAGCGACTAGTATTTGAAAAAATACATTTTATGTCTATTTAGTTTTCTTGAGTTTAGAAGAGAATTTAGAGCCGGAAAGTAATTACACTTTTATCGTTAAACTGAAAAGAAGTTATAGCCTTACTCAAAATTGAGTCAATATTTTGAGGTAAAGAAGATGACTAAATAATTCCGAAAATTTTGATGGAAAAATCATAGCTCAATGGCGAGGAAAATTAAAAAGTACACCATGCCAGTTGAAATGGCAAAGTTGTAGTTGATGTCCGGTATAACAGGAAGTGGTACCGCTCTATAACAATTGCTAATTGTAGATCCATTGACTCTTATGACGAAATTTGAAATTGATCAATAAACTTGTTCTGCAGATACTTCTAATGGGCACTTTAGCGCGGACACCCTGTATATCGTGCAGAAACATTTCATTGGACTCTTCAATGACTTTCGTTCGTAAACAGTACAATTTGTCCATCGTAAGAAAATTTTCATCATAAGCTACCACTTGTAGAGACAAAATAGCCAACCCATTAAAACTTCTGAAAATTCACTAACCCTACTTTATCTGGTTCCATTTATTGTCTCGATGCCGCAGCACCACTCTATCCTTTTATTCAGTTCAGTCTTCGCAGTGAATCGAACAATTAAGGGCAAAACTCCCATTCAATTATAGACCGCCAGGGCTCCGAGGAGAATTAACAGATTCAAGGGCTTAGACAGAATGGGAATCACTTTTAATGATCACTTGAGGTAAGTGTGAGATGCAGACCGTATGTGCCGATTCAGGAGACCTTTCCTCGAGCTATGGCGAGTGAAGAGAAGACCTTCGGCAGATATATTCCCTAAAAGCAATTGGTACGGGATGTATCAATCGGATTAGTGGATATTTTTGAAATGAACACATGTTCAAAATCTATGAATTGGAGGGAACTTTACTTTTGTTTTATTATCAATTTTTTATGGCAGTAAAATTGTTGAAACAATAGAAATAATTGATACACTAAAAAGTTAATGACTCATAAGAAAATCAAAATAATTAAACAATTGATGAAAAATCACAAGGCGTAATTTTCACATAATATAATGATAAAAAATATATTTCACATTTTGTTTCGGGTACTATTCTGTTTTCAAACTAAGGAAATCAAAATATTACAATATGATTTATTGCTGCGAAAGAGAATAAGAGAACTGTGGACCAGCGGAAATCAAGCTGGTCGTTATTTTGGAAGATTATGTTTGCGAACTGATGAAATTTCTACGAATTCTAAAAAATCTAATCTCTTGTTTTCGATACTTCAATGAAAATTTGGGTTTTTGTGAAATGTAAGAAATGATTTTCGTTTATACAACGTTTTGAAGCCGGCTCGGTGGCGTATGGGATATGATGCTCGTCTCCTACGCAGAGTTACCTGGGTTCAATCCCCACAAAGTCGGTGCGATTTTTCGGATTCTGGGAATCGCTTGAGTGTCCATCTTTCGGAGGAGATGTAAAGCTGTCGGTCCTGTCTAACAGAGATGTAATGGACATTAAAGATCCCTTCCCTCGACACGAGAGGGGTTCGGCAAAATTCCCGGGTTAGTGAGGTGACAGAATTCCCCGGCGTGTCATTAGCCGAAAGGCAGAAACAGAGCACGTTAAAGGAAAAACAAAACAAAACAAAAACGTTTTGAAGAAGCAGTTGTCAGTTTATTATGAATTATAGTTTTTTCATGTTACTATGTTTTAGTATTGATGGAGCGATCAGTCTACCTGATATATGATAAGCAGGACAATCATCACAATATTATTTATATACTCCGCTTTTATCCGTTACCGCCGTGATAATAAGGCCTGAGCGCTGTGACGTATAATGACGTCACACATCTCAAGTAGTCATAACAAGCATGCGAAATGAAAGCACAACAGGTGGCACAGTGTAATCGAAAAGCCGGTACATTTCCTTTTGTTTTCTGTATTTCATCCTAAAATAAGTATTTCTAGTGCTTAATTTATGTAGTAATGCATTTATAAGACATTAGGATACAGTATAGTGCTGTGCGTTTACCGAATAATTCGCGTCAATTATAAATTTGAACGAATTTCAGTGAGCTGAATTGTGAGTGAGGTTAGAAATGGCGTATTAGTGTACAGTCAAACTTTTTGTTTATAAACCTAAATTTTTTTGATATTTTTATTGTGAGAGTGTTAGTGTCTTTGAGATATTATGCCGTTTAGTTGTTCTGTTCCTGGTTGTTCAGGAAACTACGGTTATGCAGATGCATCAAAGAGGAGGTATTTTCTTTTCCGGAAGATATCAGTTTGAAAGGTAAATGGTAGAAATCTATTCCCCGAGCTCATTTCGAACCGTCAAAGTACTCTAAGGTATGTGAATTACATTTTCAAACAGATGATTTGATCAGGGATACTACAAAATTTGATAAAGAAACTGGTAAGTACTCTACTGTGCCAGTAAAACATCTTCACTTGAAAGAAGGGGCAGTACCAGCTATTTTTCCGAATTGCCCCACATATGTATCAAAACCACATCAAAATCGTAAAAGGAGGGAAGAGAAACTTATTGAAATAGAAAATCAGAACCTGCTCAAAGCTATTAATGAAAGTAGAGCTGAATAGGCACTCTGCAAAGATCTCATTTCTTTTGATACTTTCGATAAACTTTTAGTAGTTCTAGATCAAATGCCGCACAATCTTCAGTCGCTTAAAGTTATAGAAAAGGAGAAATTTATTTTTTGTCCATTAGATTATACTCCAGGCCCCACAACAACCTATGGTATTGTTATCAATTCTAATTCAAAAATGGAAACATGTTTTTACGGTCAGGAAATTTTTGTGAATATTAAAGCAGTGCGACATTAGCAACTTAAAAATGCTTGGAGGTACTAGATTCTGAAACAGAATCGTTGAAGAGTTCCCCAAATCTCAATGATGAGGATGAATTTTTGAAACGTAGTTAATCATTTGACAACTATTTTGTACTCCATAGATGACGCAAACTTAGGGAAAAGTATTTGTTTTAAATTCCTTTCCGAACAACTGAAACTAATAAAAATGCCAAAAGAAAGATATCGCTACTCAACTAGCACTCTAATTTTGTCTTCTATTATGCTTACTATAAGTTCGCATGCTTATAATTTTTACGACACTCGGATTTTCGGATCACGTAATATTTTCAACTTTTAGAAGAACTCGAAAATAATGTCATGCTGCTTATAGACGAAATGCACATTCAACCCTACTTAGATTTCAAAAGTGAAAAAATTGTGGGCATTTCATATACTGATTCGTCTGCATGTACATCAGCCTATACTTTCATGATAACAAGTGTGACATCTAAATTCAAAGAAGTTATTCATATATTCCCCACATCGACAATTAAAAGTGATACACTTTTTGACTATATAAAATAATCGTTCCAAAACTTGAAGATATAGGTTACAGAGTATTTTGTGTTATTAGTGACAAAAATGCTATTAATAGTAAAGCCATGAATAACTTTCCCCGAAAAAAAAACTGTGCATAGTTTATCCTCATCCATCGGATAATAAACGACCACCCTATTTTTATTCGACTCAGTTCACATACTTAAATGTATTAGAAATAATTGGTTAATTCCTCAAAGTAATAAGTCTTTAACGTTTCCAGATTTTAAGACTGGTGAAAAGAAAATAGCCAACTTCAAATCACTCATACAATTACATAAATTAGAACACGACAAACTTTTGAAATTTGGATATTCTTTATCACTCAAGGCATTATTTCCTAGTAGTTTCGAACGCAAAAATGTAATGTTAGCTTTGAAAATGTTGAGTTGATTTATTATAGAAGCTCAATTGAAATTTGAAAGTAAGTTAGAACATTCATCAGAATTAGCGGATCTTATAAAAATTATAGTTACATGGTGGAAGATTGTAAACGTGAAAACTCCTCTGAAAGGACAGAGACTCAGAGATGACTGCAAATGCCAATAACTTCTAAAAATCCAGATGATATCAAATTGACATTTTCGAGCGATATGATCAATTGGCTGGATAGTTGGAAATCTTCTGATTTTCTCCATAAACTTACTCCTCATCATGAATTCTTGAAACTCAATTTCAAGAAGGATTTTGTTGTGAGTTTTGTTTTCGATTATTGGATGACAAATAAAATTGAAAACTATAGGTCACCTGCTTGTGAAACCCACAGCACGGAATATATTTAGAAACTAATTATATTAGGTACAACAAATACTCTTTCGAAGAATTATTGCGGGAAAACAAATGATAGATTAGGAAAGAACAAAAAAAGGAAATTAAATACAGTATCGATTGAATGAGTATCTGAGTCTCCTGAATATGTTCTTTCTATATTTTCCCAGGCAATCTAGGTCTTTTTCAAAATAAGAATCACTAAAAACTAAAAAATAACACGAAAATCATGAATATCCAAAAACCCAAAAAAAAATTAATCCTTTCAATGTTTATAATAGTTGAAGCACCTAACAACGCCCGGCTGGGTAGAGTATCGAGCTATGACTACTAGCGAGACGGTGCGGTCCCAGCGCTCAGGCCTTATTATTACGGTGGTAACGTTTTATCACCTGTATTAAGTCGATTTTTGTTACTGACCAAGAGTGTACATAGGTTTTCTTATTGGCACATATTTCAGATGATTTCACAAGAGAACTTGATTCATACTTAAATACTTTATTTGTGATGCGTTCCGACGAAACAGCGCCTTCATCAGACAGATAAAACATGAAAAATAAACTAAGGTAGATTAGAGTCGGGTTAGTTGATGACCTTAAGAAATAACACGTTAAACTTGAAAAAAAATCATCTAAAAAATTTATCGAGTTGTTTGTTTGTTTGTTATTCCTTTAACGTGCTCTATTTCCGCCTTTCGGCCAATGACACGCCGGGGAATTCTGTCACCTGACTAACCCGGGAATTTTGCCGAACCCCTCTCGTGTCGAGGGAAGGGATCTTCAATTCCCGTTAGACAGGACCGACGGCTTTACATCTCCTCCGAAAGATGGATACTCAAGCGATTCCCAGAATCCGAAAAATCGCACCGACTTTGAGGGGATTGAACCCAGGTAACTCTGCGCAGGAGCCGAGCATCATATCCCATACGCCACCGAGCCGGCATTTATCGAGTTATTAGTTTCTGCTGTAAACCTAATGTCGGTATGAACTTCAATAAGAAATAATTTTGAGATAGGCAGGTTTTTAGGTTTTATTTCTGGTAAATATTTCCCTGACTGTCGGAGGGCGTTCATCTGTTGAAATATTTGGATACATGTTATTTATATCAAATGAAACTAATTTGAGATTTTGTGTAATTTCGAGCCTAGGAAATTTTTGTTCAAGATCAATAGAGTTCAGAATGAGTTTCTGATTTTACTATTCAGGTTATAATAAATATATTCATTAAACCCGAGATCAGCCAGCTGAAAACGCCATTAGATAATAGTTCTGTGAACTGCCTAAGGAGGTTTGACTCACTCCATTCCGATGTTGAAGATTTTATATAATTTGTTGTTTCTTTTTCAGTTTGTATCTGACTGATGAGGGCGTTGTTTCGACGAAGCGCGTTACGAATAAAGTCAATAAATTTAAATCAAATTTCCCCCCATATATATTCTCGATTGTTGAGGAAAACTCATTGGAGAAGACGAATCTTCTATTGTAATTTTGGATTTCTCGATTTTCCTAGACTGCGACATATACCGATATCTCGGTTAGATTTCACTGAACAATAGGAAGGTAAAAAAATTGCGCTTGGTATATCTTTCATTTCGACGTATGTATACTAGAGATCATCGATCGCAATCAAATAGACAAAACGCTGTACCAGTCAGATTTTTACCAACTGATATGTTCTTTGGCAGAATTCAATCCGGACTCTTGATGCGGTCAGAGCTTGGCCTCGAGCTACGACACGAGGCCTCTAACCAAATTCTCTGGGATGTCTTATCGTTTCAGTGCTGATTTGCACTGCACTTTTTTGTCGAAGCTGCATTTGAAGATAGATAGATGAATAGAAACTATTAACTCACATTTAAATGGAAACATGCAATAAATCCAAAATAACTGTGGTAGAGCATGTCAAAATATTCAAAAAATACCAAGTGGGAAAACAATCATACCATACATATAATAAATCACACAATAAACAATTAATAAATAATAAATTTACAGTACAATTTCGTCCTCAGTCTGAAACACTCTAATACACTTTTTACACAAAAACTTCTTCAATTTTCCAATCTAAATCCTATTATTTATCATTTGGCATTCTTTTATATATTTTAATAATTTGGCATATTACGTTTTCCTGGATGTGAAAAAACGAAGTTTTGGAAGCCTTCATATTTTTTTCCTCTAGTATTGTGATGATGATCTCTTTCATAACTAGTGAGGAGATCCCTATTGTACAAAATAAAAGAGACATACTCAAGAATGTAAATAGATGGTACGGTAAGTATTTGGTGAAAAATGGTTTACATGAATCAGTTATTTTAATGGCTAATATTTGCCTTAAGCACCTCTTTTGCAAAAGGAAGAACGATGATATCATAATTAATCCTTGAGTGCCCACTCGCATAGTAAAAGAAGAGCGTCGTATCCAGGCCCACAGTACATGAAAGAACCGACAAAGCATAGCTGCAGCTTGCGAGTGCAATAGAATCGACATGGCTTCTCCAGTCTAACCTACTGTCCATCCGCACCCCCAAAAGCCTTATATCCTTCATTGCAGGGAGTGTGAAATTACCGCAGGTAAGTTCATCACATTTCTGTGCTTGGTAGGAAAGTTTTATTAGATGTGTTTCAGCAACATCTAGCAGCAAGTTTTTATCCCTGAACCAATAGTCAAGATGGTGAATTGTTGTGACTACTTTCTTATTTAGTACACTCTCATCATCCTCGCTGGGAACTATGGACGTGTCATCGGCGTTCATAGTCAAAGCCGTACCCTCCCCACTTGGCAGCTCATTGGTATATATTATATATAGGAGTGGTCCTAATATTGAACCCTGGGGAACACCTTACCGCATCACAACTTCCTGAGACCTTAGAAGCCCCCCTTGTTTATCTGTTTCCATGACATGCTAGCGCTCATTCGGCAGGTAAGACTGAAGAAATCTAAGTGAAGTTCCCCGGATTCCATATCTTTCCAGCTACAAGAGCAACATACCATAGTCAACACTGTCAGAGGCCTTGGATAAGTCCAAACACAGCACCGCAGTGGGCCAACAATCGTTCAGAAATTGTAGAAGAATCTACGTCTTCTAAAACCATTCTGTGCATCCGTCAATATGAGACACCCCACAACAAAGTTTATGATTCTAATGAATAGGAATTTTTCAAATATTTTGCCTGCATTTGACAGGATAGAAATCGGCTTATAATAACCTATATCAGTTTTTTCACCTGTTTTATATATTGGTTTAATCAGTGATATATTTAGGTTCTCTGGACATATGCCTTTGAGCATCATAAGATTTATGATGTGGTTGATGGAATGGGAGACTAGTGAATTTCAGCCGGATCTGACGAATGAAGAGAAAGAGTGTTGTTATTACTCTTAATGAAAGATCAGCTTCCCTATTGTTATTGGCTAAAGGACACATGCTCGCAAAGAATCTGTTCAGATCATTCAAAACTGTTACTGGGTTGTTTGATTCCGGCATTATATTTTCTATCGCACTACAAAGTTTCACCTTATTCCTTCCTGTTTCCTGCTTATTATTATTTTCCAGGTAGCTTTAATCTTATTGTGGGAAGACTCGATGTACTTCCCGTTTGCTAATTTCTTCGCTGCGATAATAATCTTCTTCAAAAGGTTTTTATAAGCATTGAAATATTCTCTCATTATGGTACCACTATTTCTTTGCCTTCACAAAGCTCTCTTTTTTTCACAAGATACCTTCATACCTCTAGTTATCCAGCCAACCGTTTCATTTACTAATGTGTTGACTGTCTTTGTTTTAACAATACTATTCATAGCAGGTGCTCAGTAGTAGCGAGCCGTTGTCTCAACGAGGAAATTCTTAAATAACGGTCATGGATTGCCGCTACTACTCGGGTTTCTTTTCATGACTACCAATTGATTGAGACCCAAGCCTGTGGCCTATCTTGTATAAGTTCTATATAAGTTCTAACTAGGTCGTCTAACATCACTGCTTTAGCACATTCTGTCATGGTCAAATTTCGTGATTCGCGTTGTATTTTCTGAGAAATTGATCAACAACTTCTCTTGGTGGTTTCTTGCAGAATCTGAATTTATTTCTTCCATTCTATTTCTCATAAAAGGAAAATGTACGCCAAGAGTAAACATTGCATTTTCTTCGCTTATGTGCGGATATCTCGGAGATAAACATGTTAATACTAGGAGGGGTGAAAAGTAACCTCCTTGATCGCCAAAATGCGCTGCTACTGCAAAAAAATTTATGGTGACTTGTAGTGCGTTCATATATGGCACACTTAGTTTTGTTTTGACAGCTTATTAGTGTTGAAGCGTTTCCCATCATGTTGAGTATGGATGAAAACGATTTTCGTTCTCTCATAAAACACTTTTTTTAGAAAGGCAAAACGGCAAAGGAAACGAATGAAAAATTGAATGGATGTTATGAGGGTAATGCTCCATCAGATTGCACTGTCAAATATTAGTTTCGAGAGTTTCGCAACGCCACTACCGATGAAGTCCGCAGCGGTTATAGAATTGTCTTACTTTTTCGCTTATAACTTCTTTAATTTCAAATAATGGGCAAAATGTTATATGAGCATATTTGTAGACAAAGTGATTTGCTATAAATTATGTTGTCACAAATTTTCTGTAGGATGTATATTTTCCGAGATATCGTAAAAAAGGTGGTTATATCCCTTTTTCCAAATGGTGACCGGGAGACAAAAGCGGCAACCCCACAAAATTAGGGTTAAGCTTCAATTTAGCCCCCCACATGTCCCAAAAATATAATTGCGTCCTCTAAAAATTGCAATATTCGACCTTCAAATTGTGACATTTCAATGGACTATCAGGCCTTACCATAGGATCACCTCCGACTTCCCTTTGAGCCGATGTATTCATGGATAACTCAGAAATAACAGTCATACTAATTGGTCAATTAGCAAAAACACAGGGCTGCTCAAACTTGAACTGCAGGCGATCTACCTCAATATTTTTAGACTACTTACGATCGACTCTGAGAGGCTGCAAGTATGTGTGATGCAGGGTTGTCGTACATACAGGATACTTACCCACCTACCTAGGTAGAGTGTACCGTAGCATATATAGATATTAGCTTTTCGCACAATATACATTATTTTAGTCAAGGTTTTGGTTAGGTTTGGTTAGGTTCTCTCCTATAATATCAATGAAAAAACTCATAGGTATTCAAAATTGCGAGTTCATTGGATGTTACAAAACAAAAGAGTTACATATGGTGTTAAACTTAACTAAGAAGTGACCTTGAATGTTGAAACGAGGCACTGCATGTCCTCAGTATACTTTTCATGAGATGGTACGCAACCACTAAGTGCACATCGCAAGCATGGTGACATATGATCGTCAGTTAGTCGATTGCGATATTTTGACTTAATTATCTTCATTTCAGAAAATGCAGACTCGCACAAGTAAGTTAACCCAAACAGTGCCGTCAGTTGAAGGGCGATTTGCATTAGATTCGGATATTTATCTTCAGATAAGAAACACCAGAAATTTGTATCAGATGATACTGTAGCTTTGAGATGTATAGCTGATATAATCTGCACCAACCCATCTTAACAGAACATGAGCTCATATTAAACTGACTTGCTACTTCAGTAGCTGCTAATTTCTCAATGTTTCTACATGAAAGAGGATAACTCATAAATGATGCTTCATTTGCCAATATACTGCAATCATAAGAACAGAGGAATCCTAGCTTTCAAAGACGGAAATATTCCAGATCCTTTCTTTTCTGTTGATCTATTAAAGCTAGAATGTACTTCTGAATGCGTTCACTGCGCTAATCATCTGAATAATAATTTTTGCTCTACCTTAAAGCTCCAAGTTAATGGTGTTTAAGTGCATTGTGATGTCAGTCAAAAATGCCAGATCTATCAGCCATTTTTCGTTTTTCATCATCTGAGTGTCATCACCTCTTTCGTCTAGAAAAGCTGTTATTTCGGGCAATAATTCTTGGACCTTTCTAAGAATTTTCCGCGACCCAAAGACCTGACGTCCGTGGGAAGACCTAAATCGGTGTGCTCAGCTGACTCCCTATCATCCAACTTAAATAGCCGGCGTTGCAAGCTACGTGCACGGATGGAATTCACAATTTTTGTTGCAATGTTTGAAATTGAACACATAACTTGCTGATGTATAATGCAGTGGAATGAAAAAAATTTAGGAAAATCTTCATTAGGTCGACACAATGCCACATAACCGTTTTTGTTTCCAGTCATTGCTAGTGCTCTATTGGTTGTAATGCACACTAATTTATATATTGATAACTTGAAGTTTTTTACAAAATTGAAGAAAACGTCATATATATCTCCGCCGAGGGTCTTCCCCTTCAGAGGAACGATTGTCAAAAATTCTTCCTTAGCCAACATGTCATTGAATGTCATTCGAATAAAAATACACTGCTGGGCAGTGTCTGTCATATCGGTGGATTCGTCGGACTGTGAAGAAAAGTATGTACATTTCACGATATAATGTTTTAGTTTATCTGACATGTCCTGACTCATGACTACAATACGCCTTCTGACAGTCGGACGAGATAACTGAAGTTCTCTAATAGCAGACATGATTTTTGTTTTATTTTCAAAATCTCAAAATAAAGTTTCACCGCTTCAATAAATGCTTCCTTCACAACCGATCCATCTTCGAATGGTTTCTTGTGTTTCTCCAATATATGAGATATTTTAAATGAAGCGATCGAAGCAGCTTTTGATTGATTGGCTGGTCTTGTGAACACGGTTTGTTGTTTTTTCAAACAAGATATCAAATCACGTACTTTTCGTTTTCTCAATTCACTCTATGGCGGAAAATCCTTTTCATAGTTTTTATGAACCGTTTTATGATGTCTCTCTAAGTTACCACGCTTAGGTATTGCAACTGACGCACGACAAAAAAGATAAATGCACTTATCCTTCACCATATAAAAGGAAACTTCTTCCTCCCAATTGTCATTAAAATGATACGTTTTAGATTTCTTCGCTGTACTCATTTTGTACTATTTAATAATAAACTTTGTATCTACGTAGTATTGCCTTCAAGTTACAATTCAGAATTCCTGCTGGAGCAATATACATATCAGCGTGAAGGAAAGTCTCGAATGTTCCCGTTAAACGCGCCTCCCGAAATTTCTAGAAAAGAATAAAAATCGCGGCTTTTCTTTGACAAGTACCGCGCTTTCCTTTGATAAAGCCGTCTTTTGCCGCTAGCAGAGTGTTAGTGTATTACCTGATGAATTTTTGCAGTTTAGAGACCAATTTTTCAATAAATTTTTTCTTCCCGAAATCTACTTAAAAAGCACTCGCGATCGACCGTTTGAGCATCCCTACTCTAGTTCATGTCTTATTACAGAACATGAGGGAATACCGGTTGATTAATTGGCGATTTTTCGTTTTTTTAATTTTTTGAAATGTTTAAAATTCGAAGAAAAAAGTTTAATAAATCGGTTTTCCACTTACCTTCGTTTTGTCAGTGTATAACAGGAAAAAACATGAAAGAAATAATGTTTCATCTCTTAGTGAAGTGACCAATGGACCTCATATAAAAAAATTTTCTATTTATATTCCTTGTTATGCTAGAAATAACTGGGAGGCAAAGACTTTTTGCGGAGTGCGTAGTGAACTTATTCTTGCAAATAACACATCAACAAGTTACAGTGCATAATTATTGCGTTACATATTTTATCAGAACAGATTGGCCTTGCAATCAGATCTTGAATGGAAATGATGATCCTAATCAATTTATCCGGCAAAGAAACCGAATGAGAGTAAATAGAATCCGATTCCGAGGTATTCGTCCGGTCTTTCCATCCGTTGTTTATCCTCTCAGTCCCGCCAATCTTGCCGGGTCATATCGATCAGAAGCAGAGTTTATCCTAATAGGATTTCGTAGTAGTTGATTACCATTTCAATAGGGGGATTTGTCATTTTCAATTAAAGTTGAGTCCTGCATCTCTCGCCGTGCGACGCAGTTCGGAACGTGAAAACTAAATTAGAAGGAACTGATAGTGATCGCCGTCATTATTCATGGTTTCAATGATTATAACATAAATAAACTTCGGAGGAATGAGATGAGAGGTTACGGCGAATATAAAATTAATTATCATTCATCTAACACTGTTATGATTAGTACGTTTCGAAAACGTTTAGATCTTGAGCTCGACTCCATAGAAAATTCACAAGTTCAAATCGTTATTCATTCGCGATGAAAGTCCAAAAATATGCGCGATAGGTCAGTTGGGTTTTGAATGACTTATTATCAAACAAGATGATTTTAGTAAATAAGGTTGAAATTTTCAAAATAGATTATCAAAGACGACGAAATCTGCGAACAGAAAGACTTAACTCATAAAACTCTATCTCTCTTATTAATAATATTATTTTGAATTTGAATATAGGGTCCTGGACGGCCTTCACGATGTGAGCACATATCATGTGGTTAACCCATTAATGCCTATGATATGATATATCATATTCTAGAGACGACCGCTTTACGACATGTCTGAACCATCCGTTGTGTTCGATATTCGTGTAACGAATTAGCATTAGTACAAGTCTGTCTTGGATTCGGTGCGGGACGGGGAAGTATAGTGCGTAAAAAAAAGTTTCTACACCCGAAGGAAGTGAGGAGATATTTTATTTCGCTTCAACCATGCCGCTAAGGTGAGATTTGATTCATTTTTTCCTACAAAACTTGATCTAATTTTATTTCCATTCTGGAATTCTAACAATGAAGGTTCATTTTATCAGATTACGAGCTCAGAAAGTTCATTTTTGAATATATGTATGGGCTAGGAGCTCGCAATTGTAGCACATGATATATCATATCATAGGAAGTAATGGGTTCGTTCTATTGCAGGAAACGCAAGTATGACCCAGAGAATCCTCGAGATGCCGAGGAGCTGATGAATTATAATTTCCAATTGAGCGAAGTGGATGCAGATTATTCAAATGTAAAAAATTGTGATCATCTCGACTTTGTGTTATTTCCACCTGAAGATGTACAAGATGGCGATAGAGATGATGGTCCAAGCGACGAAGAAGATTTTGGACTAAAGGATATTGGCAAAGGAGTTCTGAGACGAATGATGGAAATATACGCCGTTGGTGGAGATAACAGTACTGAAATGGTTGAGTTGAATATTCCTCAGAATAGTGATGATAATGGTATTGAAATGTTTGAGTTGAATATTTCTCAGAATAGTGATGATAGTGATGATACTAACTTACCTTTGACAGAGTTAGCAAAGAAATTCAAAAAGAGTATGAATACAAACGAGCACCCACCAAACGATCGACGTCAGGGTGAGCGTACAATAAAGAATAGAAAGAAGAGGAACTGGCATAATTACATTTTGAAAGAACGCGAAGAGAGAACTTCTCTCGGAAAAACTCCGGCGCCCAACATAGTCAATACTATAAGGGATCAAAATTTAATACCACTTGATTTATTCAAAATGTTTTTTCTGAAACATTTGTTCAAAAAATTTGCGACGAAACACAAAGGTATGCGATCTCCAAAGGCAATCATTCGTTTTCTGTTACCACTCGAGAAATGTATATCTATTTGGAAATATTGATTTCATCTGGTTATTGCAAGTTGCCGTCCAGGAGATTGTTTTGGCAAACAAAGTCTGATACTTTCAATTCCCAAGTGAGTAACAGCATATCACGAGACCGATTTGAAGCTATACATCGTTACTTACAGTTCAATGACAACAACACAATAAATCAAATTAACAAACTGTATAAGGTTCAACCCCTGATAGATCAACTGAACCAAATTTCTCAGACTTTGGCTATACCGTTGGGAGAAAATTTTTCCTTAGATGAAGCAATGGAGCCATATTTCGGTCACCATCATATGAAACAATTCATAAGAGGGAAACCAATTAGATACGGTTTCAAATTTTAGTGCCTAAAAACAATTGAAGGCTATTTATTGAAATTCGATCCATACTGTGGTGCAGGAAATAAAAAATGGGGAAAACTTTGGGTTCGTCGGTATCAGAAAATTTATGTCTACACTATTTGCCCCATGGTAGTATTGTTTTCATGGACAATTTCTTAAACTCCTCACAGTTGCTAGATACATTGAAGGAAGAAAACATAAATTGCATAAGAACCATTCGTTCCGATAGAGTTGAAAAAGCGCACTTGAAAGAATTGAAGAAAGAACCACGAGGAAGCTTCCATGTTCTACAAGATTCTGATGAGTCACTTTCATTGATAAGGTGGAACGACAACAATGTTGTCAACATCACAACGAACATAAATAACGATCAGCTGTGCCTTAGTAAGGTAAAATGCAAGCGTTGGTTAAAAAAAGAAAAATCATATACGCAGGTTGATCAACCTACCCTCATAAATATATATATAACCAAGGAATGGGCGGGGTCGATATTTTCGACCAAATGAGAGGACTTTACCGTATCCATATACGTTCCAGAAAAAGGTATTAGCCATTTGTTCGTTTTTGTATAAACGGAGCAATGGTGAATATGTGGATCCTTTATCGACATGCTTTTCCAAAAATCAGTTTATTGGAATTCACCAGAAGAGTCGTTCTATCAATTCTGACTAGTCCTGAACATATGTCTGGATCAAAACCAAAATGCAGTCTAAATGTTTTGACAGAAGTGAGGTTTGATGGGGTAGATCACTTAGTTTCTTGGATTCCAACTCAGAGACAATGCGCTCAGAGTAAAAAATGTACGAAGTTCATTTGTTCCAAGTGCAATGTTGGACTTCACCCAAATGATTGTTTCATGTTATATCACAAACAACCATGAATGTTGTCTTCATCATTTCAGAATACTTTTCTAGTTTTTCATTATGACTAATCATTAGTTCTGTTATAAATTCTTCCAATAGAATATTTTTGTATTAGACTCGCCAATGCCTATGGTATGATATATCATATATTAATTAAATGGTACTTTCAGTAGAACGGTGTTTCTCAAAATTTTGTTCTCGTATTTTGTATCAATAAAGGAAGGAGTATTTTCAATTACATCAATTTTCTCGAAAAAATTACTCTGGCATTAATGGGTTAAGTAGTAAAGTGAAAAGGACAAAACACAAAATAAATACTTGTGCGAAATGACTTAATTTCATTCAAAATAGTCTCTATTTGATTTAATACAACAATTCGAATGAAAGAAAACCATTTCGAATGAGTCTTTATACGGCTATCCTTCAGAATACTGATACGAACCTTTTGGATGTCCTCTACGTACTTATGGCGCTTAATTCTCATGAACAAATCATTATATAGGGTTACATAATACTATGTCACAACTTGAGGGAGTAAATCTACGTCCAGTTTTAAGAAAAACAGTTTACATAAAAATTGTTCCGCAAAAGCTTCGTTAAGGAATTACAGGGTGTTGAGATTTCCGGAAAAAATTGGTTTTTCTTCAAAACTCCTGAAGTCTTTGAGATATTCAACCCAAATTTGAAATGCAAGCTATTTTTTACAACCTCTATCATTACACGTCCTAGATTTTAACTGACTTTCACAAGGTGTTTTTTTCCGAGTCCGTCTCTCATTTTGCCTCTCGAACTTTTTTGCAGTACGCCACTGATCAGCGTAATATCAATTTTCGTCATATTATTCAATTTAGAAATTTTTGGACACTTTCGATTCCTCAATTTTCTACAGTGTTCACTGGAGTAGTATAAACTAAACTTTTGAGATATCCCCATAAGAAAAAGTCTAAATTATTTAAGTCTGGGGACCTAGGAGGCCATTGTGCTGGGCCAACCTTATCGGTTGTTGAATGTATTATTTACGAATTCCATAGCTTCTCCACTAAAATGTGCTGGTGCCCCGTCAGTCATGAACCACATTATGTTCCCCACCAAAAGTGGCACATCCTCGAGAAATCAGGGTAACTCCTCCTCAAGGAATTGCCGATAAGCGGTACCGTTTAGTCTGTTAGGCGAAAAAATGGCCCAATCAAATAATTCCCAATTATTCCGACCCAGACATTTGGTGAGAATTGTTTTTGATGATGAGATTCTTCAATCAAATGGAGGTTTTCCTCAGCCCAATAATGAGTATTGTGAAAATTTGTGATAACAGTTCTCGAAAAGTTAGCTTCGTCTGTGAACACTATGGTTTCACTATCAAAATAAGCATTTTCTCTAATTTTATCTAAGAATCATCGGAAGATATTCAGTCTTGAAGGAAAATCTTGAGGAAGTAGAGTTTGGACGCGTTGAATATGAAACGGGTCGTTGAGTCGTAGAGAATCCTCCAAACTAGTACATGTGAAATATTCAACTGATTTCCAATTTTTCTTTTACTCACATGAGGATCCAAATCAATACAATATCAGGAGTTTTTATATTTTGAGTTGCACCTTTTTAATGATTATTTGCAGTAAAAGTACCAGTTTCCCTCAACCTTATGTGGATATTTGGAAATGTTCGCCTATTTGGTGGAAAGCGCACCTGATATAATCGCCTAGCTTCTTTTATGTTTCCGTCAGCCAGACCGTACATGTAATGGATATCAGCCAATTCGACGTGAGTAAAATTAGCCATTATTTCTTACAGCAATAACTTCAAAAGTCTTAAAACTAATCGTTAATTTAATAAATATTTCGAGCAGACACTGGTTCAACTTTAGCAACTATCCATGAATAGTCAATCAGACCTTAATTCGTCATTATTACTGAATCTTTTTATTTGTTGAAGCAACTCTTTTTGAATTTTATTCTATTGCGCTGAGTACTTTTATAAATGTCATATATTTAAGGCACATCTTCCATTTAAATGTACTTATCTGATGAAGCCACAGTATGGTGAAACGCGTCAATTTGTGAATTTAGTAAAACATTTAAGAGCATTGTCTTACTCTACTGAAAAATTCAAAAATCCTATATGTGAACCGACAAGAAAGTTTTTACCTGAATAAAGAACAATTTTCTAAAAAGTTATATTTCGGTACTTGTCAACAGAGATACAATGTCGAATGTTTTTCTCATCACAAAAAGAACACAATGTTCGTCAATACGTCAATAAATTCGTTTATGGAACGTCATAATATTTTTAACAAAAATACTGAAAACGCTACAGAAAAAACAACCAATATTTATTCCACATATAACGTGAAATATTATTTAGAAGAAGATTTCTCCGCACCGTGTATCAATTCCATTTTTGCTATACCATTGAAAATGTCGTCTGCTAAAACCTTTGGATTTTCGAAAGCAGCAAAATGTCCACCATCGTAATCAGTCACTTGTATCAAATTGAGATAAATATCGCTAATCATTCCGTTTGGTCCAATGATATCGTACTTGAATCTTGCAAAAGCCGTAGGAACGTTTACTGGCAACCTGAAATTAACATAACAATACATTATCAGTTTTATATCAGATGGAAGAGTGTTTTTACATTGAATATCCAGGTGAGAAAATCTGCTTTTATCTATAAGCTATACAGGGAATCCCTCAAGCTCTATGACAAACTATGAGAGGTGATTCCTGAAGTAATTCTAAGACAAATTAACCAGAACACCATGGTGTTAGTCTTCTGGAATTCAGAGATATTAAGCTTCAAAAATTTGAATCTCACAGGTCTTGAAATCACAATTTTCAAATATACAAAAGCGATTCTGTGGTGTTTTCCATAAATGGAATTAAATGAATATCTTGTTGTACAGAAGGTGACATTTGTAATCATAGTAAAATGTAATTGTAGTAAAATATTGTTACAGAAATTATTCATGCAGGAATGGATCTCTACGTCCCTCTTCCATGAAAAGAACAACAGCACAAAAGCCATGGTTCAACAAAGACTGCAAAAGAGCCCCTGCAGTCGAGACCAGAGTTCACAAGTCATTGAAGATAAATCCAACAAGGAAGAAGCAAAAGCCAATTTCAACGAAGGGGTAACTAAATAATTCCTTTAACAGGCAAACGGAACTAGGAAGTTCTGGTCTATTGCGAAGACGGTCAATGCCAATTTCTGCAAATCTGCGTTTCCGCCTCTTATTATAGAAGACGAAGTATAGCATCATCTTCGAAAGAGAAAGTCGATCTCTTTGTTCTATAGTTCACAAACAATTCTATGCTAGATTCATCTACCATACCACCGAACATTTCACCTACAAATTCTTCCATGGCAGAAAACAAATTCAGAGTTCGCACTGTGAGACGGGCTGTCAAGCAGCTGAACTGCAACAAGGCAGATGTTCCAGATGAAATACAGCCAATAGTCCTGAGAAACTGTGCTCCCGAACAGGCAGTCTCAATTTGACGGTTGTAAATCATTTAAAAACAGCATTGTTTACATGTATACATATTTATGTATAGTATAGTTTTTTTTGTAAATGAAATGGCAAATGAGGTGGCAGGCGGCCTCACCCCGTCGCCTGGTATGTTACCACCACATCTAGCTATAGGCCCCGTAAATTAGTCATCTGTGTAACTAAGTTTCGGGATCTGGCGGATGGTCCGGTTTCCAGGGTGGAAAGGATTGACAACGAAGCATGATGAACTATTCTCGGACAAAATCATCCGGAGTAAAACTAGTCTCCCATTCGGATCTCCGAGAGGGACTGCCTTGAGGGGTTCATGACGCGGGTAAGTTGAGCACTCCTCCGGCGAATTCACAAACTCATTCACGTTCTAGCAAAGAAAGCAACTTCTCCATAGAGTTGTGCAATAGCAGAGGACTGGGTCATAACAACATGAATGTTCATGCAGTCCACCAGCATCTGCAAAACGCACAACCTCATGTTCTAGCCCTAACCGAAGCCCAAATAAGTCAAACAACCGACACAGCGCATTCACGTTTTAATGGGTATGAGTTACATATGAGATTTTGGTTTAAAGGTAGCCCCTGTGTTTTTGCCAGATCGGATGCATGCCAGAGAGATGATACGATAGAGGACAACGCTTTCGACCTTGCGTAGTTTAAAATCTGTTTGCACGATAAAACACAGTTCTTATGCTGTCTATATCGCCCGCCAAACGATATTCACTTCCCTAGACTGTTTCAGTATCTAGGTGATAAGGTGAATTGGATTCAGACAGATACGAAGGGGTAACTAGTAAACTACTTGAACATGCAAGCGGGACTAGACAATTCTGGTCTATGGCAAAGACTGTCAGTGCCAATTTCTGCAAATCTGCGTTCCCGCCTCTTGTTAGAGAAGACGGAAATAGCATCATCTTCGAAAGAGAAAGTCGATCTCTCTGTTCTATAGTTCACAAAGAATTCTGTGCTAGATTCATCTACCATACCACCGAACATTTCACCTACAAATTCTCCCATGGCAGAAATCAGAGTTCGCACTGTGAGACGCGCTCTCAAGCAGCTGAACTGCAAGAAGGCAATTGTTCTAGATGAAATACAGCCAATAGTCCTGAGAAACTGTGCTCCCGAACAGGCACTCATTCTTAGCCGTCTTATCAAAGCCAGAGCCAAAGAAAGACAAGAAATCCTTACCCCAAAACTACCACTATTTCCTAGTATTTCATAAGTGATGGAAAAGCTTAAACGATGAACTCATCAAATATCTTGAGTTGCAAGGACTTATTAACGACCGTCAGTATGAGTTCCACAGGCAAAGATCGACAAGAGATCTGCTCGCCTCCGTCACTCATGTTTGTACATCAACTATGGAAAAGTATGGGGAATCTAGAGCAGTAGCCGTGGACTTATCTAAACTCTTCGATAGGATTTGGCTTGCAGCCTTGTTGAATAAACTTGCTGTATATAGGCTTCCCCAAAAATTACGGTCTTGGATAAGTAGCTTTCTTTCAAATAGATCAGTACAAGTTGTGGTCGACGGTTTAACATCCTGTTTCAGATTAACGATCTTCAGTCATCTACAGAGAACAAGATCTTCGGTTTTGCAGACGATTGTACCTTAGTTTCGTCTTTCAGTAGTCTGCGACCGATAACTTGCTGATGATATCGGAGAGGGGTCAGTTGAACCTGGTGAGCTTCAACGCAAGCAAGACGCAAACAACTACGTTTTCTAGAAAGGTCCCCGCTGAAGAAGCTGCTCTAACGATGCAAGGCCAACAAATTGCATCCATTGATTCGAATCACCTTCTAGGAATAACGGTTGTGCTGGCATGAAAATATATCAGCAATAGCTAAGTCGGTTGAACTTAGTTGTATTTTTAGAGCCAAGCGATACACATCATCTAAGCTGTTGCCTCTATATGAGGCGCAGATTCGACCTGCTTTGAAATATTGTTTCCATGTATGGGGATCTGCGCCAAAAAATTCATTGCAGATGTTAGAAAGTGTGCAAAAATGGGCTGTGCGCCTCATGGACTACCCGGAGATCACCCGCGATCTCCAACCGCTAGCTCTCAAAGACAAGTTGCTGACCTTTGTCTGTTTTGCAGATACTTCTACGGAAGATGCTCCAAGGAGCTGAAAGACCTTGTTGCCGCAACACTAGCCTGGCGAGGAGTTCTCTTCATATGGCGGTACATTTAACGACCCCTCGAACCTCTCTCTATAAGAATTCCTTGGTTTACAGGGCCGTTGAGCTGTGGAACTCGATTCCGTCCAACATCTCCCCAACATCCTACAATTTGGCCCTCTTCAAGAAGCGAGTAAACATACAATTCTTCCCAAGCGCCAACTCATGTGGTGTAACAGGTTCGCCTATTCCTGGGAAGCGCGCATAAAAGAAAACATGATTAACACGAATGCGGAGTTATTTTTATAAATAAATGTCGAATATCTGTTTTCATAAATAATTATTGTTTTGAAATCTCAAGTTCCACGAATCAAAAATGTTTACCTTCAGTAATGAAGAATATGCAGATATCAATATTCATGGTCATTGCTGTTCAAACGCACAAGTAGCTGCTAGAGAATATCCCAAAAACTTCTTCCTGTTAGTGTTGTTTTAACTTCGTTATTTAGAAGACTCAGAGAACTGGTAACACTGAAGCCAAAACCCGTACGACCTCTTCAGGTTAACATATGAAATGAAGAGAATAGTATAGACTTTATTGAAAATAATCCTTCGATAACACAGTGCGTGAAAATGACACTTCAAAATTCTAACACGCGGGAGACATACCTAGTAAACCAATATCGGGTACGCTGAATCCAATGGTAACCACCGTTTTTGAAAGTTAGCTCTTTACTGTCTTCGGCAAAGTTTTAGCTATTGTCATGGCCAACAACTTTTCTGAATATACCAACATAAAAAACCTCATTCAAACACCAATGTCCAAAAAACTCCATTTCTTTGCCAATTTTTCGTTAATTTTCGTCTAATAATAGAAAATCAAGGGAATTATTTCGCTTTAAAATCCTAAAATGAGAAAAGAAAACACATTTCCTATAGTTAAGTCGAAAAATTCCAACGCACAATCATGATTTTTACTCAAATTCCTCACAGAGGTCACTTTAACGTATTTATTAGTATTGTCACTGATGTTACTACGTATTTAGTTATGTATTTGTGTGCCATTTTTCATAGTTTTAGTTCTTAATTTGACAATTCTTGTTGAAGCTTCTTTGTTTACACAAGTTATATATTTGGTAAAAATATCAAAATGAATTCGTGCAGTAAATTTAATAAATTTTGTTACATTTGTGGAAAGTTTACTATAATGACAAGTAAGCGTTCGATTCCTGAAGAAATTGCTGAATCGTACACTCAATATTTCAACCAAACTGTAATCAAAGATGTGAACTGGGCTCCAAAAATCGTTTGTACTGGTTGTGTCATAAGATTGAGTGGATGGAAAAGAGATAAAATGAAATGATTTATCATTTATTTCAAAATTATATCAATTGAAGCTATTTTTATTACAGGTGAATACCAATCTATGCCTTTTGGCATTCCAGTAATTTGGACAAATCCTCAAGAACATAATCCAGATGACTGTTTTGCTTGTGTTAATGAAATTGTCGGAATGAACAGAGCTAAAAAACGAAAAGTTGAACTCAGAGGAACTCGGTTTGTTCAGTTGCCGTTACCACATTCGGAATCAATTCCAATACCGAAAAGACCCAGTCCGACAGAAGAGTACATTCCTATCTACTTTTGATACTATTGGCGAAACGTCTGCATCGGTTTATGTACCATCAAATATATCTCCACAATGTAATCATGCCGAATTTTCTCAAAAAGATCTCGATAAAATTATTCGTCGATTGAAATTATCACAGCGTCAGCCCATTATTTTGACTCAGGAATTGAAGAAGAAGAATGTCTTGGTACCTGATGTGAAAGAATATGGAGCAATCGGCCGTCATAGACAGTTCACTGCTTTATTCAACTCCATCGAAGACAATTCATTCGCGTACTGCACTGATATCAAGGAATTGGTATTAAAAATACATCATGAGTACAAACCAGAAGACTGGCGTATTTTCATCGATTCGTCTTAAAGTAGTCTCAAGGCGGTTTTGCTTCATGTCACAAACTCAAAAAACAGTGTCCCGATTGCCATCAGCACAAAAACGAAAGAAAATTACGAATCATTGAAAAAAATCCTTGATTTGGTGAAATGTGAAGACCATCGTTCGAAGATTTGTGCAGATTTGAAGGTGATAACTCTTTTGAGAGGAATGCAGACGGGATATACGAAAAACATGTGTTTTATATGTTTATGGAATACTCGATATGCCGGCGACCAATATGCCAATAAAAGCTGGCCTATGAGACAGGGGTTCAGATTGCGTCGAGAAAACGTCGTTGAAATTCGTCGTTGTGTTAATCGAAACAGTGTTGCTTCCACCTCTGCATATCAAGCTTGGGATTGTTAAAAATTTCATCAAGGCCCTAGATCCTGAAGGCAATGCATTCAATGATGAATGAAAATAAAAGAAGGTTTGTGTGAAACTATATAAGTACCAATCAACCTAACTTATTCAATATTTAACACATATTTTTTCGAATTATTTTATTACAGGCATGCTCAATGGACCTGATATTCGAAGCTTGATGAGAGACCAAAAATTTAAAATCAGTTTGTCGAATTTGCAGCTCGTTGCTTGGGATTGCGTCAAAGGAGTCATCGAAAATGTACTTGGAATTCATCGTGACGAAAACTGGCGCATACACGTTGAAATTATGCTCGTTGCTTTCCGTAACATCGGTGTAAAAATGTCTCTGAAAATTCATTTTTTACATTACCATGCAGACAAGTTTGCCGAACAGTCACCATGTGAATCAGATGAGCATGGTGAACGGTTCCATCAGGTGACGGCTAGGCTTGAGCACTGGTATAGTGGAAAAAAACTTGATTCTCTATTAGGAGACATTTGCTGGAATTCACAGCAAGATGAAGATGGAAAAGAAGAAGAATGAACATGAATTTATATGTTTACTTGTTGAAAATTGTTGGAATTGGAATAAAAATTTGAGTTAAAATCATGATTGTGCGTTTGAATTTTTTGATTTAACTATAGGAAATGTGTTGTCTTTTCTTATTCCGAGATTTTAAAGCGAAATTCCCTTGATTTCTCTATTATTTAGACGAAAATTAACGAAAAAATGGCAAAGAAATGGAGTTTTTTGGACATTTTGTTAAGAAACGGTGTTTGAATGAGGTTTTTCTATGTTGGTATATTCAAAAAAGTTGTTGGCCATGACAATAGCTAAAACTTTGCCAAGGACAGTAAAGCGATATTCCGAACGGTTAGGGAATTACAAGCATATAATGTACTGAAGTCATAAACGACGAACCCTACTAAAATCAGTTAACTGCAATGGCGAATATCTCCTAAACAAGAGCTAACTTTCAAAAACAGTGGTTACCGCTGGATTCAGCGTACCCGATATAGGTTTACTATGTATATCTCCCGCGTGTTAGAATTTTGAACTAGCACAGTGTAATATTTCGGCGTATTGCAAATCAGTTGCAAATATCCCTAACATTCATATGGAGTATTTTGAAAAATAGAAATTGTTCCCTTATCATTGACAGGAGGTTCAGACGTTCAATGCAGGGGACGAGCAGCATTAACTCATATTTTGAAGCAACGTGCTCAAGATCTGGATTTCACATAACACTTTTTTATTCTGCTGAATCATACGAAATGGTATGAATGAGTTTCTTAATGGCCATTTATGTGCTCTGCGGAATCCAAATTCGGTTATGCAAAGACTTTTCCAAAAGAGGTTCAGTATAAACGTTTGTGGTCGCCTTTATAATTGTAGTTTTTTCCAATTTCATATATTAAAAACCAGAATCAATGCCGTTATTTATCAAAACTTTCCGTAGAAACGTTTTTCAAATTAATTGATGATGTTCCACTGAATTTCATACAGAATATGTAGAACCTACTTGAAGGTAGTACCACCACATCAAGGAAGAACAGTTGTTAAATGGCAAAATGAATATTTCACAAATAGGTGGATTGGTTACCAATTACATGCCCACCAAAGTCACCAGATCTCAACCGGTTGTGTACAGATAACAATTTTCAAGCAATTACAAGAAGGGATAAACAATATTACCGAAAGAATTAGAATAAACAATATCCATCACATTGTCTTGCAGTCACTTATCCGTAGATATGAGTTATGCATTCAAGCTAGAGGTCATTTTGAGCTACATTTGTTATGATTTATATGATTTCATTTCTTATTTTCTGCGTTAAATTTTCACAATTTTGAAGAATAGTGTCGATTCGAATTATGTTTCGACCTTTTTCATCGAAATAATTATGATTTCATGAGAAAATATAAATCCACCACCCGGTAATTAATACCTTTGCCAGGCAATGATTATAATCAAAACATATCTTGGAACAATTATATATTATTTGAATTTGGGAGGCTTTTACTTGGTAAAATTCCATTATCAATAATAAAAACAAGTACTGTGTTTTAATAAATTTTACTTAATAATTGCGATTCGTAACGCGTTTCACTACACCGTAGCTTCTTCAGACGAATGAATATACAGATATATATTGTATATTCAATCGTCTGAAGAAGCTACGGTGTAGTGAAACGCGTTACGAATCGCAATTATTAAATAAAATTCCTTAAAACACAGTACTTGTTTTTTATTATTAATTATATATTAGGATAACGTTAAATGTTATGAAAATATATCAATCTACCAGAATATATAATACTATAACTTCATCAGACAATGATATCAATGTACCAACGAGTAGTGTCAGAGGCTTTCTCCCCGGAAAAATCCAGTGTACGGACCTTAGTCAAGTAACACTGAATGTTACTCATTGATAGTTTTCTTTGTGTGAAGTGGTGAACGATCGAATAGAATACTGCTCTGAATATAAATATGACAAAATTGTCAGTTAATTTTATTACATTTATATAAACAAATAAATAAAATATGAAATTAGATTCTGAGCAGTATAAACTGAAGAGAAACCTATGACTCTACCTCATTATTTTTTCGGAAAGAAACCTACGAAGAATATTACAAGATTTGATGACTGTTATCTTTTGTAACTGTTCAAACAAATTTTCTTCAGACCCAAAATCTCAATACTCTTGTGAAGATTCCTAGGCATAACACCTGTTGTGAAAATAATAATCGGAAGAATAAAAATTCTTTTCATTTTCCACATTTTTTAATCTCGTCGCCAAGCATCATATATTTGGAAATTTTTTCATTGTATTTATTTTGTATATTATGTGTGTCGGGTATAGCAATATCAATTATATATGTTATTTGATTCTGTTTATCAGTAAGAATGATATCTGGTCTATTGTGTTTTACAGCTCTGTTGCAAAGAATTCTTTTATCAAAATAAAGTTTATATTTGTCATTTTCACAAATAATCTCAGGTTCATATTTGTAAAATATTTTTCTTTTGGGAATTAGGTCATGTTTGATTCCTAGATTGAAATGAATAATATTAGCGACGGCCCTATGTCTTTCAAAATAATCTGTTGAAGCAAGGACTGAGCAAGATGATAATATATGAAAAACTGTTTCTGAAGAACAGAAACATCTACGGTAAGAATCATCTATATTTTGTTTGATGATGTGTTTTCTATAATTCCTCCTGAAAACAACCTGATCCTGGATCGCGATTGCCAAGCCTTCTGTTTCAGCAAACAATTCTCCAGAAACTAACCATTTATTCGATGAGATTTCATCAATATAATCATTTTTCAATTCTTTAGGGTGCTTTCCGTGTAATTCCTTCTGCATCCAACTTTCTCTTTTAGAATTATCATCAAATATATCAAAATCTACCTTTTGCATTGTCAAGTTCAGAGGTGTAAGATTATAATCTGAAGCAACAACAATATCATGTAATTTAGACGTTCTCTGTTTATCATGAAAATGGGAACGTAGATGAAAAATCTGTTAACTATGAAGATTATTCAATCAGTTAATCCACGACCTCCAAGATGTCTAGGTAGTGTAACTCTCTGAACAGATGAGTTTGGGTGGTGCTTATGATATTTACAGAGCATTTTCCTCGTTTGACATTGTAATTCATTTAGATCAGTTTTAGACCATTTAATAATTCCAAAAGAAGATGTAAGAATAGGAACTGCATAGGAGATGATAGCTCTGAAAAGGTTTTTACTAGTTAAATGACTCTTGATGATAATTCTAAGTCTTTTGCAATATGAACTTCTAATATTTTCTTTAGTGCTGCTATGGTTAATTGTCTTCTCTTGACCAAATCCAAGATATTTATATCTTTATATAATCAGAGGTGATCTTTCCTTTTTCAATAGAGATTTTTACATTTTGGAAGCCCAAATTTCATATGAATATTATTGGAATAGTTGAAAGTAATCTCAAGTAGACTTTTAAATGAGATCTGGTTCCGGCATTTAATTTAATATCATCTAAATAAATTAAGTGACTTAATTTGAATTCAGTTGACTCTTTATTTTGAAGCCGAAACTAGTAGCATTTAATTCATGAGATAATGGATTAAGGCAAAGACAAAACCAAAGAGCACTTACAGAATCACCTTGAAAAATGCCTCTTTTGATTGGAATTACTTCGAATTTTTACGATCGTTTTGAAATATTTGAATGAAGATTGGTTCCCCAATTTTTCAATACAAATTCAAGAAAAAGACGAAGTGTCTTATCAATTTTCTAAATTTCCAAAATTTCTTGAAGCCATGAATGGGGAGAACTATCAAAAGCCTTTTGGTAATCAATGAAGGCTGTATGAATATTTCTCTTCTTAGTTTGAGCTAGATTCAAAGCAACAGAATCAATTACAAGTTGCTCTTTAGCACCAAGGTGTTTTTTCTACATCCTTTTTGTTGTTCGGAAAGAATATTATATTTCTCCAAATGTGCATAAATTTTTTGGGTAATACATGCAGTTAGAATTTTATATATTATATAATAAATTATATATATATATATATATATATATATATATATTATCATCAGAAAATCGCTCTTGAATATTCATTGTTATTCTCTAGCAACTTGTGATGCATTTTCATATCAAAACCGTAAACATGAATCATATATGCATTTTCTTCACTAACGAAGAAATGCAGTTTCAATTCGGAAGATTCAAGGTTACAAAACAATAATTATTTATCGAAAAGATATACATACATTTATCAAAACTAACTCAAGATTCTTGATAATCATTTTATCATAGTTTAGAGTGTCACGTTCTGTACAACAAGATGTATTTCTTTCCATTTATGGTAACACCACACAATCGCTCTGAGGTGTAGAAAATTGAGATTTCAAATCCTGTGTGTATTAAATTTTTGAAGTTGAATATGTCCGAATTTGAAAAGATAAGGACCATGCTGTTCTCACAAGTTGATCAAAGAGTTGCTTCAGGAACCACCTCATAGAGTTTGTTAAAGATCATGGGGGATACCCTGTATAGCCAGTTGAAAGTTATTTGAGTTTACGCTAAAATGCTATTGCTGTGCGAATGTTTTTTCATGAAGTTATGCAACAACTCATTTTCATCGATGTTTTAAATCTATCAGCAACTATGTGACGCACATGAAAATTTGAATGTTAATCTTTTCATGAAATTTCTGTACATGGTGAACAAATTTCGTTTCAGTACTTCAGCTACATGAAATATTGTAAATAGAGGAAAATAATCCCTTTCCTACATACTCCTTGCGTAAAAAATTCATTTCCGCGAAAGATTTAAGTTAGCTTTTTCCGTTTTCGAGTTATTTGGAAAGATGTTTTTGAAGTTATGTAAAAATACTTTTGACATTCTACAGGCATTTATTCACATAGAACCAAACTTTGTGCAGAATTCTTTTTTTGTTGAACGGTTTTCAAGTTATCATGCGAAATTGCGTTTTTTATGAGAACCATAGGAAACTTTGTACTTCTTTTTGAATGATATGTCACATGTGCACTCAAGTATCTCGATGTCCACTAACTATTTAACTTCACGGGCGGGTGAGTGATATTGATAATTAACACATAATTAAAAATAAATAAGTAAACAATAGAAAGATTGAAAGTAGTAATTAATAAAAATATGATAATTATATATTTAGTGATATCAAATAAGCTTTATATAACGTATCTTCGATGGGGATTGCCAGTTGACCCCAGGTGATACTAGAACTGCTTTTATCTCAAACACGGTTACGGTTATGAAAAAATGTTTCAAACAAAAGTAGCAGGAAATTTGATTCTCTATAATATTGATTATGAAAACAAATAGCGTAACAACCGCAGGATATCTACGAAAAATATGCAAGAAATTGATTTTTGTGAACTTCGAGCTCAGATTTTCAAAGTTACTTACATCCTATCGTCTGTAAATTTTGAGACAAGTTTTGGGATATGAGAGTACAAGTTTATAGAGATTTATAGCTAGGTAGTCCGACTTTCCAAACGAAATCCCTATAATGACTGGACTAAGCAAACAGTTGAACATCAGGTGAAAGTCATTCCACATCCGCCCTACTCGCTTGATTTGGCCATGTGTGTTTTCTATTTTTTCTTCAACCTAAAAAACTTATTCGTGGTCGAGTTTCACAACGGGGAAACATATCAATGAGGCAATTCATCACTTTTGTGAGAGCATTCCCAAAGATGACTCGCTTCAAATCTTTCAGTTGTAAAATCTTCGGTTTCAAAAAGGTGATTTCTTTGAGTATAAATAATCCAATATACAGTATAGCCGCCCTCGAAATATTGTTGATAGGAAAAATTCCTAACATATGCAGCGGATTTCTGAAGTTATTCCTCAGCATCTTCGCGTATTTCTGAATGCAGCTTTGATTGAAATACAATTCGAAGAATGAAATACAAAATAGACAGAATTCTTCTCCTTCAGAGGTGAATTCGAAGAATGAGATTGAGAATGAACATAAATCAAATAATGGTAACATAAAAAATCAGAATTGAGTGCGGAAGCAAGTGGGACATCGTCGTCGAACTGTCATCGGACAGAATAAGGACACATGTGGAATAAAAACAATTCCGCGTCTAGTGTCTCTTTATGTTACTAGATTGCACCCTGACACAAAGGTTGAAGATCTCGAGGGGGCTTCACGAAGACATCTGCCTGGTGCGAGATGTAAGCTGCATCAGTCCAGAAATCGGATTCCTGTCCTCTCACATGCATCCTTCCCTTAGCCTCAATGAGGCTCTCACGGCCGACTCCTTCACTATTATGTGTAGAGGAGGGATACCAAGCAGCCACTCCATACAGGCCATGGGTGTGGACCGCAAGACTCCTGTAACTGCTTGGATTTGGATCTTACTAGTTTCATTCCATTTCGTCTCCCTGTCCACTGCAGGCCACATAAGCCATAGTATGGCGGCCTACGCCATATGGCATAGCACATATAATATATTGGTTATAAACGACAGTGATAAGACCGCTCCTGAGGGCCACCATACGATAGCCTATACGACCACCAATATATTATAGTTGGTTTCATTCCCCATCTGGGCCCAAATAACTTCCGGCAAGCCCACAGTGTGTCTTGCGCTCTTTTTACTGGTCTTTTGATGTGATTCTCCTAATTTAGTTTGGCGTCAAGCATCACAACTAGTTATTTCACTTGTTCTACTAGTGTTAGTTTCTCGTTGATAAAAATTGGTGCCTTGAAAGACGGTAGTGTCCTTTTACGAGTGAACAAATATGTGTTTGAATTAACGGACAGATCGTTCTCATCTGCCTGGTGCGAGATGTGAGCTACATCAGTCAAAGCGTCCGGACATTTACGCATCGATGAGGGTTACTATTCAGCAAGACTTATATAGAAGTGCATGTAACATGATATGGCTTGAGGGTACATTCGTGAGCAATTCTTTAATGAAAAAGACGACTCCACCAAATGCAATGGGTCGGGTGGATCATCTGGAGGAAGTGCGGAATACAGAAATCGTCTAGTCCCTGGGTTGTCAAAAAATATAGTGTTCGGTGTGTGAGGTCGTTACTAATAATGACTAAAGAGGAATTCAGAAGAAGGATTCAAATAAACATAGGTTGAAAAATGAAGCTCTAACAATCCTTCATCAGACTATTAGATCTGTGAAAAACAAGCTGTTTGACATAGAACTTTTCTTAGAAACATGTACATGAAATAGGCTCTGTTTATATCACCAACTATAAATATGTAATATCCTACTGTCGGAAAGAAATGAACAATGGGGGTTGTATGATACTCACTGATGAAAATTCCGATTTCAGAGGAGTGTCTTTTAAGACGGAAAATATTGAAGGGCATTTTGAATATTCCTGCACTCTCAGTTAAGCTTTGAAAGTAGTAGTTATTTGCATCTATCGGGACCGAATGGTGAGGTAAGCACATTTTTGGATCCCCTAAATGAATTATTGAATGAATGTATAAATAAGTACAGAAAACATCGAACTGTTTTGTGTGGCGATTTCAACATCAATTTGTTTGAAAAATCTAAATCATCTAGAGATTTTCCAGATATATTGCACACTTTCAATTCCGTACAGACGATTTTTAAACCAACTGTAGCACTAACACTTCTGAATCATTAGTAGATTACTTTGTAAATAATAAAAAACAAGTACTGTGTTTTAAGGAATTTCACTTAATAATTGCGATTCGTAACGCGTTTCACTACACCGTAGCTTCTTGAGACGAATGAATATACAGAAAAATATAAATGAGAATATAACTATAAATGTTCTTGAGTAAGGAGAAGCAACCCAATAAGCTTTTAATTGGTTATTTATGACAGGTATATCTAATGAAATTAAGGAATAGATTACTCCCCGAAAAGATTCAATAGAGGTGAAGGGCTTAAATCGACTTGTTCATTGATGAGTCTATCTGAGTGTTTGTATTTATTGATATCTAAAGTTTCCCAAAGATCTACCTTCCAATATTTATTATCTGTATGCAAAATTTCAAACTGTGGGTCGAAAGAATGATTATTTTCTAAGAGATGATTCGCGTAATTTCAATCTGATTTTTTATTTGAAAAACTGCGTTTATGTTCCGATTCTAATATAAAAATTTCTATGTGTTCTACTAATGTCGAAATTATCACAGTCATTGCAATTCAATCGATGAACACCTGATTTATTGTTTTTACCTGGTTTGGTTTTATTATTTTTATATATTTGCCTAAATTATTATTAGTTTGGAAAGCTATGTTGAAATTATTGCTACTTAAGAATGATTTTAGTTTCTCACTTGTAATGCCAACGTAGGTTAAGGTGTTGCATTTTTGTTTTAATTTATCTTTGTTGAAATTTTCTGGTGATAACGGGATGTTAATCAATCTAAGAATAAAACTATTGAATGCTGACATTTTATGTTGATATGGATGACGCGACGAGTTATGTATTAAATAATGGTTACAATCCCAAACTAATAAATAATATTTCAAATAAAAACAAAGTAGAATCGCATTGAATGAAGTTTACCCTGTCGATAAATTGAAACAAAAATTCAACACCTTAACCTACGTTGGCATTACAAGTGAGAAACTAAAATCATTCTTAAGTAGCAATAATTTCAACATAGCTTTCCAAACTAATAATAATTTAGGCAAATATATAAAAATAATAAAACCAAACTAGGTAAAAACAATAAATCAGGTGTTCATCGATTGAATTGCAATGACTGTGATAATTTCTACATTGGTAGAACACATAGAATTTTAATATTAGAATATCGGAACATAAACGCAGTTTTTCAAATAAAAATCAGATTCAAATTACGCGAATCATCTCTTAGAAAATAATCAGTTTTTCGACCCACAGATTGAAATTTTGCATACAGATAATAAATATTGGAAGGTAGATCTTTGGGTAACTTTAGAAATCAATAAATACAAACACTCAGGTAGACTCATCAATGAACAAGTCGATTTAAGCCCTTCACCTCTATTGAATCTTTTCGGGGAGCAATCTATTCCCTAATTTTATTGGATATACCTGTCATAAATAACCAATTAAAAGCTTATTGGGTTGCTTCTTCTTACTCAAGAACATTTATAGTTGTATTCTCATTTATATTTTTCTGTATATCCATTCGTCTGAAGAAGCTACGGTGTAGTGAAACGCGTTACGAATCGCAATTATAAAGTAAAATTCCTTAAAACACAGTACTTGTTTTTTATTATTGATAATGGAATTTTACCAAGTAAAAGCCTCCAAATTCAAATGATTACTTTGTAATTAATTTGAAAAATATCTCTGCCAAAGTTGTCATAATTGCGTTGTCTGATCATCGTGGTCAGACTCTAATTAGGAAATGCTCCCGAGAAGAGCTCAAAGAGCAAAGTGAAAAACGAATATTTTCGGATAAAAAAATTAATGACTGCGTAGATGAATTGATGACTGAAGACTTTGATGATGTGTATTCTGAAAATAATGCAAACAATGCTTGTAAGTTATCCTCCTATAAAATTTCGCGTGAAAATAATTATATATTTCCGGTGAAAATTATCAAGCATAAGAACATAAAAAATTCATGGACTACTCTCGGTATCAGAACTTCTTGCAAAAACAAGCATAAACTTTATATTGAAAAAATTTGGGTCTGATATCTGAAAAATACTATAAGCAATATATCAATATTCTAAGGCAGGCGAAACGTAAGGCAGGATCTGAATATATTTCAAATTCTTCAAATAAAATGAAGTCAACTTGGAATGTTATTAAAAACTCTACTAAGTCGATTAGAAATAGTAAAGATAAAACTGGAATTTTCGATTTATGCGAATGTACTTCTGAAGAGGAACTAGTAAATAACACTTCATGAATATCTTTGAACGCAAAGATACCCAAGTTCCACAAGTCATTATCCTAGATAAAAAAATTTCGTGTGCAACACTCTATTTTCATGAAACCAACCGACTCAACTGAAGTGTATAATATCATACATTCCTTAAAAAACAAACACTCTGTAGGTTATGATGGTGTCTTTCCAGATGATTTAAAAATTGCAAGAAAAAAGCTTTGTACAAGAAAGGCGATGGATATAATTTTGAGAACTATCGCCCTATTGCAGTCCTGCCAAACTTAAGTAAAATATTCGAACATATTTCCAACAGAATAACGTCATTTAAAGAAAAGTTTTCGATCTTGTTAAACTCTCAATACGGTTTCAAAAAGGGCAGATCTACTGTAAGAGCTATTCATTATGTACTTGATAAAATAATTGAGTCTTTGAATAGTGTAAAATAAATAAACTATGGCTTTGTTTGTTGATCTGACAGAAGCTTTCGACAGTGTCGATCACGCTATATTGATAAAAAAACTCTCAAATTGATGGCATCTTATCTGAAAGACCGATATCAATGTATAGTTGAAGAAATTGAAAAAGGTGGGGAAATAATATCTGAGAAAGAGAAAGTTCTATGAGGCGTACCGCAGGGCTCAGTCGTTGGGACTCTTCTTTATATCTTATATATGAATGATGTGCCGGATGAGATTTTGAAATATATTTTTCAGTATGCTGATGACATATCAGCAGTTGTATCTGCTAATGATAGCGAAAACCTTACATTGAAAACCCAGGAATGTGTGCGAATACTAGAAAATTGGTTTATTTCAAATAACTCGAAATTAAATGTTTCTAAAACGCAATGTTTACATTTCAAATATCACAAACCCGACACTCAATTTGAAATACCTTAATATAAGAAAATAATTAAGTTGCCTTTTTTTGTGTCAGGCTGGATACTAGACTTGACTGGTCTAAACATATTGAATACATAGCAAACTCTATTAGTAGATATTGCTACGTTTTTATAATCCTTTCCATCTGGGTGGATTTAGAGACAGTTCTCTTGACGTATTCGGGATTTGTGGAATCAAGGCTGAAGTACGGTTTGATTTTTTGGGGAAATGCACAGGAAGCAGAAAGGGTTTTCATCCTTCAAAAGAAGTGTTCAAGATCTATTTTGAATCAAAAATATCGAGATAGCTGCAGAGAGCATTTTTCGCCAGAAGTGTGCTTACGCTGCCGAGTCTTTATATTTACGAGTGTGTCCTTTTTGTAAAACAAAACCTAATGAATTCCTTGACTAGTAATGACCATATCTACGACACAAGACATAAATTCAGGTTAAAAACTTATAAACACAATTTTACTTACCTTCAAAAAAATTTACTATAAGTGTTTTGAACAAAATTCCAGCTAATATTCAACAATTTCCTTTGAGAATCTTCAAATTTAAAATAAAGCAGTTTTTATTGGGGAAAGCCTACTATAGAGTGCGGGAATTTCTGATAGATAACATTAATATATTATGATGCTGCATGTATTTCCTCTGAAATTGTATTGTATTGTATTGCGTGTGTATGTCACCTATATGTCAAATTTGTTGTCCATATTTCTGTGTTATGTGCTGTACAGTATGTCCCATTTTGGGGGTGCCACCAGGAGCATCTCTGTTATTATTTAAGATAGAGAGATGAGGTTTTCTCGACCCTTGGCTACTTTTTCGAGACAAATTCATAGAGCTAATCAGAATTATTCTAACTTCAGTGGTTTTCGAGTTATTCGCGAATCTTGAAAATTTCCGGATTTCTTTTTTTCTCGAAATCTCGGTTCTTATAGAAGATAATTGAAATCTGTTTTTACGTTTCCAAAACGGTTTTTTGAGTAGATTCCAGTGACGTACTCGAATTTTTTTTTTTCATTAATTATGACAGATATGACATAAAGTTGCATTTTTTTAAATACGAACATAGTTTTTTTTTGGCATATTCCGATTGCCGTTTTTTTCCTCTTCAAAAATATATAACATGATGACAAAATTTCCACCCAATTTGACGAAAATAACGGAATAATGATTTACCCCTAATGGCTGGGCGAAGGAACACACGTGAGCGGACGAACCATAGAACATTTGTAGTTATTCGATGAAAACGATCAAAACAATGCAAAATCTTCTTGACCGAAATAATGGAGCTAGGCTGCTCCTAAGATTCCATCGTTATTTATGACATCCGCAATTTCCGCTTTTTATTTTATTTTTGAGATTGTCGTTTAGTTTCTAGAGTTCTCTGAGAAATACCTACATGAGAATAATAATAGGCACCTAATAATTTACTCAAATTTACTTCTCATAATGATTTACATATATTGCTCGAACTGATTTCCATCATGTTGTAAACATAAAGTGCATCTTCGGATTATATCTTCTATGGCCCTAGTCAAATGTAGCGAGGATCTCCTCAGATCTTCGAATGCTTCATTTGTTGCATTCTTCAATTGATCGTAAGTGGCGTATTGCCTCCTATATATCTTATTTTTTAAATAACTCCAAAGAAAAAAATCTAAAACGGATAGGTCAGGAGACCTAGGTGGCCATTGAATTGGGCCATTGGTACCGATCCATTTATTTTCAAAATTTAAATCCAAGTAGTTCCTCACCACGGCCGAATTATGGCAAGGAGCACCGTCTTGTTGGAAGTAATATGTGTTGAATTGAGCAAGAGGAATGTCATCTTGCAGTTGTGGCAGACAAATATTTAAAATTTCGAGATATCTCTGTGCATTCAAGTTGCCATCAAAGATATAGTAGGCTAATTTGTTGCCCATTACGAAACACGACACATTGAAACCGAACCTCCCCTGCTGCCGTCGAGCTACTGCTTCGTGTTGGTTTTCGTTTGCCCAGAATCTATTCGTATGGCGATTAAAGATTCCGGCACTGCTGATTCTTGACTCATCAGACCAAATGATAAATCGCCCAAAACGAGCTTCACCTCTGATTCTCTCTAAATACCAATTGCAGAACGCCGTTCTCCTCTCTGCATCCCCGGCATTGAGATGATGAATTATTTTATGTTTATAGGGATGATATTTATACTTTCTCAAAATTCTTTGGGCTCTGCTTTTTGACACACCCACTTTGCTCTCAATTTGCCGACACGATGTAGAATGGTTAGCCTCAACAACTGCTAACACGTCAAGTTCATTATCACCTCTGTTCCGTTTATTGTAGTTTTTACTTCTTGGTTTCTCGAACGAACCATAATTGGAAAGATTTGCTTCCATTTTGGCGAAGAACTTCCTGTTTGGCTGAATTCTTTGAGGAAATCTATTGGAGAGTGTCAGTCAAGTATTTAATATTGATTAGAATTACTACTTCCATTTCCATTGTCGAACTTACCTATTCAAATATTCTTCTGATGCACGGACTGCGTTACAGTGACACTGAAAGTAGACCTTCAGCATATCAACTTTTTCGAAATTTTCGTATCTTCTATTTTGTTCCATAGTGTGAATTGCAGAAATTAACTAAACAATCCAAATTCAACAACGAACACTAATTTTACGAATTCAAATAGACACGAAGCCAATATATCCACAGATAATGAATAATAATAATTATTGGTCGTTCTATGGTTTCTAATGAACGTGCATAGATGAAGACTTCTGTGTTCACAGAGAGCATTCAGACATAGAAGATATAATCCGAAGATGCACTTTATGTTTACAACATGATGGAAATCAGTTCGAGCAATATATGTAAATCATTATGAGAAGTAAATTTGAGTAAATTATTAGGTGCCAATTATTATTCTCATGTAGGTATTTCTCAGAGAACTCTAGAAATTAAACGACAATCTCAAAAATAAAATAAAAAGCGGAAATTGCGGATGTCATAAATAACGATGGAATCTTAGGAGCAGCCTAGCTCCATTATTTCGGTCAAGAAGATTTTGCATTGTTTTGATCGTTTTCATCGAATAACTACAAATGTTCTATGGTTCGTCCGCTCACGTGTGTTCCTTCGCCCAGCCATTAGGGGTAAATCATTATTCCGTTATTTTCTTCAAATTGGGTGGAAATTTTTTCATCATGTTATATATTTTTGAAGAGGAAAAAAAACGGCAATCGGAATATGCTAAAAAAAACTATGTTCGTATTTAAAAAAATGCAACTTTATGTCATATCTGTCATAATTAATGAAAAAAAAACTTCGAGTACGTCACTGGAATCTACTCTGAAAACCGTTTTAGAAACGTAAAAACAGATTTCAATTATCTTCTATAAGAACGGAGATATCGGGAAAAAAAGAAATCCGGAAATTTTCGAGATTCGCGAATAACTCAAAAACCACTGAAGTTAGAAGTCGTGAAAACCCCATCTCTCTATCCTAAATAATAACAGAGATGCTCCTGGTGGCACCCCCAAAATGGGACATGCTGTACATACTCATACTCTTTTTGACATGTTCATCACACGTATGGGCTTTTATACTGAACGAATAAACATATTATTATTATAATTATAATAGAAAGGGAAGGTTATGAACTATTCGAAAACAGACTTTGAAACTTCTATCGAGAAAAGAGTATCTATTGAAATTAGGGCATTTAAGCTGCTTGAACATCAATTTTCATATTTCTATAACGAGCAAACCAAGAAAAAATTCCAAAACCGAAATTATATTTTTGGATACTTCATGGAACAGTTAGCAGGCAGAAGGGCATGCAATCATGTTTGAAAACACTTGACAACAGAGACACTCCGAAGTTACTGATTATTCTAAACCCTGAGGGCTGATAAGTATTGGGTTCAACAATGATTGTAAGGTAGAAACGTGATGGTCGGCCATGAACATCTTCAATTGAAATTAACATCAGTAAAGTGAAGGAAATGATAATTGAAAATCGTCATTCAAGTTTGAGAGAGATAGACTATGAACTTTCTGCGTCTCACGAATCAATTCAAACCATTTAAAGGGATTAAAGATTTGAATTTTTTTCAAAGATTAAATCGCGTAAAGGTCTAACTGAAGACATGCTACAACGAGACAATTCCGATCCCACATTCATAAAATCCATAGTAACGGGTGATGAGATATGGGTTTATGACTGTGACAAGCAAATCAGTCAACAACCTTCGGAATGGCGTCTTCCAGAACCAACATCGAAAAACCACCTCAAAGTCGATCAAAAGTCAAGAAATATTGACTGTCCTTTTTGATTATCGCGGTGTTGTGCACTCGGAATTCTTGACATAAGGTCAGACGGTAAATAAAGAATATTATATGAGCGTTATGAGAAAATTCGTCGAGAATGCAGGATTTGTGGAAAGAAAATTCATGGAGTTTGCACCACGATAATGCACAATCTCACAGGGCTATAATTGTGAAAGAATTTCTGACCAAAAACTCAACAAATACCACAAAACAACCACCATATTTACCTGATATGGCTCGGGCTGACTCTTCTCTTTTTCGAATTCGTGCCGAGACCTTAAGTCGATTCCGGAAAATGCGTTTGAAAATTGTTCTGATGATTGGAATATTCGTAGGCATAAATGTATCATTCAGGAAAGGGCCTACTCTGAAAAAGATACAATAAATTTGAATGAGAAATGAATATTTTGTGCTTCATTGACCAATTCCCGGTACCTTCACGAAAGAACTTGCATTTAACAAATCTGTTAGGTTAGATGCTTGGTCGGTTGGTCGATTTTTGTGGTGAAAACTGAAAATTAAAATTCGGAAAGTGGCTTAAAGGGGCAACTAAAGCTCCCTATGCAACATATAAGTTCAAACATAAGTTGGACAAATTCAAAGTTTTCGTATCGTGATGAAAAACGCAGGTGCATTACAAATTGATGAGAGTATAAATTAACGATTGTTTACCGGTGCAGTGTTGCCATACCTAATAAGAATTAGTCACTTGCGGGACTTTTCACGTGTTCTCTACAACTCCCGGTTGGCTTGGGCTGATGAGGAGAATTGCATTAAATGTTAGAAGAAGCTTGACCCAACTCGGGAGTTCTACAAATGTGTTTCATGTAATAGAAATATTCATGCACAATGTGTAGGTCTTTGTGGATCAGAAGTCTAGATAATGACAATACAAAAAAGAATAATGCGTTTATTGTGACATGAGTGTGCTTCATTTATGTATCAGATCCCATGTATTATGAAATTAATATCAAGTTTGAGAGATGGGGTTGTTGAGATTAAACAAATGTTGGAAAATGATAGGCAGCTAAGAGGGACAAATGTTGCGAATGAAAAGAAAGAAAATACCAAAACGAGCTGAAGTGAGATGTTAAAGAAGAATAGGGAAATCCTCATCATAAGACCAGTAGCAGGCAAAAAGCTTGAAGAGATGAGAGACTGTATAATCACAAAATTCATCCAATAAAACAAAATGTGGATATGAATCTGGGAAAAAACCTAAGAACGGTGGAAGCACGATTGAATGTAAAAGGAATAATAATGTAGATGATATCAAAAAGAAGATTCGAAATAACTTGGGGCAAGAATATACAGTTATTTCTCCCAAAAAAATCAACCGTAGGGTAGAAATATGCAATATACCTGCAAGATTCCATGAGGACACTGATGATCTTAAGGATAAAATTATCAAACAGAACAAAGTTGGACTTGGGGAAGAATCATATTTATTTGATATTATAAGAGTATCTAAACTTGTGAAGATTAGGTTCAGTACTATCGTCGAGTTGGACGATGTAACTTACAGGAAATTCATGAGGGAAAGTAAGATCTATGTTTGCCAAGTATATGAGTTTATAAACGTGCTAATGTGTTGCAAATATTTTGGCTTCGACCACAAGGCAAATGATTGTACAGCCGAATCAAAATTTTGTTCAACATGACCTAATGATACCCATACTGAACAGGGAAAATGTGAAAATACTACCAAATGTATTAACTGTAATAGAGAAAATAACAATTATAATTTGGAATTGGATACTGGACATAGGGTGTGGGATAAGCGCTATTAGATATTTCAATATAAAAAGCATCCTTACGCCCGGTAGACTAGATGAACTCAAACATTTCATTAGAAATTCAAATACAAACATTGTCATATTGAGTGAAGCCAGAGTAACTAACAAAATAGAAGATGAAGAACTTAAAATTGAGGGATTCAAGATGTTACGATTGTACTAGGTGTAGAATTAGTATAAGGTAGGTGTTTACGCCGCTGTTTAGAATATTTAGAACTTCCCTGTAGATAGTGAATTAAACTTCTTCATATCGCGTTCGATGTATTAACATCAAAGGAAACGAAAACACAGATGGTCGCAACAATGTGTTTCCTCGCAGTACAGAATGAGATCGTATAGAACGTATACATACGAGTCGCATAGAGAATCAAAATTAGCTAAATTCGCATTATAGAATCATAGTCATATAGTTTTTCTATAAGTGGAAGGTGAAAGACATGCATCTGTCTTCAAAGCCCTCGGTTCGGTCGCAAAACATGAACTTTCTTCCTTTCCTTCCTGTCTACACCTTCCTATTTTAACCCTTACAGGAAGTGAAAGTGTCTCAGCATCGATCGAACAGGTTCGAGGTGAGTCATTATTATACAGTCCACTTCTTCCAAGTTTCATAGTTTTCCCGCACCAGAGTTCTTGAATTGGTTCATATCATTTGAGCTATTTAAGGCTCAATCAGTAGACTTTAGATATCATTCTAACGTAATTTAATGAAGTAGGTCATAGAGGATGGGTACGAATGTGAGAGTGAATGCAGTGAGTATCATATAAGTTAGACAGAGGTATTATGGTAGCATATAGCGTAGTAACATAGGAACAATCAATATAGTGAATAGTATAGCAAACCCCGCACGGTCCTCCATCGGGTGCTTTCCCAGGTGGTGGATAGGGGAATACCTCCCCAGCAAGATATAGGTGGTACCGGGGAAATTAAATACCCGGGGCGAACCAAAACTAGCATAATAGCCTCTGACCTAGAGTAGGTGGCTAAACATACAACCAGGAAAGCAACGGAAATCTACCTGGTTTCAAATTTTTCCCCAGAACATCACAATGGCTGAGAACAATAAACGAATGTCCCTCAGTCCCAGGCATCCCTTAAGTGGTGAGAGGGTGCGAAGAATCTCCCGGTCAGCCAAAGTACAGGTCCATAAATGCAGTTTGAAAAACGAAAGGAGAATTGGAACTTGGAATGTAAGAAGCTGTACCAGACAAGAAAAGCAGCCAATCTTATTAGAGAAATGAGACGTCTGCAAGTAGATATCCTAGGATGCAGCGAAATAAGATGGCCAGATTCAGGAAGATGTACAATTGATGCACACCAGATATACCATTCGGGAGACACAAGTTCCAGGAATAGAAATGGAGTTGCAATCGTTGTTAATAAAGACACCAATCGATCCGTATCTGCTTTTATACCGATATCGGATAGGATTGCATTACTGAAGGTTCAGGCGAAGCCATGTAACTTGATTATCATTCAGTCCTACGCCCCGACAGCAGAAAGTGCAGAGGAAGATATTGAAAAATTCTACGAAGACCTAGAAAAAGCCCTCTCATACACAAAGAAAGAAGAAGTCAACTTGAGATTTTATTGCCAAAGTGGGCAAAGAAAGTGTAAATAACGTGACTGGAGGCTATGGCCTGGGTATTAGAAATGAAAGGGGGTGAATGGTTGTCCAATTTTGCCAAGAGTCAGAGTTTTTAATAACAAACACATTCTTCAAACTTCCCTATAGAAGACTTTACACGTGGAAATCTCCGGCTGATAGTCCACAAAATATAATAAGGAACCAAATAGATTATATTATGATCACCAAACGATCATAATCTATTAATCGCGGAAACCAAATTACGATTGAAGAGAATCACAAGGAAAAGAAAAAAGAAAACGCTAAAACAGACATGCAGAAGCTCAAGAATGAAACGATAAAAGAAGAAACAAGAAAAGAACTAAACGATAATTTAGAAAATTTGAAACATAATTCGACATTGAAAAACAATGGAACGACATAAAGAATACGATAAACGAAGTAACTGGCAACAATCTTTTGGTTGGCGCGAGTGAGATGAAGAAGGACTGGATGACTCAGGAAATAATTGATTTAATGGAACAACGCCAACAATATAGAAACAACAACGACGCTCAGAGATATGAAGAAGTTCACAAAGTGATATGCCGAAAAATTGAAGACGCGAAAGAATATTGGCTTGCTGGAAGATATATGGAAAGCAGGGTCGACAGGCGCTGTCGTGATAATGGACAGAGACGGAAACATGATTACGGAAATGAGCAAACAACTTGAAAGGTGGAGAGAATACGCTGAAGAATTATTTCATGAGGAGGAACTAGAGGATATCGGAGTGGATGGAACGAAAGGACCAAGCATAACACCGGCAGAAGTGAAAAAAGGAATCGAAAGTCTAAAAAACAACAAGGCTATAGGACCAGATGAAGTTCACGGAGACCTTCTCAAGTTACTCAACGAGACTCAGTTGGATGCATTGGGCAACTTATTCAATGCCATATATGACACAGGAATCCTGCCTAGTGACTCGTTGGAATCGACTTTCATACCGATTCCCAAAAAAGCCCATACCAGAAAATGTGAAGAGCACCGAACAATAAGTATGATGAGCCATATTTTTCTCACCATCATCCACAAGAGAATCTATAGAAAACTTGAAGAAGGAGTAAGCGATACTCAATTCGGTTTTCGAAACGGCTTAGGAACCCGCGAAGCTTCATTTAGTTTAGAAATTTTAATACAGAGAGCACGGAACGTGAACAGCAGGATCTTTTAATGTTTTCTTGACTTTGAGAAAGCTTTCGGTAAAGTACAACATGATAAACTGTTCAAAACACAAGAGGCAGGTCTAGACAGCAAGGATTCCAGAATAATAACTAACTTATACCTTACACAAAAAGCCAGATTTCGAATGAGTGGAGCCTTTTCGGACCTCTTTCGAATAAAAAGGTGTAAGACAAGGGTGTGTTCTATCTCCGATACTTTTCAATGCCTACTCAGACAAACTATTCGGAGAAGCTTCAGATGGAATAGATGAAGGAGTAGTGATCTATGGTGAAATTGTTAACAACTTGAGGTATGCAGATGACGCCGTTTCAATGACAGACAGTGCAGAAGGAATTCAACGTCTGATTGATCGCATCACATCATTAAGACTGTATAAAAATGAGACGAGAATCATGATTGTGAGTAAGGAAAACACAGACGCACAGTTCAATATTGATAACGTACCATTGCAGCGAACGGAGACATTTACTTACCTAGGATGTAGAATAAAAGAAGACTGGGACCATACACATGAAATAAGAAACCGCATCGAAATGGCGAGGAATGCGTTCAACCGACTCAAAAGAATATTATGTGACATGTTAGATGTTATGTATTTTCCACCCTCTTATATGGGGCTGAGGCTTGGACACTCAAGGAAGCGGCATGTCGGCGACTGAAGGACTTTTTGTTATATACGAATGCTGAGAGTCTCTTGGACATATCACGTGACAAATGAGAGCATAATCCAACGCATGAGAAAGGAGTTGGATATCCTGAAAACTGTTCAACAAAGGAAACTGTCGTACTTTGGACACATGCTTCGTAATGATAAATATCGGCTATTACAACTAATTATGTAGGAAAAGATAAACAGCGGACTGAAATCTCTTTGAAGAGAGGTTGAAGTGTGAAGTGAAGTGAGTAGAAGAACTGGAAAATGCTTCTACTCACCTAATCCAAACACTAATATTAGCATTTGAGGAGAGCTGTTCAATGAGGAAAAAACACTTCTCAAGGGATACGTCTTGGTGGAACAAGAAGCTTGCTCAACTCAAAGCTAGAGCCAGAAAAGCATTCAATAGAGCGAAAAGAACAGGTGAATGGGACGCCTACCGAGAAGCTCTAACTAAGTACAACAAAGAACTCAGGAAATCCAAATGACAATCATGGAAATCCTATTGCGAGGGGATCAATGATCTTTCCCCAGCTGCACAATTTCAAAAGGTTTTAGCCAAAGACCATTCGAATGCACTTGGTCTCATTAAGGAGCCTGGAGGAGAGTAATCTAAAGACTTCGGCGGAAGCTTGAGGGTACTTTTAAATACCCACTTCCCGGACTCGAAAATACTCCCCATCAACAACACCCAACAACAGGAGCTAGAACTGTATAGCTCCAGTAGGGAAAGCAGAAATATAGCAGGCCGAATCTTCACCCTAGATAGGGTAAAGTAACTTCGAACCCTACAAATCACCAGGGGCGGACGGAATCTATCCGGTCATGTTTCAAAGTGGCAACACATATACAGCCCCGTGTCTGAGAGCTATATACAAAGCTATATACAAGACATACCCCAGTCATGGAGGAAAGTTAAAGTATTATTCATACCGAAAATGGGCAAGAGGTCTCCAGATGAGCCTAAATCATATCGCCTGATAAGCTTAACCTCCTTTCTCCTAAAATCAATGGAGAAAATTCTCGACAACTATATGAGAAGTTTCATAAAACTTCATAAAAAACAATTTACCTACCAACCGAGCAAGTCTACAATTGATGCCCTACACGATCTAGTGAAAGAAGTGGAAGGAGCACTAGAGGCTAAAGAAATAGCCTTAGTTCTATTTGGACACATTGAAGGAGCTTTTGATACTATCCCTATAGATCTATTAGCAATGGTGCAAACAATAAGGGTGTCAAAACAGCCACCATGAACTGGACCAAAGAAATGCTCAAAGGCGGATCATAACGGCCACTTTTAGAGACACCGAAATATCGGTTTCAGCAGTGAAAGGATGCTCTCAAGGAGGTGTCCTATCGCCGCTACTATGGTCAGTAGTTATTGATGGCCTCTTAGAAAGTCTAAGCAACGCTGGCTTCAACGCACAAGGCTATGCTGATGATCTAGTTATCATCATGAGGGGAAAGCATGATGGAATCTTATCGAACCTGATGCAAAAAGCCCTTAACATCCTAAATGAATGGTGTGCTGAAGAGGGATTCGGCATCCATCCAGACAAAACCATTCTAATTCCATTCACAAGACGTAGAAAGTTGAACTTAAAGCCCCTCTTTCTAAATGGACTTACTCTGAAATTTTCGGAACAGGCTAAGTATCTAGGGTTAACCCTAGATCAGAGACTCAACTGGAATTTACACATTGACAAAACTCTTTCCAAGGCTACATCGTGCCTATGGGCATGCCGTAGACTCTTCGGAAAGACCTGGGGACTACAGCCAAAAATAACCTACTGGTTATACACAGCAGTTATAAGACCCATTTTCACATATGCATAGTTAGTATGGTGGACGAAAACATCAGAAATAACTACGCAAAACAAGCTGCAAAAACTGCAGCGGCTAGCGTACTTGGGCATAACAGGTGCTATGAGAAACACCCCGACTATTGCCCTTGTGGTAATCCTAAATCTCCCTCCTCTTCATATAAAATTGAAAAAGGAGGCGTTGATGGCGGAGTTACGGCGCCAAGACACAAAAAAACTATTACCTGGTGATCTGAAGGGATTCTGGGTTACATAGCGCCAGAAATCTTGTCACACCATCGAATATAATGCCGCTAAAGTTTGATTTTCAAACACCCGTCGAAGTGGTCATAGAAGACCGCACCATCGTAAAGAGAAAGATAAATCAATTAGACCAAAATTCCTGCATTTGGTACACGGACAGATCAAAAACGATTGATGGAACAGGAGCAGGCATATATGGACCCAAGTAATCTTCATCAGTGCCTCTGGGCTCTAATCCCACAATTATGCAAGCAGAATCACTTGCTGTAAACCTTTGCTGCCAGGAGAGACTAAGAAGGAAACTCAAAGGGGCAAATATTTGCATTTTAACGGACAGTCAGGCAGTGATAAAAGCTCTAAACTCTTACAGTTGTCGGAGCATCTCTGTCTGGGAATGCCCTCAATTCTTGAAGCAACTTGCTAAGAGGAACAAACTTTTCTTGTGGTGGGTGCCTGGCCACGAAGGCATACAAGAAAATGAAGCCGTTGACGAACTGGCCAAATCAGTTGCTGGAATCACACCTATCGGACCTGAACCGTTCTGCGGACTAAGTAAGCCGCACAGACCACAGGAACTGGAACGATGGGAAGAATCTAGCAAAAAGGAATACTGAAGGAAAACTCTAGGCCAAAGGCAAGCGAAAAAGTTCATTGACTATTCGCCAAAGAAGACAAAACAGCTTCTCGATCTCTCTAGGGACGAGTTAAGGATCATAACAGGCTCCCTTACTGGACACTGCCCACTGAGATACCATCTAAATAAAATGGGCAAATCGGAAATGGCAACATGCAGAATGTGTAAAGAGGGCGATGAAACTGCCGAACATATTATTTGTAGTTGCATCGCAACTGTCCGTCAAAGACGTATACACTTTGGTAGCGACGAACTAGAGCCGCTCGAAGTAAAAGCGAAAGCTCCCAGGGAGATTCTTAATTTTGTAAGGGATCTAGACCTACAGGGAAATGAATAAGAAGGGTTACGAACAAAAGATCAATTTGGTCGCAGTCCATATCCCAGAGCGACATCCTGCTAATAATTCTTCTAACCATAGTTGCTATAGGGGTAGTATATGCACCCAGCAATACAAGAAGCATACAAGAAGAATGATTCGAAAAGAGATCAATAAATATATCTCAAAATCTCGAGAAAACGTTGTTTAAGAAGGTTTTCGACCATCGGTCAGTGAACTCAGGAAACATGCTACGTAAGGACAATTATATATGGAAAACAGTGTTAAACGTTCAGTGATAAACAATGTTTTCGTAGTTAATATTGATGAATAATCATTCTATTTCGTTAGACTTCATTTATTCAGAAATAATTTTACTAGTTTGATTAAATGCAATTTCGCAAATATGTCAATGCATGGAATGAGTCAATATACTGATAGTTCTATTCAGAACTGAGCAAATCGATGACGAAAGTAAAACTTCAAAAAATTTTTGATGATTTGAAAGTAATAAGAACTTATTTAATAAAATTAGGTCCTAATCGACGAAATCAAGGCTCAATATTAAAGGATAAAATCAATGAAACTAAAACTATATATAAGGTCCTGCTATTGTCGAGTTAAATGAAAAAATTGAAAATTCAGAATATTCTACGAAAGATATCGAATTGCTTAGCCATTTGCACACTAATATAAAAACTTTTTATACTGAAATTTCAAATTTCCAAAAAAGTAATCATATTTTCGAAATGGCGTGATTTGATTTAAAAACTGCTGTTGGATGACACAGAAGAAAAAACGAATCAATTGATAGGTGCGATTGACTTATATGAATCAATGCTTGATGATGGTAGCAAAGGAGCATTAATTAAATTCATTTTGAAAACACGGCTTTCATCAAGCGCTAAGTTACGTCTAAAACAAGAATATGGTAAAGTTACGACATTAATAAGTGATATGAGAATTCATCTTCTCACAAAGAAATCAAGCACCGCTTGTAACGTGCTAAAATCACGTCACAACAATTTGAATCGAAACACCTGATTCCAGTCAACCCTCCATCTGTGTCACGCCACTGGCTAACAATCTGATGCGCATAATCCGGCTATGCTACGAGCATTCTTCAAATCCTTCATTTTTAGGTGTTCTTTTTCTTGCAGACCTTCAAGCGAATTAGTTGAACTTGAAAATCCTCCCAAATTGCAGTTAAAATAATTAAATAATATTAAAATTCATGTCTTTATCTTGTATACTGTGTAGTGACCTATATCAAAATATAGGGTAAGTTGAGAGTTCATTTAGCAAAATGCCGCACTTAACCTTGAAAATCTAATTTATAACTTTTCCTTACAGCATTTTTTTATTAACTGCTTGAATGCCTTATAGTAGCTATTAAAAATTCAAATTCTGCTCTACAGAATTTGTCTTTTTCTCACAACGGATTTCATAATCGTATTCCTTCAATTTCCACAATTTTTTTATAATGACCTTGATAGATTTCTCATTAATAAACTCGATCAGAATAATTTTTCTGAGTTGAAAACGACAGAAGTAACTCAAACTCCAATATTCAATCATTATTTCCTCAATTTTTAAGTAATTTTCGTGAAATTATCATGTAAATCATGAAATTCTTTCAAATTTTCAAAATGATTGCTAAACATCTGTAATTTTTGTAAATAGTTTTTATAGATGCATCCTCGCTTTTTATGTAGATTCTCTTTTAATCGTAAATAGTTTTTTTGTAGATGCTTCCTCGTTTTTATAAAACTTTTCTTTCAATTCTTTGACCTACCTGAACAGCTAGCACGAGTTTACTTTTTTCAGAATATATATATATATATATATATATATATATATATATATATATATATATATATATATATATATATATATATATATATATATAGACTGCTCTACAGGCCAAGTAGGTCCATGGCTTCATTACACGTTCCTCTCCATTTCATTTTATTCATAACTGCTCCCTTTCAGTCCTTCACTCCTAGCTCTTCAATATCTCTCTCCACCATCTTGATCCATTCTGTGCATGGTCTTCCCCTGCCTCCGTATATTTTTTCTCTGATTCAACTTCCACAGTTCGCAACCGTATGTTACCACAGGCCTGATGATCTTCTGATAAATTTTCTTCTTCGCGTTTTTCGATATATTTTTGGACCTGAGCACTTTGTATAATCCTCCTAAGCATTTTGTTCCTTTAGCTATCCTCTCCTGTATTTCTACTTTCTCCTCCCCTGTTCTAGTCAATGTTACACCTAAATAGTTGAACTGTTCTACCTTTTCAAAGCAGTATGTCATATCTTCACTGACTATCTGCAGACTTAAGTGCCTTTCATTTTCTTGTTGTCCTACTATTATATACCTGGTTTTATTTTCATTTATCATTAAACCCTTTCTTCTTGCAGCGGTTTCTAACTTCCTGAATTAATTCACCAAATGTTCTCTTGTTCTGGTCACAATAACTATGTCGTCTGCATACGCTAAAACTTGTGTCTTTTGACTGTATATTGTACCTTTGCTAGCTTTACTGCTCTCTTTTATAATTGTATCCATCACGATATTGAAAGGTGAAGTAGAAAGGGGATCTCCCTGTCTCAGGCCTTTATCAACACAGAATGATTCCGACAATTGTCCGCTCATCTTTATAGGTGGTATCCGTCAATGTCATTCTCACCAGCCTAATTAGTTTGCCGTTTATTTCTAGATCATCCATTGCTTCATATATATATTTTCTTATTATACTATCATAAGCCTGTTTATAATCGATGAAAAGCATTTGGAGTATCATGTTTTGATCAATAGTATTATCTATAATTTGCTTCAACAGAAAAATCAGATCCATGACTGATCTATTTTTTCGGAAACGACACTGATACTGTCCTAGCTTTGGTTCTATTATTTCGTTTAGTCTATTAAGGCAATCCCTCTATAGTTCTCGCAATGGGTCGTATCACCCTTCTTGTGCAACGGACATATCATAGCTTCCTTCCACCTATTAGGTATTTTCTCTTCTTCCCAAACTTTAGATATTATAAAATATTTATTGTCCTCCATTTCTTGTCCCTCTATCTTCAACATATCCGCCGTGATGTCATTTTCACCTAGCGCTTTGTTGTTGTTGGTGTTTTTATGGATGGCATTATAAGTTCACCATGGCGAAATTCCAGTAAGGATTCTCAACACAAGAGAATCAGAGGTCTGCCTATCAAATTGTATTCCAGAAGTCGAAAGACTTAGCGAATACGACCGTATCAAATTTCTCGAAGGGAAAAATTCAAGTACCTCGAGAGTAAAACAACTCTTGAGTTTACTTTAACTAAGTCAATTAAATAGAGAGGAACAAACTACTGTGATGAATGTTTATGCAAAATTCAATGGTATATTTCATTTGCCAGGTGATAAATTAACAACGAATGTTTATAAACAAGATATTCAATTGAAAGACGACGCAATACCAATATACGTGAAACCGTATTCCACCCGCCCAGAAACCTGAGCTCAATAAACAAATTCGTGACATGTTAGATAACGATATAATTGAAGAAGCAAGATCGGAATGGTCTTCTTCTATTCTGTTAGTTCCCAAAAAATCTAATAATAATAGTAAAAGCTATCGAACAGTTATTGATTATCGAAAAGTTAACCAGCAAATTAAATACGACAAATTCCCCTTACCGAATATAACTGAGATAGTAGATTCTTTATCAGGATCAATGTATTTTTCGCATTCAGACTTAAGTCAGTATTTTCATGTAAAAATAACTCCTGGAAGTAGGCCAGTTACAGCTATCGCCACTAGTGATGGTCAATACCAGATGAAAAGGATTCCAATGGGCCTCAAGCTTAGTCCGAGCTCATTTTCTACACTTATGACAGTCGCAATGTCAAGTTTACTTTACGATCAATGTTTCATATACGTTGTTGATATAATTGTGTTTGGAAGAAACTTGGTAGACCATAGCAAAAATTTGTTAAAAGTTTTCAGTAGTCTACGAAAGGTCAACCTTAAGTTGAACCCTTCGAAATGTAATGTTTTGAGGAAACAAATTTTATATCTCGGGCATTCAATCTCATCTGACGGAATTCTACGAGATCCTAAAAAAACTAAAGTTCCTACAAACGCTGACGAAACAAGGTATTTTTTAACTTTTGCAAATTATTATAGAAAATACATTCCTTATTTTGCGCAAATGGCTTTACTAAAATAATGTAGAAAAAACGTTCCATTTATTTGGTCTTCAGAGTGCCAGAAATCTTTTGAAAATCTAAAGAATTCATTAATGCAGGCACCTGTTCTCGATTATCCTGATTTTTCAGATGATAATGAATTCACACCACAAACAGATGCATTAGGGATTGCTATTGGAGCTATTTTACAAAATAAAAATTGCAAACCAGTTGGATACGCAAGTCAAGGTTTGAATAAAGCCGAGTTGAATTTTTCAACTATTGAAAAGGAGTTATGTGCAATATGTTGTGGTGTCAGGCATTTCCGTCCGTATCTTTTTGGACGACGACTCAGAGTAAAAACATAAAGCGTTAGTAATTTTATTCAATCATTCTGATCCATCTAGTCGCTTAACAAAATTGCGGATATGTTGGCCAGATTATACATCTTATGTAGAGTATGTGAAAGGAGGAGATAATGCAGCTGCAGACGCATTTTCACAAATGATTGTGACATCTGATGAATTGAAAAGTATAAATGCGAATATACTTTCTGTTCTGATTAGAGCACAAAAGAAAGCAATAGAGGAGGACGAACGATTGAATAATACAGAAGATTCCAACAGTATCGAATTATTATTTTCTACTGAAAATAATAATAGAACCTGTATTATGCTCTTAAAATACAAATTCAAAAATAAAAATTGAACTAAAAGTATCCGAAGACAGAGCAAACAAAGGAGACAGTGTTTTTTCTCTCTGAAGTACTCAGTACTTTTATGAGAGAGTGAATGTCACACAAATAGTTTTTCAATTTGGACAGTTTGTTTTTTATCGGCAAATATGTTTTTCCATTATAGATAGCATTGACCTGAGAACATGAAAGTTCCTGCAATCAACCCGAAATTAGTTTTTTGAATACGAGAAAAATTTTTATTGACTTAAATCTCCTTGGCAACAGATCATAATGCCTTAAATATATATACTCATGAGTTCTTTGGCAAACAGCTTTAGTCTTTTTTTCCTTCTATGTAGTCAACATTTTATACCTTGTGTTGTAGTCATGTTCAAGAAACAGAATTACTGTTTCATTTCGAAAACGATGCTTTAGAATTGAATAAAAATATAACTTTCTCACATTTCACACCCCAGCTTGTCTCATTGTCTCAGCACTAGAAAAAGTAATTTTTTTGTGTAGAATAATTTTTAACACCCACTTCTGAATAATCACGAGATTGTACAAGTGTATATCTAGGACGCCACTCCACGCTAGTATTCCATTTGAGATATGTGACTGAACCAATGCAAAATACAAAATACGCAACTGTGAAAATCTTAAAAAACACGACAAATACCTATATTCAGAAAGCAATCCCCTAATCTTCTTCACGATGTGTGAAACATGCATGTCTCAGCGTAGGTGTTCATCCACAGTAATCCCAAGGTACCTAATTGAATCAACAGAATGTATATTAACATCTTCTTCGATGTTGAGAGTGGCGAAAGCTGGTCGGTTCACTTCGAAACTGGAAAAAAGATGAATTTGGTCTTGTTCGCATTCAGAGTGAGTAGGTTGTAATCGAACCACTGCTTAACTATTTTTTGAACCCCTTTCGATTTTATCTTTAATTCCGCCCAGCTTTCTGGCCTATAAAATATCGCCGTATCATCTGCATAGCTCAAGATATCACAAGAATCGCCCTGTGCCTCCAATAAGTCATTATAAATAACAAACAAAACAGGACCCGCCACGGTTCCCTGTGGTAAACCACACTCTTCAACGCGAAACTCGCTTAAGGAATCACCTATTTGTACCCCTTGTTTTCGTCCCGTCAAATAACTCTGCATTAAGTTGTATGCATTTCCTCTAAATCCGTACCTTGAAAGTTTATCAAGCAGCAACTTATGACTCACAGTGTCGAATGCCTAGGCCAGATCGACAAAGACACATAGGCATGGTTCTGATTCGTCCAAGGCTTTATACAACCCTTCTAACAAACAACTCTAGGCATCCTGAGCTGACTTGATTTTCCTGAAACCGAATTTTTTTTTCGATAAAAGGTTTCAGTGATCAAAAAATGTCAATATTCTACTTTTGATGGCTTTCTCCAGGATTTTGTCAGATTAGTTATCAATTTTATCGGCCTATAGTTTATAACTTTCGTTTTTTCCCTTTCCTTGAACAGAGGTTTAATAATACCAATTTTGAGACAACGGGGAATATTCTTGATTCCAAGCTTTTATTAACCAATTTTGTAAGGGGGTCAACTATTTGATTGCTGATTTCATGTAATGTTTTGAATGTAATGAAATCATAGCCAGGCGCAGTCTTCAGCTTCAGCTCGTCAATATAACGAGATATTTCTACCTTTGTAGAGGGACTTAAAAATATTGAGTTCGCAGATGAATGGGTGTCAATGAAGGGGCTACATTTGGGTCACTTGATTTATGACGTCAGATTTTTTCCACCTGTCGAACAGTGATTGTTGAAAATATCAGCAATTTCCGTCTCTGTGTAAACAAATTTCGAGTTTTCGCCATCAACTTTTCAAATTACACAAGTTTTTCATTTCTTTGAATTTGTAACTTCACCAAGCCAGCGCCACAACGCCTCAGGGGACTTATTTTGTTCCTCAAAACGTGATCTGTAATAATTATTTTTAGTAGTTTCAATGAGATTGACAACACGATTTCTAAAATGTGCATATTCATTTTCCAAAGTTCCATTATGAAGATCCTTCTTCAACCTCCTATACATTTCATTTTTTGATTGAATCAACCTACCCAGTTCTTCAGTAACCCATTCTTTATGATTTTTATTTCTCGCCCTTACAGGTACCTCTTTTGTGAATTGATTAACGGCGTTTTTTAGAATCTCAACAAACTGTACGAAAGCTCCATCAACATCCTCACACTCTAACATGGAATCCCAGTCGTGCGAAATAAACCTATTTTATTTATTTTTTAAGATCCTCATAATCTATAACTTTCTTCGATAATTTTTGACAACTGTTTCAACCTTAGCCGCAGGCAAAAGAACCACTAGTGGATGATGATCAGTTAGATGCACCTCCAAAACAGCAGAATGAATGTCATCGTTTTTCTTCTTGGACTTGATAAATATATGATCTATGCATGTTCGAGAATTTTTATCAACCCGCGTATATGCATTGATATGTGAATTGAACCCTAACTCATTCATGGTATTCAAATAATGTTGAACAATAATCAGTCGTTTCATCAAGTATATTGATATTTATATCACCTATCAACAATTGATATTGGTAGTTGCAACTATTTCTGTTCTGAAAATGATTTCTCAAACTGTTGGAAAAATTGAACGGACATGACCCATGCAAACGATGAGCAGCTGTTATAGAAATTGACTCATTAAAATTATTGATATCTACCTTAAGAAGGTTAATGTGGTTGCTTATTTCAATGATTCGAAATTCAAACTCGAGTTCTTTCCTGACCAGTACAATCACACCATCATTTTTATTCGCTCTGCCTTCATTATATAATACTCTACAACCCTGAAACCTTAAAATCCACATCAATTTGAAATGTTTTCGTTAAAATCACAACATCAAAATTTCGCCTGAATTGACCCAATATTATCTTCAGGTCATCAACATTCTTTTATAAACCCCGTATATTCTTAAATGGTTTTCAAAGTTTTCAAATGTTAAATTGAATTCCTCAACTCCATCAAAGACGGAGGTTTGAATTGCTTCACCTTCATAATCCCCTATATAATTATCCATAAATAAATATCAAAATAGTAATTAGAAAAAAATACATATACCCAATCTAAAGATCTACGACCCATAGTTTGTCTTCTCCCTATTCTGTTGCATCACCTTCTTATACACCAAACAGTTCTCACCCTCTACTGAGTGTTGGGTGTCATATTTTGTATCGAACTTACTATTATAACGTAGACAATTTGCACATTTTTCGTTCTCTTTCTTACAGTTTTTCCTCAAATGTTGTTGGGAGCACTTTGCACAAGTTAAAGGTTGACGACACTCACTGGACTTGTGATTGTACCCCAGGCATTTAAGGCATCTCAAAATATTCTTGTTTTCATAAACTGGACATCTGTTGTATTTAACATTGGCCCTCTTCAATTTCACCAATGTCGAAAACAATAATCTATTACACTCCACCACTGTATAATTTGATTTACCACTTTTGTCCTTCTTGAGTATTTTGACTATGGCATCGCCCCCATTTTGTATATCATGATTTTGGTTTTTCAGTGCTAGTGTGTCATCCTCCTCAGTTGTGTCGAGGCTTGAGTTTGCTATTGTAACAAGTAGTCTTTTGAGTTTAGTCTCTTCTATGTTATACTTTGCCCCTAAAGAATTTTGTATCTCTCTTTTCATAGAGTCATTCGATTTTGCACTATCACACCAGTAAGTGACCGTTTTTCATCATTTTGATTCCAATGCCAAGTTTTGTTGGATTTACTCTAGTTACTAATTCCTTCCTTGTTTGTGCGCCCTCCTGTTTTTCTACAGGTTTTAGTATTATACAAGGTATGTTGAGCATTGCAGGTTTGCTTATTGATTTTGTAATGTCCGCATAGCTTTCGACAATTACGTTTCTGGGCGTGTTTTCTTCAGTCAATTGCTTCTCCAAAAGCTGAATAATTTTATCCTTGCTTGCTATAATATCTTCTTTGTTTTTAATAATTGTCTCTATCAGTTTCAATGTATTGAAATTTCAGCAGTTGTTGCACCAAAATTTCAATGGTCGCCTCGATCTGAGATCTAAAACCCTGACCTCCGTGGCGGTCAAGGTCGAGCATCTATTGCATTTCGGACTTTTACATCCATCACAACAAAAAACATAAACCTTTGCAGACGCATATTTGTCTCAGCGCTTGTTTGGTGATTTCTAACTCTTGTTTACTGCTCTGGTCGTCTGCAAGGCGTACTGATCTGGACAACAGTGTATTGGCCACTCCTTGTATTTGTTTTGGGTGATGGTGATATCTGGCGTTGAGGTATCTGTTTGTACGCGTCGGTTTTCTGTATACTGTGTGTCTCAAACGGTCCTGTGATTTTGTGACAAGGACGTCGAGAAACGGTAGTTTGTTGTTTTCTTCCAGTTCTATGGTGAAGGGGATTCTATTGTGTTTGCTGTTCAGGTAGTCGAGAAAATCCATGAGTGGTCTTCGCCGCGTGACCAGATTACGAATATGTCGTCGACGTATCGAAGCCATAATTTTTGTTTGAGGGTGGCATTCTGGAGGGCACTTTGTTCAAAGTAGGTCATGAATAGGTTCACCACGACTGGGGATAGTGATGATCCCATAGCTGCTCCTTGTTTTTGTTGGCAACGACGAGGCTTAAATACCGTGAACAACATCGAAAATCCCCAGTTACCTACCGGGACTACGCATTGAAATTGCCAAATGAGATTTTGGCAAACGTCTGCAAACTCCATCCAATGGAGAGTATATGGATATATATATATATATATATATATATATATATATATATATATATATATATATATATATATATATATATATATATATATATATATATATATATATATATATATATATATATTCAAATTCATATCGTCCAAAAATTTCTTGTTCAATTGCTAATATTGCTACCCCAGACAATCTTTCTTGAATCATCGCCGATAATTTTAATGATTTTCAGCTTTGAAAAAGATATACAGACAATGTCAAAAGAATTCTTAGTGAAATGCTTACGTTAGGAAAGGTGGAGATTAAATTGTTTTCAAATATATTGTAAAATACTTAAGGGTCAGTATTATCAGATAATGAAAACAACTTTAACACTTTAATTTCGTTAAACAGATCATTGGAGTCTATATCCTTGTTATCCTGATCTGTCAATCGCTCTTCAAGAATAGAACAATGATTTAATAGATCGCTGTCACTTAATTTGAATATGTCGCTGAAAATCTGAGAATATTATCATACTCATTTAATGTGTCAAATCGGTTTTTTAGAAAGCTTATAAATTGATCTACAATTTTTAAGAAAAAACTAATTTCAAAGGCGGTTTTCGAATCATTAGGGGTCATCTCGGTGTTCATAGTCAAAGAGTTTTGGTATAATTTTCCTCCTAACCGTTGGTAATGGTGGAAAGTCTTCTTCAATTGCGAGAAAGGATGCTAATTCTTTCGCTTGCACAAGAATTTCCTGAAATTGTTTGTCAGATCTATATTGCTGGAAGTGATCAACTAAATTTTTTAGGAACGTTTGGCATAATTTAATATTGATTGAGGCACTTTGCATTTGTTTGCTGACAATATTCATATGAAATGAAACGTCATGCCAAATAATAATTCCACAAATAAATTGAAAATTTTATACAGACGTTAAGAGGGAACTCGATTTATGTCTTGCATCAATGTGAAAGGAATTATCTTCAGCCACTTCTAGAAGACTTTCTCAAAGTTTAAGGGGCTTTATTGCGTCAATTCTGCTGGACCATCTTGTCTCACTTAAAGGCTTTAAACTTAACCCGGGGACATTTTTTCCCAAAACACACCATCTTTTTGTGGATGACGAAAAAAAAATAAATAACTCTTGCACAAGATTAAAAAATTTTATTGTAGCACCTGACACCTTAAAAGCGTCATTTACAGTTAAGTTCAAAGTATGAGCCGCACAAGGTACAAAAAGGTCTTTCGGATTTCTATCAAGAATGCGTTTTTGAAGCCCAACATGTTTTCCCTTCATATTTGTCCCATTATTATAGCCTTGTCCCCTAATGTGTTTTAATTCTAAATTTAATTTTTTCAAATTTTCTATCACTATCTACCTATCTCCTGTAGAGTCCAGTATTGGAGTGAACGCAATAAAACTTTCCTTAACTTCAACCTTTTGTGAAGTGGTGTTAAGGACAACATACCTCGGAACAACACTAATTTGCTCAGTATGACTAGTGTCTGGTGTACAATCTAATATTATTGAAAAATCTTTTGAACTGCGAACCATTTCTGAACTATTGTTTCTTACTTTGGAAGACAATAATTCAATTATTTCATTCTGTATTTGCACGCCTAAATAATGAGTCGTTTTAACAGATTTTTTTCGGATAGGCAATCATCTCAACAGCTCTTAGAAATTTTCCATTGTCATGTTCGAAAAGCAATTGAGCAGAATCATCGAATTCCAAGCATTGTGTAGATCAATACTTAACAATCGCAATAATTCTTTCCAACACGTCTCACCAATTTTTTTTTCTGTTTCTAATATCCGCATATGATGAGCATTAACAGTCCTAGATATCTCCAACTTTTTTTTTAAATCTACCCAAGTCTTTATATAACTGTTGTGTAGAATTGACGTTTCGTGTCTCTTAATTAGCATAGACAAGTGTGGCCAATCAACAAAAAGCGTTAGGAGTTTTATATTTACAAAACAACTTACAACAAAAACAAAATACAGAATCTTTAGAAATAGAGTAGATAAGCCAAGCCCTTTCGACTTTTTCTCCATTTTTTAGATTTCATTCAAAGTATTTGCACGAAAAATTTCTCTTATCTTCATTACTAGGAAAGCTAAAACTGATGTCTATGAAGGGCGGACCAATATTCGCAAGAAATGCTATAAAGATCCAACCATTTTCCCTTTCTTGCAGTCTCAGTTTCTTTTGCTCGCGAAACTTCGCACCTAAAGGTCTCTTTCTTTTATCCTGAAAAAACAAATAAATAATTAGTACTCATGGGAATCAGGAATTAACTTCTAAAGTAACCACAATAATTAGCACCATGTGGGTAGGTTAAGAAATATTCTTAAAAAGTTAACTAAGTAAAAAAAATTAATTATAACTAGTATCCTATGAAGGGTTAATGTTGATGGTATAAAGTAGGGAACACTTACCATTTCATAAAAACTCAAGCCGTTGAAATTGCAGTCAGCAGGTATTTGGCACTCAATTTAAAAAAAAGTAGTAAACAAATTATTACACAACACAAGACCATACTTGACAAAATAAAAATAACTTTATATGTAAAAATTGATAGGAATACTTATTTTTATTCACTAGTTGCACGGTCCAGTGATTTAAAAACGCCTGTGGCAATTTCTCAACTTTTATTTCAATATTTTTTTTGGACCCTGGGTTTTGGCGCCCCTAAAGGATGGCGGAATGCACACTTTGCACATATGGTTGCGGGGGCCATGATTGCTCACAATACTACTGTCGATACTGAAACAAAATACTCTCCATAATGGATAGTATTCGGTGGTGTTCGCAAAATACCAAGTAATTTATGTATAAGCATGGAACCACTATATAGTTTTAATATTTATCCATTAGAAATTAAGTACCGATAGCAAAAAGCACACGAAGATGCCAGAAACAATCTATTGTCAAGTAAAACAAAACGAAAATGTGTTTATGATAAAAATGTCAACCCCATGACCCATAAACAAGGAGAATTAGTGTTAATCAAACGGGAAGTAGGAAATAAGCTTAGTGCAGTGTATGATGGCCCTTATGAAGTCTTAAGTGAAAATAATCCGAACGTAACAATGGTAATAGACGGAAAGCACGTAGTGATTCATCAAAATAGAACTAAACATTATTCAACTGACGCGATCACAAGTAAAGAAAGTTTAACTACACACTAGAAGTGTGTTGACAAGGTCAGTTATGAAAATGAGTGCGTGCTCGAAATAATCCATGAAGTTATAAAGTTTGATAAGATTATACTACACTTACAGTTAGTAGACCATTTTTAATGATAATAATTCGAATACATCTCGCAGTTTTGAAGAAAAAATAATTTTCACTTCTTTGGAAATGAAAATTAGTTTCGAATAAATCAGGGGGTGTACTAGGTGTAGAATCAGTGTAATGTAGGCTTTAGATATAATTCCAACGTAAGTTAATTGAGTAGGTCATAGAGGATGGGTACGAATGTGTGAGTGAATTCAGTGAGTATCACATAAGTTAGATAGAGGTATGTTATTATGGTAGTATATAGCGTAGTAGCGTAGGAATAATCAATAGAGTGAATAGTGGTATGTTGGGATACATGTAGTGAGTAGTGAATATACAGGGATAACCACCGGAACCGCCCGTTAAAAACTTTTCGAGTTCCAATTACAATATCAAGCTGAAATTTTATATGCGGCCATAACTAGCGATTTCCAATGGAAGTGAAATATTTTCAAAGTGATACCGTTTCCCGTTATACCGAAAGTGGGTCATCACTTTGTAATTTCAAATGGCAATTTACCTCTTTTATTATACATCTAGAACCGACATTTGAGCAGGGCATAAAATACCAAGGTTGTTGGCACAAAACTTCGAAAAAATTGTAGCTCGTAGATCTTTTGCACTAAGACACAATTTTTGCTTGGGTGGTTAGAAGAAGGATCAAGGAATTTTTGAGCAGTCTACACATGTCAAATGTTTATTGCGTTGTTTCGTATGATTTTTTCAATTTGGTCTTTTTCAAACAGCAATAACTAAATTTTTTCAAATGGCACGTGCCAATTTTTATATCGCCATCAGATGAAGCCTCAAATAACAGATGGAATTGTATCAGCATGTTCTATACCCATCTCTTATATTTCCGAAATAATTTGGGAATATATTGAATTTTGATGATTTTGCAAGAACTAACAGAGGATGCTTTGAAATATTTGAATCGAGTTGCTGAACTGGCTACGCTCACCTGGCAGATACCTAAAATTAATGTACTTAGCATTTCGTTCATTCGAATTTGATATTTCAACTAGAATTGTTGGTAATTTGTAGTAAAAATTTTTGAAAAACACTAGATTAAAAATAATATGGGTGATAATTCAAACGAGGATATGTTTAATCTTTTTTTAATTCATGGTGAATATCAAAAAGTGATGGATAGAACTTGCAGGCAATTCAATAACATATTTTCAAATTTGGCGCCTATGGGTAAAACAAAATTTCGAAGGATTAGAAGCAATTTTCTGCAATTTGGAGGAACAAAATACAAGAAGAACTAGAAGAAAACCAATTCTCGAGGACGACGATCATCAAATTAATACGCTAGCGTATTTTCGTGCCGTCCATTAAGTCAGCATCAATGGATATAGGATTGAGTTATACTTCCATTCAAAAGATCCTTAAGAAATATAACATGCACCCGTATTCTTTCATTAGACTACAAAAATAGAAACCTACTGTTAGTCCCAAGCGGCTAAATTTCTGTGAAAATTTATTAATTCGGATTCAAGAAGATGAGACAATTCTGCAAACAATCATATGGCATGATGAAGCCAAGTTCAATGAAAGTAGAATAACCAACAGGAGAAATCAACATTTTTGGGCCACAGAAAATCTACGTTTCATTGAGGTTATTGATTTTCAAAATAAATTCCGAGTGAACGTTTTTGCAATTTTAATGAGGAAAATCCTAATGGACAAAGATACCTGGAAATTTTGAGAGGAACATTAGCAAATTTTTTAGATGGATTACCCCTTAACATTCTGAGGGGTTGCTATTACCAAATGGATGGTGCACCAGCACATAAAACACGAGCTGAAGATCGGCAGCTAACAGAAATGTTCGAGGATAGATGGTGGGGTAATCAAGGACCAAATTTATGGCCTCCGCGTTCTCCGGACCTGACGCCTCTTGATTTTTATATACAGGGCAAAATCAAGGGTGAAGTGTATATTATACCTGAAAGAAGTGAAGAAGAGTTACTAGAGCGCATTCATAATGCTTTTTGTAATATTGATTCTGAGGAAACTAGGAGGGCAACTCATCATATTTGTATACGAGCTGTCAAGTGTATCGAGCAAAATGGGGCCCATATTAAACATTTATTCAGATCGTAAATTAGATTTCTCCTATGATGCTTGCTATCATTTATTCGTATTAATGTAATTATCTTCGATTATTGGTTTTCGCTTAGTTCCTACAATTTTATTCATCCGAATTGTAGAAAATTGCTTCTAATGCTTCGAAATTTTATTTTATACATATACGGTAAATTTGGAAATTGGTTATTGAATTGCCTGCAATTTCTACCCACTACTTTTGACATTCTACAATTAATTAAAAGAGATTAAATATATTTTCGTTTGAATAACCAGTGGTTTTATTCGTAATGGGTTGTATTTTTTGGATATTTTCTATCTGAAATAACGACAATTCTTGTTGAAATATCAAATTCGAATGAACGAAGTGACAAGTACATTAATTTCAGGAACCTGTCAGGTGAGCGTAACCAGTTCAGCCACTTGATTTCAAAGCATTCTCTGTTAGTTCTTGCAAAATCATTAAAATTCAGTATATTCCCAAATTATTTCGGAACTATAAGAGATGGGTTTATTGCATGCTTACACAAATCCATCTGAAATTTGACGCTTCATCTGATGGCGATAGAAAAATTGGCACGTGCAATTTGAAAAAATTGAGTTATTACTGTTTGAATACGGCCAAATTGAAAAAATCATACGAAACAACGCAATAAACATTTGTCATGTGTAGACTGCTTGAAAATACCTTGATCCTTCTATCCAGCCAAGCAAAAATTGTGTCTGTAGTACAAAATATCTACGAACTACAATTTTTTTTAATGTTCCTCAAACATCGAGTTTATAACAAAAATAATTAAATCTGTCAAAAGTTTTGACAAGTAAGTGCCATCAACTTGGGTATTTTACGCCTTTCTCAAATGTCGGTTCTAGAAGTAATAAAAAAGATAGATTGCCATTTGAAATAACAAAGTCATGATCACTTGGTATCACTTTGAAAATATTTCAGTCCAATTGGAAATCGCTAGTTATGGCCGCGTTTAAAATTTCAGCTGGATATTGTAATTGGAGCTTAAAAAGTTTTTAACGGACTGTCCCGGTAGACATCCCTGTATACAATAATAATGGACGATCCGACGTTTTAATGAATCCCCCAACCAGCATATTACACGATGCAACTCCTCATCTAGATTCACTGTGGGAGTTCTGTGCTATATTAGGAATAGTATTGAATTCAGATTAGTCAATAATTATGTTGAAGAAGGAATTTTATGGGTATGTGGCTTTGAGGTTGAGGGTCTGTATAGATCGCCTGACTCGTCGATTCCTGACTTTCTGCCACACCTGGAATGACGTATGGAATATATGATAGCTGGAGAGATAAATGTAATTGGTGGTAGAAAGTTTTGTATTGTTGGTGATTTCAACATTGATTATAGAATTAATACAAAATCCAAAAATAGAATTAGGAATTTAATGAATACATGGGGACTGAAATAAAAAAATCATTCACAAGAATAACTGAACAAGCAAAAACAACAACTGATCATGCTTATTCTAATGATAACTCATTCCAAGTGAAAGATTGTGAAACGCCAAGTATAACGGACCACTACAGTATCGAGATCCTTTCTGAGAATAAAACTATGAAGAAAAAAACATTGCTAATTAATTATCGTGAGGAAAAATTGCTGAAGGCTGATGTGTTTGAACCTATTTTTCAGAATAAAGGAGATTTACAAGCAGAAAATGTTCAGGAAATGTTGAATGACTTTTATGGCAAATGTTTGGTTACCTTGGATGCAGTCGCTCGAAAAAGAGAGAAGTTATTTGTAGAAAAACAGAATGCGTGGTATGATGAAGAGATTAAAGAGATGACTATTGATCGGGATATTTGCTACAAAAGGGCAAGAAGTGGCTTAGGAGTGTTTTGGTGAAATGAATATAAAGAGAAAAGGAACGAAGTAGTGAGTTTGATACGATCTAAAAAGAGAAACAATTATGAGAAACTAATATCTGGGAACAAACACTTTGGTAAAAAAAATGTGGAGAGCTATCAAAGACATCATGGAAAAAACAACAAAGAAAATATAATCACTTTATCCAGAGACGGAAACTTTATTACTGAGAAAACTCAGTTGGCTTAATTGTTCAATGATTACTTCTTAAAAACTATCGAAGATATTGTTCCTGAAAACCCAATAGGTTACACGTTGGCCTAGGGAACACCAATAACTGTTGATATTCCACAACCTCAGTTAAGGAATATAGAACCAATAACCATATCACTAATACCTAAATATATATAAATTATTAAAAATCATCATCCATGGACGAAGTGTTACGTGCTGGTGGTAACACAATAATTCAAACATTGGTAGATATCATGAAAAAGTCTTTTGTGGAAAGAGTAGTCTTGTCAAGATGGAAGGAATTGATAGATGAGGATTATATAATAGCAGTAATATTTTTGGAAAAGAACATATGTAGAAAAAAATGTCCCCTTTAAACTGAATATAATCGGAATTGTTGAGGATGCTCTTAAATGGTTTGAAAGCTGTTTAACGGATTGATGACAAATTACTAAAGTTGGTGATGCAGATGTTTCAAGTGAGAAGAGATCTCTTTTTGGCGTTCCACAGGGGACAATACTAGAACCGTTATTGTTTTTGATTTATATGAATCACATAACATTCTGCTTCTCAGATGGAACTCAAGTGAACTTGTTTGCAGATGACACTTTAATTTATGTGCATGGAAAAAATATAGATACTATTCTGGAAAAAATTTAGAGCGAACTTGACGTATTAACAATGTGGCACCAAGAAAATAATTTACGTATAAACACAAAAAATCGAAAATCTTTCTTATTAGTAATAGAACAATGTGGATAAAAATATATCTTTAATGAAAACTTTAAAGGATATATTTAAAAGGACATTAAAAACAAGTACTGTGTTTTAAGGAATTTTACTTAATAATTGCGATTCGTAACGCATTTCACTACACTCTAGCATCTTCAGACAAATGAATGTACCGAAAATATGAATGAGAATATAAATAAAAATGTTCTCGAGTAATTACTTATTGGGTTGCTTCTTCGTAAGTGATTATTTATGACAGCTATATCCAATAAAATTAAGGAATAGATGGCTTCCCGAGAAGATTCAATAGAGGTGAAGGGCTTAAATCGACTAGTTCATTGATGAGTCTACCTGAGTGTTTGTATTTATTGATTTCTAAAGTTTCCCTTCCTACCTTCCAATATTTATTATCTGTATGCAAAATTTCAAACTGTGGGTCGAAAAAAAGATTATTTTCTAAGAATAATAAAAAACAAGTACTGTGTTTTAAGGAATTTTACTTAATAATTGTGATTCGTAACGCGTTTCACTACACCGTAGCTTCTTCAGACGAATGATTATGCAGAAAAATATAAATGAGAATATAACTATAAATGTTCTTGAGTAATTAAAAGCTTATTGGTTGCTTTTTCTTAAGTGGTTATTTATGACAGGTATATCCAATAAAATTAAGGAATAGATTGCTCCCCGAAGAGATTCAATAGAGGTGAAGGGCTTAAATCGACATGTTCATTGATGAGTCTACCTGAGTGTTTGTATTTATTGATTTCTGAAGTTTCCCAAAGATCTAACTTCCAATATTTATTATCTGTATGCAAAATTTCAAACTGTGGGTCGAAAGAATAATTATTTTCTAAGAGATGATTCGCGTAATTTGAATCTGATTTTATATTTGAAAACTGCGTTTATGTTCCGATATTCTAATATTAAAATTTCTATGTGTTCTACCAATGTAGGAATTATCACAGTCATTGCAATTCAATCTATAAACACCTGATTTATTGTTTTTACCTAGTTTGGTTTTATTATTTTTATATATTTGCCTAAATTATTATTAGTTTGAAAGCTATTATTCATGAAAATTTCTGCTAACAAAGGACTTAACGTTGAGTCAAGACAATCCGTTAAGTCCTTTGTTAGCAGAAATTTTCATGAATAACTTAGAAAAATTAATTCATTATAATCCACTCAGTAAATATTGTTTATACTGGTATCGCTATGTAGACGATATCATTATTTGCTTCACAGGAACAGATAGACAGTTGAAAATTTTCGAAAATCATATAAATTCATTACATCCAAAATTGCATTCACAACCGAAATAGAAAGCAATAATTCGATAAATTTCTTAGACGTAACAATTTCGAATAAAATGGAAAACATGTTTTCGCAATTTACCATAAGCCGTCACATACAGATATTATATTACATAACTCGTCGTGTCATCCATATCAACATAAAATGTCAGCATTCAATAGTTTTATTCATAGATTAATTAACATCCCGTTATCACCAGAAAATTTCAACAAAGAACTAAATTTGATTAAACAAATAGCCAAAAATAATGGTTACAATCCCAAACTAATAAATAATATTTTAAATAAAAACAAAGTAGAATCGCATTGAATGAAGTTTACCCTGTCGATAAATTGAACCAAAAATTCAACACCTTAACCTACGTTGGCATTACAAGTGAGAAACTGAAATCATTCTTAAGTAGCAATAATTTCAACATAGCTTTCCAAACTAATAATGATTTAGGCAAATATATAAAAATGATGAAACTAAACCAGGTAAAAACAATAAATCAGGTGTTTATAGATTGAATTGCAATGACTGTGAAAATTTCCACATAGGTAGAACACATAGAAATTTTAATATTAGAATACCGGAACATAAACGCAGTTTTTCAAATATAAAATCAGATTCAAATTACGCGAATCATCTCTTAGAAAATAATCATTCTTTCGACCCACAGTTTGAAATTTTGCATACAGATAATAAATATTGGAAGTTAGATCTTTGGGAAACTTCAGAAATCAATAAATACAAACACTCAGGTAGACTCATCAATGAACAAGTCGATTTAAGCCCTTCACCTCTATTGAATCTTTTCGGGAGCAATCTATTCCTTAATTTTATTGGATATACCTGTCATAAATAACCACTTAAGAAGAAGCAACCAATAAGCTTTTAATTACTCAAGAACATTTATAGTTATATTCTCATTTATATTTTTCTGCATAATCATTCGTCTGAAGAAGCTACGGTGTAGTGAAACGCGTTACGAATCGCAATTATTAAGTAAAATTCCTTAAAACACAGTACTTGTTTTTATTATTGATAATGGAATTTTACCAAGTAAAAGCCTCCCAAATTCAAATATTTTCTAAGAGATGATTCGCGTAATTTGAATCTGAATTTTTATTTGAAAAACTGCGTTTATGTTCCGATATTCTAATATTAAAATTTCTATGAGTTCTACCAATGTAGAAATTATCACACTCATTGCAATTCAATCTATAAACACCTGATTTATTGTTTTTACCTGGTTTGGTTTTATTATTTTTTTATATTTGCTTAAATTATTATTAGTTGGGAAAGCTATATTGAAATTATTGCTACTCAAGAATGATTTCAGTTTCTCACTTGTAATGCCAAAGTAGGTTAAGGTGTTGAATTTTTGTTTCAATTTATCGACAGGGTAAACTTCATTAAATGCGATTCTACTTTGTTTTTCATTTGAAATATTGTTTATCTGTTTGGGATTGTAATCATTATTTTTGGCTATTTCTTTAATCATATTTAATTCTTTGTGGAAATTTTCTGGTGATAACAGGATGTTAATCAATCTATGAATAAAACTATTGAATGCTGACATTTTATGTTGATATGGATGAAACGACGAGTTATGTATTATAATATCTGTATGTGACGGCTTATGGTAAATTGCGAAAACATGTTTTCCATATTCATTCGAAATTTTACGTCTAAGAAATTTATCGAATTATTGCTTTCTATGTCGGTTGTGAATCCAATTTCTGGATGTAATGAATTTATATGATTTCCGAAAATTTTAACTGTCTATCTCTTCCTGTGAAGCAAATAATGATATCGTCTAGATAGCGATACCAGTATAAACAATATTTATTGAGTGGATGATTATGAATTAATTTCTCTGAATTTAATGAATATTTCTGCTAACAAAGGACCTAACGGATTGCCATTAATCAAGCCGTCTTCAACAGTATATGACATGAATCTTTTCTAATAATTCTTCAACTAAGTAATACGTATCTTTCGGAGGAATGTTAGGAAATAGGAATTAGGTGGTATAATGGTATCTTTGATATTGGCAATTAGTTTGTATGAATTTTTGACTTTTGACCGAAAACTTAGATTTGAAATTGCAATGTTTTATTAGCAAGTCGTTGAGGAATTTTGAAAGTTTGAAAGAAGGTGCCGTTACATAAGAAACAACAGGTCCATTAGGGTAATTAGGTTTATGAACTTTTATCAACGAACATAATTCGCTGGATTTAGAATAAACAAATAGCCAAAAATAATGGTTACAATCCCAAACTAATATATAATATTTTAAATAAAAAACCAAGTAGAATCGCATTGAATGAAGTTTACCCTGTCGATGAATTGAAACAAAAATTCAACACCTTAACCTACGTTGGCCTTACAAGTGAGAAACTGAAATCATTCTTATGTAGAATAATTTCAACATAGCTTTCAAACTAATAATAATTTAGGCAAATATATAAAAATAATAAAACCAAATCAGGTAAAAATCTGGTGTTTATAGATTGAATTGCAATGACTGTGATAATTTCTACATTGGTAGAACACATAGAAATTTCAATATTAGAATATCAGAACATAAACGCTGTTTTTCAAATAAATAATCAGATTCAAATTGCGCGACTCAACTCTTAGAAAATAATCACTCTTTCGACCCACAGTTTGAAAGTTTTCATACAGATAATAAATTTTGGAAGGTAGATCTCTGAGAAACTTAAGAAATCAATAAATACAATTACTAAGGTAGACTCATCAATGAACAAGTCGATTTAAGCCCTTCACCTCTATTGAATCTCTTCGGGGAGCAATCTATTCCTTAATTTTATTGGATATACCTGTCATAAATAACCACTTAAGAAGAAGCAACCCAATAAGTAATTACTCGAGAACATTTATATTTATATTCTCATTTATTTTCTCTACATTCATTCGTCTGAAGAAGCCACAGTGTAGTGAAACGCGTTACGAATCGCAATTATTAAGTAAAATTCCTTAAAACACAGTACTTGGTTTCTATTATCGATAATGGGATTTTACCAAGTAAAAGCTTCCCAAACTCAAATGTAAAAGGATAGGGTATCTCAGAAGGATATTGTATCGTTAACGAAAACTTCTGAAGAATTAGTGTATAAATCCGTAAGCCCTCATTTCGAATACTGCCCTACCATTCTATTTTATTTGAATCAAAATGAAACTGAAAAACTTCAAAAGCTTCAAAATAGGGCAATGAAGATTATTCTAGTTTGCAATAGACTCACAAGTATCAGCTTTATGTTAGAAGGTTCAAAATTCTTGAATGTTAGAGAGATTTCTGTTGATGAATTATGCATTTATTTTCAAGATGGTACATAGGATGTTGCCATAGTATTTGTCGTCAATAGTATATTACGACTCAAGGCCAGAAAGGTGAATTTCCTGGCGCGTGTGATATGATGGCCGAAGCGAAGCCGAGGCTTTCATATCACACGCACCAGGGCAATTTTCTTGATCCCGTCGAAAAAACGATCAGTAATTACTGATAATGAATACTCATGAACGGTTGTATGAGGGTTGCCCTCCCGACTTTTGCAGAACCGAGGCAAAGCCGAGGTTTTTGCTGGTCGGGGGCGGGCATGCTTCAAAAAAAAAGTTCAAAGTCAGTGTTACGGAATGGCTTTGATATTGCCACGTTGGGTTCTACTTATAAAGAAGAACGCTTTGTACTATATACATATATTAAATTCACTACACTAATATGATAGTTTTTACATGTAAATACTTATGTTGTTGTATGATTGACTATTGAATAGTACGTTACTATAATAATTGTTGGATGAGATGTTACTGTGTTGAAGGTTAAAGCTTTAATGCCAGTTATCTCGGTTATTCTGTCCGAGATAGGGTTTTATGACCTGTTCACATCTGGTTCGGGCGTACAAACCCAGCTCCGATATGAACCAGGGTAAAAACCCAAGTTTTGTGGTAACATACTGCCCCCTGTTGAAAAGATAATTTTCAAGAAGCAAAAAGTAATAGAAAATGATAGATCATTGCAGTAGATCTTACCAAATGATGATACAATCAAAGCTCTTACTGAATAGTGATTACAATGGTTAAAAATAAACATGGTTAGTAATAAAATAAAGAATAATAATACGAAGAACTATTTACACTATATAGTTTGTTTGAAGTTGCAAGATGACTACACTCCCTGCACTGCACTGTTAGTTGTTATCAATAGGAAATGTGCTTATTTTTGACACTGGTCTTGTAAGTTCACCACCTGCAGTTTTTAATGTCACTACTCTAACAATTCCATCCTTTCCGTGATGGATTTTCGTTATTCGGCCAGTTAGCCATTTGAGCGGTGGTAAGTTGTCTTCTTTAATCAAGACCAACTGACCAATTTTGGGTTCTTCTCCAATTGTCATTCTCCATTTCTTGCGTTGTTGGAGAACATGTAGATGGTCCTTGCTCCACCGTTTCCAAAAGTGATCTCTAAAGGACGTGATCCTCTGCCATATAGAGGGCGATTCTCTTGAAGATTCAGCAAGTTAGGCTCCGGTATAGAAGTGAGGGAGTCCCCAATTAAGAAATGTCCAGGAGTCAGGAAGGTTAAATCATTTGGATCATCGGAAAGAGGAATTAATGGACGGGAATTCAAAGTTGCTTCGATTTGAGTCAAAACAGTATAAAAGTGCTCAAAATTTAAATACGATTCGCCTAATACGCGTCTCATGTGGTATTTGATAAATTTGATTTCATGTAAATTAGATCTAAATTTGGTCCATTCATTTTGAATATCTGTCGGAATAATATCATCCCAATCTAAACGTAGTTGCCATATTTTTTGGAGCATCACTTTTGCTATAGTTATACATGGACCAATCAAACCGAGGGGATCAAAAATTTGAGAGATTTGGGAAAGTATTGACCTTTTCGTAAGTTTTTGTTCATCTATGTTAGTTAAATACGTAAATATATCAGAAGAAGGATTCCAGTGAACCCCCAAAGTTTTCGATAATGATTTCTCTTCTAATAATGATAAGTTTATGATAGAATGATTATTACTGTCCGATGTTTTACTGAACGTGGATACCCATTTTGATAGTTCAAACCCATATGAATGCAGTATTGATGTGATTGATGATTTTATTAAGATGGCGTCATTTGCTGAATCGGTTCCATAAAGGAGATCATCGACATAAAAACACTCGGAAATAATTCGAGAAATTTCTGGATGATCGTTCTGAATGTCATTCGCAATTTGCTTTAAGCATCGTAAAGCTAAAAATGGAGCACTGGCTGTGCCATAAGTTACTGTTTTGAGTTTGTAAGTTTTAATTGGATCATGTGGATTTAATCGCCATAAAATTTTTTGATATTTCTGATGATCTTCGTTTATTAGAACTTGACGATACATTTTCGATATATCGGCCTTACACACTATTTTATATAATCTAAATCTCAGAAGGATAGTAAATAAATCATTTTGAAGTGGCGGCCCAACTACTTGAACATCATTCAATGATACGCCAGACGAGCTTTTGCCGAGCCATCAAATACCACTCTGATAGGACTAGATGTACTACTTTCTTTAAAAATACAATGATGGGGAAGATAAAACCAGTCGATTTATTAGATTCATTGTCAATGCTCATATGATCTAAATTTATGTATTCTTGAATGAAGTTAGCGTATTGTAATTTCAATTTAGGATTTTTCGATAACCTGGATTCTAGTGATTTAAAACGATTCAATGCACTATGATAAGAATTACCTAATTTAGAAAGATTTTCTTTAAATGGGATAGAAACAATAAACCGACCTGCGTCGTTACGGGATGTATTCTCTAGAAAACGCCGTTCGCAAAACTGTTCATCTATTGAGTCTATAGAATTGTTCGGTAAATGTTCGAGCTTCCAGAATGCCTTTAACTGGTCTTGAAGACATTTCGTAGTAGCAAGGTTAGTGACTAATTTGTTTGTACTTGATACGTAAGGACAGGCACCTGATATAATCCACCCCAGTTTGGTATTTTGAAGTACTGGTAAATTTGAACCTAACTGAACACGTGTTTTGTTTAGGAGATCGTAAAATATTTCTGCCCCAAGTAATAAATCTATAGGGTTTGCTTCGAAGAATGATGGGTCTGCCAGATGAACGTCATTAGGAATTTCCAAAAGATCAGGATTGAATGATACCGAAGGTAAATTTTCAGTAATTTTATTTACTACTAGACACTGAATATTTGTTAGATAGTTTGAGTATTTTGACCTGAGTTTTATTAGGGCTTTATTTTGAATGTTAGACCGTGCTTGGTTTATTCCCGTTAAAAGGGAGCTTGTTTTTAATAATGGGATATTGAAGTGATTGCATTTTTCGGAGGTTATCAAATTACATTGTGAACCACTATCTAGTAGAATTCGACAATTTTGCCATTCACCAAAACTATCTTGAATTTCTACAATTGCCGTCGCGAGTAAAATTTGAGTTGATTTGATATCACAAAATGAGTGGATGTACTTCCCGATGGCTGTGGCGACGTAGCTGGAGTTGGTTGCACAATTTCTGAACGTTTTATTGTTTCGATACTATTCACCGAATCTATATGTAACAACGTATTATGATATTTTGCACATTTTCGACAAGAAGACGATCTACATTCATTTGTAGAGTGATTTTTTCTCAAGCAATTCCTGCATCGATTTGTTTGCTTGATGAAACGTTGTCTTTCTTCAACAGAGCATTTTAAAAATTCTGCGCACGTATAAATAGGATGATTTTCTTTACAAAACGGACATGATTCAATTTTCACTTTTGCATGATTAATATTCACCTTATATTTATGCGTCGGTGTTGATGTACTCAAATATTTAGTTAATAGAGATATTCGTTTTATTTAATCTTTCTCGTTCCCAGTCGCGCTTTGTATATATGTCGAATTTCCCTGAGAATAGGTATAATAAAAGTAAATCTTCTAATTTTGTTTCATCACTTTTTAAAGACGTGATTGCTTCTATATTATTCGAAATATCATCTGCGAATTGTCTTAAAGACGATGAGGACGTTTTTGTTGGAAGGCGAAGCTCAAATAAGGAATGTATATGATTAGAAATTATTGCTTCTTTATCTTCATACCTATCGACTAATTTTTGCCATGCAAGTGCATAATTAACTGATGATATTGTAATGGATTGTATAACGCGTGCTGCTTCTCCAACCAGGGATGCTTTTAAGTATTGAAATTTATCTACGTCACTCAACGAATGTTTTGAATGGACGATTGACAGAAATGCGTCGTGGAAACTTGTCCATTCAGTATATTTCCCATCGAAGGTGGGTAGCCTAATTTCTGGTAATTTGATATGTTCCCTAACTGAAATTGGATTGCTCACGGATATTTTATTTTTATGTTGCGAATGAGTTTCAATGATTTCCCTTGCTAATGCGATATTTTTGTGATAGATGTTATTAAAATCATTACGTATTTTGATATGAGTATCTAATTCAGATAATGGAGAAAAATCTTCGATTTCCGATTGAATATTTTCAAATTTATCAGAAAGCTGTATTGCACTTTGATAGCGCAAATTGTTTAAAGTCGTCTAAAGTGGCTCGAATTATGTCTATCCGTCTCGATAGGCGAGATAAGTCAACTGTATTTTCTTGTGATTTCGACATACTGTTTTGAAACAACTCAAACAACAATATTATATGGAAAAATGATAGAAGGATATTGGGAACTCACCGAAGATTCGTGGATTCGCCGGCGCTTGAGTGGCTGGAACGTTTCGCTGCCGATTCTTGGATGATGATTCCGCTGTTTTCTTGAATAGGATTCGTCTGGATTTTTTCGGTGAAAATTGTTTATCACGCTGCAGACTATCCGGCTCGAAGGACCAATGTTACGGAATGGCTTTGATATTGCCACGTTGGGTTCTACTTATAAAGAAGAACGCTTTGTACTATATACATATATTAAATTCACTACACTAATATGATAGTTTTTACATGTAAATACTTATGTTGTTGTATGATTGACTATTGAATAGTACGTTACTATAATAATTGTTGGATGAGATGTTACTGTGTTGAAGGTTAAAGCTTTAATGCCAGTTATCTCGGTTATTCTGTCCGAGATAGGGTTTTATGACCTGTTCACATCTGGTTCGGGCGTACAAACCCAGCTCCGATATGAACCAGGGTAAAAACCCAAGTTTTGTGGTAACAGTCAGAAATTGTTTAAAAAAATTTTATTGTTAAATAATAGTCACACTCATTATGAGAAACTCAAATATTGCACAACCATAATACTATATATTAATATTAATTTAAAATCATTTTACTTATTTGATAAGTTATTATCTTTCTTGCAATTACATGAAGTAACATTAAAAGTACAATTGTTGAAAGTACAGTTTTCAAATTTCAAATTATGTTCGTTCAATTTGGAGTTTATATCATTGTTATTCTCGTTGTTTAATTTTTCATTACTTTTTCTTTTTTTTTTGTCGTAGGTCGCTGATCAGTTGATTGATCCTGTAAATTTGATTTTTTTTTATCAGAAAACAATGTTTTTTCCCCACATCTAGTCTATCTGGATTTTTAACTGGTATGAGAATTTGCTTTTTGCTTGCTGTTCCACAACTAGTCTTTACAACTTCATCTGAAAAAAAGTGGTTATGAATGAAAAGTGGTAAATGAGTTATTTTAGTAATAATCTTAATGGATTTTTCTACTTACTTGGAATTGGATCCACGTTGGTAGAATTGAAATCTTCAGAGAAGTCAAACAAATCTGAATTTTCATTACATTCATCATTTTCATTGTTGATAGTTGGCATCGCACTAGTCGATGGTTCCGAATGAACATAATATTCATGTGGGCCATTCTCAAGCCATTTGTCATCTCCTCAATAGATTAGTTTTTGTTACCGAGCCACAAAAATCTTTCAGTTAATCGAAGCGCGCATTAGGTCGAGCAGGCCACAAAAGTCGTTGTTTCGGAAGCGAAATGCGGCCGGGAAATCTATACTTTCCGCCAGGGGATCAAGGAAAGTTAATTTTTGTGAATGAGGTACATAATGTTAACACCAGAACATCAAGTAATTTAAATGAGATAAAAAACACAAGGTTTAACTTTAATCTACACTTTATTTGAAAAAATTCGACGACGTTTCGCTGACACAGCAGCTTTATCAAGAATGAAAAACAGAATGAAGAGTATGGTATTATAAACAAATCGTAGAACAAGTTGGATGAATAACAGGAAAATCCACACCGAGCCATTGTACAGTTAGTATGAAAGGTAATAAAAACTAATTAAACAAGTTAAGTAGGGGTGAGTAATGCACATTTACCTGTTCATTCAAAAGCTTGTCAGAATGTTTGTATCTATTTATTTCTAATGCTTCTAGGAGATCTAATTTTGAACTCTTTGATTTTATATGTAATATGTCAAAGTTTTTATTGAATGAATGGTTTTCTTTTATTAAGTGGTTTGAATAATTTGAATCAGATTTATTTTTATCGAAGCTATGTTTATGTTCAGATGTTCTTATGCCAAAACTCCTATAGGTCCTACCGATAGAAATTTTATCACAAGAACCGCAATTGAGTTTATAGATTCCTGATTTACTTGATTTTTCAACACGAGATTTATTATTTTAATATGTTTACCTAGGTTATTAGAAGTTTTGAAAGTTATATTAAGATTTTGTTTGACGAGAAAGGATTTAATAGTTGTACTTGCAGAACCGCAGAATGTTAAACTGTTGAATATTTCATAGTCCTTATGAATAGGATATACTTCATTTATTGCTTTCTGATACAGTTTTTACGAATGATTAGATCTATCATATCCGGATTATATGAATTATTAATGGCTATCCATGCTGTTTAAAGCTGCAACTTTGTGTTGAATTGGATGTAATGAGTAGTTAACTACTCATTACATCCAATTCAAAACTACTCATTACATCCAATTCAACACAAAGTTGCAGCTTTAAACAGCATGGTACATCGGTTACTCAATTTACCTTTATCAGTAGAAGATTATAATAAAGAGTTAAACATCATCAAACAGATAACCAATAATAATTTATATAATCCGGATATGAAAGATCTAATCATTCGTAAAAACTGTATCAGGAAGCAATAAATGATGTATATCCTATTCATAAAGACAGTTTAACATTCTGCTTTAACTTTCAAAATTTCTAATAACTTAGGTAAACATATTAAAAATAGTAAATCTCGTGTTGAAAAATCAAGTAAATCAGGAATCTATAAACTCAATTGCGGTTCTTGTGATAAAATTTATATCGGAAGGACCTATAGGAGTTTTGGCATAAGAACATCTGAACATAAACGTAGCTTCGATAAAAATAAATCTGATTCAAATTATTACAACCACTTAATAAAAGAAACCATTCATTCAATAAAACTTTGACATATTACATATAAAATCAAAAGTTCAAAATTAGGTCTCCTAGAAGCATTAGAAATAAATAGATACAAACATTCGGACAAGCTTTTGAATGAACAGGTAGATGTGAATTATTCACCCCTACTTAACTTGTTTAATTAGTTTTTATTACCTTTCATAGTAACTGTACAATGGCTCGGTGTGGATTTTCCTGTTATTCATCCAACTTGTTCTACGATTTGTTTATAATACCATACTCTTCATTCTGTTTTTCATTCTTGATAAAGCTGCTGTGTCAGCGAAACGTCGTCGAATTTTTTCAAATAAAGTGTAGATTAAAGTTAAACCTTGTGTTTTTTTTTATCTCATTTATATCATGGATCTACATCAAGTAACGGCCTCCACAATTCAAATCAAGTAATTTGTTTATTCCAAAAGTAAACAACAAATCTGTTTTGAGGTCCTTATTGTTTGAAGGCCTATCACAATATAATTTATTACCTTTGTATATACGAGTTTTGAACAATGTAGACAGATATAAGCAGCTATGCGTAGAATATATAATACAAAAAGATAAACGTAAATAATGTATAAGTTAAATTTGTTATTAATAGCCGTTGGCTAATTGAAATGGAGAATTAATGAATAAATATACGTTGTAAGGATCGGAAACCTATGCAGATACAGGCCCTGTTAATTATCTGTGATGAAGGTTTTAACCACACCAAATGTTTGCGAAACTAACGAATAGTAGATATCTTCAGATGATGTCTACTTGATGTCATGGCATCGGCGAATAGAAGGTAGGGGAGAAAGTTTTTTGTTTTCAGAAACATGTTACTCACCAAAGCTGTGCTCCTCTTCGATTGAATGTTTCTGCATATAACCTAAAAGCAGTAGTTGCACTCTTGTTGATCCAATACAACATAATGTTGTCCAGAAGATCGTCGTATTTAAATTTACGTTTCAGACCGCCATCTGAAAGAAAACGATATTGAAAGTTGGTGGCGGTGATGAATTTCTCCAAAAAGTATGCAGCTAATCCCATTGGTGAATCATCCATGCTGATACCTGTAATTTAATGAAAATCTGCAATTTATTTCAAGTTCATAGAAACAAAAACTGTAGGTAATTTTACAACTGACATAAATGATTTCAAGAAGAAATTTTTAAATCAATAATATCAGGCCGAGGCTGATATTCCACTGAAAAAATTTGACACTGTTGTCATTCCTGAAATTCTTTATTTTCACTTTTCTTAGTGACAAGCAGCAGATTCTTATAAATTTGAAGCATTTCCTCAATATTAATGATACTTGTATGAAACAGGCATTGCTTTATCATTTCTAAAATACACCAAAGGTATTGTCAGCGTACAGATGTATACATCCCTTCAGAGGTGGGGAAGCAATCGAGTTAATGTAGAAAAAAAATAGTGTTGGGTCTAAGATGGAGCCCTGAGGCAAACTTTTTCGACAAATTTGATCCAATACTGGTGAAATATCGATATATTCCATCTGCCGATCAAGCTAAGCACCGAACGTACTCTGTGCCTACTTGGACTGAGAGGTTTGAATATCTGTGCATTTCTCAGCCTCGCTCTCTTTACTGTCTCTATTCCTTCACCGACCTCATCGAGTTCATATCGTCTCAGAAGATCGTCTGCAGCACGCGTTTCCACGACGGACCACGCCACCTGCCATATTGCCAATCCGCCGTTGTCTACCAGCAAACCACATGTTTTATATAATCTTACATTTAGGTTTATAACGAGTGTTTGGTGTATTTTAGAAATGATAGAGCTATATCTATATAATACAAATATGAATAATATTGAGGAAGTGCTTCAATTTGATAGGAACTTTCTGCTTGTCATTAAGAATAGTGAGAACAAAGTATTTCAGGAATAATAACGACGTTTTCTTCATGTGTGTAACCCCATCCCGGTAGAATGTGGAACCCAACTTGCGCATATGGCATGATTTCCTCCATTGAGAAAAAACTCATCACCGACTGAGTTAGCCGTTATCAGTGAAGAATTCCTCTTCCGCACACGAGGTGAAGCCAACGCCAACAATAAAAGTGACTCACATAGATAATATACAACTAATTCATCGACGACTGCAGGAGACGTGGAGAAAGCATCCGGTTCTTGGACCGAAGATAACACCAAGTGGTGCCCAACGACGAGTAAGTGAGTGTAGTGTTTTGAGACGACCAGTGCCCTGGTGAACCTAGGACATTCTCGCAGTCGCAGCTGTCTAACGCATGATGAGCTCATCATATGTCCCATGTTATTTAGGTTAGGTTAGGTTAGTAAACTGTTTTTTTCTAGCACTTTTTTTTCGCTTTTTCAGGCACTTTTAATATCTAAGTTATACGTAACTGACAAATAAAGATACAAAGTAGATGCTCACTCCCCCTCTCCTGTTTCGTTTTCGTACATATCTAAGATTTACCTAATTCAAATAGAGCCTTGCACCACGCTCTCACCTTGTGAGTAGCTAGACCATATGACTCACTTACGAGAGACATGGTTTTTTTTAATATTATGCACTATCTCAGCTGTTAGCTGGATATAATTTACCTTTCCCAGATTTAGCAATCAAAGGGAATAGGCTCGATTACAATATACTTGACATAAATTTCCTAACTATCCTACATGTATTAAGAATTACAGCTTTCTGCATTTCTATATAGGTATTCTTATGCAATTCTAATTTCTCAAGGCTATCATGCAAAGTTTTGGGTATTAACCCAGTCGAGGATACGATGACAGAAACAATATCTATTTTCTCGAGGTGCCACATCTGCTTGATCTCAATAGCAAGGTCAGTATTTGAAATTTTTCTCCTGGAACTTATTCAGCACGTTGTTATTATTCGGTATGGCGACATCCACCAGCGTTGCTGTTCTGGCTCTCCTATCATACACCACTATGTCCGGCCTATTATTCGTCACCATTCTGTCAGTGATAACACGCCTATCGTACTATAATCTGATAGAGTCATTTTCCAATACGGTTGTGGGTTGATACTTGTAATATGGCTGGAAGGTGTTCAGAAGTCCGTACTTGTGTGCAAGTTTCTGGTGGATAATGTTGCACACTTGATTATGCCTGTGAAGATACTCCGTATTGGCCAGTTGTTCGCATCCGGACGTAATATGCTGGATAGTCTCCGATCTTATATGGCATTTTCTGCACATATCTGTTTGTAATGTTCCGTCCTTCATAATAAATTTTTTGTAATTGTTTGTAGCGATCACTTGGTCTTGGATGGCCATAAGGAATCCTTCGGTTTCTGCGAATAATTCTCCTTTCATCAACCATTTGTTGGAGGCTTCTTTGTCGATGTGCGGTTGATTAATCTCATGGTGATGTCGTCCATGCAATTCCTTTCTTGACCATTGCTCTTGTTCTTCAGTATCTGATAGGAATGGTAGATTCATAAGGTCATCTGTGGTAGCAAGATTTAGAGGTGTATATCCCTTATCAGCCAACGATACCACTCTATGGAGGTCTGAAGTGAGAGCTTTTGCTGAGAAGAATTCTCTGAGATTTCTTATCTGTTCGGTGTGTAAATTGACAATATCTAAAAATCCGCGTCCTCCTTCTTTCCGCTTCAAAGTTGTTCGTATCACAGACGATTTTGGATGATGGTTGGGTTAGATTAAGCACTGTGCGTCAGGTACTTCTCTGTTATTGTTGGTCGCAGTTTTGTTATTTCCCTTATGAAAATTGGCAGCGTTTTGGAGGAACCTTTGGTTTTGGTGTTTCCGTTCAGTACACTTGACGTATCTTGAAAGCCTCTTTGCTTTTGCTTGGAGTTTCTGTTTCAAAGTGTCCATATACACGTCGATGTGTTGTTTGTGATCAGGGTGTTTTGTGTTCATACCAATTTTCCTATAAATTTTGCGTATATTTGATTTCAAGCGTCTTGAGGGTTTTCTGTTTCTCAGGAATTCTGTGAGGCGACCGATTTCTGCTCTAATATTATCAATATCCTTCTCCAGTCGTTTTTGCCATGGTGGTTTTCTGACGCTTTTTGGCTCAGCTTGAATCAGAGTTGTGGAGATTTGTTGTTTATGAAGTCGAAGAACCGCTACTGCTCCACAATAAATCAAAGTGTGAATCTTCTCCAAGTTCTGGTCGGTATATTCTTCAAACATTGAGTTTACGCTTGCTAGGATGATATTGGTGTTTTTGTTCGTCTTGAGTTTGGGCAGTTAAGGTCTTTTAGTTGGGTTACTACCACTGAATTCGGTTGTTGCTCTGTTGAGTTCTGATCTTGCTAAATACGTATATTCGTTCTGCTGATTCGGCTCAAGAGGGCGTTCCATGTTAATATTCGTTTCCGTGGCTTCGATGTTATCTGTAACTCTTTCATTGACTCCAGCAGGTATACCGTTATGAGTATCATTTTTGCTTCTGAGTTCCATTATGACCTCTTCTCGTAAGCTTTGCAGCGTTTCTGAAGAAAGTAGCCTGTTTTTAACGATTGTTCTTCGTTGATCCGAAATTCTCTGCTCGGATATGTGCTGTAAATTCAGGATATTTTTCTATGAACGCAAGATGTAACGCGTATCTGTATGATGTCATTTCCGATTCCAAGTTTGTAATCTTGTAATAGGAACGCATAATGAAGGGATTCATTTCTGGAGTCCATTTCCTGCGTTTCCTAGGGAGTCCGGCTCTCGTGGTCGTAGGCATAATGGCTTGCGCCACCGTTGAAACATCAAGAGTCGGTTGGGAGGTGTTGATGTTATTTCCCACTTGGTTTTGTGTTGCAGTATCCCTACTCGATATCACGCTGCTTCCGTCGCTAACCGAGGGAGACTGTGACTCACTTTCCGAACAAGACCCTCTTCCTAAATCTTGAACGCGACAAGAGGTTATGGTGGTACAATGTCGATTCACCCGTTTATTCCTTAGATTGTACATCATTGGATAGGTTGCATTTTATACCTACTGCCAGGTTCAGCTTGGGTACCTCGGGTTCGCTAAGCCCGTACTCAGAAACAATGTTCTTGAGCCCCTGAGAACTTTTTTTTATTAATATTATTATTATTATTTAGGTAACAAAAGAATGAGGATTTGAAATCCTATGATATTCTAAATCTAAAGAGCAATAAATGCAACATAATCAACAATTAATCAAATGTAGAAAAAAATAACGAAGATTTCTATACTTCACTCAAAAATCATACTGTTTATTCTATTTTTGAAAATATTGACGGACTCAGCCTCAAACACTACACTTAAACCTCCATTCCATGAACCGAATACACGGTTCGGTAAGAAATGTTCCCTTTGCCGTGTCCAATACCTCTCCTTCTCCAGTCTCACCTCATGTCCGCGTAGACGTACATCAGTATTTAATTCGTAGATATGTTGTAAGTTGGCAATAATTGTACTTGATTATACGAAACGTCATAATTAAATCTCCGCGCAGTCGTCGTTCCTCAAAAGAAAGCAATCCCGCACTTTGTAATTCGTCCGGGTAAGATGATCGGAAACGACTGTAAGACATCTTCCAGCATTTTTCGATCACGGGCAAGCACCGTACACCACACTGGACCGGCATATTCCAGTATCGGACGAATATAGGTTTTATAAAGTTTGATAAAATTTTCGAATGATATACACTCGGAGGTAAAATTAGCGGAACACTGGAAAATTTAACCAAATTCGAAGTCCGATATTTTTCCTAATTCTCAACCGATTTAGATGATTTGTTCGGCAAGTTATAGATCAACTCTTCTGCTTTGTAGAAATTATAAGAGAAAACAAAAAAATTTATACGTGGGCGAAACTAAAAGTGTTTTTTTGTCAAAAATTCGTAACACCCTATGGAATTTCATGGTCCGAGTTGAAACGTACAATATCATGGTCTGTCAAGACACATCTTCCTATAGTAACGCCCCTCTTGTTTTATGCATTTATCTCTATTTTTACAAGAGATATCCAATTTGAAGCGAAAAGTCACAAATTTCAGGAATTTATTTTTAATCTTGCGTAAGTGCATAACATCGGAGGTTAGCCAAAAAATAAAATCAAGATTAGAGAAGCGGAAATCTAACAAAATGAAAATTTTTGAAATTCACTGGCCAATTTCACGCTCCGGGAGAACTCGAAGTACACTGGAAAAATCGTTGATTTTGCACATTTATTTTTGAATTTTTTTGTGTGACACTCTATAATAATTATCATTCCTGTTCAAAATTGAGAGCAGGTGTGTATCCTGGCGACACACTCGTGAAATGAAATGAACATGTTGAGAAAAATGTTCATGACCCACAAAAAAAGAAACATTTGATTTTAGTAGCGAGTATGACCAACACCCCCCCCCCCCTCCCCCGAGCTCTTATTACAGCGCGCATACGATTTCGCATACTCCCAATGATGTTGTCTATCATCTGTTGAGGTATGTTGTCCCACTCTTCCACCAAATCCAATGTCAGCTCTTCAACGTTGCTTGGATTCCGTTGTCGAACCCTTCTTCCAAGAATGTCCCAAACGTGTTCGATCGGGTTTAAATCCGGTGACCGCTACGGCCAGTCCATTCATGTGATCCCAACTTCATTGAGATATTCTATCACTATGCGCGCAGTATGAGGGCGCGCGTTATCGTGCATAAAAAGGAAATTTTTCCCTATGTGAGGAGCAAAAGGCACAACATGGGGCTCCAAGATTTCTGTTATATACCGATGGGCATTAAGTGATCAATTGACAATAATCTCCAGTTCTGTTCGTACTCCCAAGCATATGCCACCCCATATCATAACTGAGCCTCCACCGTATTGCTCAGTTCCTGCGAAGTTCGCTTGATTGTACCGTTCCCCTCGATGCCTCCATATTCTATCTCTACCATCCACGAAATTCACAAAATATCGGCTCTCATCACTAAATAAAACTCGTCTCCACTGATTGATTGTCCATGCTACATGCTCCCTAGCAAACGCCAATCTTGCTACCCGATGGGCTCTATGGAGTCTTGGTGCTCTTGCTTGCGCGTATGATCTCAGACCAACTTCATTTAATCGTCTTCTGACTGACCTCACACTGACGTTAATGTTATCCACTGCTTGTAAAAGGTTACGTGCCTGAACAGCAGTAAGACGAGGATTTCTTATGGTTTGATTGACGATGAAACGGTCATGTATAGCGCGGGTTGCCCGATTTCTTCCTTGTCCTCGCATCCTCACGTACAATCCAGTTTCCCTGTAACGTCGGTAGATTCGATGGATAACCGACGTCGAGACACCCAACATGGTACCGACTGAGCGGTAGGTGCGCCCTTCCTCGATCAATGTAACTGCCCTTGCTACTGAGGTTGGTGGTAAATCTCTCATTCTGAATGAAAAATACCGTTTCGAATCGTAAACAGTAAAAGAATCACAAAACACCGCAACCGATCGAATTTGTATCAAATCAAAGAATGGAAAACTCTCATTCTTTAAACAAGTACAAATGTGGTCATATACAAAAAAACGTGTGTTGTATTTCATATTTGATAAAAAAAGGTGTGCTTATGTGTAAATGAAAAGTTTTATCAATGGTCCCAGAATTCGGTTGTGTATTTTAATACCTACCGACTGTTATCTCCTATGAATTCCTAATATTCACCAAATTAACCAAATTGTCATCAATAACTAATGCAATTCGAACATAAAAATCGCAAACCATAATTTCGACACGCCTGAGTGATAATAAGAAAATTCCAAATTGATAGACGAATTTCAATGACAATTTCTTGATTCAATGGAATTTCTCCAAAATGGTGATTTTCCACTTGAAATTAAATATATTTTGCAAAAAAAGAGATAAACGCATGAAACAAGAAGGGCGTTACTGTAGGAACATGTGTCTTGACAGACCATGATTCTGTACGTTTCAACTCGGACCACGAAATTCCACAGGGTGTTACGAATTTTTGACAAAAAAAATACTTTTAGTTTTGCCCCCGTATAAATTTTTTTTCAATTTTTTTTTGTTTTCTCTTATAATTTCTACAAAGCAGAAGAGTTGATCTATAATTTGCCGAACAAATCATCTAAACCGGTTGAGAATTAGGAAAAATATCGAATTTCGAATTTGTTTAAATTTTCGAGTGTTCCGCTAATTTTGCCTCCGAATGTATATGAAATTGTCCTTCTCAGCTGATAGATTGGTGAGTTAGCTTGCTTACAGATCTTTATGATGTGGCTCAACCATGTTAAGTCGGACGTGATTGTCACTCCCAAATCAACATGTGAGGATACCGGTCTCATTTATAGCGTCCGTATAGCGGGATTCGACTTTCCAACATGTAAGACGACACACTTCTTGATATTTGATGGGAGAAGCCACTCGTTGCACCACTTGTTTATCGAGTCGAGGTCACTCTGTAAAATGTGATGTTTAAGCAGCGGGTTGGCGTATAGTTTTGCATCGTCAGCATAAAACGATTTACCAGACCGGATGTGTAGCGGAAGATCGCTACCGTACACAACAAAAAGATTAGGACCCAGGACCGAGCCCTGCGGCACTCCACTAGTGACCAGCCTCTCACACGAAAAAGTTCTGCCGACCCTCACCACAAAAGCTCTTTCCGAAAAATAATCGCGGATCAGTTGTGCAACTTTCCACGAACACCCACGACTTCTAACTTGTACAAGAGTCTTCTGATAGGTACCCTATCGAATGCTCGGGCATAATCCAGGTAAATGACATCCACGTGATCTTCTTGATCAAATGTGATGGTCCAGTCATTCAGACATTCCAGTAGATTAGTCGTAGTACATCTACCCTTCGTTAACCCGTGCTACTCTGGAAGTATAACAGAGTGATCACTGAAGAAGTCCGACATCTCTTCCACTATTATAGTCTCCATGATCTTAGATGGAATTGACAAAAGGCTAATCAGCCTGTAATTCTCTGGATTCCGTTTGTCTCCCTTTATGAAAATAGCAGTTACTGAGGATTTTTTCCACGCAAGGGGAATCTTGATTTGTTGAAAGATGCACTCATGATAATTGATAATGGAAAAGAAAGTATTTCAGCGGATCTTTTCAGAAGGAATGGAGAGAGACCGTCGAGGACAGGTGACGAATGACTTTTAAGGAGTAGTAAATGTTTTTAACTTTGTCTGGGGTGAACAATATATCCGTTAAACTATCCTCAATACGGGTTAACAAAGAATCAGGAAGAATATCATCAATGGGTTCCACAGAATAGGCAGCCGTGAATGTATTTGCTAAGACCTCCGCCGACTCAAGGTTTGTGGAGCAGATGGTGCCATCTGCCTTCCGAAGCAACGGTACGCCCACCTTAGATTTGAGGCTGGATCTAATAAACTTATATAGTTGTTTGTTATTTTCAGACTTGATCGTTCATAGCTTCTGCGAGAACTGAGTACTAAGGTCGATAAATAGTTCGAGAAATGACGATGACACTGGTAGTCTTCCATGTCTTTAGATTTTCGAAATTTTCTCCATAGGCGTTTCTTGAATTGAATCAGAGACAGAATTTCACCTGTAATCCATGGTTTAAGAGGATTCTTATAACATTTCTTTTGGTATGAATATTTCTCGATGTTATTAGTTACAATCTCATAAAATTGTTGCGACAATAATTCTTAATCATCGGACAAATCAGAAAATGCTTTCCACTCAATTGATGATAGCTCAGTAGCAAGAGAATCGTAGTTGATTACTTTGCACAGATTTTCAAAGCAGGGTTGTTTTATAAGAGTATCCATGCTAAACCGTATGTAAAAAGATATTACCGCATGATCGGATATGCCTATTGGTGGAAGGATTTCAGGTTCTGTGATCAACTGTTCATCATTGACGAATATTAGGTCCAAAGTAGACGGTTCATTACGTATTCGAAATCGTGTGGGCTTGGTATTCAGTTGAAATAAGTTTGAAACTGTGACAAACCGTGCAAAGTTGTTAGAAGAATTGGTTGTATCAGAAATATGTTTTATAGGCAATTCTATGTCGCGAAAATTAAAATCTCCTGTTATGATCAGATATCAAGTTGAGAAAGATTTTCTAAATAGCTTATTAATCGACTGTCGGATTCACTGGTGACATCACCAGGTCTATAAATGCAAACCATAATTATATTCAAACTTCCATTACTAAGCTTGAGTTGTATAATCTCCATTCCTGGAATCCTAATATTTTCGTGAAAAACTGGGAAATGTGCGTCAATATCTTTGTGCAAGTATATGCATACTCCACCTCCGGCACGATACATTCTGTCAGACCTGTATATAGAATAACCATCGATGCCAACCAAAAAATCAGGCTCTTGTGGTCTTAGCCATGTTTCAGTGATGAATAAAATTTGGGGTTTGAGTTGTTCAATGTTACATAATAATTCGTTAAATTTCGATTCGAGTGAATCCAGATTAGTATATAGAAATAGCCAGGTGAAAAGTTTTGTGTGATGATCTGAATATTTATCCTCGAAATGGTACAATTTTTAGAACGCCGCTCATATATTTTATTGTGCTGTGTTTTTCGCCGTTTCGCTTTCGACTTTCTAGCTCGTCACGAAGTTCGGTGAGAAACTTGACCTGCATGGGCGTCTGATCATTAACTAAAGAGAATTTTGCGGTGTTTGGATTTTGAACAAGCTTTTTCTGATTTCTGAGAATATTTCGAACATCATAGTCGTTTGGCAATACAACCTTCAACATATGAGGATATTTGTTGGCTGCATTTTCTTTTCCAACTCTGAATATGGCTCTAGGGGCTACATCGTACTCAATCGTTTCCAGTACTTTCTTTACAATGGCCGAGTCATGAATCTTTCTCTTTGTGTTATCAGCAGCTATTTCAGGAGCACCCCTAATGATGACATTTTTGGGACCACTCATCCTATCTACTGCTTTCTGCACAATCTCATCACGATATTGCGTAGAGTTTAATTTTTCAACGGTTGACAATTTAGCGTTTATCTCATCGAATCTAGCAGTGAGACTCGTTAGTTCTCTATGCAAATCGTTTTTAAGCGCATCAATCAGTCCCTTAAAATCGCCGAGGTTATCAACAGCAGTACAGCATGCATTGCAGACCATTTTCAGACATCTGTTGCGCTGCCTCGTCAAACGATCCTCCGGGGGTAGATCCGTGCAAGCGACATGAATACTCTTCCTGCATACGTCGCACTGCAGCTTGTCCGATCCAACCTGCTTTGAACATTTCGCGCACGCATTCGACATTACTTTGATAATAATGATATTTGCCTCACCAGATCAATCAATGAAGAATTCTCGTCGAATTTTTAACTTCCACAGATCACTCACTGAACCAAATGGGCACTGATTAATCATGAAACATCCAGTGAACCTAGCACACCGACTGTACAATTTTGAAGTTGAGAAAAAAATATATTTCCGGGTGAAATCACAAAATATTAATGGAGCAGATTAATGAGTGTGTTACCACGTTCGATAATAAACAAATATATGTTTTTCTGTGGTTTCCCTTGTCATCATCGCGTGGATGCTTATTATTATGATTTATTTATTATAGATTTAAGTAGAATGACCAAATAAAATTCGCTCTATGCTCCTCTGACTGAGCGTGTTAACGTGTTCACCACGCTTTCTAATCACAGATCGCCTAGTAGGCCCCTTTGTGATCTGTGCCTACCTGGAATGAGAGATTGAATATGCGTGCATTTCTGAGACTCGCTCTCTCGTTACTGTCTCTATTCCTTCACCGACCTCGATGTCACATCGTCATGCCATGGATCGCCTGCAGCACGCGTTGCCACGAGTCGACTCTACGGACCCACGCCACCGGCCATATTGCCAAACCAACTAACCATTTGATCTTACATTTAGGTTCACAGCGATTGTTTGTGTTAACCATCGACGTTTTCTTCGTGTGTGTGACCCCATCGCGGTAGCAGAATTCATGAGTTAAGTATTGGAATAAGTATGTTCGTTCTAATGAACTATATATTGAGGGATATAAAATGAATTCATCAGAATTTCAATACAAAAGTGTTATATTACAAATTTTCAACATCTATCATACAACTAATTACTCACCTAGAGAATCTGGTTTTGTAGCCTGTAGATGTAAATAACCTGATTCCTCGATGATGAACGACAGGAAATTCGATAGGGGATATAAAAAATTCCGATGTTGTTCATTCTTGATCCAACTCGGATAAAAAGCTCCAAGGATGAGTTTCATCAGCGAATAAGGATGTATACTCACGCACATATTGAGGTGAAGTCCCAGAACACTATCTTCGAAGTTTGCTGCTATAGCGTGATTGACTAATGCACCTAAGTCACCTCCTTGTAGGTAAAATTTTTGAAAACCTAGTCGATTCATTAAATTCTTCAAAATAACTCCAATTTGTGCAACTCCAAGTCCAGGTATTGAAGCTGCGTCTGAAAACGCATATCCTGGTAGATGTGGGACAATAACTTCGAAAACAAAATCTCGATCTTTCCGCGGGTTTGTTAACAATGGGATAATTTCGTAAAACTCTCTAACAGAACCTGGCCATCCATGTAGAATTAATAAAGGTAATACTCTTATATGTTGTGGTAAATTCTGATTTTTAACATGAAGAAAATGAATTTTTAGTCCTTGCACGCTCGTAATGAATTGTGGGTACTTGTTCAGGAACTTTTCACGTTTTCTCCAATTGTATTTTGTTTTCCAGTGATCAAGAATTTCATTGGCCAAATTACCATTGAATCCATATGACTGGTCATTCACTAGAGGTTTAGTGAAGGGCCTTGTATGTTCAAGTCTGTACTGTAGATCATCCAAGACCTGAAAGAGTCATGAAACAATTATGATCTTTTAACATTTTCAAAATCAATAATCATGTGAGCGCTTCAAACTACTTCAATGATTTATCTAACAAGAATAATTTTAAAGCACGAAATATGACGCCTAGCATCAGTATATTGATTTTTGTGAGGATTTCGTTCATATTTTTTTAACAGGTGTTCGGTACTTCTTCATGTTTTGGGATCAATTGAATTGTCCCAAATGTAAGCTAATTGGCTATATTGCCTTCTTTCTTCATTAATTTGTTATGAAGTTTTATTAGATTCTCATATTATACTCTAATTTTTTCACCTGAAGTTACGTTCATTTGTTGTTTCATAATTTTCATCAATCCAATCTGCTGTTTTTCTAAGGAGAGCATTTTTCTCTCACATATTTCTCTAGTATTACCATGAATACTTGAAAATATGCTACTTAAAACACGTTTGGACGTGTTTTTAATAGCATATCTTCAACTCTCCTTCCGATAACATGCTGTAAGTTCATTTTAAATGATGTGCAAATTGATTTTAATATTCATCTCTGTTGAATTTTCAAACTGGCAACGGATATGTGATTAGAGGTTACATTTTTGGTCGAGTGGGGTCTGATAGACGCCATACCAAATTAAATGACATTTGTCTTAATTGTAGATTTCTGCTGATTATTTTTTTTTGGAAAATAAAATTTATAATATCGTTCTTCAATTCTATATTAATAAGCGTATTGCAATCATATTTATAAATATTAAAATATCGATCACTTATATTTAAACCACAAGAGAAAAGATAACTACCAATTATTTTTACAAACTTAAGCATGTTCATTGAAACTTATTTAACTTAGACTATTCAGAATTATCCCTTTCTCCATTGGCACTAGGTAATCACTGTATAGCAATATGTTTTAAACAAACTGATGCATCACAATAATGACAAGAATCAAGAATATTTTGTTTTTCTGTCAAGGCGACCACAAACTGGAGCTCCTTTTTTTTAGGTAGTTCTTCAGACTATTGACCAGCAAAAAACGCATGATTCTGGGAATATTCTTCCGAGACTGTATTTGCGGCTATGGTCGATCTGGTAAAGCCTTAGAGCAGGAGTGCACAAACTTGGACTGCTGGCGATCTACTTCAATATTTTAAGACTATTTATGATCGACTCTGAGAGGTTGCAAGTATGTGTGATGCAGGGTTGTCGTACATACACGATACACCCTACCTACCTACCTATCTGAGTAGGGTGTACCAAAGCATATATAGATATTAGCTTCCGCACAATAGACATCATTTTAGTCAGGGTTTGGGTTAGGTTAAGTTAGGTTCTTCTCTACAATATAAATGAAAAAACTCATAGTTATTCAGAATTGCGAATATATTGGTTGTTACAAAACAAAAGAGTTACATATGGTGTTAAACTTAACTAAAGAATAACTTTGGATGTTGAAGCGTGGCACTGCATGTCCTCAGCATACTTTTCATAAGATGGTACGTAACCACTAAGTGCTAATCGCAAGCATGATGAAATATGATCGTCAGTTAGCTGATTCCAAAGTTTTGACTTAATTATCTTCATTTCAAAAAATGCAGACTCACACAAGTTAGTTGACCCAAACATTGCCGTCAGTTGAAGGGCGATTTGCCTTACATTCGTATATTTATTTTCAGATATAAGACACCAGGAATTTGTATCAGATGCTGTAGCTTTGAGATGTATATCTGATATAATTTGCACCAACTAATTTTCAACAGAACATGAGTTCATATTAAACTGACTTGCTATTTCAGTAACTAATTTCTCAACATTTTCACATGAAAATGGATAAATCATAATGTTGCTTTATTTACCAATTTACTGCAATCATAAAAACGCATTTCGAATTGTCCCAAAATATTTGATAATTCAGCCCCATACGTATCCTAATTCAACTGAGGAATACTTGCTCTCAAAGACGGAAAATGTTTCTGATCCTTTCTTTTCAGTTGATCTATCATAAGTTGCAATTTCCTTTTAAACGCGTTCACTGCGTTAATCATCTCAATAATAGTTTTTCCTTTACCTTGAAGCTCCAAGTTAATGTTGTTTAAGTTCATTATAATGTCAGTCAAAAATGCCAAATCAGTTAGCCATTTCTCGTTTTTCAACATCCGAGTGTCATCACCTCTTTCGTCTAGAAAAGCTGTTATTTCGGGCAATAGTTCTCGAAACCTTTCAGTGTGTTCAGCTGACTCCCTATCTTCCAATTGCAACTAAAAGAGTCGCCGTGCACGGATGGAATTCACAATTTTTGTTGCATAATTTCCTCCGTGTTTAAAACTTTTGAACATAAAACTTGTTGATGTATGATGCAATGAAATGAAAAAATGACGGGGGAAATCTTCATTAGTGTCTTTAGTTTATACTGCTCTGAATCTCATTTCATATCTTACTTATTTGATTATATAAATGTAATATAATTATATGACAATTTTATCATATTTATATTCTTTTCGATCGTTGATCACTTCACACAAAGAAAACTAAGAATGAGTAACATTCAGTGTTACTTTACTAAGGTCCGTAGTCCGTACACTAGATTTTTCCAGGGAGAAAGCCTCTGGCACTTCTCGTTGGTACATTGATGTCATTATCTGATGATGCAATAGTTTTTATGTATTCTGGTAGATTGATATATTCTCATAACATTTAACGTTATCCTAATATATTATAAAGATTCCCCTATCGCTCATGTTTTTCCCGCCTTGAGTAATCTAAATTAAAGCCTACTTCAGTTTTTTTAATATAAAATTGTAAACTCAACACAATCTATAAGTAAATCATTCAAATAATAATAGAGGATATCGAAGAATTGAAAAACAACGTATTTCACAAGTCTTTCAACATTTTTATTGTTAAATAAACAATACACTAAAACAATTGAGTACAAAATAATTTAATATTAACGATACACTCAATATATGTACAATAAAATGAAACAAGCAACTTTTTAAGACACAATGACACAAAACCGTTTTCGTTTCCAGTCATTGCTGGTCTCCATCGGTTGTAATGCATACTAATTTATATATTGGTAGCTTGTAGTTTTTTACAAAATTGAAGAAAACGTCATATATATCTTCGCCACGGATATTCCCCTTCAGAAGAATGGTTGTCAAAAATTTTTCCTTAGCCAACACGTCACTGAATACCATCCGAATGAAAATACACAGCAGGGCAGTGTCTGTTATATCGGTGGATTCGTTGAACTGTGAAGAAAAGTATGTATATGTCACCATATCCTGACTCATGACTTCAATACGCCTTGTCGGACGATATAACTGAAGTTCTCTAATAGCAGATATGATTTCTGTTTTATCTTTAAAATATCCAAATAAAAACTCACCCGCTTCAATAAATGCTCCCTTCACAACCGATCCATCTTCGAATGGTTCCTTGTGTTTCGCCAATAGATGAGATATATTAAATGACGTGATCGTAGCAGCTTTTGATTGTTTGGCTAGTCTTGTGAACATGGTTTGTTCTTTCGTCAAACAAGATATCAAATCACGTACTTTTCATTTTCTTAATTCACTCTGTGACGGAAAATTCTTCTCAAAGTTTTCATGAACCGTTTTATGATGCCTCTCTAGGTTACCACGCTTAGGTATTGCAACTGACGCATGTCAAATGGGACAAATATACTTATCCTTCGCCATACAAAAGAAAAATTCTTCCTTCCAATCGTTTTTAAAATGACACGTTTTAGATTTCTTCGCTGCACTCATTTTGTACTATTTAATAATAAACTTTGTATCGACGTAGTATTGCCTTCTAGTTACAATTCAGAATGACTCCAATTCCTGCAGGCGCAACATTTATGCCGGCGTGAACGAAAGTCTCGAATGTTCCGATCAAAGGCACCGCCCGAAATTTCTAGAAAAGTGGCAAGAATGAGTAACGCGGATTTTCTTTGACACGTACCTCGCGTTTCTTTGATAAAGCCGCCTTTTGCCGCTGGCAGAGTGTTATTTTATTACGTAATAAATTTTCGTAGTTTATTTATCTACTCATAAAAAATTTTTTTCTTCTCGAGGTCTACTCGAAAACCACTCGCGATCGACTGGTCGATCCCGATCGACCGTTTGAGCACCTCTGCTGTACGTCTTTACCAAATAGACTATAGTCCCAAATTGTTCAAATAGTCGCGCCTTTTTGTTTTATAGTGACCCATATTATAGTTATAAGCAACTTGCGGGTTAATACCTGGTATATCCAAAGACACAAAAAACCGTAAAAGGTAATGCCTGATGTTTTCAGCAATATTATAAGGAGCTATTAATTCAACTGTTTTATCGACTTTTGTCTTAGTTGAATTTTAAAAGTTAATAATTTCGGGACGCTTTTTGTCGTCATATTGTCGATGAAATTGATATGATGGACCGATGGAAGAAATAAGACGTTTTTCCTTTTAGCAATGTATGAAACAATGATTGTTTTGTTTGGAAACCAAAGAGGTCCTTTTCAGGACGGTCTTTAGTTGAAAGCAACTAAATGGAAACTGGAGCTGGGGTGTACTCACAAAACCACGAATCCATTCCGTTTGTGGATAACGCAACCAGCTTACAGGCAGAAGTATATGCCATAAAAACCTGAGTTCACAAGAACCTCAAAAAACGCTATACGAACACGTAAACATAAGGGCGGGTAACGAAAAAAATAATATTTGTAACGGGAATGTTCTCCGCCTCACAGTTTTCTATTTTATTTTATTATCACATAGAAAAATTGATATCTCGCTTCCAACTTTTGAAAAAATATATCGTTTAATAGATTCTGTAGGGAATTGACTGTTCAACTAAAAAGCTTCTTCCGATGTTTTTGAAAACAATAACGTTTAAAGGATATGAACGAAGTTAGATCCGTTGAAGGTAAATTTTTTCTTTTCTTTTGAATTTTATAACGCAATGAAAGAAAATTATTATGAATCATGAAACCTATAATTTTATAGGAAATTTACTGCTGTACAAAAGTAGTTCGTTATAATTTTTCGATTAAGTTAAGCGTTTACGAGATATTCATCGTCAAACATCAATGCCTATCAATTTTTCAGTTGTTGATCAATATTTCGAGAAATTTTAATTGAATTTATGAGTTCTGGGAAATTCACAAAAAAAATGTCGAGAATCAGAACAGCTGCAAGAACGATATGATTCTTTTAATTTCCACCAGAAGATTCGAGAGTCGCTAAGGAAAAGACGAGGAGGAGGAATGAGTGCTCTTCAAGATCAACTTGGCAACACTGTCAACGAGATCGAAGACAAAAAGCGAATATGAGAGGAATACGTTCAGCAGTTCTTCCATGATGTGAGAGAAGAATCACACGGCTTGCAAGAAGCGAGTACGGGACCAAACATCCTGGAAGACGAAGTCGATATGCAATTAAACAACTCAACAATGGAAATACTACTGGCCCCGACGACGTACATGGAGAGGTCCTGAAGCTGTTTGTTGATGAAGCAGTTAAATATCTCACCAGAATGTTCAACAAAGTGTACAGAGAAGGCAAATTGCCAGTGGATTGGTTGAAATCTCATTTCATCACTCTGCTGAAGAAACCCAATGCCAAGAAATGAGAATCAACCGCACTATCAGTCTTATGAGCCACGACCTTAAAGAATATCTTAAGATTATACTTAAGACAATATACAGACAATGTGATGAACACATCTCTAGCGAACAATTTGGCTTCAGTAACGGGTTTGGGACAAGAGATGCGCTGTTGGGCTTGCAGGTGCTCGTGCAGAGATGTTGATGTCGACGACAGAAATGAGACCAGACACATCTCTATCGCAAGAGAAGTGAGGCAGATCTAACCTATCAATGCTTCCAGTTTTTGATCAATAATTCGAGAAATTTCAGTTTGATTTATGAGTTTTGGGAAAGTTTACACAAATTTGGGTTTCTATTATAAGTGACTCCTATAGATGTTTTTTGTTTGAAAAATCAACTGAATGTTTTTACATTTGAATTTGGGAGGCTTTTACTTAGTAAAATTCCATTATCAATAATAAAAACAAACAAGTACTGTGTTTTAAGGAATTTTACTTAATAATTGCGATTCGCAACGCGTTTCACTACACCGTAGCTTCTTCAGACGAATGAATGTACAGAAAATAAATGAGAATATAAATATAAATGTTCTCGAGTAATTACTCATTGCTTCTTCTTAAGTGGTTATTTATGACAGGTTTATCCAATAAAATTAAGGAATAGATTGCTCCCCGAAGAGATTCAATAGAGGTGAAGGGCTTAAATCGACTTGTTCATTGATGAGTCTACCTGAGTGTTTGTATTTATTGATTTCTAAAGTTTCCCAAAGATCTACCTTCCAATATTTATTATCTGTAGGCAAAATTTCAAACTGTGGGTCGAAAGAGTGATTAATTTCTAAGAGATGATTCGCGTAATTTGAATCTGATTTTTTATTTGAAAAACTGCGTTTATGTTCCGATATTCTGATATTAAAATTTCTATATGTTTTACCAATGTAGAAATTATCACAGTCATTGCAATTCAATCTATAAACACCAGCACCCTTTTAAGCTTCAGCCATTATTCTCTCCGAATAAAGGTTGAAAAGTGATTGATTCCAATACAAACTTGCAATAGTATAAACATTTCTGTCGTCCACATCTACATCCTTCAGTATCCCGATGAGTGGAGTGTGTCTGACCTTTTCAAAGGCTTTCTCATAGTCGATGAAACAGGCAAATACGTCGACGTTTACATCAAGGCATTTCTGCAGGAACACCTGCAAGCCAAACAGCGCATCTCTTGTTCCAAACCCGTCCTGAAGCCAAATTGTTCGCTAGAGATGTGTTCATCACATTGTCTGTATATTGTCTTGAGTGTAATCTTCAGATATACTTCAAGGTCGTGGCTTATAGGACTGATAGTGCGGTTGATTCTCATTTCTTGGCATTGGGTTTCTTCAGCAGAGTGATGAAATGAGATTTCAACCAATCCACTGGCAATTTGCCTTCTCTGTACACATTGTTGACCAGTCTGGTGAAATATTTAATTGCTCCATCAACAAGCAGCTTCAGGCCCTCTCCATGTATGTTGTCTGGGCCAGTGGCCTTTCGATTGTTGAGTTGTTTAATTGCATATCGAACCTCATCTTCCAGATGTTTGGTCCCGTACTCGCTTTTTGCAAGCTGTGTGATTATTCTCTCACATCATGGAAGAGCTGCTGAATGTATTCCAGCCATATTCGCTTTTTGTCCTCGATCTCGTTGACAGTGTTGCCAAGTTGATCTTGAAGAACACTCATTTCTCTACCTCGTCTTTTCCTTAGCGACTCTCGAATCTTTTTGTGGAGATTGAACGAATCATGTCCTTCTTGCAGCTGTTCTGATTCCAGACATTTTTTCTCTACTCTACGTTGCTTAGCTTCTGTGACTTTTCTTTGAATACATTCAAAGAAGAAGAACATTCAGCCATTTTTTTCTCTCCTCTATAAGTGTTAAATTCTCGTTTGTCATCCACTCTTTGTGCGACCTTCTTGCTGCTGTTGTTTACTTAACTCATTGGTTATTCGTTTCACTTTCATTCACATCTCCTCCACATCGACATCTTCAGAATTTCTTAGTGCATCATTTAAACTGCAGGCAATTTCTTCTGCAAGTCTATTTTTCATGTCTTCTTAGCACACTCGACGTATGTCAATTGCAGCCTTCCTCATGCCCTTTTTCGTTGCTTTCAACGTCATACAAACATCTGCAATAACAAAGCTGTGCTCGGTTCCAATATCTGCACCAGGGTAAGCGTTTGACGATATCACTGTATTCCTGAACCTTTTGTTGATCTCAATAAAGTCAATTCGGTTTCGAACAAGGAACCCTGGTTAATCTCCATGTGTAGAGTCTTCAAACAGGTTGTTGAAAAACGGTATTGGTTAGAACCATCTCTTTGTCTCGACAAAATGCAATCAGTCTTTTGCCTCTCAAATTACGCTCTCCAAGTCCAAACTTCCCTGTCACTGCTGGGGTTTCCTTGGCACATCCTTGGCGTTGAAGTCACCCATCACAATATTGACTTGTTCCTTCTTTGTTATTCGTACTAGGCTTTTCAGTTCTTCATAGAAGCGTAATCGCTGTCCGCGTGGGTGCATACACTTGTTTATGATTCATTTTGACTGTACCATTTAGTTAAAGCATGCACACCCTGTTCGAGTGAGGTATAAAGTTCAAAACAGTTGCATTGACAGCCTTAGTGACGATGGATCCTACTCTTCTCCAGTGTTCAGGCTCATCTTTACCAGCGTAGTAAATCTGGTGATTGAGCATATTCAATGATCCGATTCCCTTCCATCTAATTTCACTTATTCGCAGAACATCAACCTTCAGTCTCTCCATCTGTTTAATAGCTCCTTCCACATTTGTCATTTCATACAATTTCCTAACATTCCATGTGGCAACCTTGATTACCTCTTCTTCTTCATCTTCATTCCCATTACATTGTTTAAGATCGTCCTCCCCGAAGATCCGAATGGGAGACTTACTCCGGAATATAATTTAGTATTAAACAGCATGATGATTGTTCTTGGGAAGGTTGGGTAATGTAGTGATTTCCCGTTGACTTCTGCATCCTTATTGACTCGATTACGTCGATTTCCTCCGCCTTCGGGGCCGATTTCTCAACCCCAGGACAAAAGAGTGCCTAGGCCAGCTCTAGGAGGAGCTGGGGGAAGATTATACCGGTCTCTATTAGGTCCCTGCCTGCCTTAGCCATCTCTGATGACGTTACCACTGTTCACCACGTGTAGGTGCAGATCAGGAGTTATCATTCATCGAGTGAAGGACAAGCATTCCCTCTAACTCTCGGGAACTAAGAGTTTGTTCAGTGGGTATTTTAAAATTTTTTTTCCACAAAATATACCTGAAATTTTTCCTGAGGGGATTTTTAATTTGAAGTCCATTATTTCTTCTGTTTGTTCTCAGTAAAAGTCTACCATTATGTTAAAACTATTGAACAATAGATCAGAGTTGATCAGTATAAAAACAGTTTTCGATAAAAAGTGAATCACTTGTTCTTTCTTTCTTCTTCAATGTTTTTCGTATCAAATTGGAAATAGAAACATTATTTATTCTATAAATTAATCGTTGACTGTATGTTGAAAATATATGCATTAATTTTTATTTCAAAGCAACCCAACATGCTCATGACTGAAAAAATTTCAAACTAATTCACAACATGTTTCTATTCCTTTAAACTCAAATTTGTGTGAATTTTCCCAAAACTCATAAATTCAATTGAATTTCTTCGAAATATTGATCAAAACTGGAAAAATTGATAGGCATTGATGTTTGACGATGAATATCTCGTAAACGCCCAACTTAACCGAAAAATTATAAGTAAACATTTTTGTAGAGCAGCAAATTTCCTACAAAACTCGTCTCATGATTCATAATAATTTTTTTCATTAAGTTAAATTCATAAGAAAAGAAAAAATTTACCTTCATGGTCATAATTTGTGTTTTTTTTTTTTTTTTATAGTTTGTAATGGGAGGGGTTTTCACATTGTGATTATGATTGAGTGAATAAAATTATTATTATTAGTAAATAATCTAACTTCAACGTTAATATTTTTTAAATGTTAGATATTTCGAAAAAATCGTAAGAGAATTTTTGTACATCTTTCAATTTTCTATGAAATCTATAAAACGATATACTTTTTCAAGTAGTTGGAAGCGAGATATCAATTTTTCTATGTGATAATGAGAAATAAATAGAAAACTATAAGGTGGAGGACCTTTCTGTTACAACTGAGAGCTCATACTTGGAGATACTTTCTTAGAGGTGTATTCGTTTTTTGTCCCACCCTAATAAACATTTTTTTGGACAGTCAGGTGTCAAGCTTTGGCTGGACGAGAAACCGTTTAAAGTTCATATGGGAGTGTTTCCTGAGCTGGTGAAACAGAACCAGGTAACTTTGGTTTGGTTGTCTGGCACAGTGGAATAGCAGGCAACGGTGAGACACATTCTCTTGCCAGCTAAGACGAGATTTATTGGACCGGAAACAATTCTAATTATAAAAAACATGAGACGATCAATACCTGAATAGGAAAGCTGCACGCTTACAGGTGATTCCCTACTCCGAGGCATAGTCGAAGCAATTTTCTGCTCGAAAAACCTAGTAAGAAGTTCACTAAAGAAGATCTACGACTAAGGAGAAAAAACTAAGGACCACAACCGGCCTGATAACTAGACATGGGACACACATAGGATCGAGAAGAACATCTATGTAGACTATGCAACAAAGTATAAGAAACAGCCTATCATATTGTAAACGAATGTAAAGCTTTAGCCTGGAAAATATGAAAAATTCAAGGGGACAGAGATACCTTGAAAGAGTTAAGCAAACGGGAGCTGATAAATGACATGGTAAACCTTGTTAAAAGAATAAACAGTGACATTCAGGAATGAATAAAGCCAATAAGCTTTGAATGCCTGCCGTTTCGCAGAACTCTGAAGACACAAGACAAAATAGAAGAGACGAGATAGTTACGGATTCAAGTAGTTGAAAAGTCTCCTCATAGGAAATGGCCCTTTGCCTTAGGATGGTTTGATTTGCATGCAACGGTTGGATTTATGCAAGTGTTGAATCGGATTGTTCTAAGCTTCTTCTCATCTTTCTCTTCTCCTTCTTATATGCCGAATTATTTTTCATGTTTTTATAATGTGGTCCCCTATTTTCTCCTGCTCCTGGTTGGATATCTTGTTATTGTTCTGAATATATATTTTCTAGGGTGCCATTGTGCTTGAATCAAATTTTGGATTAGAGTGCGACTTGGACACTAATTGAATTCATTTATATTTAGATTTGTTGTACCTTCGCTCTCAAGTATAAATTCTCTCTATTCTACTCAATTGTCCACTTCATACTCTTTCGTTTCAAAGGTAAATATCTGTGTAATTGATTTGATACTACTCACTGTTTATATCAGGTGGAAATGTTGTATCATTCTTGTTTTTCGGGTCTCCGTTATTTGTTTTAACTTGTTGGCATGGGGGTGCTTAATATTTTCCTGTTTGCAATCTTGTTGTTTTTCTCTGTTAATTAATAATTATTCAAAAGATGCCATTTTTCATATATTTCTTTTGCATACAAGTGTTGAATTAGTTTGTTTCAAGCACTTCTAGAGAGACATAGATATTTGTGTATATCTGATATTGTTTATATTTCAACACTTGTTCCGTAAGTGATGTGTTTCTTCATTTGATGAAAATATGTTCTTGTATTCTATACACGGCAGGGCATCGAAATCGCAATGCTTTTTTCGGTCTGCGCCCGCTGGATTCGTATTTGATTGTGATCTCTAGTTTCAGTTTCCGGTTAATCCGTTCATGGATTCGTCTTTCGTTCGAATGTATCGAGCGGAAGATGAATCGCTCACCGATTTCTGGAAGACCTGAAGGATCGTATCTTTCTCATTCGTTCCTTCAATGGAACCGATCCTCACGTTCGATGCGATGCCTCAATATGAAGCCTGGCTCGTCCTTATTCACACCATTAGGTTAGATATCATAGTTCCAGTTCCATTTCTGAAGACTTTATTGAAGCGAAATAAAGAAGAATTGTGGAGATGATTTTTAAGACAAAAGAGTATTTTTACAGCGAACTCCGCCTGTTTCTGGTTTTCATTGTGGACTGAAAAATCTTGAAATTATCAAACCTCCAGCTTAGGTGAATTACTCCAAGTCTTCATAAAACTTTGATCGAATTTGTGGTAACTAAATTGAACGTAGTGGAAGAACTTGATGTAGGGAATTAGCAATTAATACATAGTAATTATTTTTTGTGACTCGAATTTAACGACTTCTAATGGGCGAACTTTGGTTACTATGAAACAATGTGAAGTGCTACGCCAGTAGTAAAAACAATCAATTTTTCAGTCCATTAAGTTTAAAAACCTTATTATTGGCCTATTGGTGAACAATGAGTAGAAAATTAGTCTGTGTGAATTGATAATATTGTATGAAAAATTGTAAATAAAAACATAAATGTTACATCAAAATACTGCCTGAAAATTGGGCTGCTTTTTACTTCTTTTAACGCCAATTTCCGTGTTCAAAATGTTAAAATATCGCTATGAATGGTTTTGAATAATACTTGAAGAGCTATAAAAATTTCATTATAAATTTATTCTCATATATTCAATGTATATGACAACCTGTTTTCACTGCAAAAAAACAGTAATAAAGAAGATCATCATCTGCGATATATGCAAGAAAACATATGAGATGTTTTCTTAGTTGTTCCCGAAGGATGGCATGTTGCAGTTCACCCAACGTAATAAAGATTCCGTCTAACGAGAACGAATTTATGAAACCAAGATTGAATATGGCGACAGAAACTCCAAAAATAAACAAATTGAAGATCTAAAAAATATCAATGAAAGATTGATTAAGGAAAGTCTTGAATTGAAGGACACCAATCGCTCATTAAAAACAAAACTAAAGAGGCTGCGTGACCCAAACGAAACCCAACAAACCACAATACTTTTCTATAGTAAAGAGGGTATACACACAACCAAATTGATATTGAATCACCCGATATTTTGAATATTATCTCAGGGATTTTGGAAATTTCGAAGGATTGTTAGAATTGATCCTTTTTGAGAGAAAAAAAGAAATAAATTAAGGTTTATTTTAAGAAAGAAACAAATGAAAAAAATAAGAGATTCTTTCCGCATGTAGTAAACAAATTGAAAATTGTTTTCTCACTGAGAAGGTGTTTTTTTCTCGTCCTCAGTAGATTGTATTACCTCCTCTTGCCCTGATACAAGCTTGAAGCCGTCTAGGCATGTTTTGTATCAGGTTTTCGACCTCCTCTGGGGTGATATTCTGCCACTTTTCTGTGGTGGCTTGGATGAGCTCTTGTGGGGTTCTTGAATTATCCTGGCGCGATCTAATTCTCATCCAAGACCTAGTTATACATATATGAAGATAGCGATGATTCCGATCCAGCATGTGGCGCAAGTTGAATTTATTTTATATAATAATAATAATAAACTGAACCTGGCAGTAGGTATAAAATGCAACTTATCCAATGATCTACAATCTGAACAGAATAAACGGGTGAATCGGCTTTGTACCACCACAACCTCTTGTCGCGTTCAAGATTTAGGAAGAGGGTCTTGTTGGAAAGTGAGTGACAGTCTCCCTTGGTAAGCGACTGAAGCAGCGCGATATCGAGTAGGGATACTGCAACACAAAACCAAGTGAAAAACAACATCAATATCTCCAACCGACTCTTGATGTTTCAACGGTGGCGCAAGCCATTACGCGTACGACCACGAGAGCCGGACTCCCTAGGAAATGCATGAAGTGGACCCAAGAAATAAATTCCTTCATTATGCGTCCCTATTACAAGATAACAAACTTGGAATCCGAAATAACAGCATACAGATACGAATCATATCTTGCGTTCGTAGAAAAATATCAGGAATTACAGCACATATCCGAGCAGAGAATTTCGGATCAACGAAGAACAATCATTAGAAACAGGCTACTTTCTTCAGAAATGCTGCAAAGCATAGGAGAAGAGGTCATAATGGAACTAAGAAGTGAAGATGATACCCATAACGGTATACCTACCGTCAATGAAAGTGTTACAGATAACATCGAAGCAATGGAAACGAATATCAACATCGAGCGTCTCCCTGAGACGAACCAACAGAACGAATTTATGTATTTAGCACGATCAGAACACAACAGAGCAATAACTGAACTCAGTGGTAGTAACCCAACTAAACGACCCAAACTGCCCAAACTCAAGACGAACAAGAAAACCATTATCATCCTAGCAAGCATAAGCTGTTGTGTGGTTGAAGAATACATTGACCAGAATATCTTGGAGAAAATTCACATTTTGATTTACTGTGGAGCGGTAGCGGTTCTTCAACTACATAAACAACAAGTCTCCACAACTCTGACTCAATCTGAGCCAAAAATCGTAGAAAACCACCATGGCAAAAACGACTGGAAAGGGATATGGACAATATTAGAGCTGATATCGGTCACGTCACAGAATTCCTGAGAAAAAAAAGGACTCAAGGCGCTTGAAACTAACCTCCTCTCCCAGTATATTCTCAATTTCTTTGTTCATTAGTCGTCTATATTCTCCGTTTTCAGTTCGTTGGAGTCCATATATACTTCCGTTCGAATATTTTCAGGTTCTCTTCGTCTTGCTTTGTTATGCTAATCGTTTTAGCAGCGTATGTAACGACAGGCTTAATTGCTGTTTTATAAATTTTCATTTTTGTATTCCTCTTCATTCTCTTGTTTTGTAGAAGTCTTTTGTATTTCCAATATGCTCTATATCCTTCTTGTATTCTGTGTGCTCTTTCTATTTTGGACTCGTTTCTGTTATTGGTCATGATTTTTAGGTATCTGAAATACTGTACCATTTCAAAATTCATGTCTGCTATCTTTACTTCCTTTTGTTCTTCGCTCTTACTCCTTAATTTCATACCTTTAGTTTTCTCCTGATTTATTCTCAATCCTCTTTTATCTGCTTCCACTATCCATTTTTTGAAAGTCTCTTCAAGTTTTTTTGTTTCTCGTCACAATCGCTATGTCATCAGCGTACGCAATCAATTGGACAAATTTATTCGTTATCGTTCCTTTAATGTTGCAGTTTCTTACTACTCCATCCAGCGCTATGTTAAACATGAACAATAAGTCAATTAAATCCGACGAGATACCCATACATCGAGGAATTTTTCAAGGAGATTCGTTGAGTCTACTATGGTTCTGTTTGGCTATGAACCCATTGACTTCAATACTCAATAGAACAGGATACGGATTAAGGATAAAGGCAGATAGAAACTGGTGATATTATACAGTGTATGAAAGATAGCGAAACGTACAAACATCTGGGATACCAACAAGCCAGATTGCTAGACCAAGAACAGTCAAAGGAGAAGATTCGTTCAGAGTACAGTCAGCGTCTGAAGACTGTGCTGAAGTCAATGTTGAACTCGGGGAATCTAGTCAACGCAATTAATACCTACGCTATTCCATAGTTGCTTTACTCATTTGGAATAATCAGATGGACTAAGATAGAACTGGATGATATTCAAAGGCAAACCCGAACGATGCTGACAAGGTACAATAATCACCATCCAAGATCGTCTGTGATAAGAACAACCTTAAAGTGTGAAGAAGGAGGACGCGGAATGATGGATGTTGTCAACTTACATAGCGAACAGATCAAAAATCTCAGAGAACTTTTCTCTGCAAAAGCTCGCACTTCTGACCTCCACAGAGTAACATCGTTGGCTGATAAGGGATATACACCTCTAAATCTTGCTACCAGAGATGACCTGCTGAATCTACCGTTCCTATCAGATACTGAAAAACAAGAGCAATAGTGAAGTAAGGAATTGCATGGACGACATCATCATGAGATTAATCAACTACACATCGAGAAAGAATCTTCCAACAATTGGTTGATGAAAGGAGAACTATTCGCGGAAACAGAAGGATTCCTTATGGCCATTCAAGACCAAGTCATCGCTACAAACAACTACAAAAAATTTATAATTAAGGACGAAATATTACAAACAGATAAGTGCAGAAAATGTCATATAAGATCGGAGACAATACAGCATATTTGGTCCGGATGCGAATAACTGGCCAATACGAACTATCTTCAAGTATGTAACTTGCACACACGTACGGACTTCTGAATGCCTCCCAGTCATATTACAAGTATCAACCGGTACCGGTATTGGAAAATGACTCTATGAGATTATACTACGATAGGCCTGTTATCACTGACAGAATGGTGACCAATAATAGTCTGGACGTAGTGGTGCATGATAAGAGAGTCAGAACAGCAAAGCTGGTGGATCGTAACATACTGAGTGCTCAACATACCAATTCAATACGAAATAGTTCAAAATAATGATATCTATCTATTGAAAAAGAAATGAATGCGAAAAGTAAAAGAAATAAATAAATAATAATAATAATTATTCATTATTATATATATATATATATATATATATATATATATATATATATATATATATATATATATATATATAGGGGTTTACCCCGACGAGTTGCCCATATATCTGTTCATGCAATCAAACTGATTTCATGAAAAATATAAATCCACCACCCGGTAATTAATTCCATTGCCAGGCAATGATTATAATCAAAACATATCCTGGAATAATTATATCTTAGGATAACGTTAAATGTTATGAGAATATATCAATCTACCAGAATATATACATACTATAGCATCATCGGACAATGATATCAATGTACCAACGACTAGTGCCAGAGGCTTTCTCCCCGGAAAAATCCAGTGTACGGACCTTAGTCAAGTAACACTTAATGTTACTCATTAATAGTTTCCTTTGTGTGAAGTGGTGAACGATCGAATAGAATACTGCTCTGAATATAAATATGACAAAATTGTCAGTTAATTATATTACATTTATATAAACAAATAAATAAAATAGGAAATGAGATTCTGAGCAGTATAAACTAAAGAAAACCTATGACTCTACCTCATTGTTATTTTCGGAAAGAAACCTACGAAGAATATTACAAGATTTGATGACTGTTATCTTTTGTAACTGTTCAAACAAATTTTCTTCAGACCCAAAATCTCAATACTTCTGTGAAGATTTCTAGGAATAACACCTGTTGTAGAAGTAATAATCGGTAGAATAAAAAAAGATATATATATATATATATATATATATATATATATATATATATATATATATATATATATATATATATATATATATATATATATATATATATATATATATATATATATATATATATATATATATATATATATATATATATATATATATATTTTTATATATATATATATATATATTATAAATGTACATATGTATATAATTATATTTTCATTAATATAATCTATTATCGATACTTTCACAGAAAATCGGAAATTTTCATATCCAGGAAGGTCTATCAGTTTAGTGAATTGAGTTCATCAGATCGGCAGTTTTCCGATTATCTCGTTTTTCTCTGTGATAAACTTCGATCATTTCGTTTTCCTCTGTAACTAGCATTAACATATATTATCAATAAAATTTTTAAGGTAACCTTGGGATTCATCATTAACATTAAAAACTTCAGCTCTGAAGGAATCAAGGAATATGATGATCGTCCTATGATCTATTATACTCTTATAAGTGTATACCATATACAGGGCCCGGCACATAAAACTCCCCAGGCTCATAACTTTACCAGTTTTGTCTTAGGGAGTTGAAAGATAGTTCAAATTGTTGGTATTTCCGACCTTTCCAACATGATATATTGGTACAGAGAATACCGTTCATACGAAATAACACATGGAGAAAATAAAATTGTTTCCCTGATTATTTTTTTCTCACCCTGTATATCGAATTCGATCTCATATATTAAATACCACAACAAATACCTTTCATTTGAGGTATTGCGATTGCAAATCCGTGAGATAGTTCCTTTTTTTAATTGACATAGAAGAAATGTTAGTCAGAATTTTCGCATGAATAGGAGATTCAAGCGAACCTATAACACAACAAGAAGAAAATTTCCTCAAATTAGATACTTCTCAAAAAATAACAAAAAACACGAATACGAAAACTATTTCTCGAAAGAATAAATGAATGATAGACATCTTGTCAAAGTTGGCTAGTTCTTAATACAGACCACAGAAACATTTTCGACTCCCCCGATCACTGGTCGGATACTGAAAGATGCTATGCGAATTTTCACTCGAATTCACTTGAACGTGAATCATATAATTCGGGTTTTTTCACCTTCAATGAGAAGGAAAAAATGTATCTAATTTGAGGAAATTTTCTCGTAGTTGTGTTATAGGTTCACTTGAATTTCCTATTTATCTGAAAATTCGATATAACTTATCTATCCTATTTCTATTAAAAAAAACTGACGGATTTCCGAGTGGAATATCTCAAATGAAAGGTATCACTAATGGTGTTTAACGTATGAATTCGATAAACAGGGTGAGAAAAAAATAATCAGGGAAAACAACTGCATTTTCTTCATTTGTATTTTTTTCGTACAAACGATATTTTCTGTACCAATAAGTCATTTCAAGGAGGACTGAAATACCTACAATTTGATATGAAAGTTTTGAACCTGAGGAGTTTTACGCGGCGGATACAAGAAGACATGAATAAATGTTGAAAGCTTGAGTTCATAAAAAAAGAGTACCTTTTCTTATGGCATGCTGCAGTCCCAAATAACTTATCTTACCTAATATTTCACAGCAAGTACTCTGACTGATAAATAACAAAAAATAGGATTCTTTCTTGTGATACAAAGACAGTTCGGTGCACAAACGGTGCTGCAATTGAAAGCAGACGCAAGGAACTTCAGGAAAATAGCAAATCTTAGTAAAAGAAGAATTTTTCTGTTACGATGCAAAAAAGAACAAGTGTCACCAACATATCTCCTCAATCAGACTAAACAAATTGAAAATTTGTTTGAGTTCAAAGATGCTCACACAAGCCAAAGGTCCAAAGATTTCAGCAACAAACTGGGAAACAAAATATTGAATTTTCGGTTAGAACTTACCATAAAAAACATGCAATACTTAGCGAAAAGACAAGTCGAACTTGAAAAGCTATTATTAGCCAAATCAGAATACATGTGGTTGGAATACAAATCTCGAACCAAAATCAACTATAACAAAGTTTTCTTCAAACTTAGAGACAAAAACCTGTCAAAATTTAACACTTTGAGCAAAGATCAGAAAACGATCATCCCAACTAGTGACAAATGGTTTGAAAACCTTTCTGGCGTCACTCTTCCACCAGAGGTAGAAACTTACCTAAGGCTTGTCCCAAAGTTCAGTTTCGAACCTGCCATTGAAAACATAAATATTTCACGTCTTTCGGCAATGGTAGATTTTATCCATCCTGGTACGACAGAGAGGGAACGAAACATCACAAGGGCATAAGCAATAAACATCATTACGAATTTCATACATAAAACAAACAGGACGATGGAAGCTGACACTTTTTGGAAACTGGAAATTGCAACAAAAAGATTTTTAAAAGAACACGAGGAAGTAATTGTTACCCAATCAGATAAAGGTGGAGTTACGGTCATGTTAATCAGAGAAACTTACATTAACCTATGCTTAGACAGACTGAAGGTTGAAAAATGTTATGTGGAAAATAAAGTAGTTCCAACGAACACAATCGAACAAAATGCCAATAAGCATATAACTGAACTAAAGAAGAATGAGTATATTACCCAGACAGAAGCAAGAAAACTAATGACATACGATGGAATCTGTCCACGTTTTTATTGTCTACCAAAGATCCATAAAGAACCTTTGTCAATCAGACCTATCGTTTCATAAAATGGTAGCCCCACTCGAATAGTGGAAAACTTCATAAATGACATACTGAAAGCAGCCTGCAATTTTAATAACCCTTACTATACAAAGGACCTCTTCGAATTTGCACAGACGATCAAAAATTGCCAAATTCCTGAAAATTACCAAACAATTGGATGTCATCTCACTCTATACCAATATAATGCTAGAAACTGCATTGAACAGCATATAACACAACTGGTTAAGAATAGAGCAACACTGTAGTATTTCTTTAATTAATTAAAAAAAACATATCATTTATTTTCCGGTCAACATATTTCTTTTTCAACAAAAAATTTTACAAGCAGAAAACAGGAACACCCACGAGATCACTCTCCCCAACTTGCTGTCCCAATGGGAAGTGACGACACCATATTGAAAATTTTGAACGATTTTTCCACAACAATACAGTTCACGATAGAAAATGAAAAGAATGGTATAGTTTCATTTAGATACGAAACTAGTGAGAGAAGGAACTACTCTCAAAACAGACTGGTACAGGAAACCACTAGCGTCGGGAAGATATATCCATGAAAAATCATACCATCCGTTCAAGATGAGATTCAATTTAATACTCAATATGAAAACACGAGTAACAACAAACTCTGATCGATCATTACTGGAATCTAACCTGAGGTTTCTCGAGGACAGTTTAGTTCAGAATGGCTATAACAGGAAATTCTTAAACCAAATCTTACATGAAACAGCAAATTGCACAAATCCAAGACCAGAAGATGCTTTACAGGAGCAGGAGCAGGGAGACAATCCAGAGGCTTCAGAAAATACAAACAGTTACATTGTAGTCCTACCATATGTGGACGGTTTGATACAAAAATTTAAAAACTCCTAAAGAATGAAAGAACCTTTTTCGCCAAGAGCCTTGTAAAGACTGTTCAGAACACTTACACTAAGCTGAAAGACAAACCGCCCATAATGAGACAATGAGATGTAGTTTACAGAATTCCCTATTCTGAAAGCAATTTGAGTTACATTGGAGAAACCGGCAGAACTTCGAGCTAAAGAATCACGTCACACCAAAGTGATTGTAGGAGAGCAGTGAACACATGCGCACAAGCTAAACATACAACACAAACAGGACACCAACCAAACTATGGAAAAATTTCAGTTTTGGATCAGGAAAAAACCTCGGTATGAGAACATTGTTGGAGATGGTTCGAATTACACAAGAAGAAGAGAGACGTATGAATGCAAGAAGAGGAATTGAAAGTTCAAGTGTAGTTTATGCAGACCTGGTAGAAATAGACATGAAATTGAAAAGTAGAACAAGAAATAATATGCGAGGAGATGATCAAAACCATGGTGATGAAATTTGACCCTCACAAGAATAAGGGTCCTGGTAACGAAGAATGAGGCAGACAGAAGCAGACGAGCACACAAGGGAAGAAGAAGATTGGACCACTGAACGGAAGAATGGATCTTACTCTAACCTTATTCAATTTGTTGACATCTGAAGAAAGAAGCATGTTTTAGAGAAATGTGACAAAATTTTAGCTGTTTTCCAGAAGGAAATTTAAATGTGTAATCTGATGTTATGAGATGTTCCCTGTTGAAAAACAGGGGAGCATTAGTTAAGTTCTTAGATTATGGTGAGTTTAGACATATAAGAGTTAGGCATGTTTTGATGAAATATTTTTCTGCTGGTTTTCTTTTTCCATTGTTACAGATATTTCCAGTCCCAATCCTTTTTACCCTTGTCTTCGTGAATTTCTGGAAATCATGGAGTGCAAGATGACATTGAGAGAATGAAGCTGCTAAGCAGATAAATATTTTGGTACTCTTTTTGTACACACGACTCTAACACAACATAAACAGACAAGCTATTGCTAGTGCAATAGTGACAGGGAAAGGAGTTTTTTCCACAGGTTTTTTTTTCACTCGTTTACTGAATCATACGAAAGATAGTATGGTTTCCCTGTTACATTTCCTGTGCTGACACTTTACGGCCAATCGTAGGAGGCATGATGCGAGTTTAGATGCCAGATTAAGGAACAGGCATGGTCTGTTTTTTTTCCGCTGGTATTTTATTTATTCGCTTGTTTTTTTACGATTGTGTTTTTCTCACACACACACCAAAATTATTTCATTATCTTCAAATTTAAATTTAATTATCCTTAATCCATTATCTCATGAATTAAATGCTACTAGTTTCGGCTTCAAAATAAAGAGTCTATCAACTGAATTCAAATTAAGTCACTTAATTTATTTAGATGATATTAAATTATATGCCGGAACCAGATCTCATTTAAAAAGTCTACTTGAGATTACTTTCAACTATTCCAATGATATTCATATGAAATTTGGGCTTCCAAAATGTAAAAATATTTCTATTGAAAAAGGAAAGATCACCTCTGATTATATAAAGATTTCCAATATTGAAATCGAGCCAATGCATCAAGGAGATACATATAAATATCTTGGATTTTGTCAAGAGAAGACAATTAACCATAGCAGCACTAAAGAAAATATTAGAAGTTCATAATACAAAAGACCTAGAATTATCATCAAGAGTCATTTAACTAGTAAAATCCTTTTCAGAGCTATCAACTCCTATGCAGTTCCTATTCTTACATCTTCTTTTGGAATTATTAAATGGTCTAAAACTGATCTAAATGAGTTACAATGTCAAACGAGGAAAATGCTCTGTAAATATCATAAGCACCACCCAAAGTCAGCTGTTCAGAGAGTTATACTACCTAGACATCTTGGAGGTCGTGAATTAATTGATTTGAATAATCTTCATAAACAGATTTTTCATCTACGTTCCCATTTTCATGATAAACAGAGAACGTCTAAATTACATGATATTGTTGTTGCTTCAGATTATAATCTTACACCTCTGAACTTGACAATGCAAAAGGTAGATTTTGATATATTTGATGATAATTCTAAAAGAGAAAGTTGGATGCAGAAGGAATTACACGGAAAGCACCCTAAAGAATTGAAAAATGATTATATTGATGAAATGAAAAGTTGGATGCAGAAGGAATTACACGGAAAGCACCCTAAAGAATTGAAAAATGATTATATTGATGAAATTGCATCGAATAAATGGTTAGTATCTGGAGAATTGTTTGCAGAAACAGAAGGCTTGGCAATTGCGATCCAGGACCAGGTTGTTTTCACAAGGAATTATAGAAAACATATCATCAAACAAAATATAGATGATTCTGGCCGTTGATGTTTCTGTTCTTCAGAAACAGTTTTTCATATATTATCATCTTGCTCAGTCCTTGCTTCAACAGATTATTTAGAAAGACATAATGCCGTCGCTAATATTATTCACTTCAATCTAGGAATTAAACATGACCTAATTCCCAAAAGAAAAAATTTCAAAAATATGAACCTGAGATTATTTGTGAAAATGACAAATATAAACTTCATTGTGATAAAACAATTCTGTGCAACAGAGCTGTAAAACACAATAGACGAGATATCGTTCTTAATGATAAACAGAATCAAATAACATATATAAGTGATATTGCTATACCCGACACACATAATATACAAAATAAATACAATGAAAAAATTTCTAAATATATGATGCTTGGCGACGAGATTAAAAAAATGTGGAAAATGAGGAAAATATCTATTCTACCGATTATTATTTCTACAACAGGCGTTATTCCTAGAAATCTTCACAAAAGTATTGAGATTTAGGGTCTGAAGAAAATTTGTTCGAACAGTTACAGAAGATAACAGTCATCAAATCTTGTAATATTCTTCGTAGGTTTCTTTCCAAAAAAAAATGATGAGGTAGAGTCATAGGTTTTCCTTTAGTTTATATTGCTCAGAATATCATTTTATATTTTATTTATCTGTTTATATAAATGTGATATAATTAACTGACAATTTTGTCATATTTATATTCAGGGCAGTATTCTATTCGATCGTTCACCACTCCACACAGAGGAAACTATTAATGAGTAACATTCTGTATTACTTGACTAAGGTTCGTACACTGGATTTTTCCGGGGAGAAAGCCTCTGACACTACTCGTTGGTACATTGATATCATTGTCTGAAGATGCTATAGTGTGTATATATTCTGGTAGATTGATATATTCTCATAACATTTAACGTTATCCTAATATATAATTATTCCAGGATATGTTTTGATTATAATCATTGCCTGGCAATGGTATTAATTACCGGGTGGTGGATTTATATTTTTAATGAAATCAGTTTGATTGCATGAACAGATATATGGGCAACTCGTCGGGATAAAACCCCTATATATATATATATATATATATATATATATATATATATATATATATATATATATATATATATATATATATATATATATATATATATGTAAACTTGAGACAAGAAGAATCATTCAAAAATTCGTAGATCAATGAATAATCGTTCCTGACAAGAGCTAGTTCCGTCTCGGTCCATAGAGGGCGACTGTCGTACGTATGTATGAGGTGCGTCCTTTCTGGAATCGATAGGGTACCCCGATGTAGCTTGATAGGATGCTGAGAAGCGATATCCGACACTGATGAGCTCCTAATATGGGCGAAACTGCAGTCTTCCGCTTCGTTTCTCGGCATCCTGCTTAGTTACACTATAGTAACTATTGGGGGTTGCGTGCAAGGCGGGCAGATTTGGGAACTAGCTCTTGTCAGGAAGGATTATTCATTGATCTACGGATTTTTGAATAATCCGTCTTGTTTCGAATTTACATATGTAGACTCCTTGCGAAGTGTATCGCGGAAGATATTTCTGTCTCATCATATATATAATATATATTTATATATGGGAACTAGGAACATATTTTCTAACCTCCCTTTCGAAAAATGTCATCATTTTCGGATTATTGGCTCACTCATGTACTTTTGAATGTTTCATGAAAATAAGAGACCATAAGTAAAACAAATATTTCATTGCAAATGATTCATTTTATGCCGATATATATTCTTTCTCGAAATAATGCACTGCTGTGGTGGCTTTCATCAATGAAGATCAAAAATCTATCGCGGAAGGTGCAAAAAACCATGTCTTGAAACTGTATCCATCAGAATCGCAGGCGATGGTATTCGTTAATGGGAAAATTGTTAGCAGGTTATATCAAGGTTACATTGGAGGGTGAGCAAATCCAGGGATGCAGTAGAGTTAAGTGTTTAGTATGAATTCTGGATGATGGGTTAAGATTTTTGGAAAATGAGTCTGCTGATGAAAAAGCTCTTTCCGAATGTGAAAATGAATTATGGCTGATAAGATTTTCTTAAAAATAATTTCGTGAAACCGTCTTTTTCGTCGCAGTTCCAATGTATGGATGTCTTTAATCGCTTTTGCATAACGATACATGAGAGCTATTGAATTCAGAAGGTGAAAGTAGCTGTGCAAGATTGATATGTGGCATTAAAAGACATGAATCTGTAAGAAATGCTCTAAAAGATTTGTAGAATAGAAAAGGATAACGATGGAACAGACAAGAGCACGGCAGTGTTTATGTGTTTAGAACAGGGTCATTAATATTATTATTACTAAAATCTGACAATAGCTATAATTCTTATATTTCCTTTTGACGAAAAAGAATTCATCAGAAAGGGGGCAACTATTAGGCATTCTGTCGTCATTGACCCTAAAAAGCCGCACGGTGTGTGAAATCTTTAGATTATAAATCTTGCGTCACATGTTCACGGTTAGGTATTCAATCTACTACAATTTTTCTGAAAATAAACAAATGACCAAATGCATCCAACAAAGGTGAAATCGTATATATTTCATATTAAGAAAAGAGCATGTTTGCATTATAATTTGAGAACCGCTAAGCCGATTATTTTTTCATACCACTGAATTTTACTCAGAACACAATGTCGATCTCATTTCCACATAACTTTGACGATAAATGAGATATCCGTGAATGACCGCTTTCCCAAAATTAGAATTTATTTATTTATCGTATGGCACATCTAATGAGTATATTAAATTAGAATAATTTTGATCGACGGAAAGGGAGAGATGCCGGTGAAATTTTTGCACCATTAAACTGGTAAAGTGAAAGATTGAGAGTTGGGAAGAAGGGAGAAACATTTTTCTCCAACTATAAAATTCCTCCTAGCCTATCGTTACTTTAACAATTTTTCTTTTTATTAAAAGTTGTAACAACCTCAACGAAGAGAATATTTTTTGAGTATTCTCTAAAGAGGTTTGAATTTTGCACAAATGTTCCTTCATATAAAAAATTAAATATCAACTCATTTTATATATTGCAGTTTACTCACGTCTTTGGTAACATTAATTTTGAAGGGGTATATACCCTTATCTTCCTTTTCTGGATCACCACAACCCCACCAGGTTTCATTTAAATCAGGTTTTTCAGGAGTCCGAAACAAATAAAACAGATCGATTGTTTTCACTACAAGAGATGACAAGAAAACTAAAGTAAGGAAGAATATTACTCGAACGAGCCCCATGCTTTTCACATTCCGAAACTAAACCGATTGATAAGACACTCGAGCAGCAAGTACGCAGCACACGTAAGCGCGTAGCGTGAAAATCTCCGGTGCAAGTTTAATAGTTCTCGTTATCCTTGTATACCTAACAAATTTAGGTAATTGTACAATATTACTTCAATCGCGTAATGTATAGATGGTAATTAGATGTACTTAATCTATTTAAATTTTAATATTCCAAAAATTGAATACTAGTTACCATTACTTGATGCAAATCCATTTCAAATGATAAATAAAAGAAAATTTGATTTATACTTATTTACTTTAGTTTCGACAACACAGCGTCTTCATCAGACAGATACTAAGTGGGAACTAAACTATAATATAACAAATTATATATGATTTACAACATTGGATTAATAGAGAGTTGAAAATTTTTAGTCTAATCACAGAACTATTATATATACAATTCATCACGGCACACCACAAGGATCAGTTATGAGTCCAACCCTCTTTTCGATCACCATAAACAGTATCACAGAAATACTGGGATTTTCCATCCAAATCGGTCTTTTTGAGATGATATTGTAACGATATCCAATCGTCCCTGAGGCCGACCCTGTAATTGCCCGGCGGAATGACGAATTGCGATGCACTTTCGTGAGAATTCAAGAACGATGAAAAAGTTCCAGCGTGCCGAATTACTGAGAAACCAGTGTTACCGTCCACAGAAGGATCTCGAACGAAAATGTGGAACAAAGCCGAAATTACGCGAATGGTCTCGAACATTCGTGCTTGTATATAAGAAAATTCATCCTTTTAAATGCGCGAATAAGTGTACAAAGTGTGGGAAATGAATTAAGTAGTATTGATTGTGTTATATAAATTAGTAATAGAAGTTCTTTGTTCAGTTGAGTGTTTTAATTGTTCAGTTTACGTTTAAAAGAATTAGTTAGTGTTTTCGTAACGTTGAAGTGTTTAATTTGAACCCACCAATAATTTCAAGATTTGAGAAACGTTTTAATTGGTGTTAGAAGTGGCATTTTGGCGAATTGAAAAAAAACTCTAACAAGTTTATGCCTGTTACCCGTTTGCAACAGAGAACTATAGAGACGGAAGCGTTGAAATTCCTTCAGCAAGCCCTGATGGATCTCAATAAGAAAATGGACGAAAATTCGAAAGACTTGAAGGAAAATATGCAGGACAATTCAAATAAATTGGAGGAAAACTTGAACTTACTGGAGGAATATTACAATAGACTAGAGGAAAAATTAGCTGAAAATTCAACTAAACTTGAAGAAAAATGAAAGTGAAACCTCCTACTTTCGACGGGAAAATTCCTTGGTCGACGTACCTGAAACAATTTGGGGCGGCAGCCAAAGCCAATGGATGGAATGAGCAGGAAAAAGCAACGTATTTGATTGTAGATCTACGTGGAGAAACACTGAATATTTTGCAGACAAACCGACAAGCCAGCAGGTATGCTACGTCACGTTAACATCCAAGTTACGAATGAGGTACGAGGATATTCATTTACAACAAGTATACCATGCTCAAATCAAGCATCGTAGCCAAAAATCTACAGATGGCTTTCAAGAATTTGAAGCTGATATAGCGAGATTAGTAGGATTAGCCTCCCCCTGTGCTCCTGATACCTTCTTGGAGCAATTAATTGTTCAGTCGTTCGAAAATGTCATCAGAGATGGAGAAACTCACCAGGCCTTGAGATTGGCTAGGCCAAAAATAATTGATGATGCTCTGGCCCAAGCATTTGAGTTTGAATCTGCAAACCAGGCATCGAATAGAGGAGGAAGCCGTGCTAAAACAAACATCACTGAAGATAAAGAAACTATAGAACAGGTGATTCCTTGGCTCCTGGATCAGAGGAAGAAGAAATTAATCGCTGGAACTGCGATGCGACTGGTCATAGAAGAAGGCATTGCGAAAAGCCTCGTAAGGGTAAGATGGCAAAAAGGATTGAGCGGTTGCAAGAATATGACTTTGATACTGAGCATCGAGCAGAAACTAGCCTCAAGAACGCAGAAGCCCTCTCGTCCAGTAAACCGCAGTCACTGCTCTCGGTTGGACGAAAAGATAAGCCTAATGAGGACAATTGTTGTTGATGAGAATTGATTGCCAGCAGAACTAAGGCAGAAACAAGAAACAGATCCTGAATTGAGTGTAGTTCTATAATGGAAAGGAGATAATGAATGACCGAAATGGAAGGCTGTCTCCAGGATGAGAAGAAACATCAAGGCTTATTGGGCTCAATGGGAAACAATGTTAATGGTATATGGTCTGCTGAAGCGACGCTTGAAAAACGAATCTGGAGATTATGAGCGACTTCAGTTAGTATTCTAAGGAGCAGAGTGAAGGCACTTTTGGAGAAGTTACATAATGAAATTTCAGGAGGACATTTCGGCATTAGGAAGACTTTCGAGAAAGTACGAGCTAGATTTTATGCGATCATTCCGAAAGCAGTCCGAGAGTATTGCAGGAAGTGTACGACTTGCTAACCTAACTTCCTGGCAAAGGCACGGCTTCAATGAAACAGTACAATGTTGGAAGACCGATGGAATGTGTTGCTGTAGATATAGCGGGGCCCTTTCCAAAAACTGATAGCGGCACCAAATACATACTAGTTGCAATGGATTATTTTACCAAGTGGGTTGAGGCCTATGCTATACCAGATCAAGAAGCCGTAACTGTCGCTGATATCTTAGTGAAGGAGTTCTTTTGCCGTTTTGGAGTTCCCTTAGAGTACATTGCAATCAAGGGGGAAATTTCGAATCGAAGCTGTTTCAAGAAAGGTGCGAAAGACTATGCATCAGAAAGACCAGAACAACAGCGCTTCATCCTCAAGCACATGGCTAAAGTAGTATCGGATCATCATCGAGATTGGGACTAATACTTGCACCTTTTTGTAATGACTTGCAGATCTTCAGTGCAAGAATCAGCAGGAGAAACGCCAACTCGGGTTATGTCAGGTCGTGAAATGAGGTTGCCATGTGATTTGGAATTCGGGAGAAGATTTTGCTGGAGGAGATTATGTCACTAATCTAGAACGAAAAATGGATTATATCAATAATAAGGTCAGACAGCACATGCAAATTGCAAGTGACAGAATGAAGAACCGCTATGACCTCGAAGCTTCTTCAGGGGGATTTCCTGTAGGAGATGTTGTATGTATGTATGTACAACCCACAGAGAAAAAATGGATTGCCTCCAAAGCTACAGCGATATAGGGAAGGTCCTTGTGAAGTCATGAGAAGGATCAATCACATCGTGTATGGTCTAGCGAAGTTGCCGAGTGGGAAGCCTAGAGTAGTCTATTTCAATCGATTGGTTCCTTTTGCAGAAGAAAACAAAAATAACGAGGAGACACTTTTTATTACAGAAAAGTCGAAAAATCATCTAATGAATGAAGCTAGAGAATACAATCGTTTTATGGCTAACCATAGGGGTACTGGAAAAGCTGGATTTGGAGTCACCACAGAAAAACAACAAGATATTTTACAAGTAAGCAAGGAATACGCCATTGCACATTGTGTCGCTCAAGTTCTTCGAATGAATAAGGGTATCGCGAGAGCTTTCAAGACTGAATATGAAAGTCCTTTTGAACTAAGGCAGCAGCTGTCTACAGTGGTAGGAAGAACGGTCTACTACTTGGTGACTAAAGAATATTCACACCAGAAACCCTGCTATGAAGATTTATGGTCATACTTACTAGACTTGAAAGAGCACTTGGGCAAGCAGGGTGTGAAGAAACTTGCCATACCAAAACTTGGTTGTGGGTTGGACCAGTTAGATTGGATAACAGTACGGAGCATGATCGAAGTTATCTTCCAAGACATCAAAATGGAAGTTCTCGTGTGCTGTTTCAATACTACAGCTTCGAGACAAGGAGAGAATACAGTTGAATGTCATTTCTATCAACGACGGAGATGTAGAGCTGGAAATAAATGCAGATTCCGTCAAAGTGACCAAAGACTCATTCTGTTCTGGGACAGAAAAGTTTCAAGAGGGGGTCAGTGTAACGATATCCAATCGTCCCCCTAGCCTACCCTGTCACTGCTCCGCGGAATGACGAATTGCGATGTACTTTCGAGAGAATTCGAGAAAAATCTAAGAGTTCCAGCGCGTCGAATTCCTGAGAAACCAGTGTTACTGTTTACTGAAGGCTCTCGATAGATGATCTGTAACAAAGCCGAAATTAAGCGAATGTTCTCGAACATTCGTGCTTGTATATAAAAAGAAATATTGCGAAGGGCGGGGAAATTCTGTTTGAATAAAGCGCGAATAAGTGGACAAAATGTGGAAAATAAATTGAGCAGTATTGATCGTGTTATATAAATTAGTTATAAAAGTTTAGTTTAGTGTTTTAATTGTTCCGTTTACGTGTAAATAAATTAGTTAGTGCTTTTGTAACGTTGAAGTGTTTAATTTGAACCCACCAATATTTACAAGAACTAAGAAATTATAAAGCCAGCAAAAACCAGAACTCCGCTGAAAATCACCTACAACAATAATTGGACAGAATACAACTATAGGCAAGCAAAACAGGTTTCAGCTTTTCTACAGAAAAAAACAACTACATGATACTTGCCAAAAGAGATCCAAATATCCAACTTAGTCTGAATTTATATGAAAAAATGATCGTACAAACAAAAGAAACCAAATTCTTAGGAATGATATTAGACTAACTTCATCAAAACAATCCTGAATCACTTATGGGGCACAAACACTAAAAACTTACTAGTTAATTACAGATCCCTCATAAGGAGCAAAATCAACTCATCTAAAAACCAATAGAGAAAATTACACTTCATTCAATACCAAGATCTTTGACTCTCACTAGGGGCGTACAGAACAAGCCCAGTACAAAGCCCATACACTCTGGCAAACGAACCTTCTCCTTTCCTCCGAATTAAATATATAACACTTAGTTATGCAGCGCAAATTGATTCTGACGAACAAAATCCGAACAAAAATCTTCTCAACCATAGACTGATTAACACACCACAAAAGCGACATCTATCATTTTTTGACCAACTATCTCAAACAAAATTCAATCTGGACACCTTGAAACCATCCATTCCGATTGAGTTGAATACTCCACCCTGGTTATTAAAAACACCAAAACCAAAAAAATCACGCACAGCATTCAAAAAAGACTCAACAAACCATCAACTCATGAAAAACAAATACCATGATGTCCTACAGAAATACAGATACACAACACATGTATTCACAGCCGCTTCGAAATATGACGAACCAGTCGCCAGTGCGCTCATTTCTAAAAACGAGACCAAAACCATCAAGATGCCATCTTATTGTGGTATATACACAAGGGGAAGACTATAGCTATATATGGGGCCTCACAGTCAAGAGAAATACACTGGTGTTATCGGACTCGTTAAGCGCTATTCAAGAAATCGAAGAAATGTATCCATCGAATGCTATTCAGATTATGATGAATGAAGTAATAAACAAAATCAACCAACACAACTTAAATATTGCACTACTTTGGGTCCCATCACATATAGGCATCGATGGGAACGAGAATCCAGACAAAGCGGCAGTCGATGCAGCAGAAACCAACACAGCTATAGACGTCATATTAGTTCCTACAACAAACACCAAACTATATATTGAAAAATTCATCAAGGACGAATGACAAAGAATATGGAACGATACGAACACATAACTAAAGAATCTAATCTAACCCCACGCTACTACAACAAACTCACCAACAACACCCACAGATAGAAGAGACGAAGTGATCACGAATAGAATATGCATAGGACATACCAACATACATTATGCAAAACACAGAACCCCCAATGTGCAATACCTGTAAAACCAAACTCGACATAGAACACCTTCTGATCAACTGCACATCGTACGAAGACGAAAGAAGAAAATCTAGAATACCACGAAACCTACAAGAATCATTAACAACCAACATTCAATGCACTCTCGACTCCCTTGAAATCACAAAACTCTATCAAAAAATATGAAACATACATACCATACTAACCACTAACGAACTATAGCTACTAATAATGCATGTAGTGATTGATGTAGATCTAAATTTGTAGATAAATAAATAAATACATGAATTAAGCTACAACAAATTATATATAATTTACAACATAGGATAAAAAGTGAGTAAAACCTCTTTAGGCAAATCACAAAACTATTATCTAATGTACATAGCCGGAAAAAATTTGAGTATAGGGAATTATTGTCAAAGTGTACCTGTTCATTCAATAATATATTGGAAAGTTTATATCTACTGATTTCAAGAGATTCCGAAAAATCAATATCAATTTTTGATTAGATGAATGTGAGATTTAAAATATTGGTTGAAATTATGATTTTCTTCAATTGAAATGTTCGCATAATTACAATTTGTTTTTTATTGATGAAATTACGATAATGCGCATTGACTCTAATATAGAAATTTCTGTAGGTTCTACAGAAATTATTTAATTTCTGTAGAATATATATACACAACCATTATATTTATATAATTTTTTTTCGTCATCCACAAAAAGGTGGTATGTTTTGAGAAAAAATGTCCATGGGTTAAGTTTAAAGCCCCTAAGTGAGACAAGATGGTCCAGCAGAATTGACGCAATAAAGCCCCTTAAAGTTTATGTAAGTAAGGTTTGCGAAAGTCTTCTAGAAGTGGTTGAAGATAATTCTTTTCACATTGATGCAAGACATAAAGCAAGTTCCCTCTTCACGTCTGTACAAAATTTTCAATCTTTTTGTGGAATTATTATTTGGCATGATGTTTTATTTCATTGCACCTAGACCTAGCTATCATTCTTGATTTTGAAACGAAGTTCCCTAGATATTTGTTATTGGAAACATCTGCATATTTTTTAAAATATCTGAGTATAAGTAGAAAGTAGTACTGAGGGGTGTGAACAAGAATTTATTTTGTTATGATTTTGTTCTGTTTGTTTCATTTTGATATTTTAGTCTACAAATAAATATGACTTCTAAAGTTCAGTTTTTTGCTTTACTTCAAGCACCTACCTACTTACCTACCTTCTACCTTAAAAAAAAAGAACATGATCCAAAATGCCTTAAGTGGCGCCAAAATCCTTTTTTGCACACAAGCGCCAATAGCCCTCACGGGGGCCTTGCCAGTCGAGCAACTATTGACAATAATCTTTACAAGTGAAGGCACACTTTTAACTATTCAAATATCTACGCTCATAGATTTACTATTTATGAAAAAAAAAAGAATAAAATTTCGAATATCAATCAACTCATATCTTAAGAATACAACATAACAGTACCTTAACAGAACATGTATTAGTTAAGTACGAACGCACTCAATAGATACTGGGTGGCTCACCAAATTCGCGAAGGTGAATGGTTATATTTTACAGCCGATTTTGAAATTTTTTTACGCAGTAGTAACAGTAGCTTTTTTGCTGTAGTGACTATAAACTAAGAATATTTTAGACTATACAGTAAGGGCGGGTCACTCTAGTACAAAAAAACAAATGTTCTTCAATTAATAGCGGTAAAAGCGTGTAACATGATTATAGGAAGTAAAAAAGAAGGTTTCCTAACATGGGAATATTGCTTTCTGCCTCCGGATTGACCTCTAAATTATAAAAAGATTGAAAATTTTTTTATGAATTTTACTCAATAAATGTGATTCGCACCGCGTTTCACTACACCGTAGCTTCTTCAGACGAATTCATATACAGAAATTATTTATATCCCAACATTCCCCTGAAAAATACGTACTACTTAGTTGAAGAATTATTAGAAAAGAATCATGTCAATACGATCATTGAATCAGATATTATTTCATTATTACAAATTTGTATCAAAATTATTTCCATTTCAATAACAAATATTATACTATTGAAAACGGCTTGATTATGGGCAATCCGTTAAGTCCTTTGCTAGCAGAAATATTCATGAATAATTTAGAGAAATTAATTCATAATCATCCACTTAGTAACTATTGTTTATACTGGTATCGCTATGTAGACGATATCATTATTTGCTTCCCAGGAACAGACAGTTAAAATTTTCGAAAATCATATAAATTCTTTACTTTCAAAAATTGAATTCACAAACGAAATAGAAAGCTATAATTCAATAAATTTCTCAGACGTAAAATTTAGAATGAAAATGGAAAACATGTTCTCGCAATTTACCATTACAGATATTATAATACATAACTCGTCGTGTCATCCGTATCAACAAAAATGTCAGCATTCAACATAGATTATTCATAGATTGATTAACATCCCGTTATCACCAGAAAATTTCAACAAAGAATTGAATTTAATTGAACAAATAGCTAAAAATAATGGTTACAATCCCAAAATAATAAATAATATTTTGAATTAAAACAGAGTAGAATCGAATTGAATGAAGTTTACTCTGTCGATAAATTGAAACAAAGATTCAACACCTTAACCTACGTAGGCGTTACAAGCGAGAACCTAAAATCATTCTTGAGTAGCAATAATTTCAACATAGCTTTCCAAACTAGTAATAGTTTAGGCAAATATATAAAAATAATGAAACCAAATCAGATAAAATAATATATCAGGTGTTTATAGATTGAATTGCAATGTCTGTAATAATTTTCACATTTTCTGTTAGAACACAGACATTTTAATGTTACAATATCGCAACATAAACACAGTTTTTCAAATAAAAATCAGATTCAAATTACGCGAATCATCTCCTAGTAAATAGTCACTCTTTCGACTCACAGTTTGAAATATTGCATACAGATAATAAATATTGGAAGGTAGATCTTTGAGAACTCAACAAACACAAACACTCAGGTAGACTCATCAATGAACAAGTCGATTTAAGCCCTTCAACCTCTATTGAATCTCTTCAGGAGCAATCTATTCCTTAATTTTATTGGATTTACCTGTCATTCATAACCACTCAAGAATGAGCAACCCAATAAGCTTTTAATTACTTAAGAACATTTGTATTTATATTCTCATTCTTATCTATATATATATATATATATATATATATATATATATATATATATATATATATATATATATATATATATGACGAATCACAATTATTAGGTAAAATTTCTAAAACACATTACTTATTTATTATTATTAATAATGGAATTTTACCAAGTAAAAGCCTCCCAAATACAAATTGAAAATGATTCCTATTCCCCAAAACTTAATTTAACTATTTATTGATTGTTGTATACTATAATGAAAAACAACTATAATTTTGGTTATATTTTATTAAATAATTAGGTTTCAAACAAGTACTCAAATACATTCCTTTTTACTGTCAAATTTTGGCATAAATTTACGAAACTCAATCTTTGCTTTAATGAAACCTTCACGCTCTGATTCTGTGCACAGACTTCCAGCAGCTTCAGTTACAGTTTTGACTGATCTCTCAACTGCTTGAGTTTGACAAGGTGTACAAAAAAAATCTATTTTGCTCCTCGAGCAATGAGCGACTGAAGTTCTTCATTACAGAATTGCTGTAAGATCGGTCGTTCTGTGATCTGAGCTTGCCTGTTAATAAGGTCATAAGAAACCTTTGCATCCATGTTTACTCCTGGAACCTGAAATAACCTTAAATTTTGTGTTTTTTCACTAAGTGCTTCTCGAACACGATGCAGAGCCAATTCTCTTTTATGTTTTTTCGGGCCTGATAACATTATTAGCAGTAAATTTTCAGGATGGTCGAAGTAACTGTTGCGTAGTATTATAGGATCAATAACAGCCTTAAAATCTGATAAGTAACTAGACCTGGAGATTAATTGCCACAAATGCCTTCCTCCATTTTTGCAACGGGTGGCTTCTAATATCAAACCTTGTTGAAGCGTAAACTTTCACAACATAAGCTGCTAAAGTAACAAGCTAATCAGATGGAGCTGTTGTTGCAATGTACTAACGAAGACTTCTGTTAGCACTCGTGAGCCACATGGCAGGTGACATTTTCCCAAGCGATTTGTGAACTAAGTCTTCAGGGCTTTCACCAAATATAATGGCCGATACTATTCTGTATAAATACAGTTGGTCAGAACTGAGATCTTTCGTCTCTGCCTCTGGCATTTGAGCTGAAATATTTAAAAATCTAGCAACAGCTTTTTCTTCATAATTTTTCGAGGCTTTTCCAACAGCACCAGAACATGTTATTGGACCAGAAGTTAAACTATCAACAAAAATAAATAAATATCGAAACGGTATTTCATTCATATGTAGCAAGCAATTAATCCATTGTAAAGGTCTGTTGAAAGTTTTTCCATTAATCTAATTACACCACCAAATGTTCTAATATTGACATTAGTACCATCACATGCAATAGCTATCAGTGGTCAAGTGATACCTCTTTAATACGAAAATAATTAATGATTTCTCTGATCAAGCAGTTTGTTATCTGGTTCCTTAATTAATGAAATATGTTCTTCAACGACTAGGTCTGTAGTATTTTCCGCCTTTTTTCTTGGTAACCAAAGTCTTATTTTTACGACCATCAAAGTATAACGCAGGTATTTATTATTATTATTCTTATAAAAAAATACAGAGTTGAGGATATAACTCATACGTAACTCAAAATCAAATTAAAGATAACGAAATTCAAAATATTACATGCTAAATTAATTGAATTTAAATTAAGTACTAGAAAAATAGAATAAAGATCAACGTTAAAGAAATCCATTACTTCTCCAGCTGTCAAATCGATTTTTCAAGGCGTTGATGGAAAGAGCGCTCACCATATCTGAGTTCAGGCGATTCCAGCAGCTGAAGACTCTGTTACTCAAGAAGTTTTTCCGGCATCTGGTGAAAAATCTTTCTTTTGCTAGTTTGAGATTGTGTCCTCGGAGTTGTTTGAATTCAAAGAGAAGAGATGAGACATATCGGTGCCGAAAAAACCATGAAGAGCTCTGTAGACAGTAATCAAACCCCCACGAAGCCTGCGATTGTCGAAAGATGAGAGGTTCATCAGTGAAAGGCGCTCTTAATAGCTAGGCCTTTGACGACCAAAGGGTATTCGAGTGGCGAGTCTCTGCACTGACTCGAGAACTTGGGAGTCACCGATCAACCACGAATGTCATACAGGACCAGCAAATTCTAAAATCGGCCGAACATACGTTCTGTAGAGGGAAGATATGGTCGAAAAATGACAGTTCCTGAAGCATTTGTGAATGAGAAATAAGCTTCGGTTGGCCTCATTGGTTGTATACATTACATGAGATGTCCAGGAAAGTTCACTTCTGATAACAACACCCAGGACAACATGTGAAGAACAGCTCTCAATCACACAACCAACAATGACATATTGACGCTTAAGGTTATTCGAGCCGAGGTGCAACACGCGGCACTTGTCAATGTTGAGAGGCAACATCCAATCAGCACACCAAGCTTCCATGACTTTGAGGCCGTCTTGAAGAGTATTATTGGGATTTGTGGCAACATTGAATAATTTAATGTTGTCTGCGAAGGCTGCACTTTGGGAGACCAACAAGCTGGGAATACAATACAAACAGAAGGGGGCCCAAAACGGACCCTTGGGGAACACCAGTAAAAACTGGCTGAAAAGAAGAAGTATCAGCTCCCACCCTAACAGCGAATCGCCTATCAATTAGGAATGCTTCTACCAAACGTAATAATGGACCTCGAACGCAAAAATGTTTACGTAAAAGGCGCTTCCTGGGAACCTTATCGAAGGCACGTTAAAATCCAAATCAACAATGTCTACAGGAATTTTTTTATCAATGGACTGGGTCCAATCATTAGGACATTGAAGCAAGTTGGTGATTATAGATCGACCCGGCACAAAACCATGCTGTTGGTCAGGAATAACAGAATTGGTGATCATGAATTTGATCAGCTCCTCAGAAATAATTCTTTCCAAAGTTTTAAGGACCGTAGAAGTAAGACTGATAGGTCTATAACTGGAAGGATCGTACTTATCACTTCTTTTAAAAATAGGCGTTACAGAAGCTCTTTACCAAAGACTGGGGAGGACACCAGATGACAGTGAAAGTTGCATGATTTTACTAAGAGGAACATTGATAGATGTGGCACATGACTTCAATAACGAGGCTGAAAATCCATCTGGACTAGGTGCAGATGAAGACTTGAGTTTGACAAGAAGACTTTCTATTTTTACATGCTCAATAACTACATGAGTAATACTCGCACCACATCTCGATCGACCAATTGGTGGCATCGGGCCATCCTTAAAAAAGCTTGCGAAAATGTGTTGGCTAATATTGTCGCCGATTCCAAACGACCAGAATCCAAATCCCCGTCGGTGTTGCGGACCATTGGGAAGGATATTATGCTCTTCAGAGCATTACGCACATACTTATAAAAGTTTTTGGTATCCCTAGACTTGACCAATTCATCCCCAAACTGTTCTTTGAACCGACAAACATGGGATAAGAATCTCCGATAAAATCGTTCTCCAACTTGCTTCTCTGAAATCTCTGCCACAAACTTCGCTCGAATCTCGACATGCGCAGAATATCCGAGGTTATCCATGGTTTTGTTAGATTGTGTTTGATCGGTTTGGTTTTCGTGTTGTTTTCTATTATTTGAAATACAATGTTATTAAAAGTGCTCCACATAACGTCAATATCATGATCAGGCAGAATGCGCTCGTAGTCGATATTGGTCAGAATACAATTCACCTTTAAGTAGTCTATAATTTTTATAGCAGCAAATCAAGCATAGTGGGTTCGTGGTTGATTCTATATCTCGCTGGCTTCGTAACCATATGATTAACATTGGCTTTATCAAGCATTTTAATGAACGCATAGGACGGAGAATTCACGGAAGGCAATTGATCAAGAAGCCGTTTGCGAATATCTCTAAATTTGAAGTCACCAGCTATGAATCTATTCTTTCCTGTATCAAGTGATAGGTTTTCTATATGGTCGAAAGTTGTTCTGTCATGTTCAGAATTCAGAACTCCTAGGACAATAAATACAGGCTATAGAAATGGAGAAGTCCTTGTACTTTACATTGAGCAAAATATTGTCAATACCTGGCGTATGTAAAGAAAAACTAGAAATTACGAAAGTATCCAAAACAGTGTTTAGAGCATGAATACAAGCCCCTGCATAACCGGGTGTTGTGAGGCTATCACAACGCTGATCGGGTACACCCGAATGAAGCCAAGACTCAGTTATAAGAATGAATGCAGGTTTAGTATCGTTGACAAGAATAAGCAAGGAAGTGAATTCCGTAGTCAAGACAGCATAATCACTTTTCAAAGACTGAATGTCGGTTGAGCAAGTTTGTAAAGATGATGTATGTGCGCTTATTAGTTCTTTGTGTGACCCAATGGCTTCAAGATAGCTATCCAATGGCCTTCATTGGGACTTTTTTCTTTAGGGCAAGTACAGTTAGTGAAATCTGAACATTTGTAAGAAGAAATATCAAGTAAACCTTTACTGAAAGCGATAAAATCTAAGATTTAAAAATGTTTTTAGATTTGAGATGGTAAGCTTTAAGCATTTGTTGAACTCTTATATGTCATAAAATTGGTACTGATGCTATCTTCCATATATGATCTTTTTTTGAAGTGACAATATCAGCACCTTCTCGAAAAGTTGGTTCTTTTTTCCTATTTTTGGTCATTTTAATATCAAACCTCGTTCAGTCATAACACTTCATTATTTTTTCATAAGTTGGAAGCACATTTTCATTTTGATTCCTTGTATCACCAGAAATAGGACATTTCCAAGCTTTTCGAGTACGATTCATTTTAAAAGTCACACTAACACACCTTTGTTCTAATTGAATACAGCGCGACTAAACGACTAGGAAATCGCTTTGCAGTCCTAACTTTAATAATATTTACACCTACCCACAAAAATTATGTTTACATTTTCGGTACTGTTTTTAACATGACATCATTCTAAAATAAACATAAGGTGTATGTAAAGTATAAGTTGTGTAATTTCAGTATTATTAGGATTACTTTCATAAATCAACTAGTTTATAAAAATACTCTCGTATATCAAAACTTTAAATCTGATCCGGAGGCAGTTATGCTATAGCGATTGCAATAAAATTTCATAAAGTCATTACAGTCCTAATTGACAACGAATTATCGCTATTCGAAATCGTTATTTAAAAAAGTTTTTAACCCACCCTACCATACAGGATGTTCCATAATAATGTTACATACCAAAGTTATGATTTTTTAAATAGGACTCACTATATTTTTAATCATTTTTGGCTTATGGGGAAAACTGAAGAGTTAGTTCGAAATTTCCTATATCTTAAATATTTTCTGAAATATTTGACACATTCTGAAATTTGAGAACTTTAAAAAAAAATTGTTGTGCCCGCAATATTGATTTCAAAGCTTCAGATGTACAACTATTGTGATAGTGATTGTTGTTGCTCGAACATATGACACATTTTGATGATCTATGTTTCACAGGGTGTTCGAAAACGATTCACTCAAATCCTATTTCACTGTTTTTTTCAAATGGCAACATCTAGGTTCCCAAGGGTTTTCGAACACTCTGTGTAACATATATCATTAAAATGTGTATAGGTTCCCTATGCCTATTTTCAACGAGTCCGAAAATATTCGAAAGTTGACTATCTGAACCGTTTCCGGTTATGGAAAATGTGGATGTAGATTAATCTATCGTACTTCACTATAGCCATCACATTTGTAAGCAGAGGATCCAATTAGATATTGGTTCAAATTCTGGTCTCTCAACTTATCAAATGGCTGTTTGATAAATACTGAACCATATCAGGGAAAGGGAACAGGGTTTGATGATGGTGGCCTAGGACTTGGGGCTTCAGATGTTCAAACTTTTGCGAGGAAGTTTAAGGAACAATTTCCAGAGCGTCGCTTCAATTTTTTTAATGATAACATCTTCACTAGGAAAATGACAAATATGGGATATGGATGCGGTGTAACGATAAGAATGAATAGAATTGAGAATTGTACTCTTGATATAGAATCAATGAAAAAGAGTGCAAGAGGTTCTGTTGATTTTTTTATCAATTCTGAATCAAATATTTATTATGCAATGGAAAGACAATGCTGCAGTGAAGGTACCATCCAATTGTAATGGAAATGCCCCTACGAAAGATGCAGAGAGGTATGCATCGGCAGCCAAAAAATTTATAATCGTTGAAATGCCATATGTAATTGATTTATATAACACTTTCATGGGAGGAACTGATCTAATGGATCGAAACTTTTCGAACTATTGCGTAAAACTGATAATAAATAAGTGGTATTGGCAAGTCTTTAGCGATCTGCTGTCAGCATCTCTTGCTAATATCTGACTAATTCATCTGATGCAGATGAAGAAACAGAAACCTTAAATTATCAGTGAAAATTCAGAAGAAAAACCACTAGCTTCTCTGGCTTTATAGGAAACGTAGCCATTACTTATCTACTTCTCAATACGAAAAGAGCAACTATGAGCCGACCGAAACAGAGAGATGTGGCATGGCGAAATGTTCCTGATGCAGTTTCACATAACAGGAATGTTCTGCCCTTTCCAAGTTCGGTAAAACAAAACAGATGCAAAAAGTGCCAGAAAAACACAACATTTGGCTGTGGTATTTGCCGCATAAATCTATATCCCATTGATTGTTTCTGGAGTCATCATGATCAAATTGAGTAATAGTTTCACTTTCGGTATGTTCCATTTTGAAACTTTTTTACAGAATCCCTGCTACTATGGCAAGTTCAGAAAAATTTTTTTTATTATTTTTCTCTGTTTTTAAACTCATATCATCACAAATTAAAGAAAAAAAGAATTTTAAAGAGTTGGCATCGAATGGGTTTTAAAGAAACCACTTGTAATAATAATCTGGTACGTGTTAATTGGTGTAACATATGTATACGCTTCCTCCGATAATTTTAACAACCTTAGAGAATGCTTCAAAAGTATATATATTTCATGCTTCACAATGAATTGTTGTTTTGTTCATCCTGAAAATGATAAACAGTAGCAATGAACTTTTGTGCCCTTATTCTATTATTCAAGACTTAAATCATAGTTGCGTTGCTCACTGATCGACCGTCTGACATAAAATCATTGGAAATTAGGTCATTCACCTTTATTTGTTATGAAATTTGAATAAACTTTCAATCCATTCATTGTAGTATACTTTGAAATATGTGAATTCTCAAGGCTATCACTTTACATTTCGGAAATACATTGTGTATAATATGAATTTCGATGAGAAACTCACTCTTTGTCCTTGAAGATGTAAGTTCATGTAAGTTCTTTTACGCTCTGATCCTTCCAAAACTCTGTATTATGCATTCATCTGAATAATCATGAAATGGACAAGTAATTGAGAATAATTTTCAACTATTCGTCACTGAATCATAATTTCTGTTCCAAATGTCTTGGTGTTACGCTGGACTCTTCATTGTTTTTCGCATTCCTCATTAATAAAGGGCGCCAAATATTGAAATAATGATCAATTAACCTTATTCGTTTGGGATGCCGATGTTCACACGTTTTGAGATTTAATATTTCGGAAACGGATTTGATTGCTTGGTTTCTTTAAGTAGTGCTTTCGACGCGGAGCCCTTCGGAAAAGCAGCTAGAATTAATTCCTTTTCAATACGTTCCGCACACAAGGTTCTCTTTTTCTTCCGCATGCGCGGAGTCCTTATGGGTCACGCTCAGATTCATTGTGCTTGCCGTGTTGTATTGGTGTTATCAGTATTGCAGAAAGTTTGCGAGACTCTTGTAGTGGATCATCTGGGCACTAGGTGTTTCAATGTCACCAATCTGGTCACTTTATGAACGGGACATTCAAAGAATACATGTTCCGTTGTGACTCCATTTTCTAGACAACCAAGGCACTGTGTGATTTCCGACAGTCTCATGACTACTAAAATATTATTGAATTGATGTTCCATTAGTGGGCCAACTACCATCCCAATAAACTTCTTGTCAAGGGAAAATAGTTCATGTAATCTCTTTTTCGATTGGGGCCCTTTTATGAGTGTTTTGATAGTCTCAGTCCGGAGATTCCTGCCCAGTAGTTAAAGACCTCGCTGTGTTTCAGTCTTGGAAGAAGGAGAGAATGTGGGTTCATGGAACAGTCAGAATAGGTTCTGATGCCATCGCCCTAACAACTGTTGCCTCTTTGGCACAGCTTTCTTCTTGCTCATTCCCTTCGATACCCTGATGGTCTGAGCACCAGAACAGAGTTACTCTGGTACTAAGTTAACAAGTAGTTTGAATGTAACCCTTTCAGATATACCAGGGCGTTTGGGTTATCAGGGCATATGTAGATGTGAGTGTCTCTGTGGTTCCTGTGTGGATTTTCCTGCACGCATCAGAGAATAGAGTAATCTTCTGCGTTTGTAATGATGACATGTTCCTCCTGAGGTCGTGGATACCGTTGCTAATACCCGTCCCCAGTTTTGGACCTGTCTCTAAACCAGGTGGGAACTATGGGGTGAGTAAGGCCTGAAACGTAGATCAAATTTCTTTTGATGGAATGACGACCTTCGGGTTCATCAAAACGAAGATTTGCTTTCATTCAGTCTCCCTTATCAGAAGATCCGTTCGGAGTTCTCTCATTTCATTGAGGGGTGTAGAGTGTACAGAAATCATATCTCTCTCGCTCTTTCTACCTTCTTTCCTTAACCTCCATGGGGTTCTCATGGTCGTCTACTCAACCTTTATATGTAGAAGGGGGGGACAAGCAGATATCCCATGGAGGCCGTGGGTGTCGATCTGAAGGCTTCCGTGAATGCTAGATAAGATTGTCTTTATTTCATTTGGTCTTCTTATTCAGTGCACCATACGATGGCCGCATAGGTTAGGTCCGGTCTAATCACACTCGTATACAACCAATATATCATGTTTGGTTTAAGTATTCATCAGGGCCCAAATTACTTACGGCAAGTTCAGAATGTGTTCTGTGTTCATAATGCTTGTTTTTCGATGTGGTTGTCCCAATTTACTTTGGAGGCAAGCATCACACCTGAATATTTCAGTTGTTTTACGAGTGTATGTTCCCCAGTCAGTTGAATTGGTTAGGTGAGTTATGGCAAATTCCTTTTACGAGTGAATATGATCATGTCGAATTTATTGGGATCAACGAACAGGTCGTTCTCTCTCCACCATTGTTCAGTTATTTGCAAAATATTCTACGCAACTTCGCATATGGTGCTGAGGTTTTTTTCCATGAATAAGGAGTACAAGGCGGTCGACATCGTGCCCAGCATCGGCGAGGCCCGTAAAGAGCCCGTCCAACACAAGGCTCCAGATGAGAGGATATAGTGCTATAAGATCCTATTCAGAAGGTTTCTGCTTTTGCTCTCAGTACGAAGATCAAAATTTTGATTCGTCTGGAAATGTGGATAGGTTGAGGGACACAACTAACTACAACAACTAGCGAAGCTAAATAATCCTTTAAACACAATGTTTGTTTAAACTTGTGATAAAAGAAAACATATTCCGAAAGTTTCTAGGAAGAAACAATTTTTATCTTTCGAAGAAGTTTGAATTCAAAATATAAAATCTAAGTATTCATCTCAGAGTGTGAAAATAAATTGTTTCTCTTAAGCATGCGGTAGCTTCGCCATTGGGCATATGCCACAGTCCAGGTACACAACATGGCTCGTGTTTCTATAGGCATAAATAAGCTGGAAGGGCGTTGAATAAAATATAACACATCAATGTTTTAGAATACTATGCTGAGAAGATCAATATTGAATAAGTATTGATAGTTTCATGGGTGATCATGGGTGGTCTGCCCATTTATTCAAAATTGAAATGACAATATATTTTCTTATAGAAATTTTGAAATTAAATTTTGTTTCAGAGTTAAACTACACTGAGCGAAGAAATTAACGCATAAAATCGAAAATTTCATCAGAAGATTTTCAGATATGTTGAAAACTTATTTTTCCAATCATACACCAGCACTTGGAATGCTTGAGAATAATTGAAATGGAAATTGTACTTATAAAAAATGAAATAAAATTAATAATGAGAAATTTAAAACGTTTCATACTCAAAATCAATGACCTTGAAGCATTCTGATCCATTCCGTTCCAAATTTCGATCAGTCTGTTCCAAGCCTCATTCACGATATCTGGCAGGTTTCGCTGACTTCTTAATCTTCTGTTGAGAATGATCCAAACATGGTCGATAGGACTGAGGTCTGGACTTCGTACAGGCCACCCCATTGAGAGGATTTCGTGATCTTGAAAGTGTTTGTTAACGGTATGAACTTAGTGAGGTCTGGTGTTATAATGCATAAACAAAAATTTTTCACACATGTTTGCCGCAAGTGGTACAACATGTCCTTCTAAAATGCCTGTAACATACTTCTGAGCATTCAGGGTTCCATTAATTATGATGACCAGATCCGTGCGGGTTTCACAGGAATTCTTTACCACATCAATATTTAAGCTGCACCAAAACCATAGGAAGGTGAAAAGTTCTCGAATCTTGAATTTCAACCCCTAGAGCAGGGGTGACCACCCTTGAAAATTTGGAAGAGGGTAGATGGGTCGAGTAATACCTCGAAAGAAAGGTATTATCTTTGTCTGCATCCCTGTTAACGAATTTTCATTTTTGATTGAAAACTGTAGAAGATACAGAGTGAGCTACTTTAACTCCTATGGAACTCAATGGGAATAGACTTATTATTATTCACCCTCGAGATGAGGGTGATTTCGAAAGATGACAGCTTTTGATCTAAAATGAATCTATTCCAGTTTTTCGCACTAATACTCCAATAGTCAGTGGCTCGCTCTGTATCTTCTACAAATTTCAATCACAAATGAAAATTCTTTCACGGGAATGCAGACAAAGATAATACCTTTCTTTCGAGTTATCACTCGACCTATCTGAAATTCGAGATGAGGATAATACTTGATGATGACTTCCATTGATCAGCATAGATCTGTTCCATTTTACTTCACTGAACCTTGCATAGTCTCAGGGAAATAGTCTTTCCTATCTTTCAGTTGCTCACCCTGTATCTTTTACAGTTTTCAATTAAATATGGAAATTCGTTCAAGGCGATGTAGACAAAGATACCATCTTTCTTTTGTGTTATCACTCGACCCATCTTCCCCGTTCAAAATGTTCAAGGATTGCAACCCCCGCTTAGGAAGTTGTTATTTCAAGCAAGTTTTGTACCGCAAAAGATGTCTCCCTTGAAACAAAAATTGACCTGTTTTTGCGTTTTGATCAGAAATATATATATCTTGGTAGATAAAGCCTCTGTTTAGTTTTCGTTGAAGCACCCTGTATACGGCATCTCATGGACAAACTTTCCTAGTTAATGAATCGGCAGAAGTGGATTGACTTTTTCCAATGGGGGTATGTGACGTTAATCGTATTTAGATCTCCACCAAGCATAGATGACGATGAAAAAGAGGATATGAAAATCGTTTCGATCGGAAACACCCGACATGCTCAGTAACGTCAAATGTCAAATGTTTCAGAAACTATTTAAGATAGGTATAAGGAATTTCGAACACTCACCTTCATTTTTCCTCACAAAGCCGAAAATGAAACAAAATATACCGGGTCAGCCACCCGTTATATATTATAGGTGAGATTATCATTGAGTAGAATGATGGTTATGTATAGGAATTTATTGAATTCTTAAATTTTATTCAGAAAATGTAAAATACTGGTCTATTTGTCTGTTCGAGCCTTCAAAATTCTCCATGATATCATCAACGTAGACGTACCAAAAAATAATGTTTTTGAGATAAACTATTATTTATTATAGATTTCTTAAGATTGTTCATAGAAATATCTGCTAATAAGGGACTGAGTGGGGCCCATCAAGAGTCCTGATTTTGTTTGAAAAATTTTGATTCAAATTGGAAATAATTTGGTGGAGGTTTCTGAAAGATTACAAGAATCAACTATAATGTGTGGTGACGTATAATATTGGTTACGGATTTCTTTTGCTAGAGGCAGAAATGAAACCTTTTGTCATTCCACTATCCATATTAGACTTTAATACGAAAATCAATATCGTTGAGAAAATTGCATCTAATAATAATAATCCACTCTCCTACATTTACACAAAGAACAAAAACTGAATTCTCAATTTCAATTTCTATATTCCGTTCTAGAAATCCAGAAAACGAAATAAATAAGCATACTCTCTAAAATTAGCTTCATCTCTAATAACATCAGCTATTATCCCTCCGAATTTAATTTAACAACCTCTTATTCCAGTGCTCCAAACTTAAGTAAATGACGGTTGAATGCCAAACAAAAAACTAATAAATTCAGTTTGCAGTATACAGAATTGAACGTAATGGATACTAACAGCTTACAAAAGACAATCTAACCAAATTTATTTGGAATCACGCGATATTTTGAATATTACTACAGGGTTTTGGATATTTCGAAAGATTGTTATGATCGACCTTTTTGAGATACTTCAATTGAAAGAAGAAATAAATTAAGGGTTATTTTAAGGAAGAAACAAATAAAAGAAAATAAGAGACTCTTTCCACGTATAGTAAAAGAATTGAAAATTGTTTGTTAGCGGAGTAGGTGTTTTTTTCTCGACCTCAGTAGCTTGTATTACCTCCTCTTGCCCTGATACAAGCCTGAATCTGTCTAGAATTAGGTTTTCGACCTCCTCTGGGGTGATATTCTGCCACTCTTCTGTGGAGGCTTGAATGAGCTGTTGTGGGGTTCTTGGATTATCCTGGCGTGATCTAATTTCAATTGTTCAATAGGATTTAGGTCTGGAGAGCAAGCTGGCCAGTCCAAAATGGCGTAGCACTAGGTCCACGTAATTTTCAGCCGTTACACTTGCAGGAAACGGAATCAAATTTGTTTTACCTTCCAGCATAATGCCACCCTAAAGTATCACACACATCGAAATTCGTCTTGATGCTCGGAGTCTAGCTTGTCTTCCACGACCCCTTAATCTAACCTAACCCGAATGCGGCGGTTATCTGATCGAACACCTTTTCCGGTCTCATCCGAAAAAAAGACATTTCGCTAATTCTCAATATTCTTATTCTGGGGCTCGACACACCTATAAGTCAGTCCGTTTTGTTTGTTGTCTGGTTAGCTCTGGAATTCTTAAGGACCTACTGCTGTATAAACCCCTTGAACGAAGTCTGTGACGTATCGTTTCGTCTGATACACTGATGCCTGTTGCTTCCAGAAATTGCCTTTCAAGTATGAGGTGTGACGCACACGGGTCTCTTCTTGCAATTTGGCGAAAAAAGCGGTCTTGTTCTTCAAAAGGGATCTTCATTTGACTTCTTCTAGTCCTATTTTGATGAGATTGTAGCTCCACGTTTCGGGCGTAGATTTTTGAAATCACCCCCTGTGATACCCCCATTGTGACCGCTATATCCCTCTGTGTCACCCCTTCTTCAACGAGAGCAATTATTCGACCCCTCTGCACATCGGACAATCCAACGTAAGGCTTTTTCAATTATGATTATAGGCTTTTTTAAATTTTGAAATTCACAGTTTCAAATCTCAGTGACGAACGACTGAGTACAATATCCCGAACATGTGGTGATAATTCAACATTTCTTATCATACTATCAAGTTTTTTTACAACTAAATAATTTATTAACTTGAATGAGGAGGTCGTTACTTGATGAAAATCGATATATTATTGGTTTAGATATGTCGACGATATCATTTGTTGTTTCACTGGGACAAACAGACAATTAGTGTCATTCAAAACATTCATTAACAAAATTCATAATAATATTAGATTCACGTTAGAGATAGAAACAGAAAACTCCATCAACTTTCTGGATTTAACTATTACTAAAATCAACGCCAAACATGATTTTTCTCTTTTTCATAAGCCATCGCATACAGATTACTATTCACAGCTCATCTACACATCCTTATCCACATAAATTAGCAGATTACAATAGTATGGTACATAGACTCATTAATATTCCAATGTCACAAAATACAACAGCTTAACTTATATTGATAATCCTGAACTGATAAATCTTTAGGCCGACATATCAAAAACTGCAAATCTAAAATTGATAAGAGTAATAAATCCGGTATTTGTAAACTGTCTTGTGGGGATTGTAATAAAATTTATATTGGTAGAACTTCCAGAAATTTCGAAGTTAGATTATCCGAGCACAAATGTAATTTTAATTGTCATAAATCAGATTCCCATTATTCTAATCACTTACTCGAAGAAAATCATAACTTTAATGATAATTTCAAAATTTTACACAATGAAAATAACAGACAAAAACTCAATCTATTGGAAATTTAAGAGATCAACAAAGAGAAGAATTCAGGTAGGTTACTCAATAGTCAATTAGATCTAAATCCTTCTCCTTTACTCAATCTTTTCAATTCATCAAGTAAGCAACTCCGATGGGTTTTCCAACATACCTCGTGTACCTATCGTAATATTAAGTAGGAAATAAGACTAATATACATGGATATCCACTGGGACCGTCCGTTAAAAGCTTTCTGAGTTCCAATTACAATATCAAGCTAGGATTTTATACGCGGCCATAACTAGCGATTTCGAATTGAAGTGAAATATTTTCGAAGTGATACCATTTCCGGTTATACCGGAAGTGGGTCATCACTGTTGTTTCAAATGACAATCTACCTTTTTTATTATGCATCTAGAACCGTCATTTGAGGAAGGCATAAATTACCCAAGTTGTTGGCACTTGTTCTGTCAAAACTTTTGACAGATTTAATTATTTTTGTTATAAACTCGATTTTTGAGGAACATTTAGAAAAATTTTGGCTCGTAGATCTTTCGCACTACAGACACAATTTTTGCTTGGGTGGATAGAAGAAGAATCAAGGAATTTTTTAAGCAGTCTACACATGTCAAATGTTTATTGCTTTGTTTTGTATGATTTTTTCAATTTGGCCTTTTTCAAACAGCAATAACTCAATTTTTTCAAATGGCACAAGCCAATTTTAATATCGCTATCAGATGAAGCGTCAAATTTCAGATGGAATTGTATTAGCATGTACTATACCCATCTCTTACATTTCCGAAATAATTTGGGAATATATTGAATTTTGATGATTTTGCAAGAACTAACAGAGAATGCTTTGAAATATTTGAATCAAGTAGCTGAACTGGCTACGCTCACCTGACAGGTGCCTAAAAATAATGTACTTGTCACTTCGTTCATTCGAATTTGATATTTCAACAAGAATTGTTGGTAATTTGAAGTGAAAATTTTTGAAAAACACCAGATTGATAATGAAATGGCTGATTATTCAAACGAGGACATGTTTAATCTCTTTTTAATTCATGGCGAATGTCAAAAATCTAACCAATTTCCAAATTTGGAGGAACAAAATACATAGAAACTAGAAGAAAACCAATTATCGAGGACAACGACAATCAAATTAATACGCTATCGTATTTTCGTGCCAATCCTCATGCGTCCATTAAGTAAGCATCCATGGATATTGGATTGAGTTATACTTCCATTCAAAGGATCCTTAAGAAACATAACATGCACCCGTATTATTTTATCAGACTACAAAAATTGAAACCAACTGACATTCCCAAGCGGCTAAATTTCTGTGAAAATTTATTAATTCGGCTTCAAGAAGATGAGACAATCCTGCAAAAAATTATATGGTCTGGTGAAGCCAAGTTCAATGAAAGTGGAATAACCAACAGGAGAAATCGACATTTTTGGGCCACAGAAAATCCACATTTCATTGAGGTTATTGATTTCCAAAATTAATTCAGCGTGAACGTTTTTTGCAAATTAAATGAACGTTTTGTTGGCTTATCTAATTTATGAGGAAAATCTTTATGGACAAAGATATCTGGAAATTTTGAGAGGAACATTAGCAAATTTTTTAGATGGATTACCCCTTAACATTCTGAGGGATTGCTATTACCAAATGGATGGTGCACCAGCACATAAAACACGAGCTGTAGATCGGCAGCTAACAGAAATGTTCGAGGATAGCTGGTGGGGTAATCAAGGACTAAATGTATGGCCTCCGCGTTCTCCAGACCTGACGTCCCTTGATTTTTTATGGGGAAAAATCAAGAGTGAAGTGTATCTTATTCCTGTAAGAAGTGAAGAAGAGTTACTAGAACGCATTCATAATGCTTTTCGTAATATTGATCCTGAGGAAACTAGGAGGGCAACTCATCATGTTCGTATACGAACTGTCAAGTGTATCGAGCAAAATGGGGCCCATATTGAACATTTATTCAGATCGTAAATTAGTTTTCTCCTATGATGTTTGCTATCATTTATTCGAATTAATGTAATTATCTTCGATAATTGGTTTTCGCTTAGTTCCTACAATTTTATTCATCCGAATTCTAGAAAATTGCTTAAAATGCTTCGAAATTTTATCTTACTCATAGACGGTAAATTTGGAAATTGGTTATTGAATTGCCTGCAATTTCTACCAACTACTTTTTGACATTCTAAAATGAATTAAAAAAGATTGAATATATTTTCGTTTGAAAAACCAGTGGTTTTATTCCAATTGTGTTGTATTTTATGGATATTTTCAATCTGAAATAACGACAATTCTTGTTGAAATATCAAATATGAATAAACGAAGTGACAAGTACATTAATTTCAGGCACTTGTCGGGTGAGCGTAGCCAGTTCAGCTACTTGATTCAAATATTTCGAAGCATTATCTGTTAGTTTTTGCAAAATCATCAAAACTCAATATATTCCCGAATTATTTCGGAACTATAAGAGATGGGTAGAACATGCTTGTACAATTCCATCTGAAATTTGACGCTTCATCTGATGGCGATATGGAAACTGGCACGTGCAATTTGAAAAAATTGAGTTATAGCTGTTTGAAAAAGGCCAAATTGAAAAAATCATACAAAACAACGCAATGAACATTTGACATGTGTAGATTAATCAAAAAATTCCTTGATCCTTCTTCTATCCACCCAAGCAAAAATTGTGTCTGTAGTGCAGAAGATCTATGAGCTACAATTTTTTTAAATGTTCCTCAAAAATCGAGTTTATAAGAAAAATAATTAAATCTGTCAAAAGTTTTGACAGATAAGTGCCAACAACTTTGGTATTTTTTGCCTTGCTCAAATGTCAGTTCTAGATGTATAATATAAAAGGTAGATTGCCATTTGAAATAACATAGTGATGACCCACTTCCGGTATAACCGGAAATGGTATCGCTTCGAAAATATTTCACTCCAATTGGAATTCGCTAGTTATGGCCGCGTAAAAAATTTCAGCTTGATATTGTAATTGGAACTTAAAAAGTTTTTAACGGACGGTCCCGGTGGATATCCCTGAATAAGGAATAACTCTGTTCATTAGTTTGTATCTATCTGATGAAGCCGTAGTGTGGTGAAACCGGTCATAGTTTTGTTAATATATTGAAAATCTAAATACTTTAGTTTTATTTAATGTAAAATACTTTATTCTTCACAAGTAGTCAGAAATCCATGCTTAAAAACAGATGATAATGGGAAATACTGAGTGATTTCATATGAATCTGGTTGTGTGTAAGTCGAAATTATGAACCTAGATTCAAAGAACAGCTCTGCTTAGATAACAAGCCGGCACTCAAACACATTCAATCTACAAATCACATAACTACATTTGATAATTTGATAATTGATGGGAAGCAAACAAATCTGTTGGAAAGTTCGGAAATTAACATAGTAAAATCTTATCACCCTTAACTGTCAACAAGAATTGAATCACTCCCCACTACTCAACATTCAAAATAGGTATAATTAGTACATATTTCCTCATAACTGTTTGCTGTAGACACTTGAAAATGACGTAACTGTCGAGATCGGTCGTATATACAAAATGTAGATGAATTTTCATGAAATAAATCTGATTACAGTATCATTAACTTTAATTTTATATAAAACATGTAAAACGCATATTTGACTAACTCTATTTATTCATATTTCTTAAGTTGCAAAAACACATTTCGGATAATATTGTCTTTTATTCAATATTCGTATACATAACTCGTGAAAACTCTAGTTCTTATCAAAATATTAATTTCAAGTCGATCCAAATACAGAAATTTCATTTGCGGAGGTTTGGCCGACCGTTTGCCGAAATATATCATCATCGTAGTAATAAGAAAAGTTTATATGAGGGTTTCACCACTTCATTATTCTCACTTTTAATAAAAGAGACGGTGAGACTCAAAAGAAGATTTTTATTACATTCGGGTTTGTTAAATTGGCTGAACACGGCACGTCTAAATGGCGCTTCTTGAAAGCGGCAACTTTTTTCACTCCTTTAAATAAGGTTGGTTGGCTTTGTGAAATTTTCCGCATGATTACCGTGCAGAATATCTCGGAAATTATGAGAAAGTCCCAGCCAATAAGGCAGAATTTCCTCGGGATGTTTCCATTCTCTTCTTTTGTGCATCTCTTGTTCATTTCTTCGTGCATCTTGTTAGAATAAATGGCGCTCTTATGAAATTGGATAATTTCACTGAAAAACTTGTCTTGGAAGAAATGATGACAGAACATATAAAACGAATAGCGTAATTACTCCTCAAATTTAGAATTTCATTAGTTTTGATTGATTATTTTGAATACCTTATAGTATAATTAGTTCAATGGGTGTGCAACTTTCGCGTGTTTCTATACAGGCTAAATAGATTCTGACGTTTAAATAGGGTAGACTGGGTAATGTTGTGACATTCCTAATTTTCTTTTTCTATGCGCGCTTCCCAGGAATAGGCGAACCTGTTACACCACATGAGGGCGCTTGGTAAGAATTGAGGTCTGTTTACTGGCTTCTTGAAGAAGGCCAAATTGTAGGATGTTGGGAAGATGTTGGACAAAAGCGAGTTCCACAGCTCACCGGCCCTGTAAACAAAGGAATTCTTATAGAGAGAGGTTCGAGAGATCGCTAAGTGTACCGCCATATGATAAGAACGTCTTGCCAGCCTTGGGTTGCGGCAAAACATGAGTTTTCTATCAGCTCCTTAGAGCATCTTCCGTGGAAGTATCTGTAAAACAGAGAAAGGTCAGCAACTTGTGTTCTGACACCCAACGGTTGGAGATCGCGGGTGATCTCAGCGTGGTCCGCTCGTTTTTGCACACTATCAAACATCCGCAACGAATGTTTGGGCGCAGATCCCCATACATGGGAACAATATTCCAAAGCAGGTCGAATTTATGCCTTATATCGAAGCAACTGCTGGGATGACGTGAAGAATCGCTTAAATCTGAAAGGGAAAATAAGTTTAGCTGATGCTGACTTAGCTATTGCTGATACATGTTCATGCCAGCAAAACCCGGAGTTGACTGTTATTCTGAGAAGGTGCACAAATCTTTGAATGCAATTTGTTTTCCTTGCATCATAAGAAGAGGTTCTACAGCGTGGACCTTTTCTAGAAAACGTAGTTGCTTGCGTCTTGCTCGCATTGAAACTCACCAGATTCAACTGACCCCACTCAGATATCCTCTGTAAGTCAGAGTTTAAATCGTTAATTTGTTGACATCTCTGACTACTGAAAGACGAAAACAGTGTACAATCGTCTGCAAAACCGAAGATCTTGTTCTCTGTAGATGACAGAAGATCGTTTATCTGCAATAGAAACAAGCTTGGCGAAAGAATGGATCCCTGAGGTACAACCGCTTGCAATTGGAAACAATCAGATGTTATACCGTCGCCAACAACTTGTAGTGATCTATTTGAAAGAAAGCTACTCATCCAACCCCGCAATTTTTCGGGAAGCCCATATGCTGCAAGTACATTCAACAAGACTGCATGCCAAACCCTATCGAAGGCATTAGAAATGTCGAGGGCTGTTGCTCTAGATTCCCCATGTTTTTTCATCGTGCTCGGGAAAATCTGGCTTTCATAAGAAATCTGAAATAGACGGTTAAGAATGGGTGCCACTTCGGGAGCACACTTTCTCAGGACGATAGGCGGTATTTCGTCTAGACCAACTACCTTCTTGCAGTTCAGCTGCTCGAGAGCCCGTCTCACAGTGCCGACTGTGAACATGATTTTTGCCATGGAAGAATTTGTAGGCGGAATGTTCGGTGGTTTTGCATCAGATGAGTCTAGCACAGAATTCTTTGAGAACAAGAGAGCAAAGAGATCGTCTTTCTCTTTCACAGATGATGCTATATTCCGTCTTCTCTAACAAGAGGCGGAAACGCAGATTTGCAGAAATTGGCACTGACAGTCTTCGCCATAGACCAGAATTGTCTAGTCCCGCTTGCATGTTCAAGTAGTTTACTAGTTACCCCTTCGTATCTGTCTGAATCCAATTCACCTTATCACCTAGATACTGAAACAGTCTAGGGAAGTGAATATCGTTTAGCCAGCGATATAAACAGCATAAGAACAGTGTTTTATCCTACAAATAGATTTTGAACCACGCAAGGTCGAAAGCGTATCCTCTCTCTGGCATGCATCCGTTCTGGCGAAAACACAGGGGCTACCTTTAAACCTAAATTTCATATGTAACTCATACCCATTAAAACGTGAATACGTTGTGTCGGTTGTTTGACTTATTTGGGTTTCGGTTAGGGTCAGCACATGAGGTTGTGCGTTTTGCAGATGCTGGTGGACTGCATGGACATTCATGTTGTTATGACCAAGTCCTCTGCTATTGCAGAACTCTATGAAGAATTTGCTTTCTTTGCTAGAACGTGAATGAATTAGTGAATTCGCCGGAGGAGTGCTCGACTTACCCGTGTCATGAACCCCTCGAGGCAGTCCCCCCGGAGATCCGAATGGGAGACTAGTTTTACTCCGGATGATTTTGTCCGAGAATAGTTCATCATGCTTCGTTGTCAATCCTTCCAACCCTGGAAACCGGACCATCGGCGAGATCCAGAAACTTAGTCACACAGATGACTAATTTACGGGGCCTATAGCTGGATGTGGTGGTAACATACCGGGCGACGGGGATGAGCCCGCCTGCCACCTTATTTGCCATCTCATTTACAAAAAAAACTATACTATACATAAACGAATTTAGTGTCAATGTTGTTTTTAAATGATTAACAAACGTCATATGGAGACTGAATTTCATGATACGTAACATAGAAACGTTATGAAAACATTATGGAAACATTATGAAACGTAGAAAGTAGTGTCACAATTGAATCATGTCTGTTTGTTTCTATATTCCTCGGCTCAACCCTCAAATGCATGCAGTTGAAAATCGGCAATAAAATATTTTTTGATTAAAAAAAACGTTTTGACAGCTAAACAATTTTGAACGTATCATAATATTTAGCCATAAATCATAGACTAAGAGAAAAAAACAATCTTGAAATTTGGCGGTAGTTTATCTGTCATGCGTCCTTACAACTGATCGACATTTTTTATATTTTTAAAAAGACTGTCAAAATATTTTCGCAAATTTTTCTTTGAATTGAACAAGAACCACGAAGAAATAGTATATGGGATGTGTCAACCCCAATTATTGGGTTCATAATGATTCTAGAACATCTATAGATCGTAATCGGCATCACTTAGAAGACCGAACCTAGCCATCGGGGCTCTCTCGGTCAAACAGAGAGGGAATAGTTTTGTCGAGTTTGAATATTGGAGGGATTTTGCGATTATACTTCAAAATTGGCAAGGAAGAACAAGGAAGTAATTATGTTTCAGCAGACTCACACTGAACCGGAAGAACATCTCCGCGTAAGAGGAAATATCGCAGTACTTTTTGATTATCTCCTTAGTCCTTTTTATGGCCTTGCTTGCTATGTGAAATCTTTTCTTAAATTCAAGTCTGTGTAGACATATAAGAGTCAGGTATGATTGTTGAACTATGTTTCTGCTGGTTTTCTTTTTCCATTGTTACAGATTCCTGTCCTTTCACCCTTGTTCTCGTCTGGAAATCATGGAGTGCAAGATGAGTATTGAAGCTGCTAAGCAGAAAAATCTTTGGTGCTCTTTATGTACACACGACACTAACACAACATAAGCAGACAAGCTATTGCTAGTGCAGTAGCGACAGGAAAGGAGTTTTTTCCTTAGGCTTTTTTCACTCGTTTATTGAATCATACGCAAGATTCATTGTTACATTTTCCTGAGCTCACACTTGTATTTTTCTGACACACACCAAAATTATAGATACAAGCATTTATTGTAAATCTAATTATTCGAATTTTTGTAAATCCTCTCTCTTTCAAAAGAATATATATATATTATATATATATATATATATATATATATATATATATATATATATATATATATATATATATATATATTGAGTAAGTGTAAGAGTTTCTGCATTGGAGGGTACAAATGTTTTGTTTTGCATTTCATATCAAATAAACTATTTTTCAAACTTTCGAAAAATGGTTATTAAGTTGAAAATAAGGTAAATTATTGATATATCATATGTTTGTCTCCGAATTTCTTCGTAATTTCATGTATTGCTAGTTTTTGTACTGTTGCTTAATGCTATAGTATGCGTTTGCCGTATAAGTGCATGTATGAAAATGGTTGGAATAGTTCTGTGGTGATGGTTTGGCTTTATCGTTTTGTGTTTGCTTTTTAGTATGACGCGAAGGCTGTGCGATAGAGAAATGGAAGATATGCTCATGGATTTAGAAAATGGTGAAGTCCCTGAAGATGAAGAAGATAAAGGTGATGGAAGTGATATCGAATATTATCCAAACATACAATATATTTTAGCTGATTTTGATAATGAACCTCCCGAAAATGAAGAAGTCGACGAAGATCCTCCTCTTGTATCTGACGAAGCTGCAGAGACCTCACCTGTGGAACCTCAAGGATCTTCGCGTACTCCATCAGTACCGGATATTCTTGGAATTGCAGCTTGGAGATCACGTAGCAGAGAACTAATTTGGAAAAAACGTAATTTGCCATGGAATAAATATCGAATTGCCTTCTCAGGAAGTACTGAGCTACCGCCAGAATAAGCGGACCTAGAAACTCCATATCAATTCTTTTCAAAATTCACAAACGATACAATTATTACAAAAATTGTAGAAGAAACCAATTTATATATTGTCCAACAAGGTGTTACCAGTGCTCCTGTGACTGCTACAGAAATACGGAAAAATTTAGGAATTTTCATATTTATGTCCCAGTGTTAGATCATACTGGTCAGAATATGGCTTCACTCAAATTATGGAAACCATGATGGTAAATAGATTTGAAAAGCTAAATTCCGTCATACATTTCAACGACAATTCAGAGCATAAACCTATAAATCATCCTGAGCATGATCGTCTCCACGAAATAAGACCATTAGTGGACCATCTAAACTCAACGTTTGTAAGTACTGCTCCATTTGAGCACAGGCTCTCGTTAGATGAACAAATGTATCCTTCCAAAGTGGCTCATTTCATGAAGCAATATTTTTCAAATGACCCACACAAGTGAGGCTTGCATACAACTTTGAAATTTACTCTGGAAAGCAAGATTTTGGTCAAGCTAAAGGTGAACCAGATCTGGGAGTGGTAGGAAAGACCGTCATAAGATTGTGTCGTTTAGTCCCTCGGCGTGTAAACCACATAATTTACTTCGATAACTGTTACACCTCCATTCCTTTGCTGTACTACCTTTATAGTCAAGGTATTTATGCTCTGGGTACTATACAAATGAATCGGCTCGGTTAAAATTGTAAACTGCCAGCCCAGAATGATTTCACGAAAGATTCTGTACCTCGGAGATCATATGAAGAGTGTAACGTCCTGGAAAGACAACAAACTAGTAACATTGGCAGCGGAACAAGCTGAGACAGTCAATATGTGCGACAAGAAACTGTTACCTTCCAAATTCCAATCTTATTATTATTTAAAAAGAATGAAGAGAAAACTGTTATATCCAATCAAATTTTAATTAAATCGACCCTTCAGGGAGTGTTTGTTCGAAAAAGAAATAATAATAATTCAATCACAGATTCCTAACACTATTCTATATTATATGAATCTCAAAGAAAACAAAAGCAAGAAAGGAACTCCACAATCAACTAATTAAATTATATATATATATATATATATATATATATATATATATATATATATATATATATATATATATATATATATATATACCACTAAGTTGGACTGGAGGAGATAAACGTTCATTTCTGACAATTAATGGATACAGAAATAGATATACGCTTCGAAATTACTAAATGCTTTCTTTTAAATGTGAAATGAATAGAGGAGATTATAAGTTGATAGTTATTTATTCTTCGGGTGGCCACTTATCTGTAGGGTTTCGCCCACTTCACTTCCTAATTACTTCTTTTCCTGAGGCAAATGAAGGCCCAAAACAATACTGCTCGGGATATATAGGTGGTTACTGTAGAAAATCGGATCTAGTAAGTGTGGTAATTGTTACGTTAAGGGGTTAAACTGTAGGCTCCAAATAAAGGCCTATAAAAAAAGGAGAAGATATGTTTCCTTTTATATATATACACATACACCAGAAGAAGACAAGACTCACCGCTCAGAAAGTCGGCGGCCAATCAATCACATGGATGAGAACTTGCTTATCAAAACTCAAAAATATCGGTTTAAATCCAAAATACAATGCGAACGATACCAAATCGTGGTATTCTTCGTTTCTCACGATTATTGATTTAGATGATTAGAGATAAATCCGCAAAATTGCGAAACGACAATTCAAAATCGCACTCTTCAAAAAGTTCCAAATCAAAAGTGACCCAGAGAGACTCAGCTGGGAACCTATTTCCCCTTCTCTTTATAATAGTGGGTAGTTTAATTGTCCCAAATGAATGACAGAATAACACCAAGAAGTTAACACATATTATTTGCCCTTGTTTACCAACAAATCCTCAGAGACGAATAAAGAAGAAAAATCCTAGAACCAAAATATACCGGTTGCAAAATACAAATTTACGAAAAAGATTTCTGCTCGTAACAAAACAGAAGTAATTACTATACCTTGCTCCATTATTATCAAGGACTATAACGCCCGTATGGGGGGCGTCGACCTAATGGATAGCTGTTTGAGACGATATAAGATTAGAATAAAGGGTAGAAAATGGTACATTAGAATCATTTGATTGACATAGCGGTCATAAACTCATGGGTTTTATTTAAAAAAGCCAATAATAGCAATCAAACCAAAAAGATGACTTAAGCTGACTATAGAACTGAGTTAGCAAAAAGTGTTGAAAATAAAGGAAGACCGTTTAGCAGCAATATTGAAAGAGAATTAGAAGCGAAAAAACCTCGTCGTAAACCAGTGAACCTTTCACATGTAAAAGATGTAAGAACGGATGGTGTTGACCATGACGAGAGAAGATGTAAAAAGAAAAATAGATGCAGACGCCCTGGTTGAAAGGGATTGTTTCCGCACAGATTGCACAAAGTGTCGGGTCGCTCTTTGCCATACAAAAGTTAGAAATTGTCTTGCTTCATTCCACTCTTAAATTTCATCATTGAATGCATGATGTGAACAAACGGCAACATATAGTTTTCCTTATATAAAATATTTATTTTTTCACTTGGGATTTTTTTATTATTTTTCCAAGCATATATCGGCAATTATCTACACCTAAATAATTTTTACAAATTTGAGAATCGTGTATTTAAGGGCTAATGATTCAATTTTATAAGGAACTGCAGGTTTCGCATAAAATCGCGAATAAAATGAATACAAGCTACACAGACCACAAAAATTGTCGCATTACCTGTCATTCTGAATTCCACAAACGATTTACCAGCTCGATCGCAGCTTCTTTGTCAACATATGTTTTGGGACATATGAGGGGAAACGAATCTTATCTATGTAGTAACATTTGTTTCCATATGATCTCAAACACGTCTGAAACAAGAATTAGTTCATTTGAATATCAGTATTCATTCAATTTTCACGCTAAATTAATGCAATTTTTCTGTGTTTCTTGTTGATCTTCGAATCTTTGAATTTATAGTAATGGCTGCTGAACGTCCTGGACGCTAATTGAGTGATCATGAAGTGGTAAGAATTGTAACACTTCTAGAGGGGGGGCGAAGCCAACGTTACGTGGCTAACTTGTTGAATGTTAACAAAAGCACTAGTTCAAGAGCAATTAATCGGTACCACGAAACAGGGAAATATGGAAGAAGGGCTGGACAAGGAAGAAATCGGATAACAACACCAGTTGATGATCGTTGGCTTCGTTTAACTGCACTAAGAGTTCGGCACTGTACGGCTAGAATGCTACAAAATGAACTTGCACTTTCCAGAAGTGTGCATATTTCATTGCAAACTGTTAGAAGCAGACTCAGAGAAGACGATATCCGACTAAGCGTGGCTTCTACCGATACCACTATAATAATAAGGCCTGAGCGCTGTGACGTGTCATGATGTCAAACATCTCTAGTAGTCATAACAAGCATGCGAAACGAAAGCACAACAGGTAGCACAGTGTAATTGAAAAGCCGGTGCATGTCCCTTTGTTTTCTGTATTTCATCCGAAAATAAGTGTTTCTCGTGCTTAATTTTTTGTAGTTATGCATTTATAAGACATCAGGATACAGTATAGTGCTGTGTGTTTACCGAATATTCCGCGTCAATTATAAATTTGAACGAATTTCAGTGAGGTGAATTGTGAGTGAGGTTAGAAAAGCATATTAGTGTATAGTTAAACTTTTCGTTTATAAACCTAAATTTTTTTGATATTTTTATTGTGAGAGTGTTAGTGTCTTTGAGATATTATGTCGTTTAGGTGTTGTGTTCCTGGTTGTTCAGGAAACTACGGTTATGCAGATGCACTGAAATTGGCGGTATTTTTCTTTCCAGAGGATATCCGTTTGAAAGGTAAATGGTTGAAATCTATTCCCCGAGCTCATTTTGAACCGTCGAAGTACAGTAAGGTATGTGAATTACATTTTCAAATAGATGAATTAATCAGAGATACTATAAAATTTGATAAAAAAACTGGTAAGTACTCTACTGTGCCAGTAAAATATCTTCACTTGAAAGAAGGGGCAGTACCAGCTAAAAACATGAACTATGTTTTGTTTGGGAAATTTCAGACAGACTCTTTGGAACACAGGTTCGGAAAATATAGACATTTATCAGGTGATAACTATCATATTTCGATAAAGCAGTTATACGAATCTGAAGAAAAACTGAGAATTCAATCGCTTTTATCATTAACGTCTCAAAATTTTGGCAATATTTCTATATCTAGCTTTTCGGAAAATTTTGACGATTGTCATGAGGAACAGAAATTTTGTGATAATACCATTCAGCCAGATATTCATCTTGACGAAAGCGATTTCGAATAAGTTCAATTTGAGATGCCAGTTGTTACTTATTTGGCAGGCTATGGCAGCTATAAGGTAATACGAAAATTTAAATGTGACTTTTGTAAATCAAAATTAGTGTTCGACGAGGAAATGCTTGTCGAAGAAAGTTATAATTAGAAAAAAATGTGAGCTGTGAAGGTCTATCTTTTCCACGCGATATTGTAGTCCGTTTGGTTTTAGTAAATTACGTTTTATTCAAGAAATATATTGAAAATTTCGAAGATGAATTCTTGAAACTCAATTTCAAGAAGGATTTTCTTGTGAGTGTTGTTTTCAATTATTGAATGACAAATGAAATTGAAAACTATAAGTTACCTGCTCGTGAAACACAAGGCCCGGAATATATTTTGAAACTGATTATAATAGGTATAACAAATACTCTTTTGAAGAATTATTGCGGGAAAACAAATGATAGATTGGGAAAGAACAAAAAAAGGAAATTGGATAAAGTATTGAATAAATGAGTATCTGAGTCTCCTGAATATGTTCTTCTCTATATTTTCCCAGGCAATCTAGGTCTTTTGTGCTAATGCTTTTTCAAAACGAGAATCACTAAAATTGAAAAATAACAAAAAAATTATAAAAATCCAAAAACCCAAAAAAAAAATTAATGTTTTCAATGTTTATAATAGTTGAAGCGCCTACAAACACCCAGCTGGGTAGAGTATCGAGCAAGCGAGTTATGACTACTAACAAGACGGTGCGGTCCGAGCGCTCAGGCCTTATTATTACGGTGGTAACGCTTCTACCGGCCCGCGTATTACCAGAGAGCATCGAGTTGGAAGACTTCAGTTTGCGAGGGAACATGCAAATTGGGGTATTCCAGAATGGTCGAATGTTCTCTTTTCCAACGAGTCCAGGTTCTGCCTAGTATCAAATGATAGACGCATGCCTGTAAACCGACGAACTGGGGAACGGTATCAGCAATGCAATATCCGGAAAACCGAAAACTTCGGACGGGGCCCAGTAATGGAGTGGGGAGAAATTTCTTTCCATGGTTGAACTGAGTTAATCCTAGTGAATAATGGAAGAATGACAACGGCCAGATACATCGCAGATATCCTTGAACCCCATGTTGTACGCTTTGGCCCATTGATTGGCGAAAATTTCGTTTATATGCTTGATAATGCTCGGTCTCTTGCAGCTAGAGTAGTTACAGAATTTTTGCAAAATGCCAAAATTGATATTTTAAGATGGCCAGCCAGAAGTCCCAACTTGAATCCCATAGAACATGTTTGGGACAACATGGGGTGGCAAATTCAGCAAAGTAGGATGCCTTGTAGAACACTCCAACAACTAGAAAATCTGCTTCCTGAAATTTGGAACTCGGTGACTCAAGAGTACATCCAAAATTTGTTTGAAGGGCTTCCGAGACGTATACTGGCAGTAATTAGGACCCGGGGAGTAAACGCTCGATTTCGAAAATGGTTAGTAACCATTCGATGCTAGTTGATTGGTCTCTTCGCGAAAGTTCGAAGATGGTAGAATTTTTTAATTTTTCATTAACTCGAAAATTGTTGACATTTTCCATCATAAACTCATCTCTTTTGAATGATATCTCCTTATTTTACCCTTCTAAAACTTACCAAGCGACTCTTGAATGACCAACCTGAAAGTTTATATAGTATTGTCGTAAAAGTAGGGTGATGCGACAATTTTTGTAGGGAGTGTATTTTAGGTATAGAGAAACTTTCTACCAATCAATACTTATTTGAAATATGGTTCTCATAGAGTGAAAGATTCTGATATTCGTATTTAAAAACTGTTTCTTTTTGACAATTTGGTTTTATTTTGTTGACAAGTGATTTTTGGGAACCCGGTTTATAAAATAGCATCGGAGAGTATGTTGCCGTCAATATAGATGGTATGTTTTTCTCGTTGAACTGAGGGAAAGTAATAATCTTACTCAAATCTGAGTCAATTGTTTTGAAGGAAAAAATCATAGCTGGTTAATTTGAAATACGATAAATCCTAACAGAAGATACTCGAAAAAGAATGTTCTTCGATGAAAAATTAAATGCCATTTGAAATGGTTGTGATAGATGTCCGGTATAACCGGAAGCGATGCCGCTCTGAGAGCAATTGCAAATTATAGATTAGTATCCATTCACTCTAATACCAAATTTTGAAATTGATCGGTAAACCCGTTTTCTAAATACTTCTTATGGAACTTTCAGCACTGACATCCTGTATAATGGTAGGAAATTATGAAAGTAATAACTGAAAGCTATGCTATAAATTACTAGTGAAATAATTGAGCACAATGTTTCTACGAATATCAGCGATTCGATGATTTGGACAGATGTGCTGTGCTTTTGATTGGCGATATATCATAATTCTTCGAGTAATCAGATTGCATGTATGATACTGAAAATATTCATTTTCTTTCCTTTAGAGAGTGCGAAAGTGTAGATATACCTTCACACTCCTTCGAATTCCTTGGAGCGGAATTCTACTCTCACTTGTCCGATTTTTAAGCAAGATGATGAAGATAGCTTCCTCCACAGTATTTGAATTATAAATGCTCATGAAAACATCCTTACATACACTTCCCGTAGTTGTCCTACGCAATTTAAGTAGGTACATGAATTATTCATTTCTTGTTATGCAGAATATTATTATTATGAATGTTTTCAGACATTTAAATGAAACAAAAAAGCAAAACGAGTTTTTTATGCCATATAATCCGATTCATAAAGATTCATATAATATAATATGGTTTTACTTTTGCACGTTGCTGATCTAACTTAACAACTTCCTGAATATATTTCTGCAACAGATGATTCCTTATTTCACAATAAACAATCACTCATGTTGTGAGTTGTTGTCGTTATTCCTTTAACGTGCTTTATTTCCGCCTTTCGGCCCATGACACGCCGGGGAATTCTGTCACCTCACTAACCCGGGAAATCTAACCTAACCCAGGAATTTTTCCGAACCCCTCTCGTGTCGAGGGAAGGGATCTTTAATGTCCAACACATCTCTGTTAGACAGGACCGACGGCTTTACATCTCCTCCGAAAGATGGATACTCAAGCGATTCCTAGAATCCAAAAAATCGCACCGACTTTGTGGGGATTGAACCCAGGTAACTCTGCGCAGGAGACAAGTATCATATGCCCTACGCCACCGACCCGGTATGTTTTGAGTTCTAGATATTTATTGCTTTTTTTTTGATCCTTTAACTTGCTCTATTTCTGCCTCTCGGCTAATGACAGCCGAAGAATTCTGTCACCTTACTAACCGGAGAATTTTGCCGAACCCCTCTCCTGTCAAGGGATGGGATCTTACATGTCCAACACATCTCTGTTAGATAGGATCGACGGCTTCACATCTGACCTGGAAGATGGACACTCAATTAATTCCCAGAATCTGAAATATCCCACCGACTTTGTGGGGATTGTACGATATTTACTCTTCTCTGTACAGGAAAGAACGGAATGCAATGGTTAGTATCTATTATTGATATTTTAATTCTTCAAAAATAGATGCCGACAAAAATTGTTTTTAATCATTCGTGCGGGGAGAAGGAAGTCCCTTTCTAATCTTTCATAACTATTGTTCGTATTCAAAAATACATGAGTATATATATATATATATATATATATATATATATATATATATATATATATATATATATATATATATATATATATATATATATATATATATATATATATATATATACTACCTAGACATCTTGGAGGTCGTGGATTAATTGATTTGAATAATCTTCATAGTAAACAGATTTTTCATCTACGTTCCCATTTTCATGATAAACAGAGAACGTCTAAATTACATGATATTGTTGTTGCTTCAGATTATAATCTTACACCTCTGAACTTAACAATGCAAAAGGTAGATTTTGATATATTTGATGATAATTCTAAAAGAGAAAGTTGGATGTAGAAGGAATTACACGGAAAGCACCCTAAAGAATTGAAAATGATTATATTGATGAAATTGCATCGAATAAATGGTTAGTATCTGGAGAATTGTTTGCTGAAACAGAAGGCTTGGCAATTGCGATCCAGGACCAGGTTGTTTTACAAGGAATTATAGAAAACATATCATCAAACAAAATATAGATGATTCTTGCCGTAGATGTTTCTGTTCTTCAGAAACAGTTTTCATATATTATCATCTTGCTCAGTCCTTGCTTCAACAGATTATTTAGAAAGACATAATGCCGTCGCTAATATTATTCACTTCAATCTAGGAATTAAACATGACCTAATTCCCAAAAGAAAAAATTTCAAAAATATGAACCTGAGATTATTTGTGAAAATGACAAATATAAACTTTATTTTGATAAAACAATTCTGTGCAACAGAGCTGTAAAACACAATAGACCAGATATCGTTCTTAATGATAAACAGAATCAAATAACATATATAATTGATATTGCTATACCCGACACACATAATATACAAAATAAATACAATGAAAAATTTCTAAATATATGATGCTTGGCGACGAGATTAAAAAATGTGGAAAATGAAGAAAATATTTATTCTACCGATTATTATTTCTACAACAGGCGTTATTCTTAGAAATCTTCACAAAAGTATTGAGATTTTGGGTCTGAAGAAAATTTGTTTGAACAGTTACAAAAGATAACAGTCATCAAATCTTGTAATATTCTTCGTAGGTTTCTTTCCGAAAATAATAATGAGGTAGAGTCATAGGTTTTCTCTTTAGTTTATACTGCTCAGAATCTCATTTCATATTTTATTTATTTGTTTATATAAATGTAATATAATTAACTGACAATTTTGTCATATTTATATTCAGAGCAGTATTCTATTCGATCGTTCACCACTTCACACAAAGGAAACTATTAATGAGTAACATTCAGTGTTACTTGACTAATGTCCGTACACTGGATTTTTCCGGGAGAAAGCCTCTGACACTACTCGTTGGTACATTGATATCATTGTCTGATGATGCTATAGTATGTATATATTCTGGTAGATTGATATATTCTCATAACATTTAACGTTATCCTAATATATAATTACTCCAGGATATGTTTTAATTATAATCATTGCCTGGCAATGGTATTAATTACCGGGTGGTGGATTTATATTTTTCATGAAATCAGTTTGATTGCATGAACAGATATATAAGCAACTCGTCGGGGTAAAACCCTATATATATATATATATATATATATATATATATATATATATATATATATATATATATATATATATATATATATATATATATATATATATATATATATATATATATATATATATATATATATATATATATATAGAGAGAGAGAGGTGTTACATAATAGTATGTCACAGTCACAAATTTTTAAGGAAAAGAGTTCATATAAACATAGATCCGCAAAAGCTTCGTTACGGAGCTACAGGGTGTTGAATTTTCCGGCAAAAAATGGTTTTCTCTTCGAAACTCCTGCAGTTTTTGAGATATTCAACCCAAACTTGAAATGCAAGCTCTTTTCAGCCTCCATCATTACACGTCCGAAATTTTAACTAGAATCTACAAGGTATTTTCTTTTCCGAAGCCATGACTTCTTTTGCCCTTTCAAACCTTTTTGCAGTACGCGACTGATCAGCGTGAAACCAATTTTCGTCATTTTCGTTCAATTGACGATCGTTTTCGACAGTTGTAATTTTTACGTATCTCCAACCGTTCTCGAGCAAAAAACTATTAAACGATTGTATGCATCATTTGAAAGGTGCAACTCAAACTATTAGAACTCCAGATATTGAAGAAGCAGTTTTGAATTGTATTGATTTGAATTCTCATGTGAGTACAAGAAAAATTGGAAATCTGTTGAATATTTCACATGTTGTAGTTTGGAGGATTCGCCACGACTTTTTATTGTACCCGTTTCATATTCAACGCGTCCAAACTCTCCTTCCTCGAGATTTTCCTTCAAGACTGAATTTCTGCCGATGGTTCTTTGATAAAATTAGAGACAATGCTCATTTTAACAGTGAAATAATGTTCACAGATGAAGCTAACTTTTCGACATTTGCTATCACAAATTTTCACAATAATCATCATTGGGCAGAGGGAAAACCCCATTTGATTGAAGAATCTCATCATCAAGAACAATTCTCACTAAATGTCTGGTTCGGAATAATTGGAAATTATTTGATTGAGCCATTTTTTTTGCCTAACAGATTAAACGGTCCCGCTTATCGGCAATTTCTTTAGGAGGAGTTACCCTTATTGATCGAGGATGTGCCACTTTTTGGGTGAGAAACATAATGCGGTTCATGAATGACGGGGCACCAGCATATTTCAGTGGAGAAGCTAGGGAATTCTTGAATAATACATTCAACAATCGATGGATAGGACGGGGTGGGCCAGAACCATGGCCTCCTAGGTCCCCAGACTTAAATAGTTTTGACTTTTTCTTATGAGGATATTTCAAAAGTTTAGTTTACACCACTCCAGTGACCACTGTAGAAGAATTTAGAAGAAGAATAATAACCTCTTGTGACACGATGAGAAATACCCCAGGAATATTTCAAAGAGTGCGTGATAAGATGCGAAGAAGGACAGAGGCCTGTATTCTTGCAGGTGGATGACACATCCAGCAATTTAATTAGTTTTCAATTGTTCTTTTTTTTTAGTTTGATATTGAATAAGTATAAGTTGAGTCTCAGAAGACGAGTTATCAAAATGAAAGCGAAGTTTGGGCCTACCTATTGAGTATTTCTATTATTTTTTTTAATTTAGCGAATAACATACCATTCAAATAATTCAAATTCAATAATGTTTCACTCGAAAACGGTTGTAGATACGAAAAAATTATATGTGTCGAAAAAGTTTCTAAATTGAACGAAGATGACGAAAATTGATTGTACTGCAAAAATGTTTGAAAGGGCAAAAGAAGACATGGCCTCGGAAAAGAAAAAACCTTGTGAATTTCAGTTAAAATCTAGGACGTGTAATGATGGAGGCCATAAAAAATAGCTCGCATTCCAAATTTGATCTGAATGTCTCAAAAACTGCAGGAGTTTTGAAGAAAAAACCAATTTTTTACGGAAATTTCAACACCCTGTAGCTCCGTGACGAAGCTTATGCGGACCTATGTTTATATGAACTTTATTTATCAAAATTGCAAGTAGATTCACACCCATAAGTTGTGGCACACTATTATGAAACACACTATATATGGGGTGTCTATTTTATTTTTTTTCTTCTTGAGTCTAGTAAGACGCACCTAATAAATGTCTGAAATTTCATCAGTTTTGGACTACGGGTTCTCGAGTAATAAATCATTGAACATTTGTCAGAAAACAACAAATCACCCTGTATCTTGAAAATCCGTAAACTCTGAAGAAGTTCATATAACATTTCTCAAAGGCCTAGAGCTACTTAACTACTTTAATCACTAATAGTTCGCTAATTTCAAAAAAATTTTCAAGGGTATTATTCTAATCCATAAATTTCAATATAGAATTCTTGAAACAAAGCATACATTGTTGAACATTTAAAACCAATGCGCTATTTTCAAGCTCAAATACTCATCACTACAGCTCTACAAAGGAATAGTACATCTCAACATATTCATCCCTTAGTGAACCTGCATATATACGCGAATCAATTTCAAAAATACCTATTCTATAACGCCCGTAATCTGAAGCCGGGAGGAATAGAAAATCAAAATACTCATCCCAAAGAGCTCGAACGAAATCGGAGAAATCCGGGAATTGAGCGCCTAAAATGCTAATTCGAACGCCTCTCTGCGAAAGTGGTTAAACTGCACAAACACCGTCTATTATATGCGCAATAAGACCTCTCCGGCTCTAATACGATCTCAATTTAGTTTAGTTACGCTCTGTTACACGGGTCGCGTGGCAATCGACTACCACCCAGCCCCGTACCACCCTAACGCCACCAGTGGCGGATTATGGATTAGACGTACATGGACAGAAAAATTTAAAACACATTCAAAATCGATTTTCTAGAAAGCTATTTTTATATCAATACTTTGATTTTCTCTTAGATAAAAAAGGAACATGTTTCAAAATGTGTTCCTTAATTTTTTGATATCTCTTTTCTGGAAGTGCTAGTCAAATTGAATCTTGAATGGATTTATCCGTAACTATTTGGTAATTGAGCGTGATTAAAATACAAATGGAATTTTCTATTATATTTTCACTACGAACAAATAAATTGAATTAACAGATCACTGTTACCGCGATTTTGAACTTTCGCTCATCATTAGACAGAATGGAAACCAAGTAAAACGTGACATGAAATATACAGGGTGTATATGAATAGGCGCAAAAGATTTCACGATGTGATTCCTCAAGCCATTTCATGACGAGAAGTTCCAATGAACATACGTCCGCAAACGCTTCGTTCCCGAAATACAGGGTGTTGTTTTTTTTTATGATAGACCTTTTCATCACATCAGCCATCTTTTTCGTACTGTTTTTTGTAAAGAGCCATGCTGCAGTGCCCACTTCTCGTATATCAGACATTAAAAAAAAGTACTAGTCAACACAACATTATAATTATGTTGTCTGTACGAAAAGGAACAATTATTGTGGAGTTTGTAATAGTGATACCCGGTACGAATCTTTCAAAACCAATACATACTATTTTATAAATTTTCCAAAGCCTTGTCTGGAATTTCGGAGAAAAATAATCAAATCACATCAAATAGCCAAATGTTTGGATTATTTATTTTTGACTCAATACATTCGGACATTGATTGGGTGTGTTTAAGATATTTAGTAATTTTTCAACTGTTTGGTCCACTGGTACATTCATCCTAGTTGCATTCTTGACTCCGTAAATATCTTAGATTTTGTATATATTGTCTCATTTTAAACATTTAATTGATGATGAAAACTATTGAACATATTCAATTTAGTATTCAATAATAATAATAACAATAATGAACCTCAGGGGCTCAGGAACATTGTTTCTGAGTACGGGCTTAGCGAACCCGAGGTACCCAAGCTGAACCTGGCAGTAGGTATAAAATGCAACTTATCCAATGATGTACAATCTAAGGAATAAACGGGTGAATCGACATTGTACCACCATAACCTCTTGTCGCGTTAAAGATTTAGGAAGAGGGTCTTGTTCGGAAAGTGAGTCACAGTCTCCCTCGGTTAGCGACGGAAGCAGCGTGATATCGAGTAGGGATACTGCAACACAAAACCAAGTGGGAAATAACATCAACACCTCCCAACCGACTCTTGATGTTTCAACGGCGGCGCAAGCCATTATGCCTACGACCACGAGAGCCGGACTCCCTAGGAAACGCATGAAGTGGACTACAGAAATGAATACCTTCATTATGAGTTCCTATTACAAGATTAAAAACTTGGAATCGGAAATGACAGCATACAGATACGCGTTAAATCTTGCGTTCATAGAAAAATATCCTGAATTACAGCACATATCCGAGCAGAGAATTTCGGATCAACGAAGAACATGGTTCTGTTCAGCTATGAACCCATTGTCATCAATGCTCAATAGAACAGGATACGGATTCACGATAAAAACAGATAGGAATTATTATACAGTCTCCCACCTGCTGTATATGGATGACATCAAATTATATGCGTCGAACAAGAAGCAATTGGATGATTTGCTGGAAACTGTCAGTGAGTTCTCGGCAGATGTTCATATGAAATTCGGGATTGAAAAATGTAAGACCCTGAACATTCAGAAGATGAAAGTCATAGATGGTGAAACATAACTTCCAAACGGTGATATTATACAGTGCATGAGGGATGGCGAAACATACAAATATCTGGAATACCAACAAGCCAGATTGCTAGACCAAAAACAATCAAAGGAGAAGATTCGTTCAGAATACAGTCAGCGTCTGAAGATTGTGCTGAAATCAATGTTGAACTCGGGGAATCTAGTCAAGGCAATTAACACCTACGCCATTCCAGTGTTGCTTTACTCATTTGGAATAATCAGATGGACTAAGACAGAACTGGATGATATTCAGAGGCAGACCCGAACGATGCTAACAAAGTACAATAACCATCGTCCAAAATCGTCTGTGATACGAACAACTTTGATGCGGAAAGAAGGAGGACGCGGATTAATAGATGTTGTCAATTTACACACCGAACAGATAAAAAATCTCAGAGAATTCTTCCCAGCAAGAGTTCTTACTTCTGACCTCCATAGAGTGGTATCGTTGGCTGATAAGGGATTTACACCTCTACATCTTGCTACCAGAGATGACTGCTGAATCTACCGTTCCTATCAGATACTGAAAAACAAGAGCAATGGCCAAGAAAGGAATTGCATGGACGACATCACCATGAGATTAATCAACCACACATCGACAAAGAAGCCTACAACAAATGGTTGATGAAAGGAGAATTATTCGCGGAAACAGAGGGATTCCTTATGGCCATCCAAGACCAAGTGATCGCTACAAACAACTAAAAACAATTCATTATGAAGGAAGGAACATTACACACAGATAGATGCAGAAAATGCCATATAAGATCGGAGACTATACAGCATATTACGTCCGGATACGAACAACTGGCCAATACGGACTATCTTCACAGGCATAATCAAGTGTGCAACATTATCCATCAGAAACTTGCACACAAGTACGGACTTCTGAATACCTTCCAGCCGTATTACAAGTATCAACCGGCGCCCGTATTGGAAAATGACTCTATCAGATTATACTACGATAGGCCTGTTATCACTGACAGAGTGGTGACCAATAATAGGCCGAACATAGTGGTGTATGATAAGAGAGTCAGAACAGCAAAGCTGGTGGATCGTAACACACTGAGTGCTCAACATACCAATTCAATACGAAATACTTTAAAATAAATGAATAAATAATAATATTAATTATTCATTATATATATATATATATATATATATATATATATATATATATATATATATATATATATATATATATATATATATATATATATGCTTGGCGACGAGATTAAAAAATGTGGAAAATGAAGAAAATATTTATTCTACCGATTATTATTTCTACAACAGGCGTTATTCCTAGAAATCTTCACAAAAGTATTGAGATTTTGGGTCTGAAGAAAATTTGTTTGAACAGTTACAAAAGATAACAGTCATCAAATCTTGTAATATTCTTCGTAGGTTTCTTTCCGAAAATAATAATGAGGTAGAGTCATAGGTTTTCTCTTTAGTTTATACTGCTCAGAATCTCATTTCATATTTTATTTATTTGTTTATATAAATGTAATATAATTAACTGACAATTTTGTCATATTTATATTCAGAGCAGTATTCTATTCGATCGTTCACCACTTCACACAAAGGAAACTATTAATGAGTAACATTCAGTGTTACTTGACTAAGGTCCGTACACTGGATTTTTCCGGGAGAAAGCCTCTGACACTACTCGTTGGTACATTGATATCATTGTCTGATGATGCTATAGTATGTATATATTCTGGTAGATTGATATATTCTCATAACATTTAACGTTATCCTAATATATAATTACTCCAGGATATGTTTTGATTATAATCATTGCCTGGCAATGGTATTAATTACCGGGTGGTGGATTTATATTTTTCATGAAATCAGTTTGATTGCATGAACAGATATATGGGCAACTCGTCGGGGTAAAACCCCTATATATATATATATATATATATATATATATATATATATATATATATATATATATATATATATATATATATATATTATAAATGTACATATGTATATGATTATATTTTCATTAATATAATCTATTATCGATATTGTCACAGAAAATCGGCCTATTATCACTGACAGAATGGTGACGAATAATAGGCCGGACATAGTGTAGTATGATACGAGAGCCAGAACAGCAATGCTGGTGGATGTCGCCATACCGAATAATAACAACGTGCTGAATAAGTTCCATGAAATACACAGACCTTGCTATTGGGATCAAGTAGATGTGGCACCTTGATAAAATGGATATTGTTCCTGTCATCGTATCCTCCACTGGGTTAATACCCAAAACTTTGCATGATAGTCTTAAGAAATTGGAATTGCATAATAATTCCTATATTGAAATGTTAAAAGCAGTAATTCTTAATACATTTAAGATAGTTAGGAAATTTATGTCAAGTATATTGTAATCGAGCATTTTCCTTTGATTGCTGAATCTGGGAAAGGCAAATTATATCCAGCTAACAGCTGAGATAATGCATAAGATAATAGTAAGTTCTTTATTTCCTACAGGTAAAACCCAATTACAGGAAAAATTTAATTATTTATATAACAAATTAACAACTTAAAGCGTTATCATAAATAATGAGTGAATATTAGTAAAAACCATTCAGCTATTCGAAACTTACTCGGTACAGAAAAAGACAAAAATAAAATGAACAAATCAAAAAAAAATTGAAAAAAATGCTATGGCATAAAATAAAGTAGAAAGAAAACACTCATGGCGTGAGTTAAACTGAAAATTTGAAAAATAGAAAAGTATGCGATACCTCAGATGCGCTTCAGAGAACATTGTCCAGATATACGCTACTGATAGTGGTAAACGAATCGAAATTAATATCACACAATCTCGAGATGGAATTATAAGTTGTACTTATAAATAATATTGGAGATTGTGTGAGTGAGTTTGTTCTGGGCGTGCTCAGGAAAAACAGACGCCCATCTCTTGAGGTCAGTCTCGGAACTGAAATTTTCAGTTGAGCTAAAATAGAGGGACAATCCGAACGATTATAAGGGAGGTTAAACAAAAATTTCAAGGCCAGAAAGCCTCTTCAACCAAGTGGTCTTGCGATATGAATGCGAGGTAATAAATTCTTTCTTGTTTGTTAAAATTTATTTTTGAAACACGTCGATAACATACTTATTTGTCTGAACGGTAGGTAAAAATTTAACCTACACCTAGACAATTTTATCTTCCTCTCAAATTCATAAACAGTATTCATTCGAAAATAAAATGCAAATGATAAATGAAAGAAAATTTGATTTTCAATTATTTACTTCATTTGTAACGCTTTTTGACGACACATCGCCTTCATCAGAAAGAGACAAAATGAAAACTAAATTAAGGTACAAAAAATTATGTGTGATCGAACGAAAATTTCCCACCCCCCCTATCTCAAGATAGACTAATTTCGTCCATTTTTCATTGCAGGGGAAACAATTTCTGAGTTGGTTCGGAGCGTGTAAGATAAACTTACCCTCAGCAGCACCATCAAAATTCCTCATAGGGAAAGTGGATCGAGTGATATATTTTCGAAAAGGTCTTTTAATTCCCTATTCAGAAAGAATTTCACGAAAATTTAATATGAAACAGTAAGTCTAAACACAACGAAAAATTGTATTCCAAAGAAAATTTGCTAGGAACAGTTGAGTGACCAGCCAGGTCACCTGATTTGAGTCCTTTTGACTCCCTCTTATGGGGTCATCTTAAATCGAGAGTTTATGCTACACAACCTCAAAACGAGGAAGAACTGCGGACGAGAATCAGACTTTTGATCCCAGAAGTTCTTCAAAGTGTTAGAAGATTTCGAGAATCGTTTTTACCATTGCATGGAGGTAGGAGAACTTCATTTTGAGGATTTAATTTGATCATTGTCAAATTTTCGTTGAAATACAGATTTTCCTTGCGTTAGAAGTGTCTGTAAAGATACCTTTTTTTGTATAGAAAATTAAAAGACACTTCCAAATATATGCCACTCGACCCAGTTTTCCCGAAATTAATTTCGACTTAGGTGCTGCTAAGGGTAAGGAGTTAATTTTATGTAATTCGAACCAACACAGAAATTGATTCTCCTCTTTCCGCTACAATCACTTTTGAGATAACGGTTTGATAGAACACACTTTATATATCTGCAACATTGGAATAAAAGTGAGTAAAACCTCAGCTGATACAAATTGAGGAGAGGAAAATACTATCAAAATCTACCTGTTCATTCGTTAATATAATGGAAAAATTAAATCTATTGCTTTCAAAATATTTCCAAAAATTAATATTATATTATATTAAGTTTCTTATAAAACTTTAGATTTTAAAATTTAGGTTGATTTATGATTTTCTTTATAAAATCTGTTCGTAGAATTTGAATTTTGTTACCATTTCTAAAAATCACACATTCAACAATGAAAAAATTGATATATATATTTCTGGGAATCTCTTGAAATCAATAGATACAAATTTTCCAACATATTATTGAATCGACAGGTATATTTAGACAATAATTCCCATTCACTCAATTCAGATAATAGTTCTGTGAATTGTCTTACGAGATTTTACTAACTTTTATTCTAATAATATAGATTTTTGTATCTTAGTTTAGTTTTCATTTTATATAATCTAATAATGGACTGTGCCGTCGTTACAAATGAAGTGAATAAGTGTAAATCAAAATTTCTTTTACTCATCATTTGAAATAAATTTACATCAAGTAAAGGCCACTTATATTCAATTTTCGATAAAATTCAAATTCGAAATTGTGGAAATTCATCAAATACCATTCTAAAATTGCCAATTTTCCTCACAAGGCGAAATTAACTTAAACGTTTTTTGAGAACCTGCTAACACAGATTTCAACCATATTATATTTGCTTAAAATTTAGAGTCACAATTCAATGATCTACAGAGCGTTTATGTTACATTCATCAATAAAAAGTCTTAAGAAAGAAATTTGAACATTTCAAACTATAGGTAAAAGACATGGTTCTGATCGTGGTTCAATTGACAAAATAGTGGAACGAAAAACTGTTACAAATAGCTACTAGCCAACTATTTCCAAATATAAGTACCAACAAATACCAAAAATTCATCTTATTCAATACTAAAAATCATATTGAGAATTTAAATAAATCAGGAGTTTATAACTTATCTTGCTCAGACCACAATAATTTCTACATAGATTAGGCTGGACGCTCCTATTAGATATAAAGAATATCAAACTTCATTCCTTAAAATATATTACTCCAAAGGGTAAATTTTCGATAATGCACGAGCAGACTGATTTATCTTAATTCCAAATTTCTCATCTCATAAAATAATAATTCACATTCAATAGTGGTTAAATACAGTCAGAATATCTGGTCTTTCCTAATTCAAGTAACGACCTGTTCATATATATTTCATGTTACTTTGTACTTGGTTTTCATACTGCAAGCCAAAGTTCGAAACCGCGGTGACAGTAATCTTTTAATTCAATTTAACTATAGGTAGAAGGAACATCAAAAATTCCATTCGTTTCAAATCAAACCTTAAATAGTTTTCCTATTTTAGCAATAATGAAAGTAGGAAGCTCGAAATCCGTTATCGCCTTGCTTAGGAGATAGCGAAGCATGTTTGCATTTCTCTATATCTGATAACACGCGAAATTCATAGCTGTGTGTGCTATGAGTGCAATATTCAACCTTCCGTAGTATATTAAACATCCTCTCTGGAGGCGGTGGTTTTCCGATCCACTCTTCATATTATTCGTCAATCAGGGCCATTTATTACTGTTACAAACAGTTCATATGTCATGAATAGGAGCAACAGAAAACAGTTCAGGTCTCGTTTGACCTCGTCAGTGTTACATGCCCATTCACAACGTCTACTCAAACTGCCATATACTCGCATTAAATCGTTGGAACGTATCAAGAACATGTTTATTTATACATATCCAAATGATGAAAACCTGAAAGAAAATTACATGCATTACAAAAATAAACTTCAGAAACTTATCAATATCTCAAAAAGAGAATACTTACACAGATGTATCGAAAAAAGTGGTGGTGAGTCCAAAGCTCTCTGGAACCACGTGAATAAAAATTTGCGAAAAAAATTCGAATCTGAAAAAGATATTGAGATGATTAGAAGATAGATAGGAGATAAAATCTCGATAGCAAATAGCTTCAATGAATACTATAGTGAAATAGGTGCAGAATATACTAATAAGATAGAAGAGCCAACTGATATTAAACAGTATAAATTTTGTTTGAGGAAAACTTTTTTTTTATCTTCCGCTGATCCAATGGAGGTTGAAAAAGTTATATCTGAGCTTAAATCAAATAAAGCTCTGGGATTTTATGGGTTACGCTCTGAGACGCTGAAAGAGATAAGAAAGGAGATATCCACTCCACTTTCTGATCTCATAAATGAATGTTTCAGTATAGGATGTTTTCCAGAGTATTTGAAAAACGGCATCACCAAACCACTACATAAAAATGGAGACAGAACTGAAATGTCTAATTAAAGACCAGTTACCCTCATTTCCAATATTGCAAAAATTTTTGAGAAAACCATTAAACAGTGAATGGTAAGCTTTCTGGACAAATACAATCTATTGTCAGAGAGCCAATATGGGTTCAGGAAACACAGATCCACTGAGGACGCAATAAGGGAGTTAACTACGTATATTTACGATCGCAAAGATAGAAACGTACCGCTGCTTTGCATATTCATAGACTTATCTAAAGCCTTCGATACCATTCCCCATGATAAATTACTTACTAAGTTGCAGAAATATGGATTCAGCGGTGTGGCATAGAAGTTATTAACAAGTTATTTGAATGGAAGGAAACAAGTGGTTAAAATTGGAACTGATTTAAGCGATGAAAGGCAGATTACTTACGGCGTTCTCCAGAGAACGGTATTGGGCCCGTTATTATTCATATTATACGTGAACGACCTTCTTCAAATGGAACTTTGTGAAAGTGTTTTGAGTTTCGCTGATATTTCGATGATACAAGGGGAAAAGACTCAGACTACAAAACACTACGCTCGAATAAAAGAATAGCATAAAGATCCAGCAAATATCAGGCACCACGAGTATATTCGCGTATACCAGTAGACTTGCGAATCTTGAAAAACTACAAATATTTCAAAAAGAAAGTGGAGCTTTTGATTCTGTGTGCCAGAAGAACAGAAATAGACAACTTAATTAATCAGCGGAAAAATTAAAGTGTCTTGTTCAAATACTGAGTTAAGAAATTTCGCGGAGTGACTTAAAAAAAAGAGAAGGAAAAAATATCTAAAATCTGAAAACAAAAACCTAAATTGTGACTAAAATACCCTAAATTGTGACTAAAATACCGGATTTGACTAACGGCCGATTGTGAAAAAAAAAAAATAAACCTATCGTGACGGACAATTCAAGAAACATAGTGACTTTTTGTTTCGTAATTACGCGCTGTGAAACTAACTTTACTTTCAAATAGAAAAAAAAAACATTCCACGCAAATGAAGTTGTTATAAATTCAAATTTAACAAAATGTACCTATCTCACAGGCGAACAGGCGAGACATTCTTCGGAATGATTAAGCGTCTGCTTTTTCATTGTTTATTACTCTGTATGTATGAAATCAATTGTAATAAACTTTATTTATTATTGGCACCCTTACCGATACTGAAGTCTACCTGTTGGAGGATTCGCATAAGACAAAAAGTATATTGAACGTAGAAGCCAGAGTAGTTTTACCATTCACCGTAACGCAGTGGTAAAAATCAGCTCACTCTCCAGCACAGAACAGGCCCTAATAAGAAGGTCGACTAACCGACCAAAACATTCAACAGCCCCTCATGACCCCTCACCTATCTATTTGTACTCCCATAATAGATATAGATGGCACTAATTTAACTACGTCAAGTGTCAAACTCTGTCGATCAAACTTCAATCGCCAATAAATAAATTGTCAAATGTCAAAATTTTCAGTTTCCCTCTAAACCCTTTCATTTTTGCGGTTTGTGCTTCCAAAATCATTTTCTTTTCAGGTGTTTCCGTTGCTGGTGTCTTGGACTCAAGTTTAGCAATTCTCTTGAAAATTGATGGTAAGTAAAATGAATTTTTGAAGTTTTAGCCGATATTTTGTGCAACTTGAGCTTTGTTTGATTTTACGGTACCTAAATTGGATTATATCCAATTCTCATCGGTTTTCTTCTTAATTTTAAGGTTCATCCCTTTGGCGTGCGGCGGGAAAGGAGTATACCATACAAGAGGACCCCTGTGAATGGCGAGGAAATGAAAGTAGACGAGGAAGCCTTTTTTCGAGCTCTGAAAAGATAAGTTAATTTGAATTATATAAATTTTCTTGAGGTTCTCAACTTTCGAATTTGTCAGGATGACTTCGTTAGGGGGCGAGGTGCCCCAACAACAACACACTTTTATAACATTCAAGGAATTTTGTGATAATAAGTCTAAGTTAACGTATCCTTCAGTAAAAGTTTCTCAATTCTTAGAAGACATTCACAATAAACCTTACTTTTTCCTGAATAGTCAGGGGCAGCAGGAAAATCTTGCTTTCAGATTCAAAGCTATTTACAAGTCTCATGTTTCTAAATTCAATTTTTGTTCATTACATTCGCTGAAAGATGAAATTCTTGAAAGGGCTACTCTTCTTCTAATTTTTAAATTCATTAAGGATAAAAAGAAGGAAATTGTTACTTCTGGGACTGAAAGCAAATCCAAAAAGTTCAGAAGCAAGTAGGACAGCAATCTTTGATTGGTTCAATTATAGGTGCTTATTGTGATTTTAAAGAGCGGGTTATCCTCATCCTACTATGTGCGTGTTATTTATTTACCATCGATCTTATACAGTTGGTGGTACTATACATGTTGTTTTGTCTGGGCTTTTATACCCTTTTATAATTTACAAACATGTTTTCTAGTCTGTGATATTATTTATTTTCCTCCATACACTTTTTACACAAATGGGGAAATAAATTGATGTGACCAAATAATTGAATTTTTGGGTCCTTTACACCCTACATTCCCTTTGTTATCTATAATTCATGTTTATTTTGTGATATACTCATTGTCATTATTAATTCAATTTTCTGAGTTCTTTTTACTCAGAAAATATATTGTTTTCTTTCGTTATAATGGGCTTTTTACACCCTGCTTACACATAAGGTTCTGCGGGCGAAACCTTATATGTTTGGTTTATATTTTTACTATGAACCTATCAATTGAACACATCAGGAATATTAATGCAACCCTAGTTTCCAAGATTAGTAATGAAATTGCCTATTTTTACCATATTCAACAATTTTGAGTGATGTCAAATTCTTATAATTGAAAACTTCTTGAGACAGTTATTACTGCGTTTTTTTCTATTTTCAGAATCAGTATGGGGTAACTGCCAGTGAAGGCAGTTCACTCCCCAACGGGGGACCACTGATAGCAATGGAGGACCAATATTATGGCTGACAAAAATATTTCAGAATTTCTTTTTATTTTGAATATTATAATGTACCTGTTTTCTGTGATATGTGATTTATATTTTTGATTTACATGTGTTAAGAATTTATTTTATTTTTGGAAATGTTTTCTGTATATATGGTTTAAGAGATTTTTGTTATTTTAAAATAAAAGTGTTATTTTGAAAAAATACTCATTATTTTCTCAATTTTTGAACAGTCTAATTGAGGCAGAAATGATCTGCATCGATTAGACTAGTTCATATACCCCACTTCAGTCGAGTTAAATTCGATCGTGGGAAATCTAGAATTCAAAAACGGCGCCTTTCGGTTTAGTTTCCCATAATGGCACGTGTAGCGCTAGTTTCTATGCAGAGACGGCCATATTGTTTCCTATGTCGGAGCACTGAGTTTTTACTTCTCATTAGGGTCTGTTCTGTGCTCTCCAGTACTTGATTAGCTGTGAAACTAGATGTACAACTTATCTCAATATCTGATAACGCGCGAAACTCATTGCAAATAGTGTAAACACATTGAAGACTTTTATTCACAGAGCAATTTTTCAGTTTCCGTAGAAAGGTAAATATTCTTTCCTGAAAGAGCTAGTTTTCCGATCCATTATTCATAATCATCGCCAACCAGAGCGTGAAAGAATTGATACGAGTAGGTAGGTGGCGGTCTGGTTCAAACAATGAATCCCAAATCCTAATTTTCGAAGTATTCAAATAATAATTCCCTCTCAATAGTTGTTGAATACAATCCTAATATTTGTTTTTTCCAAATCCAAATAAGGACTCATTCATATATATTTGATGATACTTTGTACTTGGTTTTCTTACTGCCGCAAATGAACGAAACCCCGGTAACTGTGATCTATTAATTTAATTTATTTGTTGGTAGGAAAACATAGCAAAAACTTTCATTTGTGTCTTAATCAGCCGGAGAGATCTCTTTATTCAACACATTCCACTATGAATGGGTTTAAATTAGGTAAACATATAAGGTTATATATGTATGTATATAACTTTATGTTATTAACCAAATAATAACTACTTCGACAATGGATATATCAGAAGGATTAGAAATGTGAAAGCATAATAACAACAGAGAATTTATATACATCCAAAATTTTTCCTTTCAATTACTAAAATCAGTAGGTGAATATTTTATGAAACCAGATGTCGTTAATTTATTGAATTGGAAGATTATTTCAACAAGTACCTTGACTATTCTTATTTTGGAGTACACGGGGTGTGTGTAATCCATCAATCAATTGGTTGACGCTGACACATTGCACAAAAGTCCTAGGACTAACAAATAGATGGCACCAGAAGTATATGTAAGTCATTGTTTCAGGCAGTACCACCATTCACGAGAAACTTGTCATTTCGTTCAGTAGTTTTCGAAATATCGAGGTTGAAGCTACGCTACTCTTGTGAATGTATAAACAAATGCAACACTGCTATTTAATAGTTGAAAATACCCTACAAAACCAGAAATGATTCGAGAGGTGCTACCAAGAAATTTTTCCGTCGAGAACAACCATTTGTTGATCGTATGCTGATTTCAAACGTGATCGTAAGATCACCTAAGACACTGATCGCTCTGGAAGACCAAAAGGGCTAATTACGCCAGGAAATATCAAAAAGTGCGTGCCGCGACTTGACAAATTTAAGAGTTGTAGGGAGCTTTCGAAGCGTGATGAATGTCGATATATGAGTATGGATGAAAGATGAGTCTACCACTACATCCGAGATCTTCTGAGTCGGGAGCAGAGAGCAGAATCCATCCAAAGCGTCCAAAAACCAATAATTGGCTGCTAAGGTTATGGCATCTATATTTTGGGATACACATATTGTTCATCGACTACTTAAGAAAGGCCATACGATCAATATTGAATATAACAAGCCTTACTGGATCGCTTCAGGGACGAGATTGAACGCTAACAACATTATATAGCAAAGAGGAAAACATTGTTTCAGAACAATGCACCAATTCACAAGTCGGTGAAAGCCATTGTAAAAATTCCATGATTTATGCTCAGAAATATTGCGACACCCATCCTTTTCCCCAGATATGGCACCTAGCACCTACTGGCTCTTTTTTATTTGAAAGAGAAGAGATTTAGCTAAGGCGAAGAGGTTATTGTCGAAGCTAATGCATATTTTGAGGCTTGAGAGAAATCGTTCTACAAGAAAGATATAGAAATATTTGAGATGCATTGGAATAATATTGTCATTATCGAAGGAGAGTACACAGATGAACAATTCGAATTTCAAGACGAAATTGGGTTCTTAATGATTAGTACCAGCATTTTTTGACTCGCGTGAACTTGATTCATGTCCTAAATTGTTTTTTAAATATCTCAATTAATCAACATTTTCTGAAAATATCATAACATCCCCTGTATCAACTAGAATCGCCTTGAAATCTCATTCCAAAACTAAATTAATCTCAAAATCTAAAATCCATGAACAGTAACTGTAGATATAACTATACATAGTGTTCTGTGATGGGTATCAAATATTGTTTAGGTTTTAACATTATTATGTTTTTATTTCAATTAGTACACACCGTATTTGATGACTTTAAATTCCCATACCTTGTCCAGAGTAATTTTAAATCTTTGTAGTATATATTCTCTATCTACTTACCTGATAATATTTATGTAAACTGCTCTATGCATGTAAAATCTAGAGATCTTAAGGGCCAGTGAATATTACTTCCCGATCTATCTATATATCCTAAGACATGATCTTCAATTCGTTTCGGAAATCGATGGAATTATGAATTGGCCCTTTATTCAATTGCATCCATATTTCATTTTTATGGTCGTTCAATATTGAACAATCGCCAGAATTCTTCGTCAGTTAATAACGTATCGAAGAAAAGAGGCCCTAGCAGATAATTATCAATAATCCCTGTCCTAACATTAACGGACATTTGATGCTGACAATTGCTCATACGTAGTGTTCGCAACGTCTTTTTCAAAAGCAGGTCATGTAGTAACAATTCATTCACAAGATCAAAAAACAGTTACTGTCTATTGTACAGAACCATTTGTTTACCTCAAGTCGTTAGTGAGCTTCGATAAACGAACCCCTAATCAAATCAAGATGGGTTTCAGTCTTCAGAAGAAGCTGCTGATGCCTTCTAAGAAGCCATTTTGAATGTAGCGACAAACGAATGGAATAACTGCATCCAATTGCTTCGAACGAATGTGGAACTATATCAATCTTCGCGGAGATAACCTCCAAAAACAATAAAGTCTCTCAATTCCAGCTCTACAGGGTGTTACATAATAGTATGTCACAAATCTAGTGGCAAATCAACATGCTTTTTTAAGAAAAAAAATCCATAAAAACATAGGCCCGCAAAAGCTTCGGTACGGAGCTACAGGGTTTTTTCTTCAAAACTCCTGCAGTTTTTGGGATATTCAGCCCAAATTTGGAATGCAAGCTATTTTTCACAGCCTCCATCATTACACGTCGTAGATTTTAACTGAAATTCACGAGGTGTTTTTTTTCCTATGCCATGTCTCCTTTTGCCCTTTCAAACTTTTCTGCAGTACGTCACTGATAAGCGTACAATCAATTTTCGTCATCTTCGTTCAATTTAGAAACCTATTTTGACACTTGTAATTTTTTCGTATCTCCGACCGTTCTCGAGTATAAAATCATTAAACGATTGTATGCATTCGCTGAATTGAGAGCACTTCTAACTAAGGAATGACTAGTAGGCTTCAATTTTTTCATTTATTTATTTATTTTGATAGTTGATAGAGTTCAACCAGTGACTGCTCGACTGCTGACTTTTTGAGTGGAAAATTATTGAATTTGAATTATTTGAATTGTATGTTATTCGCTACTCGATAGGTATGCCCAACATTTTCTTTTATTTTGATAGCTCGTCTTCTGAGACTCAACTTATACTTATTCAATATAAAACTAATAAAAAGAACAACCAAAAACTGAATAAATTGCTGGAAGTATCCTCCACCTGCAAAAATACAGGCCTCTGTCCTTCTTCACATCATATTACGCACTTTTTGAAATATTCCTGGGGTATTTCTTATCGTGTCACAAGAGGTTATTATTCGATTTCTCATTTCTTCTACAGTGTTCACTGGAGTGGTATAAACTAAACTTTTGAAATATGCCCATATGAAAAATTCTAAACAATTTAAGTCTGAGAGCATAGGAGGTCATGGTTCTGGCCCACCCCGACCTATCCATTGTTGTTGAATGTATTATTCAATAATTCCCTAGCTTCCCCATTGAGATGTGCTGGTGAACCATCATGCATCAACCACATTATGTTTCTCGCCAAATATGACATATCCTCAAGCAATAAAGGTAACTCCTCCTGATAAAATTGCCGATAAGCAGGACCGTTTAGTCTGTTAGACAAAAAAAATGACCCAATCAAATAATTAACAATTATTCCGACCCAGACATTCAGTGAGAATTGTTCTTGATTATGATATTCTTCATTCAAATGTGAGTTTTCCTCAGCCCAATAATGATTATTGTGAAAATTTGTGATAGCAGTTCTCGAAAAGTTAGCTTCGTCTGTGAACATTATTTCACTATCAAAATGAGCATTTTCTCTAATTTTATTTAAGAACCATCGGCAGAAATTCAGTCTTGAAGGAGATTCTCGAGGAAGTAGAGTTTGGATGCGCTGAATATGGAACGGGTACATTAAAAAGTCGTGGAGAATCCTCCAAACTAGAACATGTGAAATATTCAACTGATTTCCAATTTTTCTTGTACTCACATGAGGATTCAAATCAATACAATTTAAGAATGCTTCCTCAATAGGAGGAGTTCTCATAGTTTGAGTTGCAGTTTTTAAATGATTATTTGCAGTAAAAGTATCAGTTTCCCTCAACCTTCTGTGGATATCTGAAAATGTTCGCCTGTCTGGTGTTACTCGATCTGGAAAGCGCACCTGATATAATGGCCTAGCTTCTGTTGTGTTTCCGTCAGCCATATCGTACATGTAATGGATATCAGCCAATTCGGCGTTAGTAAAATTAGCCATTTTTCCTTAGAGCAATAACTTCAAAAGTCTTAAAACTAATCATTAATTCAATAAAAAGTTCGAGCAGACACTGGTTCGACATTAGCAACTGTAAAAATAAATAAATAAATGAGAAAAATCAAAGCCATTTTTTTAATTAAAAGTGCTATTAATTCAGTGAATGCATACAATCGTTCAATAATTTTTTGCTCGAGAACGGTCAGAGAAACGAAAAAATTACGAGTGTCAAAAAAGTTTCCAAATTGAACGAAGATGAAGAAAATTGATTGCACGCTGATCAGTGGCGCACTGCAAAAAAAAGAAATGGTTCCAGACAAGAAAACACCTTGTAGATTCTAGTTGAAATTTAGGACGTGCAATGATGGAGACTGTAAAAAATAGCATGCATTCTAAATATGGGCTGAATATCCCAAAAACTGCAGGAGTTTTGAAGAAAACACCAATTTTTTCCGGAAATTTCAACAACCTGTAGCTCCGTAACGAAGCTTTTTATGGACATACTATTATGTAACATCCTGTTTATGAAAAACATAAAAGACACCCCTTGTATTGGATTAACCCGATTTGCTTTTCTTACTTTCAATGCGATCATACCTTCTGCTATCTTTATGTACAGATAAGGCATTCTAGTGAATTTTTGACTTGATTTCAAATTCTGCGAGCTATCGCTTATACTTTTCACTATGGAAAATAAACAATGATTTTAAGATGTGTAGTACACTACATACATTTTCATTGTCTCTACGCTCAGATAGTGATAGTGATTTTATTTTGTATTCACTATAAGATCAAATCCGTTCCTGTTAACTCCCTTATATTCTACACCCCTGTGTACCATGGGATATCGCTAAACAATCACACCCTAAATTAATTATTGATGAATGATGAAATGGGATTACTCAATATAGGAATTTAGTGCTGTAGTTTCCGACATTCCATTTTCCACAGATTCTTGATCCTACCCTTGACTAATTTACATACTGTTGGAATTCAGATTCCGCATTTATCATTCTACCTCAAATTTGAGGAGAAGTACTTCGACTATTTTCCATAAAATTTTTTTCAATTTAATCACTCCTTAGTCAAAATTTTAGGAACTATAACAGTTTCAGATTTTAAATTTGCCTAGTAGTTCATACGGGGTGAAGGTTAATTGAGGATTTAAAAATTTCGAAATTAGTAAGATCGTTTAAGGTGAAATAAGTTCACTAGTTCAATTCTTTCATTTATATCTTATGTATTAATGATATTGTAGTATTTTAGTTTCCTCTCATTTCATGAAAAAGGAATGAAATCTTTATCATATATCGATCATATTTTAACTCATTATATTTTGTGAAACTGAAGCTTAGTAATTTTCATTTGAATTGTTCACTCAGTAAACTTTGTCTATATATTATATATATATATATATATATATATATATATATATATATATATATATATATATATATATATATATATATATATATATATATATATATATATATATAGACAAAGTTTACTATATATATATATATATCGCTAGTTATGGCCGTTTATAAAATTTCAGCTTGATATTGTAATTGGAACTCAAAATAACAGACGGTCCCGGTGGATATCCCTGTATATATATATATATATATATATATATATATATATATATATATATATATATATATATATATATATATATATATCACGATGGTGTCTTAGTCTATGTTGAAAAATGGATTCACAGATAGAGTAATAGCTTTAGGAGAGATTAGTAATTGAAATTGATTTGAATTATAGAGACAAAAACTTTAGAGTTACCTCTATTTATCGGTCACCCAGCTGATCACAAGTTTCTAATGAAAACCTTCACACATATCTGAATGAAATTAGGGCACCATATGATTATCATGTGATAGTTGAAGATATTAATTTCAACCTTTTGATTCATGGTGACGTAGAGAAAAATGAATATATAAATATAATGAGTACTTTTGGATACACATCTTTTATCGATAAATATACACGCCCAGCGAGTTAAACTCGCCTGGATTACATTTTTGTTGCAAATAAAAATCCTTTCAGATGCAAAGAAACTTCAATTGGACATATTGGAGACTACGATATTACTGACCATCAACCCACTTTCCCTAATGTCCGATTGGGACAACATAGTACAAACGAATATACCAAGAAAATCGAACTCATAGATTATAAAAAACTTAAATCAGATCTGGCAAAAGGGATGGAATATATAAAGTAGGAGGACCGAATCAAATGGCAATAAATTTCCCAATAATATTATATCAACACATAAAAAGAAATACTAACACGATATGAATGAACAACAAGCACACACCTAGACACAAATGGATTACGAAAGGTCCTCTAAATTCGATAAATGAAAAAAATCGCCGTTACCACATCTTACGACGAGATCCTGAAAATATAAACTGGAAATTGAAGTATTCATACAAAATTTGATTGAAATATCGAAGAAAGAATACCTATGAAAATGCTAAGACAAGAGTAAAAATGATTCCACAGAAATTTGGAAGCATGTACATAACCTCAGTGAAAAGAGTGTTTCTTTTGTCTGAAATCGTAAAAATCAAGGACGAGAATGAACAAATATTACAACGAAAACGGAAATAGTAAAGAAAATCAATAAGTTCTATGGTGAAAATTGAGAGAAATACGCAGGTAAACTTAAAGAACCAGAAGATTATTCAGAGGAAAAAATTTCATCTCAGGGAAAAATTCTTTCTAGCTCCCACACTCCTTCATACATAGAAAAGATTATTGGGGACCTCATAGAGACAAAAAACCATCAGGAATTGATGGCATTCGATCTGAGACATTAAAAGAAGTAAAGAAAGAAGTATCTGGCCCGTTATCTTACCTTGCTAACGAATGCTTTATGACAGGATGCTTTCCGGAATCCTTCAAAAAGGGAGTTGTCAAACCGCTTTTCAAAAGTGGAGAAAAATCTGAGGTCTCGAATTATCGATCAGTCTCTCTGATATCCAACTTGTCAAAGATTCTGGAAAAACTAATGAAAAACAGAATGGTTGCATTTTTAGAAAAACATGAAATTATCTCGAGAAAACTGTATGGATTCAGACAGAATAAATTAACGGAAGATGCTATCAAGGACTTAACACAGTAAGTGTATGATCGAGTGGATAAAAATATCCCATTGTGCTGCATTTTTATCGATCTCTTCAAGGCATTTTACACTGTTTCCCATACAAAATTGCTTAAAAAACTTAGCAGATATGGCTTTAGAGGAACAGTGTTGAAGCTTCTGAAGAGCTACTTAACGGGTAGGAGACAGGTGGTACAAATAAATAGCGAAATCAGTGAAAAAGAGGTTATCACTCATAAAGTACCACAAGGTTAAGTACTATTGCCACTGTTCTTTATCATTTATATAAATAGTTTATTAGTGTTGAAGATCGCTGGAAAGATTGTAAGTTTCGCAGATGATACAAGTATATTATGTAGTGCAAAAACCTGGCAGGAGCTCAAAGAAAATGCAGAAAACGATATTCGAACCATAAAGCCGTGGTTGCAATATAACTCACTCTCAATACAAAAAAGTCGTCGTACCTACCGTTCACTTCGTATGAAACAGGTCTACCCAACTTGTGACCACTCACTGCAGACAAATATACCCTGATTGCAGAAGCAGAACATGGATATGTGAAATTTTGGGAGATTATTTTAGGCATATGATGTGGAACCATCATATTGAATATCTGACGAAGAGACTGCGTGGCTCATTGTATAAGTTTAAATACTTGAAAGGACAAATGGACACCAAAAATTTGAAAATTATGTATTATGCCTTAGTCCAGTCACTTTTGTAATATGGAAATCTTGGTGGGGGAGCTGCTTACGAACATCATCTGAGGAAGCTTGAAATTGTCCAGAAATGGATTCTCAAAATCATCCATGGAAATAAGAGGACATATTCCAGTGATCGATTGTTCACTTTATCAAAGATCCTTAGCGAACGACAACTTTATTACATAAAAATAGTCGAATATGTGTATAGGATAAAAAATCACTATTCATTCGATAGATTACACATACCCGACGAGAATTAGGGATGAGGAATACAAGACGCTGCGCACAGAAGAAAGCATAGGACAGAGAAATAGTGCATATTTGGCTCCCAAGTTTCATTCACAACTGCCTCAACACCTGAGAGACATTAAACGATGGCAGGTTTTCAAAAAGGAAGTAACAGTTTGGACTCTAAGCACTGGTCGATAATATTTCGAGAAACTAGTGAACCAAGTATCAAAGTGAGAAAGAGTGTTATAAAAACAAACTAAAAAACCTTGTTATGAGTGAAAATTAACCCGTATTGTGTATTCGAAATTAGAAACTGTTACGACTCTTCTGGAATGTTTTCTCGAATTTGACTTAATCCTGATTGTGAATTTTTCGTGATTGCAAATTCTTCCTGATTGTGACTTCTTCCTGATTGTGACTTCTTCCTGATTATGACTTCTTCCTGATTGCGACTTTTTTCTGACAGTCACATTTTATTATTTTTTTCATCCGTGACAGAAGTGGAACTTATTGGTTGTTTACATTGAGGTGACAATTTTGCAGCCATTTAAATGAATTGTTTAATATAGTGATGGTATTTGAAACTGCTCGGGCATTGAAGAGTATATTTTTGAGTTTAATAGGAGCGTATAAGCGCAACACTCATTTTGAGTGTCTAGCCTCTGCTATCTATTGTTTATTTAGCATCATGTTCTGTGTCTAAGTGGGCACAAAATGTTATGTTCACACAGAACATTTTGGTTATGCAAATAAACTATATTATTATTATATTGGTTCCGCCACGTTGATGAAACTATTGTCTGCTTTACAGGTACGAACAGACAATCAAATATGTTTGGAAAATTCCCTAATAATTTGCATCCAAAAATTACATTTACAACAGAATTCGAGAAGAATGGCTTAGTAAGTTTTTTTAGATTCAGCTATAACTCGCTCTAATAATAAACACAATACTTCAATTTGTCACAAACCTTCACACAACGTCATAATAATACACAACTCATCAGCACATCCCTATCAGCATAAAGTTGCATCTTTCAAGAGTTATATACATAGACTTCTCAACGTACCTCTATCAACAGAAAATTTTGTGAAGGAATTGAATTTAATCAAACAAACTGCTTTTAACAATGGATATAACCCAAATATAATTAATTACATTTTGAGAAAGAAACAACTCAGATTAGCCATTGAACAAGTATATTCACGGTCAGAAAAACGAAATGAATCTAAATATCTAACATATTTTGGTGAAAGTAGCGAATTCTTGAAAACATTCCTTGAGAATTTAAACTAAAATATAGCTTTCAGAACAAAAAACAACTTCGGGGACATTATAAAATTACAAAACAAAAACTAAAGAAGAAAATAAATCTGGAGTATATCGTTTAAATTGTCCAGACTGCGATAAGTTTTATATTAGTCGTTTCGGTAAACATTTCGGAACTATAATATCGGAACACGAACGTAGTTTCAATAATAAAAAAGGAGATTCCAATTATTCAAATCACCTTTTAAATTGCAACCACTCATTTAATCCGGATTTCCAAGTTTTACATACAGAGAGTAGAGCCCAGAAATTGAATTACCTTGAAGCCCTCGAAATTAACAGATATAAAAATTCCAAGAATATACTTAATGACCAACTAGATATAAATCAGTCACCCCTACTCAACTTATGCCCAGAAATACTTGATAGCCTTAAATGGATTTCCCTAACCTAGTTTTTATTGCTATCTGTCGTGTATTTGTAGTATGGAATATCAGTAGTATGTATCCTTGAGAAAGAAATAGATTGTCGAAACGCGTTGTGCTAATATATCCTAGTAGAATTCTAATCCTTTGTAACGTGCTAAAATCACGTCAGAACAGTTTGAGTTAAAACACCTGATTCCAGTCAACTCTCTATATGTATCACTCCACTGGTTAACAATCTGATGCGCATAATCCGCATATGATAAGTACATGTGCTACAAGCATTCTTCAGTTTAGGGGTTCTTTTCTTTGCAGACCTTCAAGCTAATCAGTTGAACTTGAAAATCCTCCAAAATTGTAGATGAAATAATTAAATTATATTAAAATTCATATCTTTATCTCATATACTGTGTAGTGACCTATATAGTGTAACGTGCTAAAATTACGTCACAACAATTCAAGTTAAAACACCAGATTCCTGTCAACCATCTATATGTGTCTATATGTGCTTGAATGCCTTGCAGTAGCTTTTAAAGATTCAAATTCTGCTCTACAGAATCTGTCTTTTTCTCACAATAGATTTCATAATCGTATTCCTTTAATTTCTACATTTTTTTTTATAATGACCATGATAGATTTCTCATTAAAAACTCGATCGAAATAAATTTTCTGAGTAGAAAACGACAAAAGTAACTCAAATTCCTATATTCAATCATTATTTCCTTCATTTTAAGTAATTTTCGTGAAATTATAATGTAAATCATGAAATTCTTTCACATTTTCAAAATGGTTACCAAACATATGTAATTTTTGTAAATAGTTTTTAAAGATGCCTCCTCGCTTTTTATAAAACTCAACTTTTAATTCTATGACCTACCTGAACAGCTAGCACGAGTTTATTTTTTTTTTAGAATTTCTGTAACTTTTCCTATTAATTGTTGTCTTTAAATAATGTTAGATCCACGTTATTTTGTTACTTCAAATTCCCTGGTGTAGCTGGCTGTTACGTTAGAGCATAGAATATCTTGGTGACACATGTCTAATTTGTGAAATTCAGTCCTAGGGGGAGACCCGTAACTAGAAAGTCCTAGGTGAGGAGCCCTAGATAGAAAGTCCTAGGTGTGGAGCCCTAGACAGAAATTCGTAGGTGGAGAGTCTAAGACTGAAATTCCTAGATAGAGACTAGTACGTGGAATTCAACAGCTGAAATAGAGATTTCCCCAAAGGCAGCAGTAAGACCAAGAACCACCAAGATAAGTCTTAGTGCCTGTATTAACATATAAAGTATATGTAATTGAATAAATATCTAAGCAAAACTTTCTTGACTTTCCTTCCAAGATTTCAGTGACTAATAATGAATTAGAGTCTCATTGCTCATTTTTCTCTGGGCTTAACCAGAGTAAAAAAGTTAATTTTGTTACACTGGCGCCCAACATGGGGCGCGATGTAACTAGTAACTTTCCTACAATTGTTCAATTATTTAGTGAAAATGTCTCACCGAGTGATTAGCGATCAATTAGAAAATCGGTTTCAGTAGAATAGAATACGAAATTTATTTTTCATCAGTATAATTACATTCTGTCGAAAAAAGTACTGGGAATCGATTATTTGAAAACTGGTCAAAACGATTGTCACGATTGTTGTTTCTAAGTTGGCACAACTGTTTTCTATAGTGACGCGGAGTTTAAATGCAATCTCTCATTCAGTTCCTTTACAATGTTCGATTTGCTACAGAAGGCATACGGTCAATCGACTTCATCAAAATCACGTGCATATAAGTGGTGTGGTGCGTTCAACAGCGGCCGAGATGTGGTGAAAGATTTGCACCCCTCTGGTCGGCCATCTACATATTAAATTGAAGTAAACATGATAGAGTAAAGGAAATGGTAATTGAAATGCATCATTTAAATATGAAAGAGATAGGCAATGAACTTTCGGTGTCTCACGAATCAATCGGTACCATTGAAAACGATTGTTTGGGCATGAAACGCGATGCTACTTGACTAGTTCCAAAAGACCTGAATTTTCCTCAAGAATTAGATCGCGTAAAGGTCGCTAAGGAAATGTAAGAACAAGTCATTTCCGATCCCACATTCATAAATAGCATTGCAACTGCTGCTGAGAAATGGGCTCATCAGTTTTTAATGCAAACCAGTCTACAAACTTTGGAATGGCGCTCCAACGTCGATCAAAAGTCGAGGAAATGTTGACTGTTTTCTTTTATTATCGTGGTGTTGTGCACTGGGAATTCTTGCCTGATGGTTATAAGGTAAATGTAGAATATTACCTGAGCGTAAGGCGGCGTTTGAGAAAGCAACTTCGTCTTAACAGGCCAGATTTGTGGAAAGAAAACTGAAAGTCGATCAGAAGTCAAAGTAATGTTGACTGTTTCCTTTGATTGTTGCAGATTCGTCGTAAAAGAGTAGATTTGAGAAAAGAAAACCCATGTATTTTGCACCATCCAACAAGGCTATCAAAGTGAATAAATTTCTGACCAAAAACTCAACAAATACCATCGAACCATATACATATCCTTATAAATGTGCTGATGCGGGATTTTCCTTGTTCGTTGATTGCTTGAGAGAAGCTTTAGATCTCTTTTTAGTCCCACCTTTTGTATTAAACGCAATTCACATAAAAAAGATTGGTTCACAAGTAATAAAGAAGAGGTTTTTAAGGAGTAGTAACAATTTGAGAAATCTATTCAGGTTGTGTAAATTGACAGGAGACATCAATTTTCTGGAGAGTTATAAGGAAGAGAAAAAAAGATATAAAATATATATCAAGCTCAAGAAGAGAGGGTACTATAACAACGTGATTGCTTCATCTGAGAACAGAACTAAATCGGCATGGAGGATGGTTGGCTATACTTTGAGGGATGAGGGTAGGACACAGAGTATAAAAAAAGTAGTCAAAGAAGGGAGTACGATCAACAACCCCAGTGTGATAGCTGATCTCTTTGCGGATTTCTTTTCAGAATAGACTGAGTGCAAACATCGAGAATATTTCGGCGATGATGGGCCAAAAACCTGCACATCTCGCACAATTTTCTAAAAGACTTTTTTCTTCAGTACCATTGACGACAAATATGTCAAATTTGTTTTCCGAAACTTAAAAAACACTAACAGCACGGGTTTCGACGGGATCAATTCGAGGATATTGAAAGCTTTAGGAGAAGTCATAGCTGAACGGATTGCTTTTCTAATCAATTTATCTGCGTCAACGGGGGTTTTTCCATCCCTGCTCTAGATGGCAGCTGTTGTACCTATTTACAAGAAGGGGGGCAGAACCAATCTGATGAACTACAGGCCTGTTTTGATCTTGAACACACTAACAAAAGTGATGAAAAGAGTCTTTTGTAACAAAATGTTGGCATTCTTAGCAGAGTATAATCTGATGGCTGACGCACAACATGGTTATAGAGCTGGGAGATCACCCGAAACAGCAACTCTTAAATTCATGAACTTTATCTACAATTATCTAGATCAGGGTCTAGCAGTGACAGGAATTTTCTGCGATCTTTCAATTGCATTCGAAGTTATGTTTTTCAACTGTATACTGAATAAATGTTATGCATTGGGATTCAGGGGTGTTATGCAGGACTGGCTTAGATCTTATTTGAGTAGTAGGTCATCTTAGGTGGGCAGTTCACATTCCGTGAGTTATGAAGTGGGCACAGGCGTTCCTCAGAGGTCTGTACTGGGACCATTTTTTCAGTTAATAGTAGTAATATTCAATCTAGTCCTCAAACTCGGTTTTTTGGGGTATACATCGACGAAACCCTATGTTGGGATGTTCATATAGATACAGTTTGCAAAAGGATCAATTCTGCTCACTTTGCCATTCTGAGATTGAAGGATGTACTGGTTCAGAGGACTTTGTTATCAATTTTTATTCCTCAGCGTCATCTGTCTAGTAATGTATTCCTATGGGGGGACTCGGCGGGACGCGACCGGGTGTTTAGGTGTCAGAAGAAGCTCATTAGGGTAATTTTTGGATTATAGCCTACAGAAAGTTGTAGACCATATCTTCTGCCAAATTCAGTTCTCACTTTTTCCTTCATTTACATGTTGGCTGTCCTCTCGTTAACCAAGAAACATCTGAGAGAGTTGCAGAAGAACTCGACAAGCTACGGTTATGGTATTCGATCTGGAAATAAGTTTAGAACCACGCTCCATCACACTGGCATATTCGAAAAGTCACCACTTTATGTGGGATCAAAACTCTTCAACAAATTGCCAGTTAGGTACAGAGTCCTGGCATATGAGTCATTTAGGAGAAACGTTAAAAAGCTATGGATTTCAAATAGTTAGTACACTGTAGCAGACAGTTTGATTTAATGATCTTCCTTGTGATCCTATTATTTGTATTTTCGTATGTATTGTTTTATTTATTTGTTATTTATTACTTGACGTGTACATCCACACTTTTGTGGCCTTACGTACTGAATAAATCTTTCATTCATTCACTGTATTCACATTATATGGCTTCGGCCGACTCAAACTACTACTACAAGGTACTCGTTTTGAATCGATAGAAGACATAAAAGAGAATTCGCGGACAGAACTGAAGTTGATTCCATAAAAAGCGTTTGAAATTGTTTTGAGGAATGGATAATTCGTTGAAGTAAATGTGTTATTTCGGAAGGGGCCTACTTTGAAGGCGATACCATTTTTTGGATGAAATCTAAACATCTTGTGTTTCATTGGCCAATTCCCAGTACTTTTTGACAGAATATATTTGACTCGGCAAGAATAACACAATGCATACCACAAGTATACTGTTTATTCCAACGTAAAATTGCCTGTCCCTCTATATCAAGCAGGAATGATTTTGACAGAAAAAGCTGAAACACGTCAACATTTGATCAGAGGAGGACCAATTTCTTAGTGACAATTTTTGTTCTGAGAACTCCCAAAATTCTAATTTTAAGGTAATTGTAACGAGAAGTTGACCACTTCTCAATATCATTCACTAATTTCTTATAACCATCATAGTTTGTTAACGCTTCTCGTCAATATTCATATAGATTATGTAACTTTTTTCTAGAATAACGTTTTCTATTCTCATTCCACCCTTTAAACCTAAGAGTAACTTCTAGTCACGCCACTGCATTTGTAATTCGGCGATATTCGTAGTGACGCGAGAATGATAGACGATTAATAGCCACTGTGAGATTTATCATGAAGACTTTCTTTTCTTTTCTTTTTTCTTCATGAAGTCGTAATTATCGTATTGTAATTTGTCTGATAAACTATAGATGTCTCGTGATATTGTTAAAGTACCGTTTTGTGTATTTAACAATATCACGAGATATTGTTAAATATCTTTTGAATGTTGAATATAAAAGCAGTGTTCAAGCTGAAAGAAATGAAATAGAACACGTACAAATGAAATTATAGCAACCAAACGACTATTTCAATAAGCTATTAGAAATAATAGGCAGTTTGATTAAATATTCAGTACAAAACAAAAAGATATAAAGTACCGTTTTGTGTATTTATATCTTTTTGTTTTGTGCTATTTCATTTCTTTCAGCTTGAAAACTGCTTTCATATTCAAATTTTCAGACAGCACTCATTTTATGATTCTGTTTCATGAAATAGCTACAATTTTCAGCTCGAGCTTAGCTCTTCAATTTTGTAGTAATTTCTAGAAAAAATTGAAGAGCTGAGCTTACAGTAACTTTTCATGAGCGACCTCATAATTTGAGATATTGATAAACATCAATATTTTGTGAAGAAGGCACCACGTTTGTTTTTATAACAACCATCTGGTAATAATGAATCAGTTTCACATTTGTCTTTCATTTTCAAAATACTTTCAAGCACAGTTGTCGAGCTGTTAGCTCAGACTAATATTGAAAATGGTTTACTCAACTGATGAGAGGGTCGAAATTGCTTCAATTTATTGTCGAAACAATAGTGATTCTGAAGAAACGCAAGGATTTTCAATGTGAACTATCCTGGAAAACAAGTAGGACACCAGTATGTCTTATATTTGATAAAGAACTTGTTAATTACAGGTTCGGTAGCTAGACTCCTCTAGCTCTAAAATGAGCCATGTCAATCATCCTTAAGCTTCAATATCGATTATCAGTATTCAACCACTAGACTAGCTGCCGTACCATCCTGTTCGCTGATGACTGCTTTATCGGTCGGTTGTGGGGATCTGGGGCGTGTGACAGAACTTGCGGAGAGGCACAGTTGCGGGCTTCAAAATGGTTTTCTGGTAGTAAATTATGCATGAACAAGGGAGAGACAGAGGAGGTTATCTTTAGTTTGAGAAGTGTTGAGTTATCGTCCGTCCGTTTTCTTGGAGTTCACATGGATACCCGACTCACTTGGTCTGTTCATATAGATCACTTAGCTGCCAAATTGAGTGAAAATGTTTTTGTTTTGAGAAATCCAACTCGCTCAGTATCACCAAATGATAAGCTTATCATTCTCTATGTGAATCCCATATGAAGTATGGTATTCTGGTATGAGGTAAATGTGGTGAATTTGACAGAATTTTTGGTCTCCAACGTCGTGCTGTGAGAATTCTGGGTGGGCTGAGGTACAGGGATTGCTGTAGGGATGCTTATAGAACTCTGATGATTTTAACCCTTCCAAGTTTATTTATCATGGAATGTCTGATCTATGCACATAATAATATTGAAAGTGCAATATTACAGAGAGATAGGCACGCCCATAACACAAGATTTCGCGATGATGTGTGTGTTCCATACTGCAGGTTGAGTAAGTCACAAAATGGCCCAGGTTGTATTTTTTTCAAGTTGTATGATAAATTACCTGCAAGTGTCAGAAATTTGTCTGGTAGAGATTTTAAATTATGCCTGAAAATTTTTTTCGAAAAAAACGTTTTTTATAACACAAAAAATTTCCTAAATTTTAATATTTCTGTAGTCAAATTTTAGAATTTTTGAATGTGCTGGTTGAATCTTAATTTATTTTTATGATAACTCGTTCTCACTGTTGCCAAACCCTCTCTTACTGATCGTTTTACTAAGTAAGATGTTTGTGAATTTTTTTTTCCCTATTTCTTGATAATGTTTGTAGGCAAGTAAGTAAGATTTCAAGTTGTCTACTCATCTCAATAATTGAGTTAATTTTTATATACACCACTAATTTAATGACGACGGCAAATACACATGTATATAGGCATAAATAAAGAGTTCTATTTCTATTTCTAGGCGAAGGAAAACAGTTCAATAATAGAAAAGTTATTTAAGATAACTATTTAAGACTATTGGTTTAAGAATACCTAAATTCAAATTCCCAATCCTATTTATTATTAACGAAATATAAGTTTATAGATTTTAAGACCTGCCTACCTGCATGGTAATAATTATTGACTCATTATGATGAATAACTTCCTCAAAATAATAAAACATTTAATTTATTCTATTGTGAAACTCAACATATAACAATGATAGATATTTGTCAATTTTGTTGATTGAAAAAAGTCAAAAATATTTAAGGTTCCCTTATGTCTTATTAGTGAATAATTTGCAGAAAAAAAGGTAATCAATGCCGTCATCAGTGTCCTCATAATCACTATGTTCATAACAGATATCTTCACCAAAATGAAAAATTATAGAATCCACGTTATCATCATCCGCTATATGTTCTCTTTCTAAATATTGTTCTTCAATTTTTTTTAACTTATTCATTTACTTACTTGGTTACAGTAGGCCATTGCGAATCAAAAAATTTTTGAGTTGCTAGATTCTTAACATCTTCTAACTTGAAAGTGACATTTTTCGAGGCAACCCAGTTTTTGACATATGCCCACATTTTTTCTATAAGGTTTAATTGAGGATGATCAGAGGGTAAGCGGAGAACCGGATGCCTATGAGCCACCAGTGGGGAATCGATAACATATGTGTTAACTCTTAGTTTATGCTCCTGAATTATTTTATACAATTCTAGTTTGGAGGCTTGTTGTTCAGAAAATATACCATTTTGAATCAACCATTGTTGCATTTCGGCTTTTTGTTCGAAAACCCAATTTGTTTTTCTGTAGCTACATTGTAGTACGAGAGGCTGCAAGTATGTGTGATGCCGGGTTGTCGTACATACACGATATATCCTACCTACCTAGGTAGGGTGTACCGTAGCATATATAGATATTAGCTTTCGCACAATATACATTACTTTAGTCAAGGTTTGGATTAGGTTTAGTTCGGCTCTGCTCTATATTATCAATGGAAAAACTCATAGTTATTCAAAATTGCGAGTTTATTGGTTGTTACAGAACAAAATAGTTACATAAACACCTCAAACAAGTCTAGGGAGCACTTCTGAATATCGATATATCGTATCCAGAACGATCAATATGGATAATTTTTTCAAGAAATGAACACCTCCAACAATTTCTCATCAAATTATGTAGAGTGCCTCCACAGATTTCAGTTTTTTTATAAAAACTAAAAATTCAGCAGATGCGACGCTGCTTGATAATCATTTCATGTATTCAGTGTTTGAAATCAGTTAGTTGGCACTTTGTTTCTGTTGTAAGCACAAATAAAAGATTCAAGTTTTGTGATTCGACCATGGAAAGACGACATTTGACTAGAGAAGAGGTGTTACGAGCCGTTGGCATGCTCCAACCTGGTAGCTCCAGAAGGGAAGTATCCAGGGTTCTGGGAAGTGTCATAAACCGTTTATGGTCGCGTTTCAATGAAACAAGTAGCGTAGAAGAACGCCATACAGGTCGTTTTAGGATTACTACAGTCGCCCAAGACCTATTTTTGGTTTTACAAGCCAGAAGAGATCGTACTACCCCAGCATCTCAATAAGCTCAAGAGCTATCAAGAGTTCATTATGCACAAATTTCCGACCAAACTGTAATAAATCGACTGCACGAAGGTCAACACTCCAGACGTCCTTTAAGAGTTCCACAACTGACCCATGGAAATCGCGCTGCTCGTTTAGCTTGGTGCCAAGAACACGTAAACTGGGATCAAGAGAGGTGGGCCACAGTTCTCTGCAGTAACGAATTTAGATTTAGTTATTATCCCGATACGGGAAGAATTCGAATATGGAGGGAACCTGAAAAGCAAAACCGTCTCCAGCATGCTTGAGAAGTTGTTAGACAGGAAGGGGGATCAGTGATGTTTTGGGGAGGTATATGCCTTGGTGGAAGAACTGACCTCGTTTTCTTACAGAATAATCTCACGGGAAATTCTTACGCAAATGAGATAGTTTTACCTGTAGTGGTACCGTATCTCCAGACAATGGGTCAAAATCCACTCTTTCAACAAGATAATGCCCCTCCTCATCGTGCAAGAGTTGTCTTGAACGTTCTTGAAGAGAATGATATCGATGTTCTACCGTGGCCATTATGCTCCCCAGATCTGAATCCCATCGAGCATATGTGGGACACCCTAAAAACAAATCTCCTGCGTCAGAACGTCTTTCATTATGAACAGGAGCTTCGATTAGCAGTTCTGGGGGCTTGAAATGACTTAGGTCAAAATGTAATAGACAATTTGATATTGAGCATGCCTCGACGATGCCAAAGTGTCATTAATAACAGAGGTGGACCTTCTAGGTACTGAAAAAAATTAAGTGCTTCCATATCGTTTCGAAAATATTAGTACAGGATTTTATTTTGTGTTTTACCAAATTTCGTCATTTTCAAATTTCAAACTTTTTTTATAATAGGTGCTTTGAAGAAGTCAAATATCATTTTGTTTTCTTGAGAATACATTATTACCAATACATCCTAACAAAAGCCGAATGATTTCTATAAATTCGAATCATCAAATTCATATTTTGAATATATTGGTAAGTGTTCCCTAGAATTTTTTGAGGTGTTTATGGTGTTAAACTCAACTGAGAAGTGACATTGAATGTTGAAGCGTGGCACTGCATGTCCTCAGCATACTTTTCATAAGTTGGTACGTAACCACTGATAGCTAATCGCAAGCATAATGACATATGGTCGTCAGTTAGTCGATTGCGATATTTTGACTTGATTATCTTGATGTCAGAAAATGTGAAGGGCGATTTGCCTTATATTCGGACATTTATCTTCAGATATAAAACACCAAAAATTTGTATCAGATGCTGAAGCTTTGAGATATATATCTGATAAAAACTGCACCAACTCATTTTCAACAGAACATGTGGTTAGGTTAGTTAAACTGACTTGCTATTTCAGTAGCTAATTCCTCAATGTTTTTACATGAAAAAGGATAACTCATAAATGATGCTACATTTGCCAATTTACAGCAATCATAACAACTCATTTCCAATTGTCCCTAAATATTTGACAATTCAGCCTCATACTCAAATGAGGAATCCTTGCTTTCAAAGACGGAAAATATTTCAGATCCTTTCTTTTCCGTTGATCTATCATAAGTTGCAATTTACTTTTAAATGCGTTTACTGCGCTAATCATCTCAATAATAGTTTTTCCTTTACCTTGAATCTCCAAGTTAATGGTATTTAAGTGCATTGTGATGTCAGTCAAAAATTTCAAATCAGTCAGCCATTTTTCGTTTTTCATCACCTGAGTGTCATCACCTCCTTCGTCTAGAAAAGCTGTTATTTCGGGCAATAATTCTTGAAACCTTTTTAGGAATTTTCCGCGACTCAATCATCTGACGTCCGTGTGAAGAACTTAATCAGTGTGTTTTCCTGACGCCCTATCCTCCAACTGCAACTTGAAGAGCCGCCGTTGCAAGCTACGTGCACAGATGGAATTCACATTTTTTGTTGCAATGTCCATAATTTCCTCCGTGTTTGAAACTTTTGAACACAAAACTTGTTGATGTATAATGCAATGGAATGAAAAAAATTAAGGAAAATCTTCATTAGCTCAACACAATCCCACAAAACCGTTTTTATTTCCAGTCATTGCTGGTGCTTCATCGGTCGTAATGCACACTAATTTATAAATTGGTAGTTTTTTACAAAATTGAGGAAAACGTCTTGTATATCTTCGCCATGGATCGTCCCCTTCAGCAGAATGATTGTCAAAAATTCTTCCTTAGCCATGTCATTGAATACCATCCGAATAAAAATACACAGGTGGGCAGAGTCTGTCATATGGGTGGATTCGCCGAACTGTAAAGAAAAGTATATACATTTCACTCGCTGCACTCATTTTGTATTATTTGATAATAAACTTTGTATCGACGTAGTATTGCCTCCAAGTTTCAATTCAGAATGACTCCAATTCCTGCAGGCGCAACATTTATTTCGGCGTGAACAGAAGTCTCTAATGTTCCCGCCCGAAATTTCTAGAAAAGCGGCAAGAATAAAAAACGCGGCTTTTCTTTGACAAGTACCTCGCGTTCCTTTGAAAAAGCCTTCTTTTTCCCTTAGCAGACTGTTATTTTATTACGTGATAAATTTTTGTACTTCAGTTATCTACTCATTAAAATTGTTTTCTTCTCGAGATCTACTAAAAACACTCGCGATCGACCGTTTGAGCACCCCTGCTCTACAGGATCGTGAAACATCACCAATTGCATCCTTATAAAGTGAAACTAATTCATGAAATAAACAAAGACGATCCAGATCGCCGCTTGCAATTTTGCAATAATTCGCATGTTCCGTATAATACCTGTTTTTCTGACGAGTATGTCTCAGTTTTTTGCACCAAAATCAGTCCATCTTGAGATAGAGGACGTGGAAATTTTTCATTGGAGCACACTATATAATCAAATGTGTATAAATAAAACTCAAATTTCACTAGAAAAGTATAAGGATAAACATTTCCTAAATTTACTAAACTTATTCTGATTCTGCTATGGCAAGCCAGGAGGAAGTCTATTGAACATTTTGTTACCCCAATATGCGAAAGAATTTTGGGTTACCTTTCATTTCGGAGATCAATAACCAAGTGGTCCTTCATCATTGCATCGTAGGTATGTATATCAACAAAATTAATAAAATGCACTAAGTATTTCATAGAATTCAGCATTAGGAAATTAAAGTGCAATTCGTGGTTAGGTATAACATTGAGCGGCTTCGTGCCGCGTTATCGCTTCGAAGACGGATTATTTCCATACATAGGAACAGGGACCTGAGTACGCCTAGGTACGTTTATTCAACTTATTTTTTATAAGATCGTTCTCACAGTTATTAATCACATTAAAAACATTTTATTTCTGATGCTTATGTCAAGAGGAATTGCGTCATGCTGAAAAAGTTTCTCTAGCAAATGTAGACATATGATAGAAACAAGCGTCACGATACGGTTCTGCGAGTCCCCTAAGCATAAATCGGCGTCCCGAAACGCATCAACCCCACTCATTTTCCAACGCGTAATGTCCAACGCCACCCATCAATTTATTTCAGATATAAATTACTCGTTAAATGACCTCGAACCGTATTTATGCCTATTGTTTTGTCGAATTTAAATTACCTTATAAATATGAGATTTTATCATTTTCATAGATCGAATCTGTTCGAATCGGAACCAAATGGGGTGCTACATAATTCATGTTATGCGGTTGCAAAGATTGAACATCTATAATTAAGATTTTATATCCAATATAGCAACTCCTCTCTGCGAGCAATTGGATGTAGACTGTAAATCCATCAACCCTATTTCCACCGGAATAATTCACAACAAATAAATGTAAGACAGTTCGTCTTGGGCTACTGGTTTTGAGATTTTTTGAATGTATTTATATTTCTATAATTGGTGGAAAATCTAAGACAATTTTCAAGATGTATCGTACATAAGAGGAATGTCTTCTAAGTTTTTTCATATAAAGCTAGAATGAAACAAATTAGAGCTTTATTGCTTTTCGAAGTACACTCCACACAAAAATTGTCGCATCACCCTACTATTACGACAATACTATATAAACTTTTAGGTTGGTCATTCAAGAGTCGCTTGGTAACTTTCAGAAGTGTAAAATATGAAGATATCATTCAAAAGAGATGAGTTTATGATGGAAAATATCAACATTAATGAAGTTAATGAAAAATTAAAATCTTCAAACATTCGCGAAGAGACCAATCTACTAGCATCGAATGGTTACTAATCATTTTCAGAATCGAGTGTTTCCTCGCCGGGCCCTAATTACTGCCAGTATACGTCTCGGAAGCCCCTCAAACAAATTTTGGATGTACTCTTGCGTCACTGAGTTCCAAATTTCAGGAAGCAGATTTTCTAGTTCTTGTAGAAATCTACAAGGCATCCTACGTTGCTGAATTTGCCACCCCATGTTGTCCCAAACATGTTCTACGGGATTCAAGTCTTGACTGGCTGGCCATCTTAAACTATCAATTTCGGCATTTTGCAGAAATTCTGTAACTACTCTAGCTGCATGAGGCCGAGCATTATCATGCATATAAATGAAGTTTTTGCCAATCAATGGGCCAAAGGGTACAACATGGGGTTCAAGGATATCTGCGATGTATCTGGCCGCTCTCATTCTTTCATTATTCACTAGGACTAACTCAGTTCGACCATGGAAAGAAATGCCTCCCCACACCATTACTGAGCCCCCTCCGAAGTTTTCGGTTTGCCGGATATTGCATTGCTGATACCGTTCCCCAGGTCGTCTGTATACAGGCATGCGTCTTTCATTTGATACTAAACAGAACCTAGACTCGTCGGAAAAGAGAACATTCGACCATTCTGGAATACCCCAATTTGCATGTTCCCTCGCAAACTGAAGTCTTGCAACTCGATACTCTCTGGTGAGACGCGGGCCGGTAGAAGCCAGCCTTGGTCTGATATCATCTTCTCTGAGCTTTTGCCTAACAATTTGTAATGAAATATGCAAATTTCTGGAAAATGCAAGTTCATTTTGTAGCATTCTAGCCGAACAGTGCCGAACTATTAGTGCAGTTAAACGACTCCAACGATCATCAACTGGTGTTATCATCCAATTCCTTTCCTGTCCGGTCCTTATTCCATATTCACTTGTTTCGTGGTACCGAATTATTGCTCTTGAAATAGTGCTTTGGTTGACATTCAACAAGTTAACCACGTTGGCTTCGCCCCTCCTCTAGAAGTGTTACGATTCTTACCTCTTCATGATCACTCAAATAGCATCCAGGACGTTCAGCAGCCATTACAATAAATTCAAAGATTCGAAAATTAACAAGAAACACAGAAAACTTGCATAAATTTAGCGTGAAAACTGAAGAGAAATTGAATGAATACTGATAGTCAAATAAACTCATTCTTGTTTCAGACGTGTTTGAGATTATATGGAAACAAATGTTACTACATAGATAGGATTTTTTCCCCTTATATGTTCAAAAACATATGTTGACGAAGAATCTGCGATCGAGCTGCTCAATCCATTGTGGAATTTAGGATACCAGGTGATGCGACAATTTTTGTGGTGTGTGTATGTTCTGCAGAGATTCATACACTTCTGCATCCATTCGAACCAATTCTCGAAGCAGTTATTCTAATCGTTCAAAATGGCCATTTGAAAGCAGCAACAAACGATATCGATATGGCTCTTCCATGATGTTAATATGATATCTATTGTAAAACCCAGTAACTTTTAGGGTTATCATTTCATACATACATTTACATATAGTAAACGATATATATATATATATATATATATATATATATATATATATATATATATATATATATATATATATATATATATATATATTTGAAAGGAGAAGATTTACAAAAATTTGAATAATTGAAAAATATTTCAACAATCAAACTTCTTGTATGTTTAAACAAATCCAAGAAAAGACTTTACATAGCAAGCAAGGTCATGAAAAAGACTAAGGAAATAATAAAAAAAATACATAACCTGCGATATTTTCTCAAATTCCCTCTGTTTGACCGAGAGAGCCCCGATAGCCAGGTTCAGTCTTCCAAGTGATGCCGATTATGATCTATAGATGTTTTAGAATCATTATGGACCCAGTAATCTGGGTTGACATCGCCCATATATTATTTCTCCGTGGAAATTGGTTTATTTGAAGGAAAATTTGCGAAAAATTTTAACACTCTTTCGAAAAATATGACGATTAAGCAGCAGCACTCACTATTATGCCCAGTTTTACAGCTTGGTGAATTATGGAATTCTCCTTCGGGGGTTTTCGTCGGAAGCAGAACGTGTGTTCCTACAACAGAAAAGAACGATTAGGACCATAGCTGGAGTTAGCCAATCTCAGAGTTGCTGAGAATTATTCTCGAATTATAAAATATTGACAATTCCTTCTATCTACATACTTACCTGTTTGTGTAATATTCACGGCAACCTAGAAAACCAAAAAAACTCACACAGTTCACAACTATTCAACTAGTAACAGAGACCATTTAATCCAATCTATGCACCGTCTCAGTAGGACAGGACGCAGAACAACTTCAATTTCACTAGAGTAAAACTATACAACATCTTACCTGCGGCACTCAAAACTCTCAATCCTGGGACATTCAAAAATAGGATCGAATCTATTCTTTTAGAAAGCGTGTTCTACAACATCGTTTTTTTCATTGGAACTCATTAATAATTACTGTTCGTGAAAATTGTTCGAGGTGCTTCATAATATTTCAAATTTTGAAACTGACAAAAGTCTTTTACCTAACCTCATGTATTGAGCCTATATCATTGTGAGCATTATTATGTGTCTCGTTGCTGCCTGTTTTATTGTTGTTTTTTTTTATGTAACATACTGCCTCGTAGATCGCATGCCATATATTATTTGATGGTGTATAAATCTATATATGATATGATATGATTTGCTATCTCCAAATGGGCAGTTATCCCATAATACCTTCGCATTCTGAAAGACGACCACCCATCAATTGTGAAAGACAATCTTGTGTGAAACTCTCACAGGATATTTTTTTGTTTTTCGAATTTGTTAGTGAATAGAGAAGTTGTCTGGTTCCTACCAGGTAAATTTGCCGTAGGGTTAAAATATTTGAAATTATTTTCTCTAACCTCATCTTCCAAAAAGATGAACGGAACATACTTAGTCACCATATATTTCACGAGTAATTTGTGGACTTTTGCTTGGTCATAACTGGATAAACCACCCTGAAAATAAGATGGGCAGAAACTTTTTGACATTGCATAAAATATGAAAACACTTAATTACATCTACAGAAAATGAAGGGTTTTCAATGGTGGACTAAAAGTTAATCAAAGAAAAACTATTTTTTTGCTTTTTTTTAAATCCTGTATTTCGAATGTATGTTAACCCCTTTGTTTCGGATTTCCATACCATTAGCGTCTACGGCTATACAGGGTGTTACATAATAGTATGTCACAACTTGCGATTTTAAGAAAAAAAATTCATATGAACATTGGTCCGCAAATGCTTCGTTACGGAGCTACAGGCTGCTGAAATTCAAGGAAAAATTGTTTTTTCTTCAAAACTCCTGCAGTTTTTGAGATATTCAGCCCAAATTTGGAATGCAAGCTATTTTTTATAGCTTCCATTATAAAACGTCCTAGATTTCAACTGAAATTCACAAGGTGTTTTCTTTTCCGAGGCTATGTCTCCTTTTGCCTTTTCAAACTTTTTTGCAGTACGCCACTGATCAGCGTACAATCAATTTTCGTCATCTTCGTTCAATTTGGGAACTTTTTCAACACTTGTAATTTTTTTGTTTCTCAAACCGTTTTCGGGTGAAAAATTATTGAATTGAATTATTTGAATTGTATGTTATTCGCTAAATAAACCAAAATAAAAGAAATACTCGATGGGTATGCCCAAAATTCGCTTTAATTTTGATTGCTTGTCTTCTGAGACTCAACTTTTACGTATTCAATATCAAAGTAAGAAAAAGAACAATTAAAAACTAAATAAATTGCTGGACGTGTCCTCTACTTGCAAAAATACAGGACTCTGTCCTTCTTCGTATGATATTACTGTCACATTCGATTTCTCAATTCTTCTACAATGTTCACTGGAGTGGTATAAACTAAACTTTTGAGATATCCCCATAAGAAAAATCTAAACAATTTAAGTCTGGGGATCTAGGAGGCCATGGTTCTGGCCCAGCCCGACCTATCCATCGGTTGTTGAATGTATTATTCAAGAATTCCATAGCTTCTCCAGTGAAATGTGCTGGAGCCCCGTCATGCATGAACCGCATTATGTTTCTCACCAAAAGTGGCATATCCTCAAGCAATAAAGGTAACTGCTCCTCAAGAAATTGCCGAAAAGTGGGACCGTCTAGTCTGTTAGGCAAAACGAAATAGTCCAATCAAATAATTTTCTATTATCCCGACCCAAACATTTAGTGAGAATTGTTCTTGATGATGAGATTCTTCAATCAAATGGGGGTGTTCCTCAGGCCTAAAATGATTATTGGGAAAATTTGTGATAGTATGTCTCGAAAAGTTAGCTTCGTCTGTGAACATTATTTCACTATCGAAATGAGCATTTTCTCTAATTTTATCTAAGAACGAACCATCGGCAGAAATTCAGCCTTGAAGGAAAATCTCGAGTAAGTAGATTTTAGACGCGTTGAATATGAAACGAGTACAATAAAGAGTCGTGGAGAATCCTCCAAACATTTGAAATATTCAACTGATTTCCAATTTTTCTTGTACTCGCATGAGGATTCAAATCAATACAATTCAAAACTGCTTCCTCAATATCTAGAGTTCTCTTAGTTTGAGTTGCACCTTTTAAATGATTATTTACAGTAAAAGTAACAATTTCAGTTCAACCTTCTGTGGATATTTGTAAATGTTCGCCTGTCTGGTGTTACTCAATTCGGAGAGCGCACCTAATATAATCGCCTAGCTTCTGTTGAGTTTCCGTCAGCCAGACCGTGCATGTAATATATATCAGTCAAGTCGGCGTTAGTAAAATTAGACATTTTTTCTTACGGCAATAACTTCAAAGGTCTTAAAACTAATCGAATGCGAATGCATATAATCGTTAAATAATTTTTTGCTCGAGAACGGTCGGAGATACGAAAAAATTACGAGTGTCAAAAAAGTTTTTAAATTGAACGAAGATGAAGACGATTGATTTTACGCTGATCAGTGGCGTACTGCAAAAAATTTGAAAGGGCAAAAGAAGACATGGCTTTGGAAAAGAACACACCTTTTAGATTCTAGTTAGAATTTAGGACGTGTAATGATGAAAGCTGTAAAAAATAGCTAGCATTCCGAATTTGGGCTGAATATCTCAAAAACTGCAGGAGTTTTGAAGAAAAAACAAATTTTTTCCGGAAATTTCCACACCCTGTAGCTCCGTAACGAAGCTTTTGTGGACCTATGTTTATATGAACTTTTTTTTCTTAAAATTGCACCTCCACTAGTTGTGATATACTATTATGTAACACTCTGTATACGAATCCAGGCTAACCGTTCTCGATATTTCACAAATTGGACTGGTTTGCCATCGTATTGTGTAGAATAATAGTTCATCTCATTAACGGTATTTTCTTTATAATTGCAATAATCGTAATCCACATCAGACTTTTTATAACCGGAATCATATTATATCGTACAAATAATCGATCTAAATGACTAAACAGCTGTACACAAAAGACTTGGCCAAATTATGTTACGAGAGCACCTGATAACATGTCGACGCAAATAAAAATAAAATGGAATGCCAAAGCTAAGACCGCATATATGCTGTGCTAAGACTAGAGAGACTCCACAGCCACAATTTGTGGGCGTGATTTTCCACAATTTATTTCAGGAATAGGAAAAAGTAAGGAGATCTGCTGAAATGCGAAAGATTCGATGTAAACGCAAGCATCACCGTATATTTCGGTACAAAGGGGTTTGAGAATGAAAATTGAAGATTTTCACGAACTTGTGAATTATTTAACAGAGAAGAGTTACGATATGCACATTTATCGAAAAATGGGGTATTTTGAGAAATAAGTATAAGGTGAAACACTTTTAGAACAATAATTGATTTTTGTCAGTTGAAATAGTAAATGAAATAATATTGAAATTTAATTTGATTCTTAGTTTCTCTGTAAGTATACCGGATCAATATTTCTGAGAATAGGCAATTCTGATAAATTTCCTATTTATCAGTTTAATAACTAGAACGGTAGTTTTAAACAAAGCGCTCCTTTTATATTTGAGAAACTGAAGCACACATTCACTTTAAAAAAGGAATTAATTGACGTTCATCATTTAAGCCTCTGATCTTTTACAAATATAAAAAGTAGATCTCTAAAAATATCCTCTAAATTAAAATCTGTAACATGATATATATAATAGAGTTTTACTCCTGTCATTTGTTGATTTCCACGAAGCGGTTTATACGGTAGAATTAACGGCCATTATAAAAGCATTGAATGAATGCCGAATCGACCATCGAAAATATTTACAATGATCATCCTTCACTCCCAGACAAAAAAAATCAAGTTAGGAAAAGGCGGTAAGACAAAGTGATACTTTATCACCTAAACTATTCATCACTGTCCTAGAGTATGCTCTCAAAAGGTTAAAATGGGAAAACCAGGGAATCAGTATCGATGGAGAAAGACTCAATCATCTAAGATTCGCCGACGGTATCGTACTCATCTCTCTCTCTGACAATCTAAGAGAAGCTACTATCCAAGAACTAAAAAAACGAAATACAGGCGGACTAAAGATAAATTTCGAAAAAACAAAGATGATGACTAATCTAGTCCCCAATAAGCTTTCAAGTGCTAACAACAATAAGCTACAAATGGTCTATAGCTACATATATCCGTGGAATGAAGTGAGGATCGATAGAGACGTCCAAACAGCAGAACTGCTCAGAAGAACAACATTAGGATGGGCAGCATAAGGCCAAGTTCATGATGCCTTCAAGAGTGATATTCCGATCAACCAAAGAGATGGGCTTTCAACATGTGTGTTCAACCCGTTCTAACCTACGGTGCAGAGACCTTAACCCTGACCTAAGCATCAGCACGAAAACTACAAAAAACACAACGCAGGATGGAACGATCGATGCTGGGAATAAGTCTAAGAGACAGAACTTGAAACGAGGAGATTCGAGAAGGACAAGTATGGAAGATGTTTTCGAGAGAGTGACAAGAGCTGGGTGGAGATGGGTAGGACATATTGCAAGATCGAACAACGGAAGACGGACGAGGGAAACTCTGGAATGGCGACCACGAGCAGATAAGCGAAGCCGAGGCCGACCTCCAACCAGATGGACCGATGACCTGAAAAGAATCTACACCAATTGGATGGCAACCGCACAGAATAGAAAAAGATGGAATTGCCATAGGGAGGCCTATGTCCAACGATGGACAGTTCAGGGCTGAATGATGATGATGATGATGATGATAAACATGAACATTCAAAAAATTTTTGTTTTTTTGGGAGACAAAATGGCTTGGAAATGGACACCCTGTGTGAAATTTCAAGAAAATAAATTTTTCATTTATTTTTAAAGAAAAAAATTTAGAATCATCGAAAACTCTTGTTCTACCTCTTAATAGATGCTATTGCAACTTCTGGTCCACTCACAAAGGCTAGCAGTGGAAGATAACTGTTTCTATTCTGCTAAATCTCCATTTTTCATTTTGAAATTTGATGATTAAGACTTGCATTTCCCCACTTCATCATGTTTACTTATACTTTCCGCGTCTGGTCTATGAGTTTTCGTCTGGGTATTTTGAATCGTTAACCTCATAAGGATTTGCTTTCATTTCCGACGAGATGTGAGAAAAATTACCCATTTTATTTCCACACTATTTTCAACACTAAAGATGTATTTAACTTCCCTAGTCTTCTCTCTGCCATACTGGTATAATGATAAACGTATAACAGTGACAGTATATTCACAAGAAATTGAGTAAGAAAGGGAAAGCATTTTTATTTATATACTAGTTTCGGGAAAGTCTCGGGGATTCACTCATTCTCTGAAAGGTTTCTGCTGAATATCGTCAAATGTGGTAAACCTTAATTGATAGATTATTATACTTACACTTCTGGCCGGTAGGTGACGACACTTTATAAAATCTTTCAGTTTTCTATAAATTTTTACAAGGAATATTGAGTTTAAACGAATGATACGAAGAAACTCTGAGTGAATTCATTAGAATCTTGGTTGTAGGTGCCATCAATTTTTTTATGAGTGTTTTTGGTGAATGCAAAAATTCTTTACAATTCTGAAATCACTGCAATCTGATTTCTTCCCTTCTTCCTCTTAATTAACCAAATTCTCTCGCGTAGCTTTTTGTATCTTCTCATTGCGCTGCGAAACGAATTGGCTAGATCGAATATATTAAGTTTTCAAATCCTAGTGTTTAGCATACAATTAGAAAATTTTGTATGATTAGAGATACTACCTACCTCATTTGAACCTGTACGGGTACGGCAAAAAGCGATTAGCAAATGAATTTATCTTTAAGCTCTTACAAGTATGCTTTCATGCAGCTTGATGTCAAATTAAGCTTCTGGGTTGCAATATCAAGTCAGAGCAAACCTTTGTTCTTTGAAAATCTTGAACTTCAAGTCAAATTAAGCTTTTCCAGAAGTTTTCAAGCTGCTTGACTTGACGAAGTCAATGATATGATACAGGTGTGCTTGGATATATCAAAATAACACAAAACGAGGTATTAGTTCCTCTTACTCCCAACTCCCAAACTCTTTACTCTTGCTCTAAAAAACATCTTTAAAAAACTGGAATAGGACGAAAAAGGTATCAATGTAGATGGAAAACACCTGAATCGTCTCCGGTTCGCCGATGATGTTGATCAGTTCAAACGAGGAAGATTTAAGAACTATGTTAACTCAACTGAACAAGGCATGCAAGGAGATAGGCCTTCATATGAAACAAAACTCTTAAGCAACACCGATAATCCGGTGAAAATAGATAATCAGCTGAAAGAAACAGTTGAAGATTACATTCATCTCGGTCATGCTATAAAACCAGGAGAACAAAACCAGGTGTCTGAAGTGAAAAGAAGCAAGAAGCGACTTGGATGGACAGCGTTTGGAAAAATGAGTAACATTTTAAGGAACAAAGATGTTCCCATCTCCTTACGCAGGAAGGTGTTTGACTTCTGCGTTCTTCACGTCATGACCTATGGCCTAGAGACTGTAACACTAACTGAGAAGAGCATAGAAATGCTGAGAGTTGCCCAAAGACATGTGGAAAGGAGCATGCTGGGAGTGACTTTGAGAGACAGAATCCAGAACGTATAGATAAGGAGAAGAACCTGTGTTACAAATATAATGGAGAGAACTAGTTAATTGAAATGGAGTTGGGCAAAGCACGTGGCCAGGAAAACAGAAGATGAATGGCCAAGTAGACTAATATGCTGGAGACCTAGAACAAGCAAGGGGGCATTGGAAGACCACAAAAACGATGGGTAGATGACCTCAGAAAATACGCAGGCTCCAACTGGTATCACCGCGCATAGGACAGGGAAGAATGGAAAAGGTTGGGAGAGGCTTATATTCAGCAGTGGATGACTGGGAGCTGATATGATGATGATGATTTGTAGCAAAACATATTCGATCTTATTTGGGAATTCTAAAAAACCATCAACTCGAAAAATTTGTTGGTTTTTTAAGTTTGAACTCATTTGATAACCGTCTCGTAATCTTATGAGTAGGAGTGGTTATTGCTAATATAATTGATCACATTGCCCTTCTCTGGTTTGTGTATTTTGGGAAACTTCTACAAGATGGGATTGCTTACATTCAACTTATACTCACATTATCAATAATAGGGTTGCTACATAAATTAGGAGTTTTCTTTGTCACTCTGCAATCATTTTTGGCAAGAGATTTTTTTTTGAGCTACTCATAAGGATCAGATTATTTTATTATCTACTCTATTAAAATACGCTTTTTGTCTGATTCAACAGCATTATTGCTCTTGTCCGTTTTTAAATAAAAACAATCTTTTTGTATTTGACTTTAAATGTTTTTATTTCGTGATTTTTGTTTTCTATTGAGGAAAATGTTTTTCGTGATTTGGTTTCTGCATGAATCTCTGCTGAATGCCTTTCTACTCTCATGATTTTGTATAGAAACATGAGCACAAGTAGAGAGTGAAAAATGAGAAGCTTTAATTTTCAGTTACGTAAAAAAATCATTCAACTATGACCAAGTGGAAGCTCACTATTCGTTTAGATACTTATGTCCCAAATCCATAGTGTAATAATATTAATCTATGTGATAAATAAACAAACATGCAGGTTTTTGCGACTCCGATGTCAGCACAAATGGATGATTTGAAAATTTGAGGTAGATGTGCAATTCAGCGATATCGATTAACGGTATGAATCTTTGAGTTATCGGATATTATCAAAGAATTCGAACATAGACACCAATAATATTTATTATTTTCTTTAGTATGTATTTTGACGTCCAATTAATAGTTTAAATGTGTAAATGCTGAATACGCTGAATACTGAGTATGAAAATTATTTCAATTTTCAATTTGAGCTTGAACTGCTACCAAATACGGAAATAACGTAAATTTACGTTTTGAGGAATGATTTTCAGAGAATAGTTTGGAATATACTAGGAAAAAGGGAGAATGAAACATTCATATATCTTCAAACTTCTATACAACCCTCGAAGTGCGAGTGCCACTTCAATTTGACAAATTTCTCTGCTTACATGTCTTTGCTACCTCTAGAAAATTATTATTATTCTTTTATTTCTTCATATAGTACCTTATAACTAACTCTGTGTGAGGTTGTATCATCAAATCAACAGGGATTATTTTCCTATACATTACGGCGTAATGCGCAATCAATTATTCACAGACAAATTCTCTAATTGCGGAATTTCGAACGCAGCAACTAATTAGGTCTCATCTGACGCCTTCTGACGTTTCTTCTTAATAACCATGACATCGTTTGAAGTGGAATTCTTTAAAGTAAATCTAATAATATATGTTGAGTTCACCTCAATTAAGGCAATTTGTGTTGGCACAAGTGATAGTTGAAATACGGCCAAAGTTTATGCACGATTAGTATTCTACGTTATTTTCGATTACAAAATATTTATACAAATTATCATGGTACAAACGAACAAGATCATGAACATGTAAATATAATTGATGTTAACAGATCAGTCCAATTTTTATAAGAATTTTGTATAAATGTTAAGGCATTGAAGTTGAACTATATTCTCCTGAATCAATATTGATGTGGATAATCAAAATCCTTCAGCATTGCCTAATTTACTGTGCAGCCCAAGAAACAGATTTTGATGAAATATAGATACACCCAGTAGACAAAAGTGAGTTCAACCTGACTAATCAATTCACCCTCTTATGAGCATTTCGTAAAATAAAATCCCCCAGTTATTATTCCGAAAACTCTTCCTTAAATATTATTATCCTTATTGAGATAAGAATGGAGTGTTGAGCCCCTTACTGAGAATTAAAGTTTAAAAATATGACCCAGCATGAGCGTCGATATTCATGGGGAAAAGTGAACTCAGATTCACACCAAACAAATCGTGGCAGGTTCGATATGTAATAATGAGGTCCCCACGCTCCCGACGGTTGGTAGAGGTTAAGATGCCCATTAGTCGCAGTCCCTCTTCATGACAGGGACGGATGAAACCATACGGAATCCTGATGATCCGCCGTTGGATATTTTCAAGAAGGTCTGAGTCGCGGGTATCTTGGGGACTCCATACGGGACTGCCAAACTCAGGTAAAGGATGGACGAATGGTTTGTTGATAGTACTACACGTGCTCGGATCTCACCCAAGGATCTGTTCCACAAGTCCAAAAACTTCTTTGCTTTGTATACAATTTGACTTGGATATACAGCGTTCGTAAAAATGAGTAACATTTTAAGGATAAGTGATGTTCCCATCTCCTTACGAGGAAGGTGTTCGACTCCTGCGTTCTTCTTGTCATGACCTACGGCCTAGAGACTGTGATACTAACTGAGAAGAGCACAGAAATGCTGAGAGTTGCCCAAAGACAATTGGAAAGGTGTATGCTGGGAGTGACCTTGAGAGACATGATCTAGAACGTAGAGGTAAGGAGAAGAACTTGTGTTACAGATATAATGGAAAGAACTAGTAAATTGAAATGAAGTTGGGCAGGATACGTGGCCAGGAAAACCGAAGATGAATGGCCAAATAGACTAGTGCACTGGAGACCTAGAACAAGCAAGGGGGCATTAGAAGACCACAAAAACGATGGATAGATGACCGCAGAAAATACGCAGGCTCCAACTGGTATCACTGCGCACAGGACAGGGGAGAATGGAAAAGATTGGGAGAGGCTTATATTCAGCAATGGATGACTGGGAGCTGATATGATGATGATGATGACTTGTAGCTAATCATATTCGATCTTATCTGGGAATTCTTAAAAACTATCAACTCGAAAATTTTGTTGGTTTTTTTAATTTGAACTCATTTGTCTAGCAATCTTATGAGTAGCAGTGGTTATTGCTGATATTATTGATCGCATTGCCTTCTCTGGTCTGTGTTTTTTGGCCAAATATACTAGTGCACTGGACAATACATAGGCTCCAACAGGTATCACCGCGCACAGGACAGGAAAGAATGGAAGAGGTTGGGAGAGGCTTACATTCAGCAGTGGATGACTGGAGCTGATATGATGATAATATGATCGAATCAAAAGAAAGACTTGATCGATCGAAAATAGATGGACAAATGTACAACACAAGATTGGAGTCTTGAGCTGCGAATAGATATTGCAAGTTGAACTGTACCCCTGTTGATAGCATCATCCATCCCGTTTTGCCATGAGTTTAAGAAACAGATGAGATATATTCTGGAAGAAATTTCCTATTGATACTGATTTAATTGAATTTAACCTGTTTTATTGAATTTTATCCTGTTCAATTTTGACAGCTTTTAGTACAAATATATTATAATTTATATGAATTAACTGTGAATTTAAACTGTACACATCTTGTGATCACAATTTGACTAGTTGGTTGAGACGTAGAGCTCAAATTTTTTGACTCTTTCCGTGATATATCTCATTAGATCTTAGTAATTAACCTATTGGTATTTTACATATATCAATCAGTTTGCATTAAAAGTTACCTGACCAATGTGGTTTACTTGTGTTGTTGTAGAATTATAAATTGTTCGAGTCCTTTATCTAACGTGGTGGCGCCGAAGAACTTCAAGCTGAGTTGTTAATCCCACGCCTTCTCCACATGAGCATAGCTAGAGGCAGATTGTCATTCACTATAAAAACGCATTGAAACCCAAGTTAGGACTATAATCTCGTTTATACATTTTTTGTTGTCAAATCTGACGCTAGGGTGGAACCCCGTGTTATATGGTTTATAATGTTGTGCGTTTCGTAGTGTTCGAATCTATAAAACAAGAATTGCTACAATCTCGATTATTTACATTCTTGAAAGTATATTTATAAAAGAAAAATTACTGTATTTTCAAATGCACTTTTACTTGACTCAGGTCTGCAAAATGGACATTTCTCTCAAGTATATAGACGTCAAAAGTTGATATCGTTTCCAAATATTCTGAAAAGAACTGATCTCGAGAGGCAAAGCATCTAGTTCTCAATTGTAATTTTTCATAAGCTACCTGAAATTGATCGCAAATTCGCCAATACCAAATCTAAAGTGATTAAATATCAATTTGTTCGCTGGGTTTTTCATTTATTCTGCTCTTTGGTTCTCGTACCCCTCACTCTTCGTCGACCCTCTCATGTATTCGTTAGTTTACCTTTGGAATCCATTTCAATTCCACTTAATTTTCTAAGCGGAGTTAGCAAATATTTGCGGCGGTTCGTCGAAGAGATGGTGCGCCCCTCTGGAAACGTAGTTGCCCCGCGCCATTTCCTGCAATCTGTTCCGTTCTCCTGCGGCTGCCCGCAATCCTGCGGTTGCAGAAATCGCCTGGCTAACTTTTTATTTTAATTAGATCGTTATTTCGAACATGCTGTGGTTCTTTGGCGCGATATTTCGCCGCAGATTTGAAAATGCCTTAAATACAGAACAACTACTAGAATCAAATTCGGATAGTTACTGTAAAGCAGGGTTTCCCAAGCTTTATTTCACTGAGCCTCCCCAATTCAAAAATAATATTTTCATGCCCCCTCAAGTTTAAAAACATTAAAAACACACAATTTCTTTCACAACTATATTATTTATTTGAATTAAAATTAAAACAAAGAGTTCCATACAGATATTTGTAGATATTTATGTTAATGTATATTAATATTTTTATATATTTTATATATTATATATTTATATATATATTTTCATATATTTATGTATGTTTAAGGATCTAATAAGAGAAGATATATGTATATACACTTGAAAACCATTAATTACTTTCACATTTAGGTAAATATGTTAGTTTTATTTTAATCATTAAATACTAATGAGATATAAATGAGATAAAAAACACAAGGTTTAACTTTAATCTACACTTTATTTGAAAAAATTCGACGACGTTTCGCTGACACAGCAGCTTTATCAAGAATGAAAAACAGAATGAAGAGTATGGTATTATAAACAAATCGTAGAACAAGTTGGATGAATAACAGGAAAATCCACACCGAGCCATTGTACAGTTAGTATGAAAGGTAATAAAAACTAATTAAACAAGTTAAGTAGGGGTGAGTAATTCCCATCTACCTGTTCATTCAAAAGCTTGTCCGAATTTTTGTATCTATTTATTTCTAATGCTCATAGGAGATCTAATTTTGAACTTTTGATTTTATATGTAATATGTCAAAGTTTTTATTGAATGAATGGTTTTCTTTTATTAGGTGGTTTGAATAATTTGAATCAGATTTATTTGTATCGAAGCTACGTTTATTTTCAGATGTTCTTATGCCAAAACTCCTATAGGTCCTACCGATATAAATTTGATCACAAGAACCGCAATTGAGTTTATAGATTCCTGATTTACTTGATTTTTCAACACGAGATTTATTATTTTTAATATGTTTACCTAAGTTATTAGAAGTTTTGAAAGTTATATTAAGATTTTGTTTGACGAGAAAGGATTTAATATTTGTACTTGCAGAACCGCAGAATGTTAAACTGTTGAATATTTTATAGTCTTTATGAATAGGATACACTTCATTTAATGCTTTCTGATACAGTTTTTACGAATGATTAGATCTATCATATCCGGATTATATGAATTATTAATGGCTATCAGTTTGATGATGTTTAACTCTTTATTATAATCTTCTACTGATAAAGGTAAAAGCTTTTGAATGAACAGGTAGATGTGAATTACTCACCCCTAATTAACTTGTTTAATTATTTTTTATTACCTTTCATACTAACTGTACAATGGCTCGGTGTGGATTTTCCTGTTATTCATCCAACTTGTTCTACGATTTGTTTATAATACCATACTCTTCATTCTGTTTTTCATTCTTGATAAAGCTGCTGTGTCAGCGAAACGTCGTCGAATTTTTTCAAATAAAGTGTAGATTAAAGTTAAACCTTGTGTTTTTTATCTCATTTATATCATGCATCTACATCAAGTAACGGCCTCCACAATTCAAATACTAATGAGATACTTGAGCTTGCATGTTCTGTACCAGTATGTCGATTCTGGGTTCAGTCTTTGCTAGAGCAATGGTTAAATCGCTATCGACGGCAAGACGATTTCGCTGTTTAGATTTTATTGAAACCAAATCTGAAAAACCTGTCTCACATAAATATGTGATCGAAAATGGAATAATTATTCTCAAAGCAAGTGAAGCAATTTTGGGATTAACAAGAAATCGTTTGACCCAAAATTTCTCTAATGTCAAGAGATGGAAGTCATCTTTCAATGTCGAGTCAGTCTTGATTTCTAGAAATTCTTCCTGAACATCTTCAGGCAAATCTGAGACATCGACAACAAATGGGTTTCTGGTCATGCGCTATATTGGTGACTCGGAATTAACATCTCGATAGTACAGGTGAAATTCGTTTTCCAATGTTTGTAGATGAGTTTCTATTTCAAATTTCAAATCATTATCCAGTTTTTGATCATTAATCGCTTCGGATAGCCGTGAAAAAGGAAATGTCGTTTCAGCAGATACCTTATTTTTCCAAAGTTGAAGCTTTAATATGAAACCTTGAATATGATCATAGTTACTAATCAAATAGCCATTTCTGCCTTGAAGTTTCAAGTTTAGGTGATTCAGGGCCTCAAAAATATCAGCTTAACAAGCCAGCTTCCACCGAAATTTTTCATCTTTGAATAGTTGCATAAAATTATAATTTTCTTCAAATTCAAGAAAGAGGATGACCTCTTCCCTCAATTCATAAGGGCGAGCTAACATGTTGCCTTTTGACATCCAGCGCACTTCTGTGTGGAATAGGAGGAGCTTGTTATCAGAATCGAGATCCTCGCAAAGCAAAGTGAATAACCGACTGTTCAATGCACTACTTTTGATGTAGTTAACGATCTTTACGGCAGAGTTTAAAATCTGGCATAAATTCTGTGACAAAGTTTTCGAAGCCAAAGCTTCCCGATGAATAACACAATGCGTACTAACTAAGGCGGGGTTCTTTTCCTCAAGTTTTTGAGCCAAGCCTGATCGTGAACCTATCTGTGCATAGTCCAATAAGTTTATTCCAATCCAAGTCATTTCTTTCGCTAAAGTCCGATATTAAATTGAATATATCTTCAGATTTAGTGCCTGCTGCTAACGATTGGGAGTGAAAAATCTCTTCCTCAATGTGATCTCCGCTGACATATCTAATATAAATGATTAGTTATGCACAATTAACGATGTCTGTGGACTCATCACAACTAATGGCAAAAAATGGTGATAGTGTGACTTTATTTATAATTTGTAATTTTATGTCTGATGCAATAGCGTCGATCCTTCGTTTGACAGTGTTATTAGAGAGAGATATGGAATTAATTTTTGGCTCTGATTCTTCTCCTAATATTATTTTCGTGGCTTTAAGGATACATGGTTTGATTAAATCCTCCCCGAGGAGGTGTGAGGTTTTTTTTGTTTTGCTATCAAAAAAGCTATTCCAAATGAAGCTTTGAGATGTTTTGATACACCTGCATGATAACTTCCTGACTTATCCAATCTCATGCGCTCGAGTGATTCTGCCTTGGATGAAGAAACTCTTTAGATTTCGAAACCAGAGTAGGATGTTGCTGGTTCAAATGCCTCTCACGGCGAGTGAGCCTCATGCTATCATTGCTCAAAACTTTCATGCATATTACACACTGCGGCAATTGTAGCTCGTCTTTTTCTATGAAGGTAAATCCAATGGTGAGTGTTCTCTACTTTATACTCCCAAATTTTAACTCGAATATACAAGGTGTTTTCTGATCACTGATCAGCGTACAATCAATTTTCGTCATCTTCGTTCAATTTAAAAACTTTTATGACACCTGTAATTTTTTCGAATCTCCAACCGTTCTCGAACAAAAAAATTACTAAACGATTGTATGCATTCGCTGAATTGAAAGCACTTCTAATTGAAAAACTGACTAGTAGGTTTTGATTTTTTTCATTCATTTATTTATTTTGTTAGTTACTGAATTTGAACAAGTGTCTGCTTGTATTGTTCATTAAATTAACGATTAGCTAAGACTTTTGAAGTTATTGCTGTTAGAAAAAATGGCTAATTTTACTAACGCCGAATCGGCTGATATCCATTGAATGTAAAATCTGGCTGACGGAAACACAACAGAAGCTAGGCGATTATATCAGGTGCGCTTTCTTAATCGAGTAACAACAGACAGGCGATCATTTTCAAATATCCACAGAAGGTTGAGGGAATTTGGTTCTTTTACTGCAAATAATCATTCAAAAGGTTCAACTCAAACTATGAGAACTCCAGATTTGAGGAAGCAGTTTTGAATTGTATTGATTTGAATCCTCATGTGAGTACAAGAAAAATTGGAAATCAGTTGAATAGTTCTAGTTTGGAGTATTCTTATTGTACCAGTTTTTTATTGAACGCGTCCAAATTCTACTTCCTCGCGGTTTTCCTTTAAGACTGAATTTCTGCCGATGGTTCTTAGATTAAATTAGAGAACATGCTCATTTTGATAGTGAATAAAGTTCACAGACGAACCTAATTTTTCGAGAACTGCTATTACAAATTTTCACAATAATCATTATTGGGCTGAGGAAAACCCTCATTTGATTGATAATAAAAAACAAGTACTGTGTTTTAAGGAATTTTACTTAATAATTGCGATTCGTAACGCGTTTCACTACACCGTAGCTTCTTCAGACGAATGAATATACAGAAAAATATAAATGAGAATATAACTATAAATGTTCTTGAGTAATTAAAAGCTTTTAATTACTCAAGAACATTATAGTTATATTCTCCGCTTTTGCGGACCTTTGTTTATATGAACTTTTTTCTTAAAATTGCACGTAGATTTACCCCCTCAAGTTGTTACATACTATTATGTAATGTATAGTAGTAGAGTGAAGCCAGATCAGTTGAATAGAGTCAAAAAATTCAGTTACAACTCTTGAACGGTGTGATAGGATAATATCCTGCAAAAGAATCCAACTGCAGTTTTCTCTATATTCTGGCCCAGTACAACGAATGCTTGCCTGCAATTGCTCAACGACGCCAGAATCAAAATCTCATGTGACTGTTCGGCCGTAAAAACAAATCAGCATCACCTTCACTTTTAACCAATTAGAATTGGTAAGCAGTGGAACCGGTGGTGTTCATTAAACTTGTACGTCTCGTGAACTTCTACTAGGCCAATCAAGGAATCGTAGGTGTTTCTGTTTTGTTGACACTATTTGTATCTTTTGTGAAAGAAAGAACACAATAGGTATTTTTTGCCTACACTAGATATGAATTATAAGACTTGAAAAGATGGTTGAACATTTTAACATCTTAGTTTATTTAAATAATGCGAAATACTGCCTACACAAAAAAACTTGATAAATGGTTTAAAACAAAATACAGTGACTTCCCAAAGAGTGGGAAGATATTTTCAAATGCAAATCATTGGCCCTCACCCAAAAGTTGGGGGTAGAGAAAACATCTCATTGGTCGGCAAGAATTGTTGAGAATTCTCTAGTTTTCGAAAGATCTGGTTTTCCTGGGAAATTTACTTAGGGACTATTCCAAGAAATTAACAATGAATACATTTTTATGCGATGTAACGTAGTAACCCAGATAAATTCAAATGAAAGACCATTTCTTTTGAATGCATAGTAAACCCCATGTTGAGAGGGTCAGTTTACGATAGGTTAAGTAGTTAGTCGCAGAACACTCGATATTGTGAGTTTCTATACGAATAACAGTTATTGCGTATTTTCAGAACGACGAGATTTTTTCTTGGTTGACGAGGTCCTGGTAGGAAAATGTATTATCGAGATCAAAACTAATGCTTGTGGTATAAATGAGATCAATATTTGCATGTTGAGATTGGGTTGCCCCATTATAGTAAAGTACATTGGTCATATAATAAATTCTTGCATCATTGACAACTGTTTCTCTAATTTATGGAAAAAGGGTATAGTATGCCCAATCACTAAATCTCACTCAGTAAGCGAGTATGAAGATCTACGTCCGATTTCTATTTTTGTTTTGGGAATGTTTTGTTTTACCAGATGACGGAACATTTGAATAGTTTGGGCGTAATTCCCGAAGTTCAATCAGGTTTCAGGGCAGTTCATAGTTGCACAACTAGTTTACTAAAGATCACCGATGACATTCTGACAGCTACTGATCTCGGCTGTATTACTACAATAGTCTTATTAGACTATTCCAAAGCATTTGATACCATCTATCATGATATTCTTGTAGCGATTGTGTCCTTCGTTGGCTTTTCTGGAGGTGCAACAAACCTCATCAAGAATTATCTGTCCAACAGAACCCAACAACCAAAGATCTGCGACAGTCTATCTAGTACTTTGCCTGTTACTGCTGGTGTACCCCAGGGTAGCATTTTAGGTCCCCTGCCCTTTGTGCTTTATACACACAGCTTTCAAAGCTACTTGAAACGTTGTCAAGTTCATTTTTATGCTGATGACACGCAACTTCATCATAGTTTCAGCCCTGAGAATTTTAAAGACGCCGTTAGTAAGCTACAAGAAGATCTTGATAGTTTTGTTAGGGTATCCGAGGTTCATAGATTAAATATTAACCCTAACAAGACCTAAGCTATTCTATTCGGCAACGAAGTAAAGTGTAATCATGAAGGCTATCTATCGGTGGGGAGTACATCTCAGTTGTAAAGTCGGTTCGTAGCCTGGGTCTCATTATGGAAAATTCATTTAGATATCGCGCACAAATTGCCAGTTGTATTCGTAAATCTGTGAGTATTCTACGTCTTCTGTATACACATAGACAATCACTGCCTCTGAAATTGAAAATATCCTCATGCAATACCCTTGTGCTATCCAGTTTCAATTATTGCTCGCAAGTTTATTATTCTTGCCTTGATCAACAAACAATGTACGCTATTCAGAAGATTCAAAACTCCTGTTTGCGTTTCATTTATGGGTTGCGGAAATTCGACCGAATAAGTCACAAGTTGGTGGAAGCAAAAAGGCCAAATATGACCAATAGATTTATTTCACTTAGCAGCGTTGATTTTATATCACAAAATAATAATTACCAAGAAGCCTTCCTATTTGCACCGGAAAATCACTTTAAGATCTGATGTTCATAGTCTGAACACCAGAAGTAGAGGTCTCATTTTTCCTCCTATGAACAGACTTGTCATTTTCGAGAGATCTTTCTCGTTCGGCATCTATAAACTCTATGATGAATTCATAGCTGAATACTATAGGTCTTCATCTGTTGCCTCGTTTAAGTCTCGTGCTTGGACGATCTTATTCGAAAAACAGTGTGTGCGCCTTAACTGATTGCAGTTCCGTCATAATCATTTTCTTTTTCTAATTTTTGTAGTTGGTTTCCCGAAAAAGGTTCGCTTAATAATAGGTAATATTATAACTTTTTTTCTTACATCAGGGTTTGTGTGGAAGAGCAGAGTGTGCCCATGGCAACTCTCTAAACTCCGCCCTGTGATAATGAAATGAATTGTAATTTGTTTTCTTCCTTGTCCTCATGAATTGTTCAATAAAGTCAATTAATAGTAAACAATCATAAAGGATTTATCTTGTTCATCACTCAAGATTCGGATTCATAGAAATTATTGAACAGATGGGTTAATAAATTAATAAATGGAGTTACCAGAATTGCACTGAATCAGGTGTTCGACAATTGAGATATTCGTGACTATGTACAGGGCTTTACTTTAATAATAAATTATTTTCAATACAATACAATTTCAATAGTCTGTATTGAACAGATGGTGTTTAGAGAAAAACAATCCTTGTCATCACTCAATTTCAACTAACACTAACGCATTACAGAAATTGAGATTTGAATACGTTCGATTTCACTGCATAGACCATTGGAAACTCCACTACCTAACATTCCTAATTGGGCAATCGGAGTGAACCGCTAAACTCTTTATTGACTTCACTTATAACTTCTCCAAACGACGTTTTTCGGGTTTTCCTTCATCCAACCCTTTCCGTTTAGCCGCTTTGTTTCGGGCTCATACTGAAAACACCACGTCTCTACACCATACGCAATCGTTTTCGAGGAGTTTGGGTCCTTCCGAGCACTTTTGGTAATTTCTATGCTGAATTCGATTAAGTTTTTGGTTGTCGGTGAGTTTGTGTGGTACAAACCTCGAATTAAACTGCGTAAAGACTAACACTATGGTCGAAATGCGGTATACAGTTGTTTGAGAAATGCCTAATTCCAATAGATGGACCTAGTAGCACTGTTTTTGAAACAGCTCGGTTACTTCCGGAATGGAGGAAATAAAATGAAAATCACTTCGTTATATCATTTACAATCTACGGACGACTGTAACTACAAATTTTAATATCGGGAAACAAGAATCGCAGGGATAATACAATGAAAGGACTTTAGGGGAAAATATACATTCGAAGGATTTGAAAAAACTGATTTAGTTTAATTTAAAAAATTGAGATTAATAGGATTTTCAATAAAATAAAAGAGTAAAATACTGCAATCGGCCATTTTGAATGAAACGCCAATCACAGCGCATGACGTCATACTTATGTAAGCTTCACTGTGTTATGATTACCTACTACTGATTGCACGTTATCATTGATTTTATATTTGTTTTTGTGATTTATCGACTTTACAACACGAATCTACTATCTATAACAATGGAACTAGGCTTTGTTAAGGCAAACAGCTCAAATTTGCCCTGGATCAATTTATTGATGTTGGGAGAGTTCCTCTCAACAAATAATGAATTTTTCTCGTCCGAATTTAGAAACGTGAAAACCTCTTTGTAACTATATTTCATTTGTATTTATCTTTAACACTAGATACAAATATGACCAATTAGTAATCAGACTCGTTTTTAACTCGTTGAAGTTTATTTTGTTTTACTTTCATAGGTTATTTTTACAATAAACTTGTCATTATTTTATAGGTTAGCTCCTTGCAGTATAGGTATATGTTTGCTATTTTAGAGTTATTATCTAACAAAACGAGAAAATTTGTATAACTTCGAAAGACTTAAATATGAGAAGTGGTGGTAAATTTAGACTTAGGTTGACATACAAAATTTTCGACTTCTAAATAAGTCTACATTCAAAATGAACATGTTCGATTTGATAGTGTGTATATATTTGTTCTAATTAATTTATATTATTTCATGTCTTCAAGAACTTCATATGGAGATGATGCAATTAGTTATGTGCAAGTGAAACGGAAAGGAAACATTTGCTCAGTCAAATGCAAGATTTGCCCAGAGCATAAAGTCCATGCAAAACTAAATGATGTTATATTGATAGTTGATGAAGATGAAGGAAAAGTAACATCAGTTCAATGTCATGATTGTGTTGCTGCCCAGGGTCTGTGCAAACATCCAACAGCACTATTTATGTGGGTCCATAGACGAAGCGAAGAACCTTCATGAAAAGAAGTCCAATGTTACTGGCAGAAATCAAAGCTGTCAAGAGTTGGCACTACCTTGAAATTTATATCTGCAAAAGATTTATCTAGAGGTAGCCCTATGTTGCCTTCTAACTACACAGTTCTTGAAAAAATTTCAGAGGAAGGAAAAAAGAGAAATCTTAGTAACTGCGAGCTACTAAAGCACCAACACGAATATAATAGTGATGAATTATTTAGTGTCTCAATGCACCAAATGGTCTTCAAATATAAAACAGAAAGTTCTGACTTATTTTTAAGTAAAGTCAATTTGACAGTTATCAATATGATTGAAGCTGAAACCAGAGACCAGTTCAGAAATAACCTCTAGTACGAACTCAGGTATGGCAAAGTAACAGCTTCTAAAGCGAGTCGGTGCCAGACCGGTGATGGAGTAAGATACCAGACACACCAGCCAAGAAACGGGGTAGATATTTAGAAAATGAGGTACGAGAAATAGTTAGCAAGAAAGTAGGGAAAAATATCAAGAATTGTAGTCTTTTCATATCTCAAAAATACCCAATGTTAGCAGGTTCTCCTTATGGGTTATGTCGAGATAGCATTGTGGAGATAAAATGCCCTATAAGCAATAAAACTTATTGAATTATATAAAAAACGGAAAACCCAGCAAGAAATGCTTTGCCCAAATACAAATGTACCTAACCAAATACAAATGTACCTAAGTGGACTAAAAAAATATTGTGTTTGTGTTGCAGATCCCAATTCTATCATTTATAAGAGGACATTAAAGAACTAGCTTGTTTCGAATGATTAATTTTGCTTTTTTATGTTCATACATTGAATGGCATCAAAATTTGACCTTATGCCATAATTAATGCGAAATTCCAGATCTTGCAACTGTCTCTTTCAAGGTAATTAATTAATAAACGAAAATCTCATTCTCCCATCATCATATTTTCCTCTCTATCATGTAACGTGACGCATCCTTAGAAATTCACTCCCAATTCTCGATCATCGACTCAGCTCATAAGGAGTTTCGTTCCAGAAATTTGTTTAAATTAATTACATCATAGAAAGCGAAAACTGAAATTCAAAAATGAAATCCAAAGAAATTAGACAGATTCGAAATGAAAATCTAGCTTTGCTTCCAATATTTCAATTCATTTAACTTCAATATAAAAATGCTCTGCGTATTTTATATCAACCTCATTCACAAAGTGAAAAATAAGAAAATTGTTCTGAATTTCATTCAGAAATTTGATTAAAGAACAATACAAATTCAAGAAAATAAATGAAATTTTTATGAAACAAAAGACTCCGTTTCGAGTTTTCAAGTTCATAAATGATGCATATGAGCAGTTAGTTGAATCATTACTATATACGGAACAGGTAATTAAGTGTTGAAATAATAATGCGAGGGATGTAATGAGATCAGAATGGAAGTCGGGAAACTACCCGAGAAATTCAGTTGTGCCATTTATGACCATTTACACAGGTAATGGCTAAATTAGTATACTTCGGAATACAGAGGAGATGATTGAAAGGAGAAAATTATTTATGTCCTACTTGATACTGTCGACGTGATTTATTATCAATTGTATAATTGATAATGCATTTCATGATTAGCTGAAATAAATATTTACTTAAGTTGATATTTGAATAATAAAGATTCTTTCTATTTCTACATATAAAGTCCAGTGGCATCAACTAGTACGAGGGCTGAGATGTATTCTTCAATATATCGAAACTACAGGAGTGAGTCCTGGCAACATTGCATCATATTTAAAATTTTATTATTATTAAAAACACCTCTAGGATCTGCTTTACAGGTAAAGCTAGATTTTGTTCTCCAGTTTGGGGAATCCGCAAATCTATATAGACTTGTAAATTACTCAATTAATTAAATTTTGTGGTCTAGAAAACACAGGTCTTTCATAATAATATTCCTAAAGAATCAAATCCGCATAGAACAGGAGTGCTCAAACTTGAACTACTGGTGATCTATCTCAATATTTTTAGACTACTTACTCGAATCTGAGAGACTGTATGTGTGATGCAGGATTTTCGTACATACGCGATACACCATATCTAGCAACCTAACTAGGTAGGGTGTACCGTAGCATATATAGATATTAGCTTTCCGCACAATATATATTATTTAAGTCAAGGTTTGGGTAAGGTTTAGATAGGTTCTTCTCTATAATATCAATGAAAAAACTTATAGTTATTCAAAATTGCAAGTTTATTGGTTGTTGCAAAACAAAAGAGTTACTTATGGTGTTAAACATAACTAAAGAGTGTATAAAACACCAGAAATATGTACCAGATGCTATAGTTTTGAGATGTATATCTCCTATAATCAGCACGAACTCATTTTCAACAGAACATGAGTTCATATTAAACTGACTTGCTATTTCAGTAGCTTACTCCTCAATGTTTTTACATGAAAAAGGATAACTCATAAATGATGCTATGTTTGCCAATTTACTGTAATCATAAAAGCACATTTCGAATTGTTCCAAAATATTTGATAATTCAGCCTCATACGTATCATAATTCAACTGAGGAATCCTTGCTTTCAAAGACTGAAGATGTTTCAGATCCTTTCTTTTCAGTTGATCTTTCATGAGTTGCAATTTACTTTCGAATACGTTTACTGCGCTAATCATCTCAATAATACTTTTTCCTTCACCTTGAAGCTCCAAGTTAATGGTGTTTAAGTGCATTGTGATGTCAGTCAAAAATGCCATATCAGTCAGCCATTTTTAGTTTTTCAACATCTGAGTGTCATCACCTCTTTCGTATAGAGAAGCTGTTATTTCGGGCAATAACTGTTGAAACTTTTCTAGGAATTTTCCGCGACTCAACTACCTGACGTCCGCGTGAAGAACTAAATCAGTGTGTTGTGCTGACACCCTATCTTCCAACTTCAACTCAAAGAGCCGCCCTTGCAAGCTACGTGCACGGATGGAATTCACAATTTTTGTAGCAATTCCCATTATTTTATCCGTGTTTAACTTTTTTGAACATAAAACTTGTTGATGTATAGTACAATGGAATGAAAAAAATGAAGGGAAATGTTCATTAACTCGACACAATGCCACAAAACCGTTTTTGTTTCCAATCATTGTTAGTGCTTCATCGGTGGTAATGCACACTAATTTATATATAGGTAGCTTGCAGTTTTTTCCAAAATTGAAGAAAACGTCATATATATCTTCGCCATGGGTCTTCCCCTTCAGAGGAATGATTGTCAAAAATTCTTCCATCCGAATGAAAATACACAGCTGGGCAGTGTCTGTCATATCGGTGGATTCGTCGAACTGTAAAGAAAAGTATGTACATTTCATGATATCATGTTTCAGTTTATCTGCCATGTCCTGACTCATGACTTCAATTCGCCTTGTGACAGTCGGACGAGATAACTGAAGTTCTCTAATAGCAGACATGATTTCTGTTTTATTTTCAAAATCTGCAAATAAAGTCTCACCCGCTTCAATAAATGCTTCCTTCAGAAACCGATCCATCTTCGAGTGGTCTCTTGTGTTTTGCCAATATATGAGATATGTTAAATGACGCGATTGTAGTAGTAGCTTTTCGTCGTTTGGCTGGTCTTGTGAACATGGTTTGTTCTTTTTTCAATCAAGATATCAAATCATGTAATTTTGTTTTCTTGATTCACTCTGTGGCGGAAAATCCTTTTCATATCTTTTATGAGCTGTTTTATGATGTCTCTCTAAGTTACCACGCTTAGGTGTTGCAACTGACCCACGACAAATTAGACAAATGCACTTATCCTTCACCATACAAAATAAAAATTCTTCCTCCTAATCGTGATCAAAATGATACGTTTTAGATTTCTTCGCTAAAATTCAGGATAACTGCAATTCCTACAGGCGCAACATTTATATCGGCATAAACGAAAGTCTCGAATGTTCCCGTCAAACGCTCCGCCCGAAATTTCTAGAAAAGCGGCAAGAATAAAAAATGCGACTTTTCTTTGACAAGTACCGCGCGTTCCGTTGAGAAAGCCGCGTTTTGCTGCTAGCAGAGTGTTATTTTGTTGCGAAATAAATTTTTGTAGTTCAGTTTCCTATTTATTAAAACTTTTTCTTCTCGAGATCTACTCAGAAAGCACTCGCGATCGAATAGTCGATCGCGATCAACCGTTTCAGCACCCCTGCTATAGACTATTGCTGGTACACCAGGCACACGTTTTTTGGTTCCACCAAACCCATAGTTAAAAATTTATGCACAAAAATGAAATATACTGGTGTCCTACCTGTATTTCTGGCACAACTTTCATTTCGATAATGAATGGAAACAACTTCGACCCACTCCTCGGTAGAGTGAACCATTTTCAATTGACTAACAAACCACAATGCTGATCAAATTGTTGCGAAAGTAAAAGACAAATGTGAAACAGATTCATCATTACCAGATGGTTGTGATGGAAATAATTGTGGGTTCCCTACAAAAAATTGATGCTTATCAATATCTAAAATTAATATATTTCCTTGAGAATAGAAAACTTGGAAGTGCTCAGGACATGAATCATCACTTGTGAGAGATAGCAGAGAATTAAAATTGTATTATTGAATGGATGTTAGTTGAGGTCATTTTGAAAATTAATTCGATTTCAAGTATAGTCAACTATCCCACTATCCCAATAATGAATTTTGACTTAAGTAATGCTTAGGGTAGGCGATTGATTTTACATTCTCAGAACCAACTCAGAAATTGATCCCCCGCCAATGGAAAATTGACGTGTCTCAGCCTTTTACACTACATCAGTTTTTCTTGACATGGAGGGGCTGACAAATTTTCGTTGGAATACATTCTTTCGTTGCTTTGACTTATTGAATGTTCATGAAGATACTAGTATCTTCATGAACAGTGTTGGAAGATTGCTCAGGATTATTCTTAGTGGAGTCCATGCAGTACTGAGGACTGGTATTGTGGTGAAGACCTTTGGAGTCAGAGTGAACTTCTTCGATTTGATAATATAGTCTGGAGATATGCGTACTATTCCTACGTGGTCTATGAGCAATACTGATCGATCTCACTGCTATGTGGGTTTTTTGATTGGTGATATTCAGCAACGTGTTAGTCATGTAAAGCTCTTCCCAGAATATGCCATTGAGTTATTTCTCATAAATGTGACACCTGGAGCGGTCCAATCTTTTATGCAGATGATGAATGATGCAATTCGGATTTTCTTCGATATTCTTGATGACAACTGGTGAGTATAGCCATTCATGATTCCCGAGAAGAACGCTTCCCTTGAGTTCAGCTTCAGTTAACTCAAAGTATAGTTGAGTATTATAATCCACTGCCAAAATAGAATGTGGTTCCCCTATCATCAGGTAGGAAGAATTTGTTATATTAATCGATATTGGAGTTACCTTAACTATATCGAACGTAGTGGTTCCTGTTATAGGAAACTAAGGTTGGATAAGTATCACCTTCTCTTTATGTACTACCACAGTTTTCAGAATTGGACTTTGGACTATTTTTGGGGTTGGTGGTAACTTCTCCAAAGCATCTTCTATGGTTGCTGTTTCTTGACAGGTGATAGCAATTCATAGATATGACCCCGGCCAGAATGGAAATCTTTTATTTTCCCGTATAGGTCCTGTACTTCTTGGATGTAGTTTTAAGCTAGTTCGTAGAGGTTGAGGATATGGATGCTGAGTTTATTGTCATCCACCGATTCATACCATTTGCCCATTCAATTATTGGTTGCTTTGTGGAATGTTGAATTTCTTCTGATGTTCTATTTTGATCCTTCGCTTCAGGTGACTGGAGGGATCCTGACAGCTTCTTCTCATATTCGTCCTAGTACTTGAGCGTTGCTAGAATAACTTGTCAGATTTGTTAATAGAAATCTGATTTGAAGTAGTCATATTCCTTATCTTTGACGTCACAGGCTACTGCGTGATAATTTCGTACCTCTTCCTGAAGTTCTGTGATTGAGGTTCGACGCTTTGCAATGTACTCTGCTGGTGAGTCCTTTTTCATATTGATAACGCACTTTCGGGCCCCATCTCCAATGTGCTATTGTTTTCTTGCGATTTCGAGTTGCCATGATGACGGATTATGTATGAAGAATTCTCGTTTCTTATATTCCCCTGTAGATAGTTTGGACTTCGATGGGTTCCTCGGATTTTGAATTTCCCTTGTATGAAATTTTGTATTAATCTCGTGTACGGGCGTTTCCTGTAGCTGAATGGAGATGTCACATTTGGATGCCCCCTGTACGAAATCCTCTGGTCGTCGGAGTTTCTCGTGTGGAACCCCTGTAGATGAATTAGCTGGTAACTGTGTGGAAGCGTCGCTGGCTGAATGCCCCCTGTAAAGAATCCTCTGGTCATCGGAGTTTCTCGTGTGGAACCCCTGCAGATGAATTAGCTTATTATTGTGTGGAAGCGTCGCTTTCTAGATGTGGAATCCTCTAGTAGCAGTAATCTCTCGTGCGACTGATTCCTGTACCAGAATTCGCTGCTGCCGTCTTGAATTTTCACCAGGCGGCTGGTTCAAGTATAGCTCGAAGGATCATGAATAAAGCTCTGTTGTGATCTTTTGATGTGTATTGATGTCAACTAGGTCTCACTCTGCCTACTCTTAGTTAAAGAGGTATTGTCTTAACCGAGCCTAAATTTGCCTACTCTCGGTTAAGTGTGTGTGTGTGTGTGTGTGTATGTGTATGTGTATTCCGGGGAGTAGGTAGATTGAGGCCCAACTCAATCTCCCTACTCCCAGTTGGAGGGTGAGGAAATGATTTGAGACAGGTTGTTCAGCAAGTACTGAAAAAATAGAATTCCTTATATAATGATCAAAAATATATGGTTTAACTTGAATCATGCTGACGACGTCTTCGTCCGGTCATCTACCTTTGTTATCATTATTTGTCGATGGTTCGAGCGCCCGCACTGATCTGGTCATCGTAAATATTGAAGTCTTGAATACTCAGAAGTACGTAACCATCATTTCAGTAGAACAATGAAGAATTAAGAAGCCAGCAAAACCAACCAGCTATCGTGAACGAAGATGACGAAAATTGATTGTTCGCTGATCAGTGATCAGAAAACACCTTCTATATTCGAGTTAAAATTTAGGATTATAAAGTAGAGAACACTCACCATTTTATAAATAATCAAGCCGTTGAAAATGCAGTGAGCAGGAATACGGCACTTAATTAAAAAAAAAAGTAGTTAACAAAGTATTACACAACACAACACCACACTTGACAAAATAAAAATAACTTTAAATGTAAAAATTAATGGGATTACTTGTTTTTCTTCACTTGTTGCACGGTCCAGTGAATAACTGATCTAAAAACGCCTGTGGCGATGCATCGCTATTATAGCGTTATTCATGTCTGAACAGGAAAAATCAAGAAACTGCCGCCTGACATGTTCTCGTAACATAGGAATCGGCAGTAACTGGATGATATACTTATAAAATTTCGTGTGTATTTATACCAAATCCTATTTAATTTCTTTACTTTTATTTTAATATTTTTTTTGGACCATGGGTTTTGGCGCCCCTAAAGGATGGCGCCCGTGTGCATTGCATTTTTTGCACATATGGTTGCGGGGGCCCTGGGTTTCATATTTACATACCTGGTAAATACAGCCGTAATCTCAAAGGTATATAAATTAATCAAACTTACTCCGCCGCAACAAGAACACATTTCCGAAACTGAGAGTCTAACAAACCGGTCATGGTAAAAACTGGCGGCTTGCTTGTTATTTGATAGATAGATAGACAGATATATTTGAATTGTGGAGACCGTTACTTGATGTAGATCCATGATATAAATGAGATGAAAAACACAAGGTTTAACTTTAATCTACACTTTATTTGAAAAAATTCGACGACACAGCAGCTTTATCAAGAATGACAAACAGATTGAAGACTATGGTATTATAAACAAATCGTAGAACAAGTTCGATGAATAACAGGAAAAACCCACACCGAGCCATTGTACAGTTAGTATGAAAGGTAATTAAAAACTAATTAAACAAGTTAAGTAGGGGTGAATAATTCACATCTACCTGCTCATTCAAAAGCTTGTCCGAATATTTGTATCTATTTATTTCTAATGCTTCTAGGAGATCTAATTTTAAACTTTTTGATTTTATATGTAATATGTCAAAGTTTTTATTGAATGAATGGTTTTCTTTTATTAAGTGGTTTAAATAATTTGAATCAGATTTATTTTTATCGAAGCTACGTTTATGTTCAGATGTTCTTATGCCAAAACTTCTATAGGTCCTACCGATATAAATTTTATCACAAGAACCGCAATTGAGTTTATAGATTCCAGATTTACTTGATTTTTCAACACGAGATTTATTATTTTTAATATGTTTACCTAAGTTATTAGAAGTTTTGAAAGTTATATTAAGATTTTGTTTGACGAGAAAGGATTTAATATTTGTACTTGCAGAACCGCAGAATGTTAAACTGTTGAATATTTTATAGTCTTTATGAATAGGATATACTTCATTTATTGCTTTCTGATACAGTTTTTTACGAATGATTAGATCTACCATATCCGGATTATATGAATTATTAATGGCTATCTGTTTGATGATGTTTAACTCTTTATTACAATCTCCTACTGATAAAGGTAAATTGAGTAAACGATGTACCATGCTGTTTATTGCTGCAACTTTGTGTTGAATTGGATGTAATGAGTAGTTATGTATAATTGTATCATTATGTGTTGGTTTACGAAAGACCGAAAAACATGATAATTATTTCGTTTAATGATTTTCAAGTCCAAAAATTAATGGAATCGTTCTGTTCAATTCTATCGTGAATTTAATGTTCAAATGGATTGAATTAATGAAATTAAGAAATAAGTCTAATTGACGAGTAGTTCCAATGAAACATACTAAAATGTCGTCAACATATCTATACCAACAAAGAAATTTGGAAATGAGTGGATGTGTATGAATTTTCTGTTCAATATTATTCATTAAAATCTCTGCTAAAAGTGGACTCGAAGGATTTCCCATGATCAAACCATTTTCACTACTGGAATAGATGTTGTTGAAAGAAAAATAATTTTGTTCAATGCAAACGTCCAACAGATTCAATATTTCTGATTTAATTATGTGGTTAACATGATTCGAATTCAACATGTTTTCGATTAATATTTTGACATCACCTGGAGGAACACTTGGGTATAACGTCTCAACATCAAACGAAATAAGTTTTGCGTTAGGTGGTAGGTTAACGTTTTTTATGTTATTTATCAATTCGAAAGAATTTTTTATAGAAAAGTTTGATTTCAATGAACAATAATTTTTAATGATATCTATAAGGTAGTGCGACAACTTCATAGCTGGGGCTGTAGCGTAAGATACGACTGGTCTAACGGGGTTATTTACTTTATACAATTTAATGAGTGAATACAGTTGAGGTGGTTGAGGGTTTGGTAAAATTTTAATTTTGTATTTATCTATTGCTTTAATTAAAGATTTTGCGTCATTTATTGCAATTTTAATATTTTTCTGGAATGTAATAGATAATTTAGATCTGTAAACGTCCTTTGTGTACTTCATCATGGAAAACGTTTTTTCACACAAGTACGTAGTACCAAATACAGAAAGCCACACGAGCAAACCTATGCAAATTATCAAATTGTACCAGTGGAAGACTCTTGTAAAATTCCAATAAAGATGAATTTTCATATTTGTTCTTAAACATGTCATTGCACTGTGGATTAATAACTTCCATTTGGACTTCCAGAGCCAGGGTCGTAATGTCAGAATCAGATTTTGAAAAATTCTAATTTCATTCGCAGTCACATAAAGTCTGAGAAACGAGAATCGAAATTTATCTTTAAAGCACTCCAATAGTTTCAACAGTTTCGTCTGCAAAATCGACGTGAAATTCAGTCTCTGTAGTGTAGCTAAATATTTCACATGTTTTGAAATATGTGAAACATTTTCTACGTAATTGCGATTGGAATAGTGTTATTTCGGCCTGAACGTTTTGATATTGGTGTATAAATCAAGGATATGCTGATTTTCTCCTTTGCAATCTCAAATTTAGTTCGCTCATATGATTTATCAAATCAACATAGAATGCTAATTTCCACAGCTATTCATTTTTCCTGAATCGGCACAAGGGCTATGCTTCTCATTCAAAAAAATTTCGATCTGTGTTTGAATTTCAAAAAAACGCTTAAGGACTTTTCCGAAACCTAGCCAGTGTACGGCAGTATTATACGGCAAGTTATTTTCACCAAGCTCTTCAATAAACTCGCGGAATTGTCTGTGACTCAATCCTGTGGATCTGATGAAGTTAACAACTGATATGACTGGTTTTAGAGCTTCAGACAAATCCCAACATTTTCTGCCCAAGAACTGTTGATGAATGATACAATGAAAGACTAATAGTTTTGAACCACTATAATTTCTACAGCCTTTGACACGAGTGCGACCATTCTTTTATTTTTTCCACTTTTTTCCTTGGATCAGAAAAGGCTAGAGAGAACCACTCAAGATGTCCATTTTTGTCAGACAGTTGAGATGATATATTTCCTGCGATGTCTTGCACCCTCCGAGTCATGGAGTTTGCTGACAAACTGACACATTTCAATAAATTTACCTTTCAGGGACATATTTCTTCCGCTATTGCAATAAAGCAGTCTTTTCTCATTTCTCAATCGGTGAATGGTTTTCCACGTTTTGAAATTCAAGAGCCATACGAAAGCTGGCGCGAGTTGCAGACCCTTGCTCAGCATTTGCTTTGGTAAACAAAGATTGCTGCGATTTCAGTCCGCGATTAGAAGTTTCAAATTTTTTCGTCCGCAAACTTCCTGTATATTTAGAGTAATTTTGAAGATGTTTCGATTCATAGTGACGTTCAATGTTATATTCCTTGAGAACATCTATGGTTTCATTACAAATTAGACATAGCGCCTTATTATTGCACTCAATCACAAAATACTGAAAGTTGTATTTATCTTGGAACGATCTGCATTCACTGCCTATTTTTCGCTTCTTTTCCGTACTAATAAATCAAACATAAAACAAATCTATCAAAATACTCTTACTCATGCACGGGTGTTACTTTATTTCACAATAGGCAGTTTCGCTTCCTTCGCCTTTCCCATGCAAACTGACTCGCAATGGCGCCGCTAGCCTTTTTTTACCTATGCAATTATTACCATCTAGAAGTGATCGAAAAAACTAGTTGGAACCAGAACTAATTCGGAAATTCTCAAACATGCCACCTGTTAGTAACTAGTGGGTAGCCGAAATAGATAACACCTACATCACAGACCTGCATAGTATCACTACTCGCCACTAGAGGTCCCTACTTGTCACAATATACTGAATACACAATCAATAGTAATTAAAATACAAAACGCCTATGTTCGGTTAGGTGGGCAGAAAAATTAAAATTTTTTAGGCTCTTGGAACGTACCGAAAAATTATTATGGCCCTAAGGCTTCAAAGTTGGAGACCCCTGTTATAGAGAATGGAATGACCTTTTCAGAAATGTATAACACGCCAGCTTTTCCCTTTACAGAAATTTGGGGAAGAAACTGCTAGAATTGAGGCGTTGATGGGAAGAAAACGGAAAATGTAATGTCTTGTGAATAATTTGAATTATATTAGGAAATTCACAGAAAAATCAAACCAGCAAGTTACCATTGGAGCGCTCTGTATATATCACAATATTGGGATATTAAATAGTAATTTCATGAATTAATTTCAGCCAAAACTTTTGAGACGTTACGTTATTCTGGAGATTAAATAACTTTCTCTCAATTGAACATTCACACATAATGATCGAGCTATTTAAAACCGATATGTAAATGTAATTTGTATTTAGGCCCATGTGGCAGGAGCGCTAGAACCTATCATCTCCCGTTCGGCTTCGATAACGAGAGGGGCAAACAATTGAAACAAATTGCCAGTAATGACGTAATTCGATGATATGTGAACAGCTGTCGGACAAACGACGTTGAGCCAACAAGCCGGCGGACTTTGTGTCCTTAGGGACTCCAAGAGGGTGCAACTGCGGTGGTGGTCTCAAGCAGGGACAAGAGATGTAAACTCTAGAGGTTTATATTTAATTGAACTAAATCTGTGCTAAATTTTCCGAACAAACGGTATAATGGTTTGAAGTAGTATCGATCGTTTAAAATGTCTATACGATTTACACTCTACAAATCAGTTTGAAGTTTGTGAACTAAAATTTAATATCATTGTCTAGTGATTACGATTCAACGAATGATGATCAGATCTTCAAGAAAGGTACGAGTTTTCGTTAGTATGAAAGGACAGAGATAATTCTATAATTTTGACATTTCGAATTATATTACAGGCGAGGGTTAATTAGTGAGAATCGAACAATTAGTCGGCTCTACAGCAGGGGTTCCCAAACTTTTATGTACCACGCCTCCCTCTTGGTTATTTGGAGACCCCCACATCTAACCTAACCTAACCACGCCCCCCTTTGTCGGTATGATGAAAATTAAAACAAGTATTACATGAAAAACGATTATAATTACTGATACAAATTTCAACATTATAACACAAATACATTTTCAATTTAAGGAAGGTAAAGCAATAGGCCACCTACTTACAGAAACAAAACATAAAATGTAATTTAGTGAGATGGATGCGATTGCATGATCTGGATAAGTTGACAGATCCTGGGTTGAGTTTCAGGCAAAGTACAGCGTAGGTCACTTTCGACATCAAGTTTGTTGCGGTACTTGGTTTTGATGGCCACAAGAGTTGAAAACGCTTTTTCGCACATGTATGTTGTTGAAGAAGGCAAGTACATCTGAACAGCTTCCTCTGAAACACTGGAGTAAACTTTCGAGTACTTTAACCAAAATGAGGGCTTGTCCATTTTTTCAAAATCGTATCTTGCAGTAGAGTCATTTCTTATTTCTATTCCCTTCTCTTGCAACTCTTCTGGCAGCTACTGTATGTCCATGTTGAACGGATCGGTTGATAGTTTGTGAAATACCTCTGACAAGTCAAGAAAATACCTGCTGAACTCCTCCTTGAGGTTCTTCAAATAGTTAATTATCGAGTTTTCAAAAAACGGTCCTTCAAAAACGTCCTTTAAATATGCTTCTTCTGAGACTGACTCTACTTTGTTGAAATTTGAATAGTTGCAGGGTGCATTGACAGTTTACGTATTCAAAGTTGTAGTTTCTCAACGTACATCTTGATGGCATCCCCATGTATATATATATATATATATATATATATATATATATATATATATATATATATATATATATATATATATATATATATATATATATATATATATATATATATATATATATATATATATATATATATATATATATATATATATATATATATATATATATATATATATATATATATATATATATATATACGCAGTCTCAAGTTTAGGTTCTTTCGTTAAACAACCTCTTTTGACAAACTTGTCGAAAGAATCTGATAAATAGGCCAAAATCACTTGGTTACTGTATTTTTTGAATTCTGTATTAAGCTTGTTTTGTTTCTGCAGTGCACCTTATCACGGAGCTCAAATAGTCTTCTCAACATATTGGCTTTTGATTGCCATCGTACTTCTGTATGAAATAGCAGCGTTTTGTGGTCACTTCCTAAATCTTCACAAAGACTTTTATGCACTATCTCAGCTGTTAGCTGGATATGATTTACCTTTCCCAGAATCAGCAATCAAAGGGAATAGGCTCGATTACAATATACTTGACATGAATTTCCTAACTAACCTACATGTATTAAGAATTACAGCTTTTTGCATTTCTATATAGGTATTCTTATGCAATTCTAATTTCTTAAGGCTATCATGCAAAGTTTTGGGTATTAACCCAGTCGAGGAAACGATGACAGGAACAATATCTATTTTCTCGAGGTGCCACATCTGCTTGATCTCAATAGCAAGGTCTGTATATTTGGACTTTTTCTCCTGGAACTTATTCAGCACGTTGTTATTATTCGGTATGGCGACATCCACCAGCATTGCTGTTCTGGGTCTCTTATCATACACCACTATGTCCGGCCTATTATTCGTCACCATTCTGTCAGTGATAACAGGCCTATCGTAGTATAATCTGTCATTTTCCAATACGGGCGCCTGTTGATACTTGTAATATGGCTGGAAGGTATTCAGAAGTCCGTACTTGTGTGCAAGTTTCTGATGGATAATGTTGCACACTCGATTATGCCTGTGAAGATAGTCCGTATTGGCCAGTTGTTCGCATCCGGACGTAATATGCTGTATAGTCTCCGATCTTATATGGCATTTTTTGCACCTATCTGTTTGTAATGTTCGGTCCTTCATAATAAATTTTTTGACTTTGTTTGTAGCGATCACTTGGTCTTGGATGGCCATAAGGAATCCCACTGTTCCCGCTAATGATTCTCCTTTCATCAACCATTTGTTGGAGGCTTCTTTGTCGATGTGTGGTTGATTAATCTCATGGTCATGTCGTCCATGTAATTCCTTTCTTGACCATTGATCTTGTTTTTCAGTATCTGATAGGAACGGTTGAGTCAGCAGGTCATCTCTGGTAGCAAGATTTAAAGGTGTATATCCCTTATCAGCCAACGATACCACTCTATGGAGGTCAGAAGTGAGAGCTGATGCTGAGGAGAATTCTCTGAGATCTTTTATCTGTTCGGTGTGTAAATTGAAAACATCTATTAATCCGCGTCCCCCTTCTTTCCGCTTCAAAGTTGTTCGTATCACAGATGATTTTGGAAGATGGTTGTTGGTTTGTTAGCATCGTTCGGGTCTGCCTTTGAGTATCATCCAGTTCTGTCCTGGTCCATCTGATTAATCCACATGAGAAAAGCAACACTGGAATGGCGTAGGTTTTAATTGCCTCGACTAGTCTTTTATTATTATTATTATTATTATTATTAGAAAATAATATAACGCTGAGGACAGAAGTCCTATGATAGCCTAATCAAATTAAAGTCAAACAACAATAATGCAGCTAAATTTCCACTGAACATTCTAAGAGTATATCATAGCTAGTATCAGATGAAGATAAAAATAATGCAGTTAACAGCTTGAATATTAACAATGTATCAGGGAAACAGAAGAGGGTTAATTTTGTTATTGAAACAGTTCAGTTGCAATTAACAATGTCACTGGGAAGCTTATTCCACCACTAAAAATTCTGTTTACAAGATAATTCCCCCTCTGTCGAGTAGAGGACTTCTCCTTTTTCACTTTCAGGTTATGTCCACGTAGGCGGAGGTCCGAATCAAGCACAAAAAGAGATCTTAGGTTGGCGTAGTTATGTTGAATCATACGGTAAGTGAAGATCAAGTCCCCACGAAGACGCCGTTGGTCGAATGATATCAAATTGGCTCTTGCCAACCTTTCTTCGTAAGATGGTCTAAAGTTTCCAGAACACAAACGTGTAGCACGTTCGACGCTTTCCAACATGTTTTTATCGCGGACGAGAACCGGGTACCAAACCGCACCGGCGAACTCCAGAATCGGACAAACACACGATTTGTAAAGTGTTATACTGCTTGCGAATGAGAGATGAACGAAAGATTTATGGAGGAGATAGATCAGAGTATTGGCGCGTTTACAAACACTGATGATGTGTTCTGACCATGTACGATCAGAAGTTACAATTAATCCGAGGTCCGTGTGGGATGACACAGCACTAAGCACACGTCAGTCGATAAAATATTGAGTAGATGGATTATTAGTCCCTATGTGTAACACGACGCACTTCTCGACGTTTGAGGACAGAAGCCAGTCACTACACCATTGGTTCAATGCGTTTAGATCTTGTTGTAGTACATAGAAGTCGGTAAATGGATTTGCGTATAATTTTGTGTCATACGCGTAAAACGACTTGCGTGATTTGATATGATGAGCAAAATCACTCACAAAAACTAGGAAAAGAAGCGGTCCGAGGACGGACCCCTGAGGTACTCCACTGATGACAAGTCTTTCTGTAGAAAAAGCGGCACCACCTCTCACTGTAAAAGTTCTTCTCGACAAATAGTCACGGATCCAGAAGAGAAGATTTCCACGTACGCCTATGTATTCCAATTTGTAGATCAACCTTCTAGCTGTAACTCTATCAAAAGTTTTCGCAAAATCAAGGTATATAACGTCGGTGGGTATTTCAAGGTCGTAGGGTCGTGTCCAGTCATTTAGGCAGTGTAAAAGGTTAGTGGTAGTGGATCTGCCCGCAACAAATCCGCGCTGTTCACGAGGGATGATTGCATTTTTTGTTAGAAAGTTGGTCATTTCATCGACCACTATAGCTTCCATTACTTTTGATGGCACAGAAAGTAAGCTGATCGGTCTATAATTGAGCTGATTCCGTTTGTCGCCTTTTTTAAAGATACGTGTTACAGATGATTTTTTCCATATAAGAGGTAACTTTGATTTCTCAAAAGAAATTGTCATCATTCTCGACAGTGGCAGGCACAGAACGTCGCAAGTTTTTTCAGAAAGAAGTGGCTCAGACCATCTAAACCGGGAGAGGAATTGTCCTTTAAGTTCAGAAGATGTTTTTTTCACAATTTCCGGTGTAAATTTTACATCTGTAACGCTCTCTTTTACTGTTGGCATTAGGATATCAGGTAGTTCGTCATCTTCTGGTTCTACAGTGAAACAGCTAGAGAAAGCGTCGGCCAGCACCTCAGCTGGATCGAGATCAGTCGAGTATTTAATGCACTATTCTTTACGTAGTTGACTGCTGTAATACATAGTTTTAAAACAGCATTGAGATGGTTTGGAAGTGTTTTTGCTGCCAAGGCTTTGCGGTGAATAAAACAGTGAATACCAACCACGTCAGCATTCTTCTGATTGACCAACTGCTCAACGCCTGAGCAAGAACCGAGCATTGAAGGAGCACCATCTGTGCATACACCAATAAGTTTTGGGCGTGTTTCTCAAAAAACTCTCATACTGCTTTCATCACATCTACAGCTTTAGTATTGGTCACCATATGAACATCAGTTCATCCTTCATTCTTTCATTTTCACTGTAACGAACATATACAATCAAATGAGAACATTGTGTTACGTCTGTACTCTCGTCAATCTGGCTAGCAAAAAACGGGGATTTTTTTAATTGCATCAACCACCTGGTTTTGAATGTCCTTGGCTATATCATCAATTCGGCGTTTTACGGTTTGTCTGAAAGTGGTATTTGTTATATCTTTTGCCTACTATCAGTTCTAAGGATAACGTCGGCTGCTCTTAAAAAGGCACGGTTTAACGAGCGTTTCACCAATAGTGTGACTTTTCTTTTCCCTAACAATAAGAAGAGAAAATTCATAGGAAGCTTCAAGCACTTTTAGACATGACTGAACAGCAGATCCAATGCTATCTAACTTCATGTGCTTCAAATTCTGAGATTTTGCAGCGAAAACCTCTTTAGGTTTGTCCTTTAAAGAGGCGTGTTTGGTTGACAAATGTCGAAGAAGACGATTAGGTCTCATCGCGTCATTGCTTAATACTTAATAGCAAATAACGCACTGAGGGTAATCAACATTATCTTTAAGCAAGGAAACCAACCCATATTGAATATAGTCGTGATAATACTCCTGTTTCTTTGCCGTGACCATCTTCTCTGATTCAGCTTCACACAACACAAAAACAATTATAGAAAACCCACAATGCAGCAAACACGCTGACTGATATTTCACGGAAAGCACTGTGCCAGAACGGACTTGTTACAACTCAAGCACTAAATGAACGGCAGGGTTATTGACATTGGACGGAAGATGCGTGGGGGGGGGGTGTTTGCAAGGGGTGCAAGGACACTTGCACTCACACCAATGCCAAACGCAGGTATCGGTACACACGGCCGTTGCCGTCGAGTGGGACGGTTTTGAGAACCATGAACTTTTGTGTGTTTTGTAGTTTTAAAAATTGTAGCCTTATTCGATAAAGTCTGCAACTTTATTAAAACTTTACGAAAACAATTAGGAAAACTTAGAAAGACTTTATTTCAAAGATTTAAGGATTTTATTTTTGTAATTATTTTATTTATTTCATTTGGGTGTCACGCCCCCTGGACTTTCTCCACGCCCCAGCCCTGCTCTAAAAGGTATCATTTATGTTTCAACATAAACTCGTTTTAGAACAATACTTTTTTGTTTCATATTAGCTGCTTCAACCACTTAGAGGTACTAGCGAAGGATATATGTACATACAAAGTACAAATTCAAGTGGTGAAATGCAGTTATTCTACAACCCATCATTGTGCTACCACACTGATGGGTGGGCCAATGGAAGATCGGGAACTTTCGGTAGAAACTCAAATTCAAATAAAAGCTGTTGAATTGTATGTAATACCATATAATTGAAATTGTTTAAATTTTCATAAAAATAATATTATCATTGTAATAATTATAAATTATAATTATTATCATTAATTAATAAAATCGTTTCTATAACAGCTGATGGAGCCAGAAGTATGACGGGAAAAAAATAAAGGAACAACAGCAATTCTTCAGAGCAAAATAAATCACCAAATTCTTACGTTTCACCACTGCATAATATACCAGGAAGCGCTTTGAGCACAATCATTCCTGGCGGACATAGTTGAGGTCATGAATTTAGTAATCAAGATTGTTAACAGCATCTTGTCTGAATTCCAAAACGAAATGGACGCCCAGTATTCTGATCTCCTGCTCCACAATAAAGTGCAATGGCTTTCCAAAGGTAAGGTGTTAACACGGTTTGCTTTGTGCCTGAATGAAATCAGTGTATTCACTAAAGAAAATGGCATTAATCATCATGAATTAGAGAAGGACAAATGGTTGCAAAAATTTTCCTTCATGGTAGACATTACGGCAAAATTAAAAGAGCTCACTTTAAAACTGCAAGGGAAAGGAAACCCTGCCTATGTTTCAGTTGAAGAATTGGTTTGATTCAAAGAAAAATTAATTATTTTTGCGGAGGATATTCATAGTGGTAAGTTATTTTAGTTAGAAATCTAACCTAACCTAAAGCAATATCGGGTTAAAAGTGATGCAAACATCGACGTCAATTACTTCAACAAAGTAATAAAAAATATTAAACATGAATTTGATTTAGATTTCAGCAATTTAAAACCAAGAAAACAACTTTATCATTTATGGTAAATCCTCTCCACACAAAAATCCATGTTGAGCCATTTTCAGGTAAATAACTGAGGATTGATAATAATTCACCTATCAGAGTACTGCCACTCTGATGGGTGGGCCAATGGAAGATCGGGAACTTTCGGTAGAAATTCAAATTCGAATAGAAGCTGTTGAATTGTAAGTAATTCCATATAATTAAAATTGTTTAAATTTTCATAAAAATAATATTTTCATTGTAATAATTATAAATTATAATTATTTTTGTTAATTATAAATTTACTAAAATTGTTTTTATTAAATTTGGAAGGTGAAAGGAAAACTTACTGATATAAGCTCAAAGCTTCTTATAATACATAATTAAATTTCCTGAAAGTAGATTTTAATCGATATTATGGATATGTGTAAAAATATACATAATAACAACAATAATGCTTTTAATACAGCAATTTTTTCACTACAAATAGGATTATTATACTTTATAATGAGCAAAAGTAAGATTTGTGTCTCCATAACATGCCTTTTATTTTTCAAATGTTTCAGAGTTGATTAACATTGGAGTTTCGAGTTGTGTGTTAGAATTAAGGTGCAGTTACACATGTTCATAAATAACATGCTTATTATCATGCTTAAAACCAGCAGGTTTTTTAATTTGATACATTTGCTCGAAATAAGCATGCTCAATAGTAGCAAGTTGAAAAGTACCTAAAAGTAAATGAGAGATGGAAATGGTACCTAATCCACGATATATTGATTCAGAACAATATTATTTTTTTTTATTAAATAAATTTGCGTAAGGAACTAAAGAACCGCAGCTTCACCGCTAAAGAGCCGCATGTGGCTCGCGAGCCGCAGGTTGCCGACCCCTGGACTAAAGCGTTAAGCTCCTGATACAGTACGCATAGCTGTATTTTATGCTACGTCTAATTTTTTCAGTAAACTTTAATGCACATGGGCACATAGTCGATTTTATTTCGGATTGATGCTCTGTATCAGTGTAGGAGATGATTTGAATCGGCATCTCATGAGTTAGAGATAACTTTTAGGATATCTAAAACAGATTGACAGAATTCGAGAATTTATCAATATGTTTCTGCTATGTTAGCTGACTATCGAAAATACAACTCAAGAAAATAATTTAGCTTAACGTTCCAATGTTTTTGTTAAACAGAACATAACGCAATTTTTGCGGTAAAAACCAAAAACCCGAGTTCCTCTATTATTCCATTAGTTTATACTTTGATGGCTGAAGTAATGATGATGCTGTGTTAGTGTTCATAAATGAGCTGAATAGTACTAAGTCATCAGCGTAAAGGGTGGGTTCTATTTGCGCTGATGGTGTTTCCCAAGATCTTCGAAATACGGCTTTGTTTCGAGGATAAATTCCATTTCTATGGAAAATCTCTATCCTTCGAGGCATATCTTCTTAGATGGACACAAATAAAAATCGCTGAAAGTCACATCAGGAGAAAATGGTCGATAAGATAGCAATTCATACCGTCATTATATCAGCTTGGCTGTTGCAAGGCGGAAGTCATTTCCTCGTTCAGTTGGTCCTATAGTGATTCGTAGTACTCTCCATTTATGTCTTCTCCTCTCTGGAGGATATCAATGAAGACCATGGGCCGTGCGTAGCAAAATACAAGGCCAGTCATGCCGATTGATGAAACTATCTCGACTTTTGTGGGCGCACCAACCGTTTCAATTGCTGTTTCTTTATGTATGTGTAGCAATCAGTCTATGTTTCAATATAATCTTCCAGTAGGAGTGTGGTTTACGATCGTAGACCATACTTCTTCGAATTATTTACAATATTAAAATATTAGGGCATTCGTGAGCCTGAGTAAGTATAATCAGTTTATGTCTGAGAATACTTAGTCTACTTCTGATTGTCACAAGGGCTGTAATCGAAGTTAATTTTTGCAATTCGACTGGTCATGTTGTTTACTAGAGTAGCAATTATACAGACTCCGAAGAAGAGGTTTCACATACAGAATCTTCCGATGAGGAAAGCAGTTCCCACGAGAACTATTTTATCGGAAATGATAAAGAATTAGACTCCGTGCTGATGATATTGTAAGACTCCAGCCTGGAACCAAAGGTAACGCAATAGATGTGAAATGGAAAATTGACTGTCTGAAATTATTCATAAATCCAATTAGATTATCATGAAAATATTAACAGTTTCTACAAACGTATACCTAGACAAAATTCCAAATTCGTTCAATGGATTTTCGATACGCCAGGAATACAGATCATTCTTTATCCATTGGAACTTTCCGAATTTCCAGAAGAAATATACGGAAAATTTGGGACAACTCGAGAGGATGCGGAATTGGATCTTGCGGCTTGGCAATGAGTGAGAAGAGGTTTGAATTTCCCATGAGGTTTGATGACGATGGTATTAGAAATGAAAGAAGGGAAGTGGATGAACTTGTTCTAATTACAGATTTATTTGAACACTTCCTGCAAAATTCTTAATAAAATTTTGTTCTAAGTAAGTTGAAAAAATACTTTTAATTTTCAGATATTTTTTCCAACTCATCTTTCTGATGTTCCCCATTTTTTGTAGGATTTGTTGAGCAGCAAAAGTTCATTTTGTTATTATACCATTATTGGTGAATTTCACTTAATCGCAATATGAAAGATGAGAATAAGATTTTGCAGTTCAAGTAGGATTACCGTAGAAAATGAGTAATATTGATGCTTTATTCATTTTCAATGAAGATGAAGTGAAATATATATCATACTTTCCAAAATTTTATTTTCACAAAAACGACTGGTTTCATCTGTCAAGTAATTCTCAAGTGGTCAATTACAGCCAACAAACTTACCTATATAGATACTAGCTCAAATACAAATTAAGTATAGGTTGACTAGAACATCTGTGTCGGTGAAATAGCCCCTCCCTTATTGTGCGTTAACTTTGCTGGTCACGTGGCTAAAAAGTTAGTTCTCAATGAACTTTTGAAGCTTCAGGAAGAGCCAGGAGAACAGGACCAAATCTTGCAAATTTCATTTGAATATTTCTAAGTTTTGGTGAGAATGGAGTTCGTTTTCAATTTGAAAGGGAAAGAATTGAGTGGGCAATCCAGGAAAGTAATTGCGATGTTATTCATTCATGAAACGAGAAAAGATGCAGAATGAACCCGTAATTTCCTTGAAAATAGTTCAAGAACGTGTAGCTGTCGCAACAGGAAAGTAGATTTTATTCGATTTTATGAATATGTGTAAAAATATACATAATAACAACAATAATGCTCCTAATGAAGCAATTTTTCCACCACAAATAGAATTATTTTACTTTGTTATAAGCAAAAGTAAAATTAGTTTCTCCATAACATTGTTTTTATTTTTCAAAAGTTTCAGAGTTGATTAACATTGGAGTTTAGAGTTGTGTTGTTAGAAGTAAGGTACAGTTACACATGCTCAAAAAAAGCATGCTTATTAACATGCCTAAAACTAGCAGGTTTTTTAATTTGGTACATTTGCTCGAAATAAACATGCTCAATAGTAGCACGTTGAAAAGAAAGTACCTAAAAGTAAATGCGAGATGGAAATGGTACATAATCCTCGATATTCGATTCAGAACAATATTATTTTTGTTTTTATTAAATAAATTTGCGTAAGAAACTAAAGAGCCGCAGCTTCACCGCTAAAGAGCCGCATGTGGCTCGCGAGCCGGAGGTTGCCGACCCCTGGACTAAAGCGTTAAGCTCCTGATACAGTACGCATAGCTGTATTTTGTGCTACGTCTAATTTTTTCAGTAAACTTTAATGCACATGGGCACATAGTCGATTTTATTTCGGATTGATGCTCTGTATCAGTGTAGGAGATGATTTGAATCGGCATCTCATGAGTTAGAGATAACTTTTAGGATATCTAAAACAGATTGACAGAATTCGAGAATTTATCAATATGTTTCTGCTATGTTAGCTGACTATCGAAAATACAACTCAAGAAAATAATTTAGCTTAACGTTCCAATGTTTTTGTTAAACAGAACATAACGCAATTTTTGCGGCAAAAACCAAAAACCCGAGTTCCTCTATTATTCCATTAGTTTATACTTTGATGGCTGAAGTAATGATGATGCTGTGTTAGTGTTCATAAATGAGCTGAATAGTACTAAATCATCAGCGTAAAGGGTGGGTTCTATTTGCGCTGATGGTGTTTCCCAAGAACTTCGAAATACGGCTTTGTTTCGAGGATAAATTCCATTTCTATGGAAAATCTCTATCCTTCGAGGCATATCTTCTTAGTTGGACACAAATAAAAATCGCTGAAAGTCACATCAGGAGAATATGGTCGATAAGATAGCAATTCTTACCGTCATTATATCAGCTTGGCTGTTGCAAGGCGGAAGTCATTTCCTCGTTCAGTTGGTCCTATAGTGATTCGTAGTACTCTCCATTTATGTCTTCTCCTCTCTGGAAGATATCAATGAAGACCATGGGCCGTGCGTAGAAAAATACAAGGCCAGTCATGCCGATTGATGAAACTATCTCGACTTTTGTGGGCGCACCATCCGTTTCAATTGCTGTTTCTTTATGTATGTGTAGCAATCAGTCTATGTTTCAATATAATCTTCCAGTTGGAGTGTGGTTTACGATCGTAGACCTTACTTCTTCGAATTATTTACAATATTAAAATATTAGGGCATTCGTGAGCCTGAGTAAGTGTAATCAGTTTATGTCTGAGAATACTTAGTCTACTTCTGATTGTCACAAGGGCTGTAATCGAAGTTAATTTTTGCAATTCGACTGGTCATGTTGTTTACTAGAGTAGCAATTATACAGACTCCGAAGAAGAGGTTTCACATACAGAATCTTCCGATGAGGAAAGCAGTTCCCACGAGAACTATTTTATCGGAAATGATAAAGAATTAGACTCCGTGCTGATGATATTGTAAGACTCCAGCCTGGAACCAAAGGTAACGCAATAGATGTGAAATGGAAAATTGATTGTCTGAAATTATTCATAAATCCAATTAGATTATCATGAAAATATTAACAGTTTCTACAAACGTATACCTAGCCAAAATTCCAAATTCGTGCAATGGACTTCGATACGCCAGGAATACAGATCATTCTTTATCCATTGGAACTTTCAGAATTTCCAGAAGAAATATACGAAAAATTTGGGACAACTCGAGAGGATGTGGAATTGGATCTTGCGGCTTGGCACTGAGTGAGAAGAGGTTTGAATTTCCCATGAGGTTTGATGACGATGGTATTAGAAATGAAAGAAGGGAAGTGGATGAACTTGTTCTAATTACAGATTTATTTGAACACTTCCTGCAAAATTTTTGATAAAATTTTGTTCTAAGTAAGTTGAAAAAATACTTTTAATTTTCAGATATTTTTTCCAACTCATCTTTCTGATGTTTCCCATTTTTTGTAGGATTTGTTGAGCAGCAAAAGTTCATTTTGTTATTATACCATTATTGGTGAATTTCACTTAATCGCAATATGAAAGATGAGAATAAGATTTTGCAGTTCAAGTAGGATTACCGTAGAAAATGAGTAATATTGATGCTTTATTCATTTTCAATGAAGATGAAGTGAAATATATATCATACTTTCCAAAATTTTATTTTCACAAAAACGACTGGTTTTATCTGTCAAGTAATTCTCAAGTGGTCAATTACAGCCAACAAACTTACCTATATAGATACTAGCTCAAATACAAATTAAGTATAGGTTGACTAGAACATCTGTGTCGGTGAAATAGCCCCTCCCTTATTGTGCGCTATCTTTGCTGGTCACGTGGCTAAAAGGTTAGTTCTCAATGAACTTTTGAAGCTTCAGGAAGAGCCAAGAGAACAGGACCAAATCTTGCAAATTTCATTTCAATATTTCTAAGTTTTGGTGAGAATGGAGTTCGTTTTCAATTTGAAAGGGAAAGAATTGAGTGGGAAATCCAGGAAAGTAATTGCGATGTTATTCATTTCATGAAACGAGAAAAGATGTAGAATGAACCCGTAATTTCATTGAAAATAGTTCAAGAACGTGTAGCTGTCGCAACAGGAAAGTAGATTTTATTCGATATTATGAATATGTGTAAAAATATACATAATAACAACAATAATGCTCCTAATGAAGCAATTTTTCCACCACAAATAGAATTATTTTACTTTGTTATAAGCAAAAGTAAAATTAGTTTCTCCATAACATTGTTTTTATTTTTCAAAAGTTTCAGAGTTGATTAAAATTGGAGTTTCGAGTTGTGTTGTTAAAAGTAAGGTACAGTTACATATGCTCATGCATGCTTATTAGCATGCTTAAAACTAGCAGGTTTTTTAATTTGATACATTTGCTCGAAATAAACATGCTCAATAGTAGCATGTTGAAAAGAAAGTACCTAAAAGTAAATGCGAGATGGAAGTGGTACATAATCCTCGATATTCGATTCAGAACAATATTATTTTTTTCATTAAATAAATTTTCGTAAGGAACTAAAGAGCCGCAGCTTCACCGCTAAAGAGCCGCATGTGGCTCGCGAGCCGCAGGTTGCCGACCCCTGGACTAAAGCGTTAAGCTCCTGATACTGTACGCATAGCTATATTTTGTGCTACGTCTAATTTTTTCAGTAAATTTAAATGCACATGGGCACATAGTCGATTTTATTTCGAATTGATGCTCTGTATCAGTGTAGGAGATGATTTGAATCGGCATCTCACGAGGTAGAGATAACTTTTAGGATATCTAAAACAAATTGACAGAATTCGAGAATTTATCAATGTGTTTCTGCTATGTTAGCTCACTATCGAAAATACAAACCAGAAAATAATTTAGCTTATCGTTCCAATGTTTTTGTTAAACAGAACATAACGCAATTTTTGCGGTAAAAACAAAAAGCCCGAGTTCCTCTATTATTCCATTAGTTCATACTTTGATATCTGAAGTAATGATGATGCTATGTTAGTGTTCATAAATGAGCTGAATAGTACTAAGTCATCAGCGTAAAGGGTGGGTTCTATTTGCGTTGATGGTGTTTCCCAAGATCTTCGAAATACGGCTTTGTTTCTATGGAAAATCTCCATCCTTCGAGGCATATCTTCTTGGTTCAACACAAATAAAAATCGCTGAAAGTCACATCAGGAGAATATGGTGGATAAGATAGCAATTCATACCATCATTATATCAGCTTGGCTCTTGCAAGGCGGAAGTCATTTCCTCGTTCAGTTGGTCCTATAGTGATGCGTAGTACTCTCCATTTATGTCTTCTCCTCTCTGGAGGATATCAATGAAGACCATGGGCCGTGCGTAGCAAAATACAAGGCCAGTCATGCCGATTGATGAAACTACCTCGACTTTTTTGGGCTCACCAACTGTTTCAATTGCTGTTTCTTCATGTATGTGTAGTAATCAGTCTATGTTTCAATATAATCTACCAGTATGAGTGTGGTTTACGATCGTACTACTTCAAATGATTTACAATTTTAAAATATTAGGGCATTCGTGCGCCTGAGTAAGTGTAATCAGTTTATGTCTGAGAATTATTAGTCTACTTCTGATTGTCTCAAGGGCTGTAATCGAAGTTATTTTTTTGCAATCCGACTGGTCTACGGTTGTAACTACCCGACATTTGGCGTGACACTTTCGGAAGAAATTATTAAAAAGTGTTTTTATTTAGTGCATGGAAAGGAAAAGTATGTCCGATCCTAAAATAAATGGAATATAGTGAGGGGCAAAAAGTTTTAATGAAATGATTCGAGGATCTATTAGATGATACTTCGCCAGATGATGAAGATGTCGATGCTCCGGTAGAACATGTTGTTTACGAGAGTAGCCATTACACAGACTCCGAAGAAAAGGTTTCACATACAGAATCTTCCGATGAGGAAAGCAGTTCCCACGACAACTATTTTATCGTAAACAAATCATATTGTTCCATCAGTGAAAAGCACAGATTTTAAAGATCCTTTTTAAGATCTTGGTCATTTCTATGGTTTGATTCGATTCAGACCATAGTAATTAAATGTGGTCTTAGAGTTTGACAGTCACTTCTACTCTTCATAAAGCGAATTACAGATGAACGTTAATTGTTTTGATATTCGCATTTTGCCAACCCGAGGAATCTACGTTGCATATGAGTCCATGCGTGTTGCTTTGGTAAGATTCTATTAGAATGATTATAAAGTTATGCCAGTGAAAAAATATATTATTATGTAAAGAAGATCTATGACTTGAAGTTTTCTCAAACGAAAACCACAAACGAAAATCTTTAACAGAAACAAAAAGTCCTAACGATACAAATGGGGGGCTACTTCATCGCAAATATCAAAAGTGTTGCATTGTTTTCAAAGCATAAATTACATCACCGAGAAACACTACGGCAGGCATTGTAAATATGAATATTGCTAACAGAGGCAAGGTATTCCTTGAAATTCTATTTTAACTCTTTTAAACTGATACTGTTCCTCTGGTAGAGTGAATCCTCAACATAACCCCAAATAAATAAATCTAGCGAGGTCAAGTCAGGGGAACGAGGCGGCTATCTCACAGGACCTTTTGTTCCTATCCAATTATGTTCAGAATTCAAATTCAACAGATTAGTGATGGCCCTTGTTAGGTGGGAAAGGGCACCATCGTGTCGAAAAAAGTATTTGATCTTTGTGTTAACGGAATTTGATCGAGAAATCTGTCAATGATATTGTTGATGATTTCTTCATAACCTGCTCCATTCAAATTTTCTTCAAAAATTTCAAACGCCAAAACGTGACTATCTTTCAGTGCACACGACAAATTCAAATCTTCTCTGAACTGTCCATCAATATGGCCTTGAGGATTTAAATCGGACTACAAATTTTCATTAAAACGATTTAATATCGCATCGCTAGTGATACGGACTTCATCTGTCCATATGACTTCTCTAAAAAAAGTCTAGGCGTTTTTGGATATTTTCTAAATACCAATTGCAGAAATTTTGTCTGCCAGGGGGGTTCTCTGGCTGCAGAAATTGGGAGACTCGCATTTTGTAGAGTTTAAACTGGTTCTCCTTCAAAATTCCTAGCGCCCGACGTCTACAAATTCCTGTTTCTGCTTCTATTTGTCTATTCGTAATTGAAGGTTTGTCCGTTACAGCACCTATCACTCCAATCGTTGCTTCCTCTCTATCACTTACATGATATTTTTCATTTCTTGATTTTTTGAATGAGCCACTATTGATAAGATTCTCTTTCATTCTTCGAAAAATAGATTTATTTGGCTGGTGCCTCTTAGGATACCGATTGAAACATGTTTCGGCCGTTGCTGCTGAATCATATCCACTAAGAATATAACATTCCATCAAATAGAACTTTTCATAATTTTCATAGTTATGATTTCTATTCTGCATGTTGAAACAACCAAAGTCTCAGGTGAACAAATTCTTAAATATAATAGTTGGAACATACAAAAATTGATGGCAAGCAAAGTTCTGTGACGTGGATAGTAAATTGGAGCTAATAAAAAACAAGTACTGTGTTTTAAGGAATTTTACTTAATAATTGCGATTCGTAACGCGTTTCACTACACCGTAGCTTCTTCAGACGAATGATTATGCAGAAAAATGTAAATGAGAATATAACTATAAATGTTCTTGAGTAATTAAAAGCTTATTGGTCGCCTCCTCCTAAGTGGTTATTTATGACAGGTATATCCAATAAAATTAAGGAATAGATTGCTCCCCGAAAAGATTCAATAGAGGTGAAGGGCTTAAATCGACTTGTTCATTGATGAGTCTACCTGAGTGTTTGTATTTATTTATTTCTAAAGTTTCCCAAAGATCTACCTTCCAATATTTATTATCTGTATGCAAAATTTCAAACTGTGGGTCGAAAGAATGGTTATTTTCTAAGAGATGATATTAATTTGAATCTGATTTTTATTTGAAAAACTGCGTTTATGTTCCGATATTCTAATACTAAAATTTCTATGTGTTCTACACACACCTGATTTATTGTTTTTACCTGGTTTGGTTTTATTATTTTTTATATATTTGCCTGAATTATTATTAATTTGGAAAGCTATGTTGAAATTATTGCTACTTAAGAATGATTTCAGTTTCTCACTTGTAATGCCAACGTAGGTTAAGGTGTTGAATTTTGTTTCAATTTATCGACAGGGTAAACTTCATTCAATGCGATTCTACTTTGTTTTTATTTAAAATATTATTTATTAGTTTGGGATTGTAACCATTATTTTTGGCTATTTGTTTAATCAAATTTAGTTCTTTGTTGAAATTTTCTGGTGATAGCGGGATGTTAATCAATCTATGAATAAAACTATTGAATGCTGACATTTTATGTTGATATGGATGACACGACGTCAGTTGAGGAATTTGTTTTCCAAAGTTTGAACGAAGGTGCCAATTTTGTTACACTGTCTCAACGACTTGCTAATAAAACATTGCAATTTTAAATCTGAATTTTCGGTCAAAACTCAACGGATTCATACGAACTTATTGCCAATATCAAAGATACCACTATACCACCTAATTCCAAACTTATATTGGCAATAAGTTCTTTCGATGTTAAGTATCTATTTCCCGTTAACATTCCTCCAAAAGATACGTATTACTTAGTTGAAGAATTATTAGAAAGGAATCATGTCAATACTATCATTAAATCAGATATTCTTTCATTATTAAAAATTTGTTTAGATCAAAATTATTTCCATTTCAATTACAAATATTATACTATTGAAGACGGCTTGATTATGGGCAACCTGTTGAGTCCTTTGTTAGCAGAAATTTTCATGAATAACTTAGAGAAATTAATTCATAATCATCCACTCAGTAAATATTGTTTATACTGGTATCGCTATGTAGACGATATCATTATTTGCTTCACAGGAATAGACAGATAGACAGTTGAAAATTTTCGAAAATCATATAAATTCATTACATCCAAAAATTGCATTCACAACCGAAATAGAAAGCAATAATTCGATAAATTTCTTAGACGTAATAATTTCGAATGAAAATGGAAAACATGTTTTCGCAATTTACCATAAGCCGTCACATACAGATATTATAATACATAACTCGTCGTGTCATCCATATCAACATAAAATGTCAGCATTCAATAGTTTTATTCATAGATTGATTAACATCCCGCTATCACCAGAAAATTTCAACAAAGAACTAAATTTGATTAAACAAATAGCCAAAAATAATGGTTACAATCCCAAACTAATAAATAATATTTTAAATAAAAAACAAAGTAGAATCGCATTGAATGAAGTTTACCCTGTCGATAAATTGAAACAAAAATTCAACACCTTAACCTACGTTGGCATTACAAGTGAGAAACTGAAATCATTCTTAAGTAGCAATAATTTCAACATAGCTTTCAAACTAATAATGATTTAGGCAAATATATAAAAATAATAAAACCAAACCAGGTAAAAACAATAAATCAGGTGTGTGTGTAGAACACATAGAAATTTTAATATTAGAATATCGGAACATAAACGCAGTTTTTCAAATAAAAATCAGATTCAAATTAATATCATCTCTTAGAAAATAATCATTCTATCGACCCACAGTTTGAAATTTTGCATACAGATAATAAATATTGGAAGGTAGATCTTTGGGAAACTTTAGAAATAAATAAATACAAACACTCAGGTAGACTCATCAATGAACAAGTCGATTTAAGCCCTTCACCTCTATTGAATCTTTTCGGGGAGCAATCTATTCCTTAATTTTATTGGATATACCTGTCATAAATAACCACTTAGGAGGAGGCGACCAATAAGCTTTTAATTAATCAAGAACATTTATAGTTATATTCTCATTTACATTTTTCTGCATAATCATTCGTCTGAAGAAGCTACGGTGTAGTGAAACGCGTTACGAATCGCAATTATTAAGTGAAATTCCTTAAAACACAGTACTTGTTTTTTATTATTGATAATGGAATTTTACCAAGTAAAAGCCTCCCAAATTCAAAAAAAAAATAAATAAATAAATAAATTGGAGCTCCTCAATTATAGGAAATATAACTAAAACTAGATAATTTCAAAAAATAAAACTTCTATCAGAATGGAGATAAATAGTTAGTGAATGAAAGTAAAGAGCAATGAGTGAAAATAAAGTGCGGAAAATTGGATAATCTTGATAAAAGAAAACAAGATCAACGTACATTATTGTTTAGGATGCGTTTTTTTTCTCCTTATCATTGTTATCGTAACAGCTGATAAGTCGAACATTCGGTGGACCCCCCATCAGTGGCGTGCCAACGTTTTTTGGAACCTTAATAAAGTATACATTTAGGTGTGCAATATGTCGAAATGTGGAAGTTGTGTCAGAAATGCTGCGAGCACTTATGCAATACATTGCACCGGTGGATGTTCGAAGTGGTTTCGCATCACTTGTATAAGTATGGAGCGAACTGAATTCAATCGCTATGCAGCATAATTGAAAAAACTAACGGCGAACGGTGGATATGCGTCGCTTGCGAACAACCGGAGGCATCCATAAATGGGAGTTAAGTATCACAACCTTTTTGCAAAATATGAAGAACTACTCAAAATAAACAAAACACTACAGAAGGAGATTCAAGAAATAAGAAAAGAATTGAAAATCACTAAAATCGAAAAGAATAAGGCAGAGCAGGAAAAATTGAAAAATAATGTCATAATATATGAAATTCCGATTAGCACCGAGAGTGAGGATGTGAAGAAGATAGTTTAAAACATGAATGTTATAGACAGGGTAAAAAAACTATAGGTACTGCTCCACCAATGAAGGTTCAATTTGAAAATGGAAGAAGTAAGATGGAGTGTTTCAAAGCAAAGAAAACTAAAACAATTAATACTGCAGATCTAGGTTTCACTGAAGAAAAAACAATTTATATAGGCCATGATCTCCCTAAAACAAACCAAGAACTATTTTTCAAAGCAAGACAATTCAAAAAAGAAAACCAGTACTCTTACGTTATGAAGAAAACTTCAATAATATTATTGTACTTGATGTGATGGATCTTGATTGGAAACTTGCGATAGTATATAAACAACCCGCTTCAAGGAAAGAATTATTTTTCGATGACATGCTTGCTACCTATAGTAATATGCTGATTATTGGTGACCTGAATGTGAATCTTCTGGAAAAAAATTCGGCCAGAAGTGAGTACATGCAAATAGTACATTCTAATGGATATAAAATACATAACGAGATACATAAGCGTGCAGCTACCCGAATAGATCCTAGAACTGGAGCAAAATCAATTATCGACCATTTCATCTCAGACCTTGGTCTGGAATCGAACATTCAAATTGAGGATCATCATATATCAGATCATAGACTACTTCGGATAGATGTACAAGTCCCAAAAACGATAAAAAAAGGGCAAACATATAAAACATCTACGATTGACTACAAAAAATTAAATGACAACCTACGAATCAAATTAGAGAATAATTCTAACATTAATAGTTTTAGTGATCTTATCGAAATCATTGGAAAGGAAATAATTCTCAACACAAAAATAATAGAAAGGAAATGTGCAACCAATATTTGCGAGGGTGGTATACGAAGAATCTTGACAATTTAATGAAAGAAAGAGATACAACATATGCACTGTTCAAGAAGAATCCTCTTTCGGAAGAATTACGTTTCAAATTGAAAAAATTGCAAAGGAAAGTAAAAATAAAATAATTTATAATAAGAAGACGCACCATGAAAGATTATTCGAAAAGACAGACGGCTCTATCAAAAAACAATTTAACTTGATAAACGGAACACTTAACCCCAACAAAACAAAAAAGGGTAGGATTAGTACAATCAAAGATGACAAGGGGAAAAAATATACTGAGTCTCGAAAAATTGCTAATGTCCTGAATGAATATTTTGTTGATGTTGTGAAAAAGGTTAAAATTAGTACACCTGGAATATTACAGCCAGAAGTTTCCAATGAAAGTGCGTGTATGTATCTGAGAAAAACAACATCAGAAGAGGTCGAAAAAATAATAAACGAATTAAAAACAAATGCATCACCAGGATGTGACAATATAAAAACAAAAACTATCAAAAAAATTAAATCTGTGATAGCACCTTACATATCAAAATTGATCAATAATCATATATCCGAGGGTACATTTCCAGATATACTGAAAGTAGCCAAGGTTACACCAATTCACGAAGGCCAAAAGACGAATCTAGCAACTACAGACCCATTTCAGTTATAACTACGTTTTCGAAGATTTTTGAAATTGTGTTAAAAACAGACTCCTAGAACACCTAAAGAATACTGATTTTCTACATAATAATCAGAATGGATTTCTGAATAAAAAACCTTAATGGTATACATCTGTAAAGAAATAGACGAAGGAAATAACGTAGTTGAAGTATTTTTAGACCTGTGCAATCCATTTGATGTAGTATGTCACAAAATATTTCTTAGGAAGCTCAAAACCATGTGACTTAATAGTAACGTCTTTGAAATCAAAGGTTCACAGTCTGTCATATCTCATTAGAAGAACCGCATACTTTTATTTAATAATAAAACTAAGTACTTAATATACCATGCCCATGTGAGTTCAATCTTGAATTATCTAGCAGCTTTTTGGGGACAAGCAAGAAAACAAGACCTCCATAAGTTGCAAGTTGCACAGAATAAGCTTTTGAAAATATTATTTCATCAAGAACCCAGAATACATATCGAAGAACAATATCAAGAACTGAAGCTGTTAGATATTAATAATATAATCAAACTGAACTGTATTAGACTAATATTTAAAATCTAGAACAATATGGTGAACAGCCATTTGGTTTAATGAGTTGTCAAACATTATCAAGGGAGCCATTACATATGGAAAATTTTCCAAGTTAGCACTGGAACATTTACTTGGACCTGGGAGAAAGTTGTAATAAATATAAATACACTCACTTAATTCTTACTCGATTCATTCTGTGAAATTAAATTCTATCGATTCTGCCTGTTATAGATTGTACAATCTTTTGGGTGAATAAATAAATAAAAAAACAATAAACAAGCAGCTATTTCGATATTCAATAAACATTAAAACTCATACTGAAACTGGAATCGTAAGTTTCAAACTCTAAGATAGTTAATTACTATGGTTTTAATCGAATCAAACAAAAGAAATAACCATGATCTTACAAAGGATCTTTAAAATCTGTGGTTTTCAGTCATAGAACAATATGAATCGTTGATGGGCATGCACCTAATGAATGAAATTGTGGCAATTTTAGGTTTTTCTCTGAAAAAAAGTATTGAATGTAATAATTGACTACAAGTGTTATATATTTTTAAAAAGGAAAAAAAATTACTGCATCCAATAGTGGTAAAATTTTCCATAGTTCGTATTCAAAAAGAAAGCATGTTTGCATTATAACTCGAAAGGCGCTGAGCTAAAAAAAAATTTTTACAATGCACTGTATTTTACTCAAAAAAGTGCCTATAGAATGTTAAATTATTTTTATGTAAATTTGATATTGATCGAGATATCCGCAAAGGACGATTTTCCAAAATTCGAGAAATTTTGTCCAGAACGGAAAGAGATATCAGCAAATTTTGGCATCACTAAATTAGTCCCTGAAAATAAGATCAAGAGAAGGGGTTCATTTTCCTCTATCTGCAATATTTCACATAGCTGCCGTACAAATACATCGAAATTTGACCACCTTGTACATTTGAAGGTATAAATTGATAAAGAGTTCTAACTCTTTGTAAATTTCAAGACACTAGAAATCCTCTAGTAAGTCTTCCATATATTAGGCGTAGAACAGTGACTAATGATAAAATCAGTATCCAAATTGCCCAATACGTTAGGAAGACTATAAACCAAGTCTCTAGGGATTCCTCAACATAGGTGGTTTTCAACTCAGAGGTAATTTCTCTATGGCTAGAAGGTACAGAATAAACAGTACAATAGTACAATATAATAGTCTAAGTTGGCCACAATTACTTAATCTAGAGACCCTGGCCGGGTGGGGTTCCCCGAGTAAGCAGAACGAACTGAACTAAACTAACAAACAGCCAGAGAAGCATTTTAATTAAGGTGATTAGGTACCGTGCCTGGGTTTGTGTACACAAATAAATTAAGTTTAAAACTGAATTAATTGCTTCTTGCGTTTAGGAGTAGAGCTCCCAGAATTAACGTGTCTTGTTGAAAATTGGACTTGTTGAAATTTCTCATTACGTCTCTTTGTTCTCCAATAGCATGCAATACGTTGGATACGTCGAACTAAATTCTACAGAATAAACCTCTGCTGAATAAGACAAAATCGCTAATGAACTAAATTAAATGAATTGTAGTGTTGAAGCATATAGAAATAGTTCGAATAGACTTTTAATTCTGATATTCATAAGGGGTTGTTTCATGAAAAGTTTACAAAGAAGTTTTTCATTCTGTAAGTATCTTGACACAAGGAGAGCTGAAAATTATAATTATTCAAAAGAATATTACAACAATCAAAGAGACCAAATTCGTAACAAAAGTTTATTTTACATAACATTGTCTCTTTTTTTAATATAATCCCCACCGATGATGCCATTTCAGCCCAGGACCCACGTGCAACGATTTGGAAGGCGCCCATATTGGCCCCAAAAAACTTTCACATAATAATAAATATATCAACTCGGCTTATGTCCTTAATTTATTTGTGACTAGCTGTCCCAGCGAACTTCGTAGGTACCGCCTTAGAGTGCATTCTTTTAATTTTGAGTTTTTTCAATGCTTACTCAGCTATTAAAAGAAGTCTAGATGTTTTATATTTTTACTTTTCAAAATAATGAAATTGTTGACGTACTAACTTTCATCTACATTTTTTACTTACTAACTGATTTGATATATTATAAGTAATTAAATGTGAAATAAAGTTGTTTGTTTGTTTGTTATTCCTTTAACGTGCTCTATTTCCGCCTTTCGGCCTTTCGCCGGGTAATTCTGTCACCTCACTAACCCGGGAATTTTGCCCTCTCGTGATGGGCTTTATATCTCCTCTGAAAGATGGATACTTAAGCGATTCCCAGAATCCGAAAAATCGCACCGACTTTGTAGGGATTGAACCCAGGTTACTCTGCGCAGGAGACGAGCATCATATCCCATACGATACCGAGCCGGCTAAAAGAAAGTTAGTACGTTAACAATTTCATTATTTTGAAGAATGAAAATCATAAAACAACCTGAGTTCTTTTAATAGTGAAAAAAATTACAATTTCATAGTTTTGATTATTATACCTACTTAAAGATGAAGACATACTGGGTACAGTAGAAAGAAAAAGGAAGGAATGGATATCTGATAAAACATGGAATCTTATGAATGAAATAAAGAGAATAAAAGAAGAAACTTTGACAGTGCATACGATAGAAACGAAAGTGGCAGCACAATGATTATATCAGAAGATGAATGAAGAGTGAAAAGAGCAGCCAGAAGAGACAAAAGAAAATGGGATGAAGAACTTTCAAATGAGACACAGACAGCGGGGCAAAAGAATAATCCCAAATCAGTCAAAAATTCAAGATCGGAAACATCTAACCTAACTACGGAAAGCGAACAACTGAAAGAACACTTCCAAAATATGTTACGTAACCCGCAAGATGAAGGGGATGATGCGAACGACGATGTTTCTGAAAACATCGTGCAATTGCCAATCTCCTGCGACAAGCCCACATTATCCGAAATATTCAGAGCCGTAAAAAGTTTAAAGAATAACAAGGCCCCAGGAATTGACAATGTGCCAGCTGACCTATTGAAAGCTGATCCACAGATAAGTGCCGAGTTACTAGCTCCCATAATTATTCAGATATGGAAAACAGAAATGTTCGAGCGAGATGGAATGAACGTATCATCATAAATGTACCCAAAAAAGGTGACCTCACCTTGTGCGAAAATTGAGGGGCATTACCCTGATTAATACTGTCGACAAGGTACTGGCTTCACTAATGAAAAACCGACTAACAGAAGAGATCGAAACGATCTTACGACCGAACCGAGCTAGTTTCAGACCGGGTTTTTGCCTGCACTGACCATATTAACACAGTCTGAATCCTCATTGAACAATCAGTGGAATGGCAAGTGACGTTATACCTCATATTTATAGATTTCAAACTAACCTTTAATGGAATGTCACAAAAAGCAATTCGGAGAGTATTTACGCTGAGAAGAGTACCTGAGAAAATGATAAACCTGATCAAATGTCTCTATAAAGACGTAAAATACTGCGTCGCTCACAACGGCACAAGTACGGACAAGTTGGAGCTCTTGTCAGGAGTGAGACAGGGCTGTGTGCTCCCCCCCCCTCCTGTTTAATATCATGCGCTAACATTGGCATGCGTGGAGTTAAATAGACATTAACTGACCACCTGAACGACCTAAAGTATGCTGACGATGTGTGTATTGTTGTATATTGTAGGAGACGAGAACATTGAAGACGTCAACGAATTCACCCATCTTGGCAGCACTATCACCCGGAGTGGAGGAGCCGAAGCCGATGAAAGACGCCGACTACGTAAGGCGCAATACGCCTTCAGAATACACAGACCAGTGTGGAATTTCAGCCTGTACTCTAGACGAACCAAATTTCATCTATATCAGTCTAACGTGAAGTCTGTACTGTTGTACGGTTGCGAAACTTGGAAGGTAACAAAAACTCTAACGGATGGGCTACAGGTTTTCGCGAATAAATGTCTTAAAATTATACACATAATTTTCTGGCCACAGAAAATTAGAAATGAGGATCTCCTCCACCTGACCAATCAGAATAAAATAGAGAAGGAAATCAAATTACGGAAATGGGGCTGGATCGAACACACCCTCCGCAAGGATGACAATTGTATTGGTAAGACAGCACTGGACTGGAGCCCACAGGGCTGAAGAAAAGTAGGAGGCCAGCGCACACATGGAGAAGGTCAATTATGGATGAGTTGAAGAAGGTGGGAAAGACATGGAGAAAGGCCAGAGTTACGGCAAGAAATAGGGTTCACTGGTGAGCATTTACTGAAGCTCTATGCTCCGCGTATGAGTTGAAGAATCCTATATATAATACACCTACTTATTAAATTTAATGTTATTTTCATTCATTGTGAATTAAGATCTATTATTATTGTAGTACTTTATGGTACACGAAATTTTTTGTATGATTAGCTGGCGCGCAAAGAAACAGAGCAGATAGTTTTCCAAACAAGCAACATACAATTGACTGCGAGATACATTGGTCTTCTAAATTAATACCACAAACACTCAACGACTGTCCCTGGGATTTGTTTATGGTCATAGCGAAAGCAAGCCGTACTGATAATTGCAGTCGTTTAAACTCGAATGGTAAGTCAGTAGGAATCATTAGGACTCGGGGTATCAAAACGTCTGCTCCTTTATATATTTCTTTCAGTATGATTGCTTCTATTATGTTATTCAGTAACTTTTTTATCGCTTATCGTATGTCGTTACAAAGTCACGATTGTTCAATATTTCGCAACATTATAACTACAGATCTAACCTTCAATTGAAGATTTAGCAGCAATCGTGGCAAATTGGGGTGGATAGTGCACGACATCATTTTTATTAGTTGCCGTATCAACTGATTTATATCCCCTTATTTCGCCAAGAATGTCATCTTGAATGTTGAAATTTTTTTTTAATAAACATTAAGAATGTTTCGGCTACAATGCCCTTCACATCCACTAGTACATTTAACTTTTTGATTACAGTATTCAGAATATTTCAATACTAATAGATACTGAAACGAGTGAATTGTAGTTTATTGCCTTCAGGAACTAAAGTAGAATGTCGATGTTGTCATCATTGATTTGAGTATTTCTGGCATGTTCTCTGCTAGGCTCACTCTCCTTCTTTCTTTCCTGAACTTCAGGCAGTCAACTAGGAGGTGTTTCACTGTATATGGGGTGTTACATGTGTCGCATATGGGTAGGTCTTCGTTAGTCAGATGATGTGAGTGGGTAAATGATGTGCGACTAATTCAAAGTCTACGGACTATGACCTGATGTTGTCGGCTAATGTTCGGGAGAGGGTTATGTTTTTTGTTGTTCCCTCAAGCTCTCGTTGGTTTCTAACGCTTTTTGACCATTCTGTTTGCCAACTATTGAACATATAGTCGTTATGGTAGGTTCGAAGATCTTAAATAATTGGAATATAATCTGTGATATGATTTAAAAGCACTGCTTCTCTAGCAGATTTATCTACTTCTTCATTTTCTTCTTGACTGACATGCGATGGAATCCACAGGAGTATTGTGAATATTTTTTTAGTTATAAGGTATTGTGTTATATTTAGGATTTCAACGACTAAAGGATTTTTCAGGTTCATATTGTATGGATGTTATGGCCGATAATGAGTCAGAGCAGATAAGTATTTTCGACTGTCTTTCTTCAGCATTTGATTTTATAACTTACATTGCTCGTAGAATGGCAAATAGATCTGCCGTATGTGTTGAACATACGTCTGGCAGTTTGCATTTTGTCACATCGTTGTTGCATAATATCGCACAACCGACTTTGTTGTCTATTTTTCAATCGTCGGTGTAATAAACCGTTCCTTCATTATACTTGGCTATTTGCTCTGTTGAATATAGTTTGGGGAGCATTTTTGGTTTCGCTGTTTTATCATAGTTCGTCAGTGTGATGTTAATCTTGGGTGTTTGTATTTTCTATGGGGGTGTCGATGTGTGTTCATGTTGTGTTGTTTCCAAGTAATTTATATTTCTATCTAATTGTGGTCTTTGTGCAAGCGGTTTCGGTGTTCGAATTTTCTCTTGACACCTGTTGTTATACGGTTTCAACAATAATGTAGAATATACGCTGTGTTCTTTTCTGGCTGATATGTTTGAAGCGTATCTTTGCTGGAGATTCTCACGCCTGAGATTCAATGGTGGTTCGTTTGCTTCTCGAAGCATACTTTTCATCGGACTCGTAGGAAAAGCTCCCAGGCATATTATAATTCCTGCATGGTGTATTGCATTCATTATTCTTAGGTCCGTATTGTTAGCTGCTCCGTAAACTATTGCTCCTTAGTCAAGTTGCGACCGAACCAACGCTCGGTATATTCTAAGAAGGGTTTCCTCTTGCTCCCCCACAATTGGTGTGCATTGTTTTTATTAGATTTAGTCTTCATATACATTTTGTTTTCAGTTGGTTCAAGTGAGACTTCCAAGTAAGTTTACTATCTAGCTTCATACCCAGGAATTTGAATTGGTCAATTTTTCCAAAATTCTCACCGTACATTACTATAGGTTGATGGATTGTCAGGGTTTCCCTTTCTAAAAAAATTATTTTTTTAGTTTTTAGGCCGAAAAAACTAAACCTGTGGACTCTGACCAATGCTGTATTTGATTTACACCCATTTGCATTTGTTTCGTTATCGTGTTCATATTTTTTGCCCTGCACAATAAGCATACATCATCCGCGAACTTAATACATATAATTGGTTTCCTTATTGCGCTTTGCGCATCGATTTTGTCGAGTCCAACAATGAATAAAGTTCGGCTCAACACCGACCCTTGTGGAACCCCGTTTTCTTTGATCATTGCTCCATTTATTCTTATTTTAAACCTTCTCTCGGTCAGGAAATTTCTTATGTATACGATTATATTACCATTCACACCACTATTCATCATATTTTTCAAAATATTTTGTCTCTAGCATGCATCAAACGCCTTTTCAGTATCAGAGAAGGTTGCTAGTACTATTTCGTCATTAGCAAACGCATTATATACTTCTTTTTGTAGTGTTATCAAGTTGTCCTGTGTATTGTATCCTTGTCGAAAGCCCATTTGAGAACCACTGATTAGTCCTTGCGATTCCAGAAACCATGTCAGTCTATTATTTACCATTCGCTCCATTATTCTACATCCTATGCATGTAAGGGCTATCGGCCTGTAAGATTTAGTGTCTAGTTTTGGTTTGTCATTTTTATGTATTGGTAAGATAGTGAATTCTCGTCATGTATGTGGGAATACATGTTCTGTGTAAATCATATTTATAATATGGAGTAGGTGTGTCAAATAATTTGGTGGTAATTGTTTGAAAAATATGAAAATATCAGTGGTATTTCATCTGGTCCTGCTTCAGTGTTCTTTAATAGCTTTATGGCTGATGGAAGTTCATTTAATGGAAAGGGGTCATTTATTTTGTTGTCATTGAATGGGTCAATTTCTAAGGGAAACAGATTTCATTTACATCAGTGTTTTTGGCTGCCAGTATAGCTCGTTCGCTTAACCAATTATGAAATAAAAAATTTTGAGCAACATTTGCTAACACTTTTTGTATGAGTTCAGCATTTGATTGAGTTAACTGATAAAAACTCTCAAGAAAGGTGTTGCAGCCATTCAGCACGTTCATATGAAATTTGTCATTAGCAATAATATCAATGAGTTGTTTAGAGATGTCTCCAGATTGATCATTCTGCAACATGACATGCATATTCTTGCTTAAATGTAAAACCTTCACATGTTTCCATGTTTTTGATGCTCTTCAAAGAGACGTTTACATTTCAAGTGACATTTTAAGAGACCAATGGTGTTTGACTGATGCTAGGTTAGGATAGATATTAAAATTATTATTTTGAGACTTTTTCAAGCAATACTCAAAAATTTTCTCTACGTAAGAACGATCTCTGTACTTCAAGGAATCTTTCAAAAAAGAATACGTGAAATCGGTTCAGCTGTTATCGAAATTTGCTTACCAACACATTCAGCGATTCATTTTTATATTATAGAATATAATACACACAATCAAATTTATACTCGTGAAGAATGAAGTTTTTTGTTGTAAAAAAACTGATGATAATAAACGTTGAATTATCACCACATGTTCGGGATATTGTACTCAGTCGTCATTGAGATTTGACGTATAGACAGTTGCTGACAGGGCTGTGGAATGATGTGTATCCGCAAAAACAAGCATCCACACAAGTTCTATCGAACAGGGTGAGATAGTTGATGAACAATGAAAAGATTTCAAAGGCAGAACTTGACTCGATAAGGAAACGTTGTTGGCCACGAACCAGTACCCCTCCACAACAGAGGCGCCACTCAGGAAAAAGGTCAGTCATCAACGCGGTAGCAGATGATTCTGAGAATTCCAGTGATGTAGAAGTAGATAACATCAAGAACCACCTAGCACGTAATCTGTTGAAATATAAAGGAGCAACTCCGAGCAGTAGAACCAAGATCCCGAGAATGATTCAGTCGAAGGAAATGATGGGAAATGTTGAGACAATCAATGATTTGGTTCGAGAACAAATGAATGATGTCTCCACTCTTGATGGCTTAGTAGACCTAGTCTACGCTGGATCAGTTACAGTGTGTGAAATTCAAGGAACTCTACCAACTGTTGAAGGAGAAGATAATACTGCTCCGTGCAATGTCCTCCTAGGAGGAAAAATCTTTAAATTGAGAAGAAATTGGTATTACACATACTTACCTCAGTGCTGCTAAACCATCCAAGAAACTAAAGAGGTCTGTCCGTCAAGTGGCATCTGCAAAGGATCAATCCTTCAACAGCAAGATGAAAGTCATTTCCGACAGGCTGAAACGAAAAATTGAGGCTTGAGAAAACTGGCCACGTAGATATAACTAACGTGTCAAGAGATTTTGGCACAACAAGCTCTTCAAGCAATTTTTCTGGGGCCTTGAAAACACTGAGAGCAAGGACGGTACTCCTCCCACTGAATAGACAATACACAAGTTCTGAAAAGACTTCTGGTCGGACGATACCCCTCACGACGATTCAGCATCCTGGATACCTGAGGTTGAAGCAAAAACTCCTGAGCACGACATGGCAAATATCAATGTGTCAGAGGAAGACATCGCTCGAGTCCTTAAAAGAACGAACAACTGGACTGCTCCAGGAGCAGATATATTGCACAAGTGCTGGTGGAAAAACTTCACGTCCACACATTCTACCATTGCATCTCTGTTTCAGCGAGGACTGACAGACCCGACCACAATCAGTAAAGAATTAACACTTGGCATTGCTCATCTACTGCCAAAGGGAGATATCTCTCAGGACCTTAAGCTGTACCGCCTCATAACATGCTTGCCAACCATTTATAAACTCCTCACTGGAGTTATAGCCTTCCACATAATTTCCCACATTAAAAAACACAATCTGCTAGCGCATGAACCGAATGGTGGTCGAAAGGGAGCAAAAAGCTGTAAGCAGCTTTTCGTTATCGACCAAATCATTACAAAACACGGAAAGTTATAGAAGCGGATCCTCTCGGTGGACTGGATAGAGTACCGAAAGGCATTCGATTCTGTCCTGCATTCCGGGTTGTTGAGAGTCTTGGGTATGTACGGTGTGTCACAGGGTATTAGGGAGCTTTTGAAGCATCTGATGAGCACTTGGCGGACATCCATCCAAATAGAAACGAAATCAGGGTAAATCAACACTGATGAAATTTCTATCAAACGGAGTATGTTTCAGGGGGATACTCTCAGTCCTCTATGGTTTTGCCTCGCCTTGAACCCCCTAAATTGCCTTCTGAACAACAGTCCCAATTTCTATAGATTCGATAGGGAGAGAAAGATCAGTATATCTCATCACTTATACGACTTATACGACCTCAAACTTTACACAAGCTCGAAAGACCAGATCAAAAGGCTACTAGAAATGGCTAAGGCATCCAGTGAGGGGAATACGTATGGAGCTTGGACTCGAAAAATGTGCTGTTCTGAATGTTGAAAGGAGAAAGGTGGTCAATGCATCGCCTGGAATAACCTTATATGATGAGAGTGTACTTGTTGAATTTTCATTTTTTATTTAAAACTGTAGAAGATACAAAGTGAGCTACTGAAAAATAGAGGAGACTATCTATCGCCCTGAGCTATTCAAGTATTAGTGCAAAAAAAAGGAACAAATTCATTCCAGATCAAAGGCTGTCATCTTTGATCTAAATGAATCAATTCCAGTTTTTCGCACTAATACTCCAATAGTCTTGGGGCGATAGTCTTCTCTATTTTTCAGTAGCTCACTCTGTATCTTCTACAGTTTTCAATCAAAAATAAAAACTCTTTACGGGAATGCAGACAAAGATAATACCTTTCTTTCGAGTTATCACTCGACCCATCTTCCCCCTTCCAAATTTTCAAGGGTTGTCACCTTCTGCTCCAGGGGTTGAAATTCGAGATGAGGATGGTACTTGATGATGACTGTCATTGAACAGCATGGATCTGTTCCATTTTACCTCACTGAAACTTGAATAGTCTCAAGGAAATAGTCTTCCCTATCTTTCAGTTGCTCACCCTGTATCTTTTACAGTTTTCAATTAAAAATGGAAATTCGTTCAAGGCAATGTAGACAAAGATACCACCTTTCTTTTGAGTCATCACTCGACCCATCTTTCATATTCAAAATGTTCAAGGATTGCAACCCCCGCTTAAGAGGTTGATATTTCAGGCAAGTTTTGTACCCCAAAAGATGTCCCTTTGAAAAAAAATTGCTCGGTTTTTGCGTTTTGATCAGAAATGAATATCTTGGTAGATATAGCCTCTGTTTGGTTTTCGTTGAAGCACCCTGTATACATATATGTGTATATATATATATATATATATATATATATATATATATATATATATATATACACAGCTGATAAATCCAACTCTCTAAAGGACCGGCGATATGGAAACATGTTTTTAGCCTCTCCCTCGACAAATTTCATCATTTTCCGATCATTGGCTCACTCATGTTCTCTTGAACGTCTCATGAAAACAAGAGAACCTTAGCATTACAAAAATTTTATTGCAATTAATTCAGGAAATGAAGTCTACCTCAATATTTAAGACGTACATACCTATATGAGGTTAGTATCAAACTTCAAAATAAAATCGATATCACACATACCACAAGTCAGTTCAGAGAAATTTTGATTTCAAGATTTGAAACCGAGAAAAATATCAAACTCAAAGACAGAATGCTTGGACTGCACATGTTTTTGAATCATACCTCAATAGAAAGGTGAAATTATCAAGTTTACTGATTATCCGCCTTTGAATAGTGTTGAATACAATTATGATCATCCCTGTGAACAACTCATTCGAAAAGCGCAATTATCGCATGCTATCGGCTAGGTAAGTTCAGCCCTGTATTGTTATTCCGCATCGTGCTCTCTGCGTTAGTGGCTAACAGACGTATTTAAAATGCGAATTTCACGAATGGAAGCGACGACCTCGCGCAGAATTTTTGTGACGCACGTGCCATGAGATCTTGAACTATTTCTTTCAATAATCGATGCATTCTATCACATTTCTGTTAGGCATTAGCACTAATATGAATCAGCATCATTTAAATTCTACAACTTTCATTGTTGGTAGGTAACTATATGGATAAAAAATTTATGACAAATTTGTTGAATAGGTGATTCATGGATTGTGTCTGAAATAACTAACTGGTTTATTACGAGATCATACAAAATTTCTCGGTGAGTGGACAGCGTGCGAGGCTTGGCATTTTTTTATATTTGATGCTTCTGATACAATCCCATTTATTGTACCATATATTTTCACAACAAATGGTTTATTTTAATGTTATTGATGTAGCATTATTGGTAAGTTCTACTCGAGCGCAATAAAAATAGAAATAAAATTTTGCAGTTGAAGTAGGTAGACCGTGGAAAAGTACGAATTGTTGTTCAAGCCCAAAAATTCTTTTAACGAGCAAACTGGTAGGAAAGAAATTAAATTAATAGCAATTAAGTAGTGGAGAGGTCTTAAGGTCTAGTAGGTTATTAAGGGTAATTTCACTTGGGTTTTCACAAAATTTATTCTTTTCCAAACATTCCAACAGATTCATTTTCTTTCCTTCGTCGCAACTATGAAGGATTTTGATATTATCTAATGTTAATGGATAATTTAATCTCTAATAAATTAGGAATTTTGCTATTTTAAGCATTTTTTCTGATAGTATTTTTAAAATTTTAAAGTCGGCGGCAGTGAAATATAAAAGTCCCTATGGATGATTGAATTATAAGCAGCTAGTTTATATAAATAATAATATTAAAGTTATTCATTCCATAAAAGATACTACGTTAGTTTTAACTAAGCTGATCTTCTCTCCAATAACTTTAGTCACTATTATTCTGAATTTAAAATTACCACCTCTTTTTCAAGTGGTCTGAACTTGAACAAATTATTATTCAATGCTAAACAAGAAACAGACAACTTCAAAAATTCAGGAGTTTACAAAATTGCAATGAGTGTACGGTATTTTATATCAGGCGGACAAGTACAAATTTCTAAACCGGATTTAAAGAACGTTTATCCTCTGACGATTATTTTCCAATATGTCGACATACAAAAACCACAAACATTCAATAACATTAGATAATATCAAAATTCTTCCTAATTGTGACAAATAAAAGAAATTGAATCTGTTGGAATCTCTAGAAATCAATGAACTTTACAACAACCCAAGTGAAATCACTCCTAATAGCCAGCTAGACATTAATACCTCTCCACTACCCAATGTAAAATTAGGCTAGTATCTATATAACTGGGATCATTTCCTGAAGATGACCACCTGAAAGTGACCTTATGGTTGAAACCGGTCGTGTTTGTAAAAATGAAATTGTGAAAAGTATAAAATATATTTTACTCCATGACCGCAGAAAATGAATTTCCATAAAATAAATAAATCATCAATAATACTCAGCAGCATCGATCATCATCAGCATCAAACAATAATAATAATATATATTATAATAATAACCGACTCTTGATGTTTCAACGGTGACGCAAGCCATTATGCCTACGACCACGAAAGCCGGACTCCCTAGGAATAAAGTGGACCCCAGAAATGAATGCCTTCATCATGCTTTCCTATTACAAGATTACAAACATGGAATCGGAAATCACAGCATCCAGATACGCGTTACATCTTGCGTTCGTAGAAAAATATCCGGAATTGCAGCACATATCCGAACAAAGAATTTCGGATCAACGAAGAACAATCGTTAAAAACAGGCTACTTTCTTCAGAAACACTGCAAAGCATACGAGAAGAGATCATAATGGAACTCAGAAGTGAAGATGATACTCATAACGGTATACCTACCATCAATGAAAGTGTTATAGATAACATCGAAGCCATGGGAACGAATATCAACATAGAGCGCCCCACTGAGACGAACCAACAGAAAGAATTTATGTATTTAGCACGATCAGAACTCAACAGAACAATAACTGAGCTCAGTGGTAGTAACCCAATTAAACGACCTAAACTGCCCAAACTCAAGACGAACAAGAACACCAATATCATCCTAGCAAGCATAAACTCAGTGTTTGAAGAATAAACTGACCAGAACTTATTGGAGAAAATTCACACTTCGATTTACTGTAGAGCGGTAGCGGTTCTTCGACTACACAAACAACAAGTCTCCACAGCTCTGATTCGATCTGAACCAAAAACCATCAGAAAACCACCATGGCAAAAACGACGAAGAAGGATATTGACAATATTAGAGATGAGATCGGGCGCCTCACAGAATTCCTGAGAAACAGAAAGCCCTCAAGGCGCTTGAAATCACATATACGCAAAATTCATAGAAAAATTGGTACGAACACAAAACACCCTGATCACAAACAACATATCGACGTGTATATGGATACTTTGAAGCAAAAACTCCAAGTAAAAGATAAGACGCTCTCAAGATACATCAAGTGTACTGAAAAGAAACATCAAAACCAAAGGTTCCTCCAAAACGCTGCCAGTTTTCATAAGGGAAATAGCAAAACTGCGACCAACAATAACAGACAAATACCTGACGCACTGTGCTTGACTGATTATTGGTCATCACTATGGTTAAACCCCAAAGAACAAAATAAAGATGCGGTATGGATCAAGAATGAAATACAACGCCTTGATATCAAACATATGGACTTAGAAGGAATAACGGACGAAGAAATCACAACAGTAGTTCGAGCGACCTTCAATTGGAAGGCACAGGTATAGATAATATCCACAACTTCTGGTACAAGAAGTTTGATAAGCTGCATGGAGCCTTAGCGAAACAGCTCACGTACGTTCTTCAATATCCCAAAAAAACACCCACTTTCCTAACACAAGGCTCAACATATATGCTACCTAAGAGCGATAGAACACAGGATCCTTCTCAATATAGGCCAATCCCTTGCCTGACAACATTCTTCAAAATACTCACCTCATGCATATCCAATCGAATACACCTTGACGACAACAATATATTAGCTGAGGAGCAGAAGGGATGCAGAAAAAAACATCACGGGTGCAAGGAACAACTCATCGTCGATTCTGTGATAATGAAACAGGCACACGTAGGACATCGGAATGTTCATTCAGCTTTTCTCGATTATCTGAAGGCATTCGATAGTACCGTCTATTCTTGGCTTGTTAAAGTATTGCAGATATACAAAATTCACCTAGCCCTGGTAGAATTCTTGAAGATAACAATAACATACTGGCGCACGTCTCTGCAGGTCAACATGAACAATAAGTCAAGTAAAACCGACGAGATACCCATACGTCGTGGAATTTTTCGAGGAGACTCTTTGAGTCCACTATGGTTCTGTTTATCTACGAACCCATTGTCCTCAATGTTCAATAGAACAGGTTACGGATTTAGGACAAAAACAGATAGGAATTATCATACAATCTCCCACCTGCTGTATATGGATGACATCAAATTATATGCTTCGAACAAAAAGCAATTGGGTGATCTGCTGAGAGTTGTCAGTAAGTTTTCGGCAGATGTTCATATGAAACTCGGGATTGAAAAATGTAAGACCCTGAACATTCAAAGAGGGAAAGTCATAGATGGTGAAACACAACTTCCAAACGGTGATATAATACAGTGCATGAGAGATGGCGAAACATACAAATATCTGGGATACCAACAAGCCAGATTGCTAGACCAAAAACAATCAAAGGAGAAGATTCGTTCAGAATACAGTCAGCGTCTGAAGTCTGTGCTGAAATCGATGTTGAACTCGGGAATCTAGTCAAGGCAATTAACACCTACGCCATTCCAGTGTTGCTTTACTCATTTAGAATAATCAGATGGACTAAGACAGAACTGGATGACATTCAAAGACAGACCCGAACGATGCTAACAAAGTACAACAACCATCATCCAAAATCGTCTGTGATACGAACAACATTGAAGCGGAAATAAGGAGAATGCATATTAATAGAGGTCGTCAATTTACACACCGAACAGATAAAAAATCTCAGAGAATTTTTCTCTGCAAAAGCTCTCACTTGTGACCTCCACAGAGAGGTATCGTTGGCTGATAAGGGATATACACCTCTAAATCTTGTGACCAGAGATGACCTGCTGAAAATACCGTTTCTATTAGATACTGAAAAACAAGAGCAATGGTCAAGAAAGGAATTGTATGGACGACATCACCATCAGATTTATCAATCACACATCGACAAAGAAGCCTCCAACAAATGGTTGATGAAAGGAGAATTATTCGCGGAAACAGAGGGATTCCTTATGGCCATCCAAGACTATCGGTACAAATAACTACAAAATATTTATTATGAAGAACGGAACATTACAAACAGATAAGTGCAGAAAATGCCATATAAGACGTAGACTATACAGCATATTACGTTCGGCTGCGAACAACTGGCCAATACGGACTATCTTCACAAGCATAATCAAGTGTGCAACATTATCCATCAGAAACTTGAACACAAGTACGGGCTTCTGAATACCTTCCAGCCATATTACAAGTATCAACCGGCGCCCGTATTGGAAAATGACTCTATCAGATTAAACTACGATAGGCCTGTTATCACTGACAGAATGGTGACGAATAATAGGCCGGTCATGGTGGTGTATGATAAGAGAGCCAGAACAGCAATGCTGGTGGATGTCGCCATACCAAATAATAACAACGTTCTGAACAAATTCCAGGAGAAATAGTTCAAATACACAGACCTTGCTATTGAGATCAAGCAGATGTGACACCTCGAGATAATAGATATTTTTCCTGTCATCGTATCTTCGACTGGGTTAATACCCAAAACCTTGCATGATAGCCTTAAGAAATTAGAATTGAATAAGAATACCTATATAGAAATGCAAAAAGTTCTTAATACATGTAGGATAGTTAGGAAATTTATGTCAAGTATATTGTAATCGAGCCCATTCCCTTTGATTGCTGAATCTGGGAAAGGTAAATTATATTCAGCTAACAGCTGAGATAGTGCATAAGTCCACGATAATAATTATAATAATATTTATTGTAGATAATATTGTAACAATAATCTACAAAAAAGGAGTATAGCCACTAAAACATAAGGAATGTTTGCGCGTGGCACTCAGATATAAACACAGAATTACAAATTTATACTACTCATAAAAAACAATCCAGAGCTGAAAACTACTGCGAATATAAAAACAATTCAAATTCAATTGAAATTTATGTAACATATTCAGTTTGTATGAATAAAAGAAGAATTTATCACATGATCAAAAAGTAAAAATTTCAACCTATCAATATACGCACACCTATTAACAGCCAGTCACTAAGTAAGTAACAAGTAAGCTTATTCAAATAATGCCCATTTCCAACTGTTTCTATTGTGTATCTTTATACAGTGTTTTCCAACGAAAATTTGCCATCTCTTCTATCTTGAGATGGACTTATTTTGACGGAAAAAGCACCTAAGTTAAAATTCACTATGGGTGAAGTGGATCAAGTAACATATCTTTGAAAATGTCTCTTTCTATGTATACAAAAAAAGTATCTTTATAAACCTTCAATATCACACAGACAGTCCAAACATAACGAAAGTTTGTATTCCAAGGAAACTTTATTCTAGCTGAAAAAGCTGGGTTAACTCTACTTTCAATTGGAGGGGGGGGCAATTTCTTCTATCCTTAGCACCTCAGTCAAAATTCCCTATATGAAGATTGGGTTGAATTATATAACTTTGGAAAGGTCTTTTAATTTTCTATTCAAAAATAGTATCTTCATGAGCATTTCGGGGAGAGTGGGGTAAACACGAACGCGGAATAAATCCGAACGCAACGGTTCTGTTGTGTTAGAAAAAGATAGGCATATTTCACTAGTCGTCATCTTGGAGATCACGCCATGACTAGTGCCAGCCGACGCGGACAACTTTGGTAGATGATTTTGCAGAAAATCTAAATACATTTCACTATTGAGGTGCCCGTCGAAAAAGTGCGGCCCAATTAGATGTCCATCTTCTATAGCGGCCCATACATTCAAGGACCAACGATGCTGGTGATCTATTTGTGTGTGGATTTTCCGTGGCGTAATAATGAAAGTTGTGCCTGCTAACAAGCCCATTCTTGTGGAAAGTTGCCTCGTCCGAGTAAAGAACTCTGCTAAACATATTTGGATTTTGCGCTACTTTGTCATTGCAAAAATTGATTCGATTTTCATAGTCTTGATTGTTCAGTTCCTGGTGCAGCTGTACATGATATGCTTGAAATTTATTCACTTTCGAGATTCTCTGGACGGAAGTTTGACTTCCTGATAACTGGTTGTCTCCAGCTGTAGTAGTTTTTGGTTTTTCTTTTTTTTTGTAAGCGATATTACCCGTTTCGATAAATAATTAGAAGTTTTTTAAAGCATCTTGCATCAGGATGTCTCTTATCAGGAAACCCTTGTGCATGCATATCACACTCACCCAGAATAAGAATCATATCAACCATTTCTTTTTTAGAGAACTTCATGGCAGTCAATTGAGAAAATTGGGTTCAAACCTCACTTTAACAATGTTTAATAACGAAACACTGATAAGTTCACCATGTGAAATGCGGAATATGATATGTCTGGACACCTGACAGAAGGCACAAATAGAAAAAAATGTCAACACATACCTCGATTTATCTACTTATCAAGGTATACATTTCGTTATATTTTGCAAGATTTTTTCGTAAATTCAACTTGGTATCACTTGATTTTTATTAACAATATTTATTTAACTATCACTTACTGGAATACTTACATATTAAGCTGCTAAATAACAATGACGAAATCGGCAAAAGTAATTTAACCTAAAATATTTATTTGAATATTTAAATATATTAAAGGCGGGGTAAAGGCGAACACTCCATGTCGGGTAATTCCTAATGTTCGTCATTACCCCATCATTTAATTGGTTCACGTTATTCAATTTTCTATTATTGTTCCAGATGCTTGGTAATTACAAACGAAAATATTGACGAAATATAGTCTAGAAGATCTCAAAAGACTGGATGATGTTCAAACCAATGAACTTACTATCGGTAAAGCTGCAGAAACTTATAATGTTCCAAAAACTAGCATTTTTGATCACCTGAAGAAGCCAGTGATTGAATTACGCAGAGCTGGTCGAAAAATTTTATTCACAGACGAGCAAAAAGCGGAACTCGTTGATTATATTATAAAATGCTGTAAACTTTAGTACGGCTTAATCATAAAGAAAAATTCGCCGAATTGCGTACCAATATGCTGAGAAGAACAAACTCCCTCACAATTTCGACCAAGTAAAACAGCTAGCCGGAAAAGATTGGTATTACAGCTTCACGAAAAAGACATATCAGCCTATCTCTGAGGACACCTGAGGGACTTCAATTAATCGTATCACAGAATTCAAGGAAATTGACTTTCAAGTTTTTTATGAAAATTTGAAGACCATAAAAGAGAATTATCTTATTCAACCTGATAAAATTTTCAACATCGATGAGGCAGGTATAAAAACAGTGCCGAAAGGGGGTCTACAACCACAGTGATTTGTGCCTTTAGTTCAGTCAAAACATTCAATTTTTATATTTAAAAGAGAAGACATGAGTCCACTATTACTAAAAGGTAGTGACCCTAATATGATTCGAGCTGTGTCAAACTCTGGATGGATAAATGAAACTATTTTTGTTGATTGGCTACACCATTTCATTTCATATGTTGAGCCTTGTAAAGAAGATGAAGTGTTGCTCGTATTGGATAACCATGAAAGCTTTATAAGTCTTGATGCTTATTCACCATGCAGAGAACATGGAATCATTATGCACACCTAAATGAACTCCAACGTTTAGACTTTGGACTTGGAAATATTTTGGCCCTATCAAGACAGCACACAATCACAAATATGAGAATCACATGGCAGATCGATTTGGACAGCCCAGCACACAATACGACATAGTAGAATTGTTTTAAAATGCTTTTGACCGATACAATAACCTTCAAAAATCAGCAAGTGGTTTCAGATCAGCAGGAATATAACCTTTGCGTTCCATTGAGTTCGATCTTATTATCTTACCAAACATATCACAAAATAGTGCACAGACAACAATGAACCCACCACAAACCATTAATACGAATACCCAACTCTCAAATAACCAAGAAACTAAAGATAAACAAGTTCCCAATACTGATACGACTGCAGTAACCCAAGTTCACAGTGTTAAGATTCTAATGTCCAGGCTCCGATACAAGTCTTGCCAATTCACAAAGCGAAAACAAAAGCACACATGAAGTTCATCTATCCGATACTGTTTAATTGGCTGTGATTCTTCCTAAAGTATCAAAACGCAATATTAGGAAGAGATATTCTACACACCTAAAAAAGAGCAGTTAGAGAAAAGGAAAACAGAAAAAGAGCAAAAGCAGAAGAAATCGTATATTGCTGAGGGTAGGGAGTTGATTTTACATGCTCCGAACCAACTCAGAAATTGGTCTCCTAATAAAAAATTGACGTGTCTCAGCTTTTCCCGCCAAAATTTATCCATCTTGAGATCAAGTGGATGGAAACTTTCGTCGTAATACACTGTATTTTTTATTGGCTGAAATATTCAATTATCCACCAAATTTCTGTGCATATTCCACAAAATGTAAAGCAACTAAGCAGCATCTAACATTATAAAAAATTAATCATTAGCTGACTTTAAACCGAGTAAAGAACAAAATATTTTAAAGGCCATCAAACAAAAATCTCAACTAAATGAAGTTATTTTTACAAAAGCAGATAAGGGTTATACTGTTATTGCGTTAAATAAAAATGACTACCTATTTAAAACTCTAAATTTCATTTCGTCCGGAAACTATACAATTTTGAACAAAGATCCAACTATTACATTCCAGAAAAATATTGAAATTGCAATAAATGACGCAAAATCTTTAATTAAAGCAATAGATAAAAACAAATTAATTTCACCAAACCCTCAACCACCTCAACTGTATTCACTCATTAAATTGCATAAAGTAAATAGCCCCGTTAGACCAGTCGTATTTTACGTTACAGCCCCAGCCGTGAAATTGTCGCACTACCTTATAGATATCATTAAAAATTATTGTTCATTCAAATCAAAATTTTCTATAAAAAAATCTTTCGAATTGATAAATAACATAAAAAACGTTAACCTACCACCTAACGCAAAACTCATTTCGTTTGATGTTGAGAATTTATACCCAAGTGTTCCTCCAGGTGATGTCAAAATATTAATCGAAAACATGTTGAATTCGAATCATGTTAACCACATAATTAAATCAGAAATATTGAATCTGTTGGACGCTTGCATTGAACAAAATTATTTTTCTTTCAACAACATCTATTACAGTAGTGAAAATGGTTTGATCATGGGAAATCCTTTGAGTCCACTTTTAGCAGAGATTTTTATGAATAATATTGAACAGAAAATTCATACACATCCACTCATTTCCAAATTTCTTTATTGGTATAGATTTGTTGACGACATCTTAGTATGTTTCATTGGAACTACTCGTCAATTAGACTTATTTATTAATTTCATCAATTCCATCCATTTGAACATTAAATTCATGATAGAAATTGAACAGAACGATTCCATTAATTTTTGGACTTGAAAATCACTAAACGAAATAATTATCATGTTTTTTCGGTCTTTCGTAAACCAACACATACTGATACAATTATACATAACTACTCATTACATCCAATTCAACACAAAGTTGCAGCTTTAAACAGCATGGTTTATCGGTTACTCAATTTACCTTTATCAGTAGAAGATTATAATAAAGAGTTAAACATCATCAAACAGATAGCCATTAATAATTCATATAATCCGGATATGATAGATCTAATCATTCGTAAAAACTGTATCAGAAAGCAATAAATGAAGTATATCCTATTCATAAAGACTATAAAATATTCAACAGTTTAACATTCTGCGGTTCTGCAAGTACAAATATTAAATCCTTTCTCGTAAAACAAAATCTTAATATAACTTTCAAAACTTCTAATAACTTAGGTAAACATATTAAAAATAATAAATCTCGTGTTGAAAAATCAAGTAAATCAGGAATTTATAAATTCAATTGCAGTTCTTGTGATAAAATTTATATCGGTAGGACCTATAGGAGTTTTGGCATAAGAACATCTGAACATAAACGTAGCTTCGATAAAAATAAATCTGATTCAAATTATTAAAACCACTTAATAAAAGAAAACCATTCATTCAATAAAAACTTTGACATATTACATATAAAATCAAAAAGTTTAAAATTAGATCTCCTAGAAGCATTAGAAATAAATAGATACAAACATTCGGACAAGCTCTTGAATGAGCAGGTAGATGTGAATTATTCACCCCTACTTAACTTGTTTAATTAGTTTTTAATTACCTTTCATACTAACTGTACAATGGCTCGGTGTGGATTTTCCTGTTATTCATCCAACTTGTTCTACGATTTGTTTATAATACCATACTCTTCATTCTGTTTGTCATTCTTGATAAAGCTGCTGCGTCAGCGAAACGTCGTCGAATTTTTTCAAATAAAGTGTAGATTAAAGTTAAACCTTGTGTTTTTTATCTCATTTAAATGTAAAGCAATTACGAAGAGTTTTTTCACTTCATTTTCGCTCAATATTTAAGAGGGATATATGTTTGCTTCATTAATTGAATATCTTCAGAATAAGATTCTTATATCCTTTACATTCCATTACCATTCACTTCTCATTGGGACAAGTTTCATAATATTTTATTTATATGATAATGAAAGGAGACTATCGTCAAGCATCGGCAAACGTAAAAGAAGTTATTCCTATTGATATTTCACCGTCTACAAGCTATTTTCGTAAAATCGAATGAAAAACGTCTTTATTTATAACGAAGTGGCGACACACATGTTTGCGGCCGAGTTGTGAACCACCCGACCGTCAAATAACAGAAATAGACAGCTGAGAATTTTAACGACTAACAAATTGCCAAATTACTTCGAAGTCAGCGGCGGTAATTGGACGTGGATATATACAGGCAGAAAGGCTGACTTTCGAAAAATGCGACAAATGACCGGCATAAATCTTTTCTCCATATGAGCCATCATATATTATATAGATCAATTTATGGCATGATATTTAATCATGAAAAATGTCAGGAATTTTGTAACTAAAATAGAAATGTTAAGGGTTAGGATATTATTACTGCTCCGTTTGAGATTCTGAGTTATCTCAATTGTAGTATATAATCATCTGTTGATAAACATTTAATACATAAGAAATGTTGGTTATTGCAAGCAGGAGGTCTTCTCAGAATATACCACTGGAAGAAGGTGTACTTAGACCAGGGGCGCTTAAATGGTCGATCGTGAGTGCTTTCTGAGTAGATCTCGAGAAAAAAAAATTAGGTAACTGAACAACAAAAATTTATTACGTAATGAACTAACACTCTGCTAGCGGCCAAAAGCGGCTTCATCAAAGGAACGCGTGGTACTTGTCAAAGAAAAGCCGCGTTTTTTATTCTTGAAATTTCGGGCGGCGCGTTTGACGGAAACATTCGAGACTCTCGTTCACGCCGATATAAATGTTGTGCGTGCAGGAATCGGAGTCATTCTGAATTGTAACTTGAAGGCAATACTACGTCTATTGTATGGTGAAGGATAAGTGCATTTGTCTTATTTGTCGTTCGTCAATTGCAATATCTAAGCGTGGTAACTTAGAGAGGCATCATAAAACGGTTTATAAAAACTATGAAAAGGATTTTCCGCCACATAGTGAATTAAGAAAACGAAAAGTACGTCATTTGATATCTTGATTGATAGAAGAACAAACCATGTTCACAAGACCAGCCAAACAATCAAAAGCTGCTAAGATCGCATCATTTAAAATATCTCACATATTGGCAGAACACAAGAAACCATTCGAAGATGGATCGGTTGTGAAGGAAGCATTTATTGAAGCGAGTGTGACTTTGTTTGGAGATTTTAAAAATAAAACAGAAATCATGTTTGCTATTAGAGAACTTCAGTTATCTCGTTCGTCTGTCACAAGGCAGATAAACTAAAACATGATATCTGAACCTGAGTTTTGTCATACCGTTACGCGTGCCTACTCACTGCTGAACCTCTGTATATATTCTCTTTATTCTATAAATATTTTGAAGTCGAGTCAGTTTGACAACATTTGACAAATTTGTTCAAGAATTCTAAGTTGTAAGGGTTAGTGGTATTATATAACCAGTTTCCTCTACATTGTGTTTTACTGAAGTCATTAATTACATCTTGTCTATATTGAAAGGAATTTAAATAAGGATTTCGCAATTTTACTTATACTTACTACATTGTTTAACTGGCCGAATTTGAGAGTATCTCCCAAATTGCGTGGCGCCCCCGAATATATTTCATTATGTTTTTATTAGTCGAACCCACCTTCTCGACTGAGTTAGTGGCCTCAACTTCGAACTATTACAATTACATCAGCTTTCCAGTTAAATATAAAAAGAAAAAAAATACCTTCGGTATATTCTAAAAAAAAAGCGCTAATAAATGTACATACTTTTCTCTACATTTCGACGAATCCACTGATATGATAGATACTGCCCAGCTGTGTAATTTTGTTCGGATGGTATACAAGGACATGTTGGATAAGGAAGAATATTTGACAATCATTCCTCTGAAAGGGAAGACCCGTGCTGGTGATATATATGACGCTTTTTTCAATTTTGTAAAAAACTATTAGCTACTAATATATAAATCAGTGTGCATTACAACCGATGGAGCACCAGCAATGACTGGAAACAAAAACGGTTTTGTGACATTGTGTCGAGCTAATGAAGATTTTCATTTTTTCATTCCATTGCATTATACATCAACAATTTTTGTGTTCAAAAGTTTTAAACACGGAGGAAATTATGGGCATTGCATCAAAAATTGTGAATTCCATCCGTGCACGTAGCTTGCAACGGCGGCTCTTTAAGTTGCAGTTGGAATATAGGGAGTCAGCTGAACGCACTGATTTGGTTCTTCACACGGACGTCAGGTGGTTGATCCGCTGAAAACTCTTAGAAAGGTTTCAAGAATTATTGTCCGAAATGACAGCTTTTCTAGACGAAAGAGGTGATGACACTCAGATGTTGAAAAAGGAAAAATGGCTGACTGATTTGGAATTTTTGACTGACATCACAATGCACTTGGAACACCAATAAGTTGGAGCTTTAATGTGAAGAAAAAACTAATATTGAGATAAATAGCGCAGCAAACGCATTCAAAAATAGAATACAACTTATGATAGATCAAGTAAAAAGGAAGGATCTGAAACATTTTCCGTCTTTGAAAACAAGGATTCCTCAATTGAATTATGATACGTATGAGGCTAAATTATCAAATATGTTGGGACAATTCGAAATGCGTTTTTATGACTGCAATAAATTGGCAAATATAGCATCATTTATGAGTTATTTTTTTTCATGTAAAAACATTAGCTACTGAAATAGCAAGTCAGTTTAATATGAACTCATGTTCCGTTGAAAAGGAGTAGGTACAGATTATATCAGATATACATATCAAAGCTACAGCATCTGATAATTTCTGGTGTTTTATATCTGAAGATAAATATCCGAATCTAAGGCAAATCGCCCTTCACTGACGACAACATTTGGGTCAACTAACTTGTGCGAGTCTGCATTTTCTGAAATGAAGATAATTGAGTCAAAATATCTCAATCGACTAACTGACGATCATATGTCATCATGCTTGCGATTAGCACTTAGTGGTTACATATCATCTTATAAAAAGTATGCAGAGGACATGCAGTGCCACGCAACATCCAAAGTCACTTCTTGGTTAAGTTTAACCTCATATCTAACTCTTTTGTTTTGTAACATTTTTGAATAACTATGAGTTTTTTTCATTGATATTATAGAAATCTATTTTTCCCTCGATCTGCTCTGCGAATAAGTTGACATACAAAAATGGAATATCACTCTTCTTCTGCCGGCGATGATCATTTTCATGAAGCCGTTCAGTTTTTGTGTTGACCGAACCATTCCGTTCGGTCATTTCTTCATTAATTCTTTTCTTAACCTAATTAGCTTTGGATCGTTTTTCGTCTATTGGTTAATTTTTTAAATATAGCTTTTGATAATGGTCGTACTGCTTCTGCGAAAAATTTAAGTGTTATATTGTAAGTCACGACAGTAGGTTGAAAATTTGTAGAGGGTTCAGACACAGGATCTGCTATAATGGTAATGTGCGAAAGTTGTGGCACATTCGAAAGTGATTGTTATTCACGCAAAAAGAGTACACATTGGAGGTGATGATAGCGGCATTGCATCTTTAGATCTATTCTCAATGGGACCATTAGCTACGTCAATTGTATCCACAGGGTTTTGCATAACTGTTACAAATGCAGGTGCAAGGTATAGTTCGGTAAACAAATTCCGATTAAATGGGACAATCCCAGTTGTTCGAAAACCTGCTTGAATATTAGGTTGGGTACGACTACGTGGCGTAGCAGTAGCTTAAGTCCCTGGAATGTCATATATTGTCTTTCCGGCTTGTCTTTGAATCAAGCTGTTGGAATTTATGGGAGCAGTTAGTAGGAAAAGATAGCATCACAACGCCGTTCGTTTTGCAAAATTCTAATAAATATGTGAAAAACGCTTATCAAGCACAAGCAGGATTTCATATGAAGGACAAGAATTTGTATGATATCGGAAGTGGCCTAAAAAAATAAGTAAATGTTTCATCTTGTATCCAGCCAGAAGAATTTTCACTTCCAGCAGATTCTATTGGTCCATCCCTGATGAAGTGATCTTGGTATCGCACTCGTGGAATTACAAAAATGGAGGAATAGCATTTTCGATGGCATTGACAGCAGAAGCTACTGTGACCACAGTACCCCTCTTGGTTGAAGCGACTGAACCTACTTGACGAGCACCCCTTCTAGCTATGATTCTGTCCAGCACAGTTGTTATGCCGATCTTATCTGCATTATATACATATTTTGTGGTTTAAATTTATAGCGATCCATGACAACAGACAAATTGTAATAAAAAGCATTCACGTTGTTTTGGTTGGAACAATTCGCCCTTGGAAGACTTGTGGCCTGACGTATTGACAGTTAAGGATTTCTACGCCTAAAGATGCGAAACCATACTTCGGCAGCCATTTTGTTGTCATCACAAGCCCGAAGACGTGATAAGTTATACTTAACAATTAGTTCGTTTGCCAATTCCATGTCATCCGTTTTAGTTAGGCTGCTCCTCTTATTAAGTATTAAGATTACTCACGCTCTTGGATGGACTGTATTAAACAGTCGACTGTGAGCCTTATATCACATTCCATGATTTTCATTGTCACCACTCGCATCTCTACAGAAAATATTGGTTCAATCCATGATTTTCTGCCGTTGTTCTTAACGAAAATCCCGATTGCATATCTTCATAAGCTCGTTCGTATTTTGATAACCTGAACTCTTGTAGTCTTCCTTTGGCATACTATTGGCATCTAAAAGACGAATTAACACTAAAATTAGTGTTTTGATTTGTCGTGTGCCTCTTTTTCACCTTATCACCCACCATTCTCGAGATTAGCTTTCTTCAACCGTTCACCTTTTCAATCGTACACAGGCTACCCTAACTACCGAACATAGTTAAAAGTAGAATACTTAACATAAGAAGCAAGATCATATACAAAACTAAGATTATGAAACAATACATAATCTCCAATATTGTCCCTCTATATTATTGGGCACCCCATGAATTAAATTGTAAAGATCTCAGTGGCAGAACAAGTGGCTTCTAATTTCCTGTACTCGAAGAGAAGTTCCCATGCAAAAACGGTGCAAATCTACTGAATTCAACAATATCAGTCATAAATCAGAACTTGTACTCCCACTGTTCAGAATTCAATTTCAATAATACCCTAATTCGATTCCGTTTTCCAAATTGGCTGGCCTAACAATACATCGATATATTTTTTAAGTGTCGAAGTTTACGGAATACTCGGAAGAAATGGGGGAAAACGGTTCAATTGAATGGCAATTTATCATCGTCTAGGCAGGCCATGGGTGACAAAAGAAGGCGACGTCCTTGTTTTGTTTGGAATCATGTTCGCCTGTTTCCAGCCGATACCGCCAGAGGACGCTACATTAGCGCTGTTTATATTTCATTATTTCATTATAGCGTCGAGACCCGGAACGTGTCAAACTTTTATCATTTCGTGACAAACGGATGGCAATTGTGATGCATATTGAGGGAATTATTCAAATTATTCCAATGAAGCAAAGCCATTAGTATAATTGTTTGTTAGAATTAGTTCTTCATGAACTGCAAAATTCACTTCATCCAAAATCAAAGTGGTTCATTTTTCATTATTCTTAATTAAAGATATCATTGCAATACCCGATCTGAAAGAACTAGCACTACAGCTGAGTACTCGATAGAGCTAGAAAAAATGAATGAGGTTGGAAGAGATTGTATTCCGAAATTTTTAACTGTTTCCGAGCTAATTCAGATTTTGAAAAACTTAGAATAATATGATGAATCGAAAAAGATTTTCGATTCATCACTGCGCTTTCATCAGACAGATTCAAAATGATAACTAAACTAAGGTATACAATTCAAATATAAACGAAACTAAAGTACAACTATTCATATAGGATGTACAGGATGTCCCAAATTAAATGATAGAAGATAAAGATAGAAGATTCCTTCATTTTCATGAGACTGAAGAACCCCCATTAACAGAATCGGAATATTATAATGAGTTTTCCAGATGAAAATGTCCACTTTTAAAAAACCTTCTTTATCTGCGTTTTCTTTTAAGCTATCATTTGAAAAAACCTTGTTTTATCGAAAATTTCAAGAAGGATTCAGCAGCCCATCTCAATTCTGTACTCACGTTGTCATTTTGGAAACAGAAAGACTATGGTTTTTCTTACGGAATACCCTGTATATGTTTCACCATTCCATAAAATTTTTTCTCAGGAAAACAAAAATACATAACACTCGACTATTTTGTCCATTCTGAACTATTTTCGGAGCCAACTCAGAGAATTCACGATCTTATAACTGAGTTGGCGATGAAAAGTAGTGTTATACTACTTGAAGATTCACAGACACCACAAGAATGAGAAAACAGGAAAGACCATTTCGAACCTGCACATACGTCCACAAATACCCTAATAATAATTGGTAGTGTCAACTCTCTAATCTCAATCAGATTCATAAAATCTTCATTACTTTTAAATTAACAGAAATGAAATAAAGTGTTATGGTACTGAAATTTTGAGTAAAAAAAAAACAGAAAATTTCATACAATATTTCCTATTTAAACTGTTTGGTCTCTAACAAACATTCGACATCGTTCTGCGATTTTTCTAATTGCGTTTAAGATTACTACCGGTTGTCTTCGTAAGTTGAGAAAAGCTATATTCACGGAGTTTTGTAGTTCTGCTCTAGTTGGATGTCTCGAGCCGTATACTTGGTCTTTACGATATCCCTACAAGAAGAAATCTAGTATAGATAAGTCTGGCGGGACACCTTATAAAACCATTTTTACAGATCCATCTTCTAGTAAAATTATTATCTAAAATGGGGCGCACAAGTTGTGAATTATGAGCAGATGCGCCATCCTGCTGAAAACATATATTGTTATATTGTGACAAAGGAAAATTATCCATCAATACTAGTATGACGCTTTCCAATGTATGTACGTATTCTCTCAACTATTTTACAACCCAAAATGAAGCATGCCACGCTAAATCCGAATTTTCCCTGATTCCGCCTTTGAAAAATCATATGAGGGTTCTCTTGCGACCAAAATCTTTCATTATGTCTATTAAGAATTCCCGAACTTGATAAGTGCGCCTCATCGGACCATGTCACATGCCGGCTGGAATTCAAATCGGTGCCAATCTTTTCCAAGTACCAATTGCAGAATTGCAATCGTCGTTCAGCATCGCCTGAATGAAGGTTTTGGGTGATTGTTCATTTGTATGGTTTGCACTTATGGTATATCGTATCAATATTCACTACACTGAGGATTTGCTCACGCCAACTTCCTCTTCGATTTTTCTGCATGAACTGGAACATGTAGCTTCGCAGAAGGATAATACATTTATTTCATTATATTCTTTATTTCGTTTTCTGTAAGATTTTGAACGAAACTCCTTGAATGAACCATACTTCTCTATATTACATTTAATACGGCGGAATATGAATGGATGAGGTTGTGTTCTTTCGAGGTATCTATTTAGAATATATTAATTGAATAAAACTATTGGAAAGTTGAAAACAAAATGATCGAACCTTTCCAAATATAACTCAGATGCTGCTACAATGAAGTATCTGACAGGCAACACTTGTCTTTGCTACTTAAGAGACACGAAACGTCAATTTTACATAACAGTTATATAAACACTTGGATAAATTCAAAAAAAATGTTGGAGACATCTATGACTGTTAATGCTCATCATCTGCGGATTTAAGAAACGGAAAGAAAATATTGGCGAGACGTGTTGGAAAGAATTATTGTGATTGTTAAGTATTTATCTACACAATGATTGGCATTTCAATGTTCTTCTTAATTGCTTTTCGAATATGATAATGGAAATTTTCTAAAAGCTGTTGAGATGATTGCCTATTTTGAGTCAGTGATGAGACAGCACGTTAGCCGAGTGTATAACTCCACAAAAAAAAAATCTGTCACTAGACATACTGAGCAAATTAGTCTTGTTCTGAGGTATGTTGTCCACTTCAAAAAAGGTTGAAGTTAAGGAAAGTTTTATTGCGTTTAATCCAATACTGGACTCTACAGGAGAAGGAATATATACATTTGTGATAGAAAATTTGAAAAAAATGAAATTTAGAATTAAAACACATTAGGGGACAAGGTTATGATAATGAGATAAATATGAAGGGAAAACATGTTGGGCTTCAAAAACGCATTCTTGATGCGAATCCGAAAGCCCTTTTTGTACCTTGTGCGGCTCATACTTTGAACTTAACAGTTAATGACGCTTTTAAGGTATCAGGTGCTACAATAAACTTTCTTAATCTTGTGCAAGATTTATATAATTTTTAGACAAGTTTGACTAGAGCTAGTTCCCACATCTGCCTGCCATGCACGCAGACCCCAAGCGCAACAATAGTGCAACTAAGCAGGATGCCGAGAAACGAAGCGGCAGATTGCAGTTTAGCCCTTATTAGGAGCTGATCAGTGTCGCACATCGCTTCTCACCATCCTAACAAGCTACATCGGATTACCCTATCAATTCCAGAAAGGACGCACCTCGTACATACGTACGAGAGTCGCCCTCTATTGACCGACACGGCGAACCCGCTACCGGACTTCGAGAAAGATATGAACAATAACAAACAAATGTGGTAACGTTAAAAATTCCAAACATTTGGGAGACATCTTTCGCCGTTCCGTGAATCACATCAACGGTAGAAAACAAGCGAAATAATCCCGCTGGAAAAGTGCTCTTTTCCTCTGTTTCCGAGATAAACCTCCCGTCGGTAAATATTTGGTGGGACAAATATCTTCCGCGATAAA